>CP113885.1:0-600000 GCA_030370665.1 Hanseniaspora meyeri | reverse complement strand
AACCACAGACTTGGGCCAACTTAAATTCTTTATTTTCAATACAAACATCAGAGACTTGTTTCCAAACAGAGACATTCGAGGCCTTTCTAGCAGCATCAACAGCTTCTTGGTATTCACCTAAGTGAACAAATGTAGTTGCCAACTTACTGTAGTTGGAAACAGAGGTGAAGCACATCTTAGATGCCTTGTAATCACCCTTCTGGATCAGTTTATCACCAACAACATCTAGATTGGCAGCATTTGAGCCCTTTAAGAACTTTTCAACTTCATTTAGTTTACCCAAGTGAGCTAATACCAAAATGATGGTATTGTCAATCTTTGGCTCCTTTAGAGTCTTTCTAGCCATGTATAAGAATGATAGCAATTCGTCATACTTTTCAGAGTGTTCGGCAATGTCAATAACATTTTCAAAGTTTGATGGATCTTCAGCTTTGGTGTAAGATTCAATAGCTTCAGATACTCTCAAACCATTCAACTGTGCTTCACCTAATTGACTCCATAAATCTCTTTTGTCAATTTTTGAAGCGTATTCCAAACCCCTGTCTAAAGACATCATATTGTCTAAAATGACTTTCATGGCTTTGCTGTACAACTCATGTGAGTTGTAAATCTCATAAGCTTCTTCGTATAAATCGTTTTCAACACACATGGTACCAATTTCTTCAGGATCGTACTTTTCTAACTTTTCAATGTAGGTGGAGACTCTAGAAGTATCATATTTAATGGCAGAAACCATCAATAGGTTCTGTAAATTGGAGTTAGAGCTAAAGACAGACTCTTCCAAAACAATCTTCTCTAAAAGCTTGATCAATTCGGATTTCAAACCACTAGACATAAAGGCCTTTACAGCATTGAAAATTGGCTCAGGATCTGTGAATTCAGAAACACCGTATGAAATAATAGCATCGGTTAGTGGTTTTTTGTTTTCGTTGTCTTCGGTTAAAACTTGAGCCCATAAGGAAGCATCGGATTTCTTAAGTAAGTATTTGGCTTGCTCTTTAAACATAGAGTTATCATTGGTGACTCTAATTAGATCAGATGAATTGTCGCCCTTTTCATAAGCAATGCAAGCTAATTGAGGGTCTCTCTTTTCACAGTATTTACCAACTTCAGCACAGTTGTATAAATCATTTTCTCTCAAAAACTCTTCAGGGTTGTTGTTAGAGTCAATGTAAATCTTGGCTAAGGTGTTGTAGATAACTTGATCATTGCTAGCTCCAGAATGAATAGCATTTTCTAAAAATGGCAATAATAATTTCAATTTGGATCTCTTTTCGACTTCATCACAAAGTTCACCAATTGGAATCAAGTTACTAGAAGCAACTGTACTAATCAAAGTTTGGATGATCTTCTCCTCACAATCAACATCTAATAAAGCGGCTACAACTTGTGGAGTTCTTGAAGGATTGACTTGCTGGACATATATTTCAATAAATTTGAAATTTTCTTTATGGTACAAATACAAAATCAACTCATGGGTGAATCCATGCTTGTCACAGACAATTGCCAAAGGCAATTGATCATCTAAGTTGGCATCCTTCAAGAAATTCTTGACTTTTTCACCGTCGTAAATGTTATTTTCTCTAACAATTCTTTCAACTTCCTTAACATTGCCAGAGTTAGCTGCGGCTTGAATGTATTTAAATACAACTTCAGGGTCTTCACTAATGTTAACAATTGAAGACAAAAAGTAGTATAAACCTTCATCAGATTTGTATTCTTCAAAGAATTTAATCAAAGTTGTGGAGCCAATCAAGTCTGAGAATCTGGTAGCAACTTGAACGACAACAGGCAGAACAGTTTGTTTGTTTTGGTTGTCCAGAGAGTCCATTAAAGTTCTTAGTAAACTTAACATATCTTTTTCACTCAAATTACCAAAGAATTGTAAAATCCAGTCCATTGGTAAAGAAGAAACATGTGTAATACATCTCTTATAGTCCTTTAGATCTGAGAAGTTTTCCAAAGCTCTTTGGTACAAACCAGCTTTTTCACATAATGGAGCAATGGTTTGCTTATCATAGTGATGACACATATTAGAAGCAAAGATTGCATCTGCAACTTGTGGAGCTTGCATTAAATTGATTTCCAATAATCTTGTTTGTAAATGACCGTGTTCTGGTAAATCTTGTTTCAAGGCATCTAATAAGAAAGAAGTACCTTGCTGAATCTTACCGTTTTTGAAGAATAAATCAGCAATAGATTCTAAGTCTAATTCAACATTAGAGTTCAGTAAGCTGACAGCAAATTCAGAAGCCTTGTCTGCAGAAGTCAATATTAATTGAGAAATAAGAGATGAGAAATTAGGCTTGAAGGATACTTTTTGACAGTATGGTATAATCTTATCAAATTGTTGTAGTTCAACCAAAGAAGTTAATACCTTCATATGAACATTAGCTCTTAAGTAACATGCTAAGGCCAAAGTGGTATCATAAGGCTTAACAATGTCACCTAACTCTTCGGTGCATTCTAGTTTTTCTTCTTTTATCCACTTTTCAAGAAGTTGTTTTCTGTCTTGTTGAAGTATAGGCTTGGCTAACTCAATGGTTTCAAATTGATTCAACTTGCCTTTTTCTAATAAAGTGGAGAAGTAGATTAATAACGGAGGAGTACCACTGTTTGTTGGCAAACTCTTTAATCTGTTGATGGTATCGACGTTTCTTAAAACACCACTGTTAGCAGCACATTTAGCAGCTTCGTTATAGTCACCTTTGGCAATCAATTGATCAAATTGTTTAGAAAATAGAGATTCAGCTCCTGGTAAATTACCTCTTGAGGCAATTTTCAAGGCTAATGAAACATCATTTAATTTGTTCAAAACATATGGAACGATGGCATCTTTTTCAATCTCAACAGCTAAAACTTGACCTTCCCTATTAATGGTGGCAATACCATTTTTGTTGTTATAGTAAGTAGTGGTGAAAACAGGTTGAGCACTAATTCTGTTGACAAATAAGTCGGTACATGTTTCTAACTCGTATAAGTGAATGTAACCAAATTTAGTCAAAATATAAACAATACCGTATTTTTCACTAACCTTACAACTCAATGGGAAATCAGTTGCAGCATCATCAGGGAAGAAGATTGATGACTGTTTTTTGGCAAAGCCAACTGGAGTCAAGTTTGGATTATGTTCGATTTCAATGATCTTCAAGTCGTCGTTGTTGGCAATGACAAAGACTTGATTTTTTTCGGTATTTCCATCCAATAAGATTTTAGAGAACTGACAAGCATGACCATCAATAGGTTGAGAAACATTTCTTGTTTTATTGAATAATTGAATTTTACCACCAATGGTGCTTTGTTCAGTTTGATAAATACCTACAACAGCAAGCCAATCTAAGTTTTCGTTAGCGGTAAAATCAATGATTTGACACTGTTGCAAAGAAGCATGTCTATCAGTTAATTTGACTGGTCTACCATTAACCTGGCCATCAAAGACGTTTAATATGTAGACGGAGTTTATGGTTACTAAACCTAGAACTTCATCGGATAACCATTTCCAAAAGACAATAGCATCACTCATGGTAAAGGCTTTTAACTTTTCCTTTGTATCTAAATCAAAGATTTGGCCTATAGTACCATTAGCTCTAACAGAAATAACGTTTTTGGAAGGGTGCATTATAGCATTATCACCACCCATGTTCTTTCTGTCAATGGCAGAGTTGTTTTTAAGATCAATAATAGAAACAGCGTTTCCACCTTCAGGTGTGGTTTCTTTGACTAAAACATACTTGTCACTTTCAAAGGTAGTTGATCTTACTTCTAAAAACTTGGGATCAATTCCAAGACTAGGAAGATTAGCTAATTGAGTGAATTCAATAGGTAAATCAGCCATTGTGTATATCTAATAACAATATATTAATAACAGAGTACACTTTGAATATGGAATGAAGTGTTTTTAATTTATTTATTTTTGGTTATTGATGATCTTTTATGTTGTTGTTCAACAAACACCTTAATTTATTTTAACTAAACAAAAAAAAAATAAATAAAAAGAGAAACCCCCTGGGGGTGTTGTTTATTTTTAAACGTATTTTCGTGGGTGTTAAATTTTTTTTTGAGTTGGTTTTGAATTCCCTGGGGGGTAAAACACTTTGAGGCCAATTTCTTTCCTCCCCTCAGGGATTAGCCGCGTTAATCAAAAAGAATACAAATTGTCAACAACCGGATATAAGGCCTCATCAGATGTATTCTAAACAATAGTACTTTGTGTCCATTACAACAAAAAAACCAAACCAGAAAGTCTTAATCAATAAACCCCCAAAAGAGTGATACCAGAGAAAGATGGATGTTGATTTAGATGAATTCCACTTTCCCAACATAAAATCTGTTTATAATCAAATAATTAGTGAAAAGGATCATAGCTTACCGCCACTTTCTGATGACTTAAAGAAGGATATACTATACTTGGCTCCTTACGACAAAAAGTTTTATAACTTCACAAACAACTTAGATAAGAACATCATTGATCATAAAAAGTTTTCATATGACTTCGAACACAACATTTACGCAGACAGTGCTCATGCCAAAGACTACTACGAGCAGAATAATTATATAACCCAACTACATTTGGGGTATTTATTGTACACATTCGATGATTATAAAAGTATACAATCGCTATTGCTGCTTGGGATTGAAAGAAAAGGTCAAACAGGAAGCGAAGACAATAAGTATTTTGGAATCTTAAAAGCTGCCAAGGATAGAATCCCGGCTGTTTCTAGCCATTCACCGCCTTTTGAACTAAAAAGTAGTATGGACTATTTGAAGTACAGAAATCTTGAAAGGAACATGAATGAAAAGGCATTTTTTCAAGAACTTACACATAGAGATTCTGAAAAAGGAACTCAATTTTATGTTAAAGATACATTCAAACATGTATATGACATAGGAATGCACGGACTACCTTTGTTGCTTGGCTACGATAAAAAATTGTCAGTCGAAGATTTTAAAGATCAATTATCAAAAATTAAAGACATCACCATGGATGCAGAATGGGAATCATCATCAAGTAGGCAAGGATGCGATGTTAAAGATTTGTTGAACAAAGACATTAACTCCTCATGGCAGTCGAATGGATTTCTTCCACACATCATAGATGTTAAGTTTGATAAGATAACAAGATTAAATAACATTATGATGTTCTTTTCCAATTCCCAAAACAGTTCATATGCCCCCTTTCACATAAAAATATACGGAGGAACAACGGAATTGGATTTAGTTTTATTGAAAGATTTTGGTATCAAACGTGCTGAAGGATTTATTAACTTATTCTTTTTCAGCTGTAACGTCAAAAATAAAGTTGTTACTGAAAGAAATCAAAAATTCAATTATATTCATGGGTTGTTGAAAAATGGATATGTTTACAACCCACCAATTGAAGTGAGATATCTTAAAATATTTATATTCTCTAATAAACACAGAGGAAAAGATTCAAAGCTTGAAAGCATCAGACTATATCAAGATTTAGAGACTAATGAAGCTATAGACGCTAAACACGGACAACAAAAAGCTTCAAGCGAAATTGGCACGACAGATCGCGACTGGTTTGATGTAATGAATGAGCTTAAAAATAACAAGAAAAATTCAGTTGAAGATGACAATGCAACCACTAATACAGCAGGTAAACCTATAGACTTAATGTTGGGGAATTCATTTCTTATTTAGTTAATAAAAACAGGTAACATCGGATATTACACTCTATGATTGTACGCTACCAATAATTTTTTATTCATATTATTTTTTCTTTTTCTTTTTTTATTTTATTTTTTTTTTTTGCAATGTATTTTTTCTTTTCTCGTGTGGTTCAAGTTATATTCACCTGTTCTTTGAGCTTAAAAATACCTCTTCAAAGGTAACAAAATTAACAGAAAACACCAAAACAAAACCTTATTTAGTTATAAAGACTTGTCTTTGAAAATATGTCCGATACACAAACCGTCATAGTTGAGTTGTTGAGTCAATCTTTGAACCCGCAATTTGCCAAATCTATTCAATCTAAACTAGATGAGATTGAATTAGTAACACCTAATTACGGGATCATTTTATTGACTTTGTTGCAAAATGGAAACATCGCAGATGATGTCAAATTAGCTGCTGCTATCAACTTTAAAAATTTGGTCAAAAAGAAATGGATCGATATAGAAGGAAGACATTTATTGCAGGATGTTCAAGACATTAGATCAAATATCATTGATTGTATGATTCAATTGCCAAATATTTTGAAGTCCCAAATTGGTGAAGCCATTAGTATCATAGCAGAAAGTGATTTTCCTGAGTTTTGGCCAGGCTTAATCAACGAATTAGTAACCAAATTGTCTTTAACCGAATTTGAAAAAAATGTTGGGGTGTTAACCGTTGCTCATGAAGTGTTCAAAAGATGGAGAAGTTTAGCCAGATCAGATGATTTATTTTTGGAAATTCTAAAAGTCTTGGGTGAATTCCAAGAAGTTTTCATGAAGTTGTTTTTAGAAGTTGACCAACAAATTCAAAGCAACCCAAACAATGTTGCATTATTGAATATTTTGTTTGAGAATTTTAATTTATTGCTGGAAATCTATTATGATTTGAATTGTCAAGATATTCCTGAATACTTTGAAGAAAACATTAATCAAGGTTTTGGTGTTATATTGAAGTATATGAACTACAAAAATAGTTTATTAGAACCTGAAGAACAGCTTGACGAAGATGAAGATGATTCTGAAATTACTGTGCTGATCAAAACTAAGTGCAGTATTCAAGAATTGCTGAGATTGTATGCTTCCAAGTATGGTGACGTTTTTGGTCCACTTATTGGAACCTTTGTTGAAAACACTTGGGAGTTATTGACCAATGTAAAGCCACTATCTAAGAACGATATTTTAGTCTGTAACAGTATGGAGTTTTTATCTTCAGTAGCTAAGATCAACGAATTCTCTTCTATATTCAATAATGACAACGGACATTTGAATTTGTTATTAGAAAAGATCATTTTACCAAACTTGATGTTGCATAGTTCAGATATTGAAATGTTTGAAGACGACCCAATTGAATTTGTTAGAAGAGATTTGGAAGGTTCAGACATAGATACAAGAAGAAGATCTTGTATTGACTTTTTGAAAGTCTTAAAGAAGAAGAACCTAGTTGAGCTAACTAACATAAGTACTCAATTGATTGCTAATTTCTTAACCCTTTATAAGCAAAATCCAGAGGCCAACTGGAAGTACAAGGATTTGGCCATATACTTCTACGTGGCTGTTGCTGTTGAAGGACAAATAACAACATTTGGATGTATGGAAACAAATCCTCATGTCAATGTTATTGAGTTTTTCCAGGAAAACATTGCTAGTGACCTATCCAACAATGGTACTAACTTGAATCCTATCATTCTTGTTGATGCTATTAAATACATCTATGTTTTCAGAAACCAGATTGGTAAAGACAACATCAAGAGCATTTTACCATATTTGGCAACATTTTTGACTAATGAAAATTATGTTGTGTATACTTATTCTGCTGTTACTCTAGAAAGAATACTGTCTATGAGGGAGAGCAGAAGTTCAAGTAAATTTGTCTTCCAAAAAGCTGATTTAGTTGGAGCCTCAGAACCTTTGATAACCAATTTATTCAAGCTAATCATGAAGGACGCTTCGAAGCCTGAAAAATTAGCTGAAAATGAATTTTTGATGAAATCAATTTACAAGATTTGTTCGATAGCACAAGATACCTTGGGAGAGTTCAGCTTGGAAATCATTAAACAAAGTCTTGCTATATTAGACTTGATTAAAGCCAACCCATCAAATCCAAGATTTACTCATTACACTTTTGAATCTGTTGCCGTTAACATAAAAACACAGGTATCAATAAACAAAGCCAACATTGACAAACTAATTGATGTAGTTATGCCTTCTATTTTAAATTATTTGGCTGATGATGTTACTGAATTTTTACAATATTCTTTCCAACTATTGTCATTCTTAACAGAAAGTTTCCCTAAGGAAATGACATTGTCCGAACAGATCTCTCAATTATCTCAACCGCTATTAACTCCAACGGTCTGGGAATTGGCTGGTAATATTCCTGCTACTACAAGATTTTTGGTAGCCTTGTTAAACAAACAACCTCAGCTATTCAGCAATATAGAGCAGATACTAGGGTTGACCCAAAAGTTATTAAACAGCAAAAAGCTTTTCAGCCATGCATTTGAGATTCTAGAAGCTTTGATAATAAATTACGACGCCAATGCAATGAACCCTTACTTGATTAGTATACTGTCTATGATATTGGCAAGACTGCAAAACAAAGATTTATCTTTTATTAAGAGATTCATATTGTTTATAGCTGAAATCGTGCTGGGTAAGACTAATGAACCTGATTTCATTGTTAAGTGGTTTGGTATGTTGCAACAAAGCACTGTATTCACAGGTGTCTTTAACAACATAATTTTATCCAACATAGATCAATTTAATAATTTGCTTGAAAAGAAAGTAGTATACATAGGGTTATTAACATTCGGGTTGAACTCTAACTTATTGCTAGAAAGCTATCCTGACGTAGCTAGATCAACTATACAGCAAAGCATAGACATGATCAAAAAGCAATCACAAGGGTTGAATTCCAATGCTGCTGGAGGCTCTTTTATAGACATGGACATGGTTGAAGAAATCTCAACTTTTGGTTCCTCATACAGCAAATTGATTAGTATATCTAGAAATCCGGTAAATGATCCTCTACCTTATGTTACTATGGATCAAAACAATAATAATTCAGGCCAATTTGTTCAACAAGAGCTACTGCAACCTAAGCTAACTTTGCTGAATGCTTTGAATATAGTCATGTAGATACACTCTCTTGTATTTTTTATATACAGCACTTATTCTTATTCTTTTTTTTTTTTTTTTGATTGTTACGTGCTTTCCTCTTTTACCTTAACTTCCTCTTGCTGTTGTTTTATTTCACTGGCGGTCAAGAACCTTCCTCCCGGCCCTCTGGCTCTTTTCATGGCATGATTATGTCTAGATTCGTGTAAATATGATTTATTATTGAGTTCCCTATTAAATTTTTGTTGAAACTGTTTGAAATTATCCAAGATAGTTGTGATTTTCTTTCTGGCAGCTCTTCGTAGAAGGACACGTTTAAATTGTTTAGGATTCACAAAATGCGTAGATGTTTTTGATTTAACTAATGATGCTTCGTTATAACCAGGAATATCAACATCTTCTTTTTCAACCGTATCTGGCTTAGTATATATAAGATTATTCATGTCGTTATGTTTATGGAGTGTTTTGGGCTTTGGTAGAGTATGATGTCTTTTTAGAAAATAACAAATTAGCAAAATTTCTTAAGCAGCAAAGGATTTTGTTGCGCCCTTATATCCGATTCGATATCTTAGAAGCAAAAACCTTTACATATGCTACTGATTATATATACTATCAAACAAAAGCTTGGATACACAGAAAAAAATATGCTGTATGTCTCAATTAGAGACGTTTGCTTAAGATGTAATATCAAGGCACAAAGAAATTAAAACTTTTTCGAATAATTAGCATAGTTTAGTTGATATGCTTAGAGGAAAAATTTTCTTGGTAGCAAGACGCGTAAATATCTTATAGATCCTGGTTTTCAAGCATTTTTTTTTATTTTGCTTTAATTTATTTCAGACTTTATTTTATACACTATTACGTGTTTCATCAGAACCCCAATACCAAAATTTTTGCAATGAACGACGAATTCATTGCTCTTCTGCAAAATTGTCAATCTCGTGACAAGGCAACTAGAGAACACGCGGAATCTTTTTTAGTTGAACAAACAACTGCCAACCCATCTCTGATCTTAGGTTCGTTATTGACAGTGGTCACCGATACAAATGACAGCTCCTTAAGGCTATTTAGTTTACTGACTATGAGAAAGTTTATAAGTGTGCAATGGGCGGAAGGTATTGCTCCTGAATTGAAAGAAAATATTAAAAAAGTTTCTTTGAGAATAGCCATGGCCAATAACAGCAATAGAAACATTAACAATTGCTGCAGATACATCATAGTTCAAATATGCATGTATGAATTTCCTGAAGAGTGGGATGGCTTGATCGATGAAATCTTTGGGTTTATGGTGAATCAAGATGGCGTGTACAATGGTTTGCTGTTATTGAATGAGCTTTGTGAAGACATAGTTACCTTTGATATCTTCTTTGATGAAAAGTACGGCATGTATCAAAAAGTTTTTGAGTTTATGAATGGCTTTACGTCAAGTGATTACAAATTAGTAAATGAGGTGATAAAGTTGTATACCAATTGTATTAACTTTTATAAATTAATTGGTGAGATCAATAACAATTACAACCAATCAGTAAATCAACTTTTGATATCTTTGAACCAAAAGTTCATAAACTACTTCAGTGAAAAGTTTTTCGTTGACGAAAGCTACTTTGGTTGTTTAAAAACATACTTTGATTTTTTACAGTTTTTGGTAATAGAGCTGAAACAATCTTTGAACGCCGAGCAAGTCGAATTAATAATCCTACAAGGGATGGCAAACTTGAAATGGTTTAACAACCTCTATCAAAATGATATGGAGAAGTATGAAGATGAACAAATGTTTACTAATTTGGTTGTCAGTGTCATTTCTTTTTTCAAAATTATAATGAATTATAAAAAGTTTAATGGATTGATGATTGAGCAGTATCCAATCATTGTGGATGTATTGATAGACTTACACAAATACTCTACCACACAGAAAGACAATTTGATGGATATAAATGAAATCATAGACGATTGTTTAGATAAAGATATGAACATGAATAAATTTAACATCAGGGATCAAATTGAAGATTTCTTTTACAATAATACAGCCTTGCAAGCTATTTTATTCCAAAAACTAACTTCATATCATCAAGACAATGAAAATTTATTGTCACTGCTGACTTACTGCATTGATGAGGAATCTCCAAGTATTAAAGTCTTAAAAGAAGGTATTCTTGTAGAAATGTACGAAAATATTAAGCAGCTAGATGATTTGAATGTCTTTAGATTGATTTATTTGACCACAATGATAAAAGAAGATCCTGATTTAACAATCCAAGCATACCACAAGATCATTACGTTATTAAGTAAAAGCAAATTTGTAGATTTTAGCATCTATTGGTTCATAGCCAAGAATCTGCACCATATTACCAGTTTTATTGATTACAACATTGAGCTATCAATCCTTAAAGGGCTGCATGAAATGCTGGATGAATTAAGCACTGAAAATTATCATAAAATCTTGGAAATGATTCTTCAATTGAGTGAACGGGACTTTACAAGTTGGCAGACGGAGGAAGTGAAGTCTATAAATTTTGTAATTTTTGAATTGATCTTGAAAATATGCTCTATAGATGATAACCAAAATCTAAATTCATTGGCTGTATACGATGACTTGGAAATGATCATGGAAAACATTTTTAAAACCACTGAACCTAACAATGCGTATCATTTGGACTTTTGTAATAAATACATGGTTGATTTGGTTTCTCTTTTAAATCCAAAGAACTCTTATTTTACCAGAAAGCTCATTTTGATGATATTGAACAGTTTGATTAAGAACTGGTACGTTAGTGATGATTTGCCGTTGCCCATAATGGTTATTAACTACATCCTAGAACCATTGGTAACGCTGATTAATCATACGTTAAATGATCCCGATGATTCTTTGATTGATGATATGGTTACTTTGCTGAACAACATAATCAAAAATACCAACGAGAAAGACATAAAAGATTTTGATAGCATTCTTCAAATTTTGTCCAGTGTCCTAAACCTTGGTGGTTTTATTTGTAACAAACTAGGAACTTTGACTATTACAATTCTTTCTAAACTGTCAAAGGAAACAATAAGCATGGTTCTTGATGATATAATTTTGCAGATCATACAATTGTTTTTAGACGAAAAAAATGCCAATAGCTTTAAGATTCTTGAAGACTTGAATAAGTTTATATGCTACATTTTCATAAACGATAACGACTATGCCATGAACTTGATAAAAACCAAAGTTCAAAAAGAGCACATGATACTATTTTTTGATAAATGGTTTGAAATATTCGAGTCCATAAGAGGTAGCTTCTTTATCAAATGCAATATTATTTCATTCATTAACATTTTCAGCAGCCATGCGTTAGATACGCTGACAGTGAAGGGAAAAATCAAAAGCAATGCCATGCTGTATGGCGATAGAGTAATTACCAGATCAATGAGTAAAAAGATGACCATTGAGTACGAACAAATATCATTAAATAAAAAGATATTGGACATTTTGATCAATGAGTGTTTGATGCAAATAGCCAATAAGAAGGATAGCTATGGAGATGATATAGACGAGAACGATGAAGATGACGATGATGAGTGGGAAGATGTCAATACTAACATGGACTACACCCAGTTGAATGATCTTTTGAAGTATTCAATCGAAGACGATGACGACGGGGACGATGAAGATGCCGCAGAAAGTGACGATGTCATAGATGGTATCCATATCACTAGCAAATCCAGTCTCCAAGTAATCATCAACTTTTTGAAAACCATCACCGGTACAAGTGAATTTAAGGCAAACTTCAATGATTTGACTAGCGAACAACAAAATGATTTGATTAATGTGCTTTTATAATAGATATTTATATATACGTTATTCATCATATTCCTCAATTTCTATACCTTCGTCGATGTCATTATTAAACTCGGTGGACATTAAGACATCCACGATTTCATCCGGTTTGTTGCCTGTTTGACTCAGGTAGTAATCCAATGGTGTTAGGTTGCCAGCATTCTTAACAGCCACGTTAAACCCACACTCTATCAAGTTTTCCAGAATATACTTCGTAAAGGAGATGTCTTCCTCCTCTATACAGTATCGCATCAGTCCGTGGATGCACGAGTCCTTGTTGCCATCATCAGTTAAAACCTCGTCATTCAGCTGTATGGTTTCAGAGTCCAGTATATAGTTCAGAGTATCCCAAGCGGCTTTGTAACATAGAAGGTATAAAAAGGGCAATCCCTGGACGTTTTTTGAGGTGTTTACCAATGTAGAGAATTTATCAGCGTCGTTTATTTCTTGTTCTATGGTTTGGAACAAAGATAGATTGTCCAAGTTTGGAATTGAAAGAAGTTGTTCTTCATAGGAAGCACCTTGTGAGTTTTCAGAGCTCATTTTAGTATGTTTTAATGTTGGGGTCTGGGTGTGTGTTTTCTTTGAATATGTTTCAAAGTTTCTAAAAAAAACACACATTACTGTTAAGTTAGAGTTTCTAAACACCAAAGATAATTTGGCCCATGGGGGTATTTTTTTTTTTTTGGTATTGTTTGATAAGTCCAGGCTGTACCCGAATGCGGCTTTATCTACAAAAGGAAAGTGTTAATAAAGTTCAAAGAATAATAATATCATATATAAAATTAGCAGAATAGCCAGCCGTGCAATGGCAATTTGATCACCTTGTTGTTTTTAATGTACAAAAGAGATGTGGATTGTAATGTATCCTTTATAAATACCAGCTACTCAAATACTTCAGGCAAAACTGTTTCCAAATCAGAGAAGCTGCCTACCACTTTAATTTTCTTTCCCTTTTCTGCTGCTTCTATTTCATAAGGCTCAGTAACGTCTTGATCGATCAATATACACTGTTTCATATTCAACTGTACTCCAGTTTCCAAATTTCTCAAAGAATCATCGATGAAAAGACAGTTTTTCAATTTTTCATCAAGAGTCTCACCAGTCAAACCCACATCTTCAGCCATCTTCCAGTATGAGCTGATATCAGGCTTGCAGGACATGTCCTGGACCATGTTGTAATCACAGTAGGTCAAACCATCAAAAAGATCAGCAATGCCGAGCAAGGTAATGCATCTAAGAGCGTGGGTTTTGTAGGCGTTTGTATACAACCACATCTTTTCGAATTTCTTACTTTCCTTGATCTTTATCAATGTGGCTCTCAATTCCAAATCTGGGGTAATGATGTCGTGTAAAGGCAAGGCGTCGTCAACGAAGTTGTTGTATTCTATAGGGTCAATTTTCAAGTCAGGGTTATCGTTGATCAATCCCTTGATGGCCAAACCGTATTGTTTATAGTACTTTTCATTCAGTTTTTTGGCAATGTCATAAGAGTCCAAATCCAAGATGTATTGGAAGTACTTGCGTATGAAAATCTGCATCAACATGTGAATGTTAAGCTTTTTGGAGTACAAACAGTTATCAATGTCAAATAAGAAGACTTTGGAGCATGGTGTGTTATTGGTTGTCAAAATATTTGGATTGATTGTTGTGCCAGGAGTGGTATTTAAAATGGATTCCAAGTGTTGCTGATTTCTTAGAAGTTGGTTTTTGATAATATCACAGTACAGGATTTTGGATTCTTGATCATTTGGTAGAAGAACCAAGTTGATCAATCTTTGGTATGTGGTTAGGCCATTGTACTCGACATTTTCAATCTTGTCTACTTGGTGTTGCTTAAGTTTCCAGTCATTGGATTGCAGCAAAAGGTTGTCAAATGATTTTGTGGAGTGAATGTGGTTGATTATATCGATAAGGTGTTTGTCAGGAGACTGTTCCTTGTAATCGTTGATGTTGATAGTCTTCAAAGTTTTATTAGCCATTATTGTGATATTTCAATTGATGTGAAGGAGAGGGGGGTTTTTTTTGGGTATTTTTAACTAAAGGCAATAATATCTGAAGTGATTGTGTTTAAATAATATTGTTTATATACAACTACTTGTTTTTTTTTTTTATTAGGGGTAATTAACAACCCCCAACACACGTTTTTTGTTATATTGATTTGCTGCTGCTCCATTTTTTTTTTTATCCCGCATTGCCGCTTTTGAGGAATTGCTGGAAACAAAAAAAAAAAAAAGGAAGATTAGTCACTTAAAAACGAGATAAGCGGCAAAACTATAAAATTTAAGATTTCGGATGTTCCGTTTTCTTAAAAAACACACTCACAAAATACACATGCCATTACACAAGATCTTTCAGCTTGTTATTGTAGTTGTTTATCAAGTAGTTTTCATACAGCACATCTATTGTGCCATTGGTATCAACAGATGCACCAGCCACAACAGGCTCCTTCTTAAACTCATCAATGAATTTTAATCTCAGATCATTGAAAGTGCTCAGCTCTATCGTCTTTAGTTTATTCAACAGCACAATAATGTTGTTCATGTTCTTGTTGGCCAGCTCGGCTTTTATCATACCCACCAAATTCTCCTTGTACTCAGATGTACCCAACAGCAAACCGTCTATATTTAGCTTAAATCCGAACTCATTATCCTCAAACAGCAACTTTAGCAGTACGGTCTTACACGAATCAAACAATACTGTGTCCTCTTTCAAGATCGTTATAAATTTCTTGTTATCATTTATCACATTGATGTTCATGTCCTTCAGAATATCACTTAATGTTGAAAGAATCCCTTCATCATGTTTCTTGTCCATCAAATATACTCTATTGACATAGCAATCCAACCTTTCATTGAGCTTAACATTTCCGTTTGTAAATTTATTCAGGTATATCTCATTAATTTTTTGACCGTATTCCTCTTTTAAAGAGTCCTTTGTAATATAGTTGACCTCTTTGTTGGAAATGTCCACGTCCGTATACTCAATAATGTTTTCTACTTCCTCAGTGTCATACACCAGCGTCAAAATGGTATCTGTTATGTTTGTTATGTTACTGTATACTTTTTCAAACTCATCAATATTCAAAAGTATGCTATCAAGGACTGCATTGTCATTAGACCTATGATTTTCCAAAGCCATATTCAGGGTTGTGTTCATGTTTGGTGTTTGTCAATGTTGTATATTCTCAGACTAGTAAAAAAAGAAACCCAAATGTTGTTTTTTGTGATTTGAGATTGTAAGTCTCTTGATTTTTTTTTGGGTGATATATACACTACAATTCTTTGTGATGTGATGTTAAAAGGGATGTATGTGTGTTTTCAACAACAAAAAATATTCTTTTCACATTTCTTAAGGCGTTTACCAATCCACGCACAGATTTCTAAAAGAAAAAAAAAAAATACATGAAAATCTAAAAAACGTCTCTCTTCGAATTAAAAAAAAAAAAAAAAGAAATGTCCAAAAGTTTGAACAAATTACATCTGCCAAAGAAACCAAACTAAAAGTCATTTAATTCTCCATATAACTTAAATTAGGAAATTTAATTCAAACCTATTTAAACAAAATATATAAAAATGTTTTCTCTTCTTCAAAAAAGAAGTCTTTACACGACAATAGAGAAACTTAGGTCATCTCATTATGACATAATATTTGATTCATCCATTGCCGTCATTGGTGGTGGCCATGCAGGCTTGGAAGCCATAACCAGCTCCCAAAGAGTAATAAACAATTTTGTGGCCAAAAACCAAAACTCTCAACTCAAACAACCAGTTCTGATTACTCCTCCAGATTCTATAGGTAAACTGTCTTGCAATCCATCTGTTGGCGGTGTTGGAAAAGCAACTATAGTAAGAGAAGTAGATGCTTTAGACGGTGTGATTGGGAAACTTGCCGACAAATCTGCAACACAGTATAAAGTGCTTAACAGAAGTAGAGGTATCGGTCTTTGGTCCTTGAGAATACAAGTGGACAGAGACCTATATAAAAACAACGCAGAAAAACTAGCTGAGGAATTGAAGCTTAACGTTGTTGGTAATAAAGTCATTGATATAATCATAGATGAAAACAGCAAGAAGATCATTGGGTGTTTGCTAAATGAAAACAAAGTTGTCCTTGCAACCCAAATTGTTATAACCACAGGAACATTTCTAAACGGTGAAATTCACATTGGATTGAAGGCCATTCCTGCAGGTAGAATCAATGAATCCAACTCTACAGGATTGGCAAATACTCTAAAGCTATTGAACTTTCCTATAAGCAGAATGAAGACGGGTACTCCAGCAAGAATAGACAAAAATACTATAGATTTCAGCGAGCTTGAAAAAGACATGGGTGATTTAGGCAATGACATCCAGCTGTTTTCCTATGACCATAACAAGGACATTGACTACACGGTCGATGAATCCAAAATACTCCCTTGCTATTTGACCGAGACCAATAAGGCAATGCATGATTACTTAACTTCAAAGATGTTTGATAATTCAATTCACTTTATCAAAGAAACGGTAAATGGCCCAAGATACTGTCCATCTTTGGAAGCTAAATTGCTAAGATATCCTGAAAAGACACAACACAAAATTTGGCTGGAAATTGAAGGCTCCACTACTGATCTAATATATCCAAACGGTATTTCTAATTCCCAGACTGAAGAAGTGCAGGAACAGTTCCTCAAGATGATCAAAGGGCTAGAGAATGCGAAAATTATTAACTATGCATATGGTGTTGAATATGACTACATTGACCCAAGACAATTGAAGCATACTTTAGAAAGTAAACTGCTAAGCAATTTGTTCTTAGCTGGGCAAATAAACGGAACTACTGGATACGAAGAAGCTGCAGGACAAGGAATAGTTGCTGGTATAAATGCCTCTGTAAATTACATCAATGATAACTCAGAAAACCAATTACCATTCTTGGATATCAACAGATCTAACTCTATTATTGCTGTTATGATTGATGACCTGGTTACAAAAGGTGTTTCCGAACCTTACAGAATGTTCACATCAAGATCAGAGTTCAGATTAACTTGTAGACAAGATAACGCAGACGTAAGGCTAACTGAATTAGGTAAACGGTCTTTGAGCATAAGCGAAAAAAGATGGAAACTTTACTCAGAGCATAAAAAAATCTATGATGACTTAATTGCATACTTTGATGTTCCTAGATACACTTCTCAGAAGTTGAAGGAGCATTTCAAAACTTTAAATCTGTTTTCTAGATCTAGTCAGAGATTGAGCATCAAGGATTTGTTCAAGTTCCCTACGGTTACCCTATCTGACTTAATCAAAGACAACGAGGAGCTTCAAAAGGCATTTAACTGGAAAGAAATTCCAAAACACATTCTTTATTCTTTAGAAGCTAACTGTAAGTACAGTCAATCTATAGAACAGCAGAAGAGATCAATCAAAGCATTTGAATCTCAAAATAACATAAGAATCCCTGAAAACTTTGACTTTACTCAGATTGAGGCTATTTCATTGGAATCTAAAATAGCCTTAAATGAATTGAAGCCTACTAACATTCAACAAATAAAGTCTCTCCAATCAGTGAAGCCTAGTGATTTCTGGATTATTTACCTATACTTGAAAAATAGAAAATGTTGAGCAAAAACAAGGTCTGATTGATACTGTTAATTCTCTCATTAGATGCTATTAAAAATCAAGATATAGTAAACCAAAGATTCAATTGCTAATATAAAAAGGTTGTATTGATGAAGGGGAGGTTTTTTTTGAAACCACCCATCTTGTATATATTTACAAAAAAAGTAAACTCTATATTCCTAACTATACAATGTTTTCTAATTCTCTAGCGTATGCATTTACAATAACAATTGGGTCTATAACATCTTCTGCTTCATCATCATCCATCATATCAGCCTTGTTTATGTTTTCGAAAGTGATTAATCCATCAGCATCCACATCCCAATCTCTTAGTTTAGCAAACTCAACAACCTTCAAATCAGTTTCAAAGTATAGCAGAGTTCTAGCAGCTCCTAATCTTAATCCATTCTTGTAACTACTTTGTATATTATCACCAATTTCGTTTCTACATAGCTCCAAAAATCCAGACTTGAAAGTCATGATGTATTTGTCTAAGGTATTGTCACTTTGGAAGGATTTTAGAACACCTCCGTAATTCCCTTCATTCAAGTAGATATCCAAGTTTTTTCCAAATGTGGCATACTTGCTGCTTTCAAATTTAGGTAGAATAGTATTGTAGTGACTGGAAAGCTGTTGATGTTGTATGAAATCACCCTTGGCCAATAAACTTATCAAGTGTAACCATAATAGGTCAGTGTTTTCAGGTAGCGGCTTTATAAGGGATATGTACTTGGAAAAAGATGCTAAGTCAGCTGGAGTGGTCAATAATGAGGATTGGCATATGACTTCAATAATTTTTCTTGAAATTTTTAAGTCGTTTTCATTGGCCTTGGATGCCTTAGATGGAGTCAATAAATCATGCTTAGATAACTCTAATATTAGCTTTGGTGCGAGTTCCAAAACAGTTTCGTATTTGCCATGGTTGAATGCTAAATCTAGAGCACTGGTTAAATCAGCTAAAATAGACATTGGTTAATTTTAATAGGGTTTTAATTATTTGTTTCTTTGGGATTTACGATCAATATGTATCAATAATTGTTATTAGTGTTTTACTTACCGTGTATGATTCTTTCAATTATATAGATTTTTTTTTGCCACCAGAAAATAACCCACCTTACGTCTTTTGTAAACCGCGCACATTTTGACATTTCACCAACACCAAAAACAAAGCGCTACCAAACACTGATAAAAACAAAAACTTACCTAGGATAAATTTGTATATATGCTGTCATCAAAAACAAAGGTGTTGATAAACCTATATAAAAACTACCTCACTATTCATTTAAGTATTCAACCATAACTTTAGCCTTCAACAGGCTTCCTTTAGACAATTTCCTTACCTTCTTTTGTAAGGCCATTATTCTGCTTCTTACACTTGCTGAAGTTTTCAGGTCATTCTTATCCAACTTGATGACTATTTCCATTGGTGTGCCATGTTCGTTTTCATTAATAGAGAAAGAAAATAAGTTGTCTCTAATGTTACCACCAGGGTTAACACCACATATCAAAAACATTACCATTCCCAGGTACCTGGTCCACCAAACAATTTTAGCATTCATTTTCTTGTCGTAGTCTAAGTTAACTCCTTTAAAAGCAGCTGAAAGTCTTTGATTCATTATTAAGTTTTCTAGCTTCTTCTTGTAGAAATGCTCATTATCAGGAACATCCCCTCCCCATCTCTCACAAAGAGCTATACCTACCAACGCTCTAATTTTATGCGATAATCCATGACATCCAGCAATGATACCCGTATCAGCTACATGTAGCGCAGCTGTTGGCTGCAATTCCTTAGGATAACCAGCATGAACAAATGCAAGATTGCAAACTGCAGGAGCAACTCTATCTAAAATGAGCTTAGGTATCCCAGTATCAGGCAATGAAGTCAATAATAACTTCAAGTATTTGTCCGCTCTCATAGGTGAGTACGGGCTTGTACTGATCAAAATAGGATCTTGGGATCTCATGTTGTTTGGAATGCTTGAATACAATAAGCCTTCTCTAACACCACCATCACAAAAGTGCATAGATTTCAGTGGAGGCAAAGCTTCAACAGTTGCAGACATTAGTAATCCCAATGCAGGCAGCTGTTTGCTTCTTTTTTCAGATACTTTAAAAATCTTAGATGTGTCATTGCCTGGAATGTGGCCTTTCAGCAGTAGGTAATCAGCAGTCTTGGTAAACTTTTCAGCAGAACAAACATATCCATTAATAATGGTTTGGATAGGGTATCCACCATCCTCTTCTTGTGAAATCAATAAATGCCCTAAACTTCTCATTCCTCCACCACAGGTGTATACGTCAAATCCACCTGTAGCTTTAGCATGTTCAACAAGTTCTTCTGGTATGTTTATACTCAAAACAGCCTTAGATACAGCTTCTTTGATTTCTAAAAATAATGCCTTTGTATCTTCAGTTTGTCTTCTTCTGGATATCACACCAACACCGTAAGGAAGAGTAATAGGAGAGCTAGAAACTTTGATTACACCGTTTTTACATTGTATCCAAGATAAAATAAATGACCCACCACCAACATCTATGAACAAACCTGACACCAGGTTGAATGACGAAATAACACCATAACAGCCAATGTCACATTCCTGCTTTTTGGTGAATACGTTGACATTCCATTTGCTTGCTTTATATATTTCGTCTATTAGTTCTTTGCAATTGATAATATCTCTTGTGGCTTCACAGGCAACGACTTTAACAAAATCATCTGAGACCCCAAAATCTTCGCATATCAACTTGAATCTCTGAATAGCGTTACATATTTCAACTATTATCTCGTGAGGAATCGGTCTTTTGATGTTGTTATTTTGATATTGAACATCAAACAGTGAAATACCTAATCTGTCTTTATAAACGGTGGGCATAATTCTTGCATGATGTGGAGCCTTTGAAGATATAGAAAAACGAATACCATTAGAGCCAATGTCAACAACAGCTACTAATGACCTTGATACTATATCCGTTTCAGAAACAGACATGTTATTTGTATTTGTGTGTTAGGTGTATTTTGGGGATTTACAGTATATGAGTTTATTAATTCCTAAGTAAAAATAATAAAAGGTAGGAAACTTAACATAAAATTTTTTTTTCTTCGTGAAGAAAAAATATAAATTTAATCATTTGGCATTTTTAATGGAGGAAATATCCGAAATTAGTTACGGGCAATTCCTAAAACAAAAAAGAACAAATGATGCTATAGTAGTACTATTATATATATCACTGGAATCACTCGTCACAAAGCTCTATATCAGATCCTAAAAATTCAAGACCTTCTATCTCTTTGGCTTTACTGACTTTGGGTATTTCAAAGCTGAAATCAGATTCATGAAACGATATGTCCTTGAGCTTTGATATTTGGGACGGCTTAATCGCTTCTTCCTTTGTTTTTATTTGATAATTTTTCAGCCGGTCATCATAGCTTTGCGTTGACACTGAACTTGTGTCAAACACTTCTTTGCTGAAAACAGGCGTTTCATGAATTTGAAACTTGTCTTTAGGCTTTGGATTGTATATGGTAACATTTGCGTTGTTGCTGATGATACTTGATTCTTCATATTTTTCAAAGCTGTATTCCTTAATTTTGTGGATGATATTCGAAGTATTTGGTTCTTTATCGCTACTCTCATCAGAAAAATATTCAGTGCTAATGCGGTTTATGAAACCTAAATTTTTTTTGGGGCTGTTGCTACTTGAAAGGAGATGTCCAATAGTTTTAGTTTTGGAATCTATACTTTTTAATACATCGTTTCCAAAAGCATTCTTTCCTAAATTATTTTTGGAATTGTTTCCAAAAATATACCTCTCTAGTTCAGTATCACCCCAGCTAGTAGTGTTACTATGATGTGTATCTTCTTGTTCTTTGGGTATAAAAATTGGTAAATCAAGTTCAAAATCACTTGGTTCATCCAAGTCCGAGAAATCAACGGTATTAGCTTTGCGCTTTGGCGTTGACACTGTTGGAAATAACTCCTTTTTATTTCCAATAGTTGACTGTGACTTTCTTATTAGATTCTTTGGAATTCCCTGATGACAGCACAAGTGTCTACAATCATTTTTGTTCTTACAAGTATGGTGACATGTGTAATTTCCATTATTTAGCATATTCCTTGATGTCTCAAAACTTGTTGAGTCGTCTTCACAATAACTCTGCGGTTTTGCTAAATTTTCAGCTTTAACTCGTTGTATTGTGGTATTCAGCATATTCACTATATCATATCCTTTATTGTTCTCTTCAATTTTATTAGATGCAGTATTAGCAGAATCAAATTCTTCAAATGTCATGTTACACTTATGAGTTGGCAAAACATGTTTGAGGTTTTTTGGACAATCAACTTTAATATTCGCTGTTCTATTGCTTCCAGCAATTTTGTCAACAGAAGCAGATACATTAAAGTATTCGACTTGGCTTTTTAGTTTTACCGGCACAATAAAAGTCTTGCTTTTTCCAACCTTGCTAAATGGCATTTTTCGATAGTCACATAATTCTCCCAAAGAGTTTTTTATCATTATGTCAACTGTATAGATCTGAGAGTACTTTTTCTCTTGTGTCTGCTTTGTTGGAGAAGTAATTGTTATTTCAATATGACTTAGACATTTACCTGTTGCTGAAACTACAACATCAACACATTCTGCTGAAATGTTGATTTGAGGAAGTTTTAAAATTTTCTCCTTTAACTTATAACCATTTCCTGGTTTTAAACCTAGATAGTATTCTAACTTATTAGGATTTAAAGATTGTATTTCAGCTAAATTCTGTATTTTTTTGATTTTCAAGCTTCTTATTGACTGGGTGCCAAGAGTTTCAATTTGAAGAGCTGTTTTCAAACTGTCATCCCACGCTTTACCATTAAAGCTTCTTTTCAAAAATAAACAGTCAAACAACCCATCTCCATTTTTCTTAAAGATCATTATGTCACACAATGCCGCTATAATCCTAATAGCATTTTTCCATATTTCTGAGAGTTCTTGTAAAATTGCAGATTTAAGTTGAATAAAGTTTTCCTGGTCAAAAATACTTATATCTTCTAATTGAAATTGAATTAGCAAATATATTTTTTGCCAGTATTCGTTAATTATTACTTTTTTATTGCTGTGTTTTTGATCAAAAATTGAATACTTTATTTTGGGCAGACTGTTCAATGTTCTTAGAAATATTTTTTCTGTGTTCTTTACATTTTTGCTTTTGTTAACAGCAATTGCTTTTGATATTAACTTAAGAATGTTTTCCAAAGAATAATAAGGCATAGTTTCTTTAAGCACATTCATTGAATTAAAAGTCAAATAATTTTTACACATAGTTTTGCCGTAATCTGTGCAAATATATTTTGTTGTTTTTGCATCTAATTCAATAAATTCCGAGCTCAATAACATTTCCAAGATGTTAGTAGACATTGTGCTAATGTCATCATCTGGTCCGATTGCCAGATTATTTCCCAAGTTGTAATACGAAGGATTTTTTTTAGATCTAATGTAATAGTAAGTTGAGAGAATCCATTCTTTACATGTTTGTTCATCATCTATTGAACCAAGCTCAATTTCAGAACATACATGCTCTAAAAACTGAAAATGAATGGTGCTCTCAATAGGGCTGTCGCTTGATATCATTGACTTATAAATGCTCTCTTTGTTTTTGGTAGTTAAAATTACAGCCACACCAAAGTTATAAGCTCCAGGTCTTCCTGCTCTTCCAATCATCTGTTGTATATCCAATTCTTCATATTCTTTTTCTCCCTCAGATGACCAATGCGTTGTGCCTTTGACTATCACTAAAAAGCAGTTGATATTGACACCAACAGCTAAAGTACTGGTGGAGCATAAAACAATTATTTTGTTGTCTCTAAACAAGTTTTCAATGATTTTTCTGTCATTTAAAGATATTCCAGCATGGTGGTAAGCAACTCCCTGGCAACACAATTTTTTTAGCACCTCATCTTCGATGTAGTCTATATTATTAGATTTGCAACTATAGCTGTTATTTTGTGCTATCAGGTTGGCGGTTTGTTGAGTTGAGTTTCTTGTTGCACAAAACACTAAGGTAGAATTTCCTTTGGAATGCCTTTTTATTAAATCAGGCACTTTGCTAATAAAAATTTTTTCTTGTTGAAAGCTATTTTTTGTATCAATTGGTAAACCTTCAACAATCTTTTTTAACTGAATCGGTCTGTATGATTGATCAAAAGATAACAAGTTACAAGTTTTAGACTTTGTAGTTAGCCACTCAGTGATATCTTTAATATTAGGGACAGTTGCGCTGACAGCAATTATCCTTGTTTTTGCATTTAGCTTTTTCATTCTTGTAATGACAGCTTCCAATACAGCACCCCTTTTCTGATTAATTGTGTGAATTTCATCAATTAAGCATAACTTTATAGCCATAAATGTTTTTTTGTAGTTGTTCCATCTTCTGGTTAAAAAATCAAGCTTTTCAGGTGTGCATAAAACTAAGTTCAAACCATAGAAGCTATTCTCCTCGTATTCCGCTGTGTCACTAGTTAATAGTCCAACTTTAATTTTTGAAAACTTGGTTTGCCACTCCACATACTTTTCATGACACAAAGCTTTTGTTGGTGCCATGTAAATAATTTTTACAGAATTTAATGAAGCTGCGTTTGCCGTTAAACACTTGATTATTGCCATTTCAAATAAAACAGTTTTACCAGAACCTGTAGGAGCACCTACAACAACGTTGTCATTAGATTTGTATAGTAGCGGAAATGCTTTGCTTTGCATTTTATTAAACAATGAAAAATCAAATATACTTCTGTATGAGTCAGGGACTGAGCTAGCAACTGGAATTAAAGAATCATCTTTGCCAACAGTTTTAGAAGACACAGATAGTTGCCTTTTAGTTTCTACTTTATTTTCTTTATTTAGCTCTAAGTGCTGTTCAGTTTTTGCGCGTTGAGTTTTATTATTTAAAGTTTTTTTCTTTACTTTCTTTGCTGATGACTTCAAAGAATCAAAAGCTTCCAAAAGGTTAAGATCCTTGTCTGAAAGGTTATTGCTTTGCAGAAGTGATCTTTTTCTTTTAATGCTTTTATCTAGAGGCGGTAATTCATCAATAAGCTCGTTATGTCTCATATTTTCATACGTTTTTACCATTCTAATATTTAAAGAAAAAAAATTGTTGATGGTTATTGTGTAAATATCAAATTGAAAGCAATATCTAACTATGACAAGCAGCTTCACAACTTAGAAGAAGAAGAAATCACATTTGATTAAACTTATTTTATTTTTGTTTTTTTTTAAGTCTTTTGCCTTTTTCAGAACGGATGTCTCAAAGCGGACATAGCGGTAGCAAAAAAAAAGCGGGGAAGACAGGAAACGCGGTAAATTTTTAAATGGCGTTGTTAACCTTAAAAACATACAAAGTTTGCCTTTAATTACTTCAAAAAACGCCTCCCAAATAACCAGCGTTTTTTAAACACCAACGAAATCTCTATAAAAAATGAGTGAGCAAGTTGCCGAACACTTGAAAAGGTCTAGAATGACTATTAACCCAGTTACTGGGAAATTGGAAATACCGGATGGGCCAGTGCATGATTACTCCAAAGAAGAGTCAGAAAGACCATTTAACAGCTTAGATCATATTATTAAAAAGCAAAAACAGAATGAAAAAGAGAAATCAAGTAGCACTGAAGACAATTATTCACACTTATTGGGCAATACCGGTCCTTATAATGCAGATGCCGAAAAGCACTATGGTGATGGAAATACAGATGATGACGAAGACTCAGAAGGTTCTAACAGCATACTAGTAGGCTCAAGATCTGTTCCTAAAGTCATGATTAAATTTAAAAAAAGGACTTTTGGTATGTACTCAAACGTTCCTGTACAGAAAGGGTCTGAAGCCACACTGCAACATTTCACCGATAAAGTAGAAAAGAGCTTTGAGAATATGGATGTAATATTCAGCATGATTAAGAAGTGCTTGCTATCATATACACCTTCAAGCGAGTTAGCTAATAACGAAATGACAATTGACATAAAAGAGCTCGACTTAGTTTTGGAAGAAGATAATAAGTATAACAAGAATATCACATTGCAAGACCTGTGTTCAATCTTCAGAAGTTTATCAGACAATACCAAAAAAGAGGAAGAGGACTCAGAAATACTGACGTTTGAAATTAACACAAAGAAAAGATTTTTAAATAGATACAATGAACTTGTAGAGCTGGTGGATAATAGAGGTAACCTGGCGCATGTTAAAAAATTTTCAAACGATTCAGGACACCCTGTTGTCTTGGATGATGATGATGATGATAGCCAACCAATTATAGACAAAAGAATAGTTAATACGTCTGCCAATCACAATGACCATAGTGACGATGAAATAGTTATCTTAGATTAAATTGTATGTAGTAAAGTTTCCTTTTTTTTTTTTTTTGATGAAAACATGATGATATACGAGATCTAAAAAACAGCAAACCAGTTATTCTGCATTTTTGCCGCGTCTTAAAGTGTTTAATCAAATCAGAAAAAGGAAATTCTTATCTTGTTTTTTTTTTTCATAAATAATATCTGAAGAAGTGTTAACAGCTTAAGATTTAATTTAAAGGGAAGTGATTATATGACCAACTTGTCAAAATGTCTTTTTTGGAAACATGGGAATGCAACATAAAGAAACCTAGTGAGAGTAACCCTACTGAGTTTTCTGAAAGCAATATAAAAGTAGAAAAGAAAACCTTGCAGTTTTTGAGAAAAGTAAGTTTAAACTATTGTGACAAAAACTTTGAGTCCAATTATAAGGTCGTTTTAAGTAGTAATAACAAAAAAAAATTTTATCTTTTGAATAGATACAAAAAATCATATATGAAGAAACAGTGCTTAGACAGTATTGACACCAACCTTTTGTATCTCAAAATTACCGACCATGTAGTGCTTTCATCGAAAATGACAAAGGAAAACATAAAAATTAAAAGCCAAACTCTTCAGTTTATTAAGCATATTTCTTGTAAAGCTTTAAATTTTATCACATTAAAAGTGATTGAAATTCACAATCAAGAAAGCTTCCGTTTATTAAATTGTTTTACACCATTCCAGCCAATGACAAAGAAAATCTGGAAAACTTGGTCAATTAACAATAAGTTCACAAACATCTTAGAAGAAGAAACCATAAAACCAAATGATTATTATTTTTCAAATAGTTGTATTTCAATAGTTGAAAGCAAAATTAACAAAAATGCAAACAATTTCATCCTAAAACATCCTTTAACGAAGAAAAATAACATGGAAGTATGCGTTAAACCAAAGCACTTATTGCAAAACTGGGATGAGCCAAATTTAAACGTTGTGAATATTAAATTAATAAGATATGCTGAAAAATTTGATAGCAAAATCTTATTTTGTAAAAATTTGCCAGAATTGAAATCTCATAATTTTAAAATGAAATTTAAGAAGCTTTTGATGTGGGAAATTGGCGATCATATATTAAAAAACATGGTTTGGAAGGTCTTTACGTTTGATCCCAGAGCACATGATGTTATTGATGAAAAATTAGAAATTAATGTCTCCATTTTTTTTAATGATGATAACAAACTTCCCTGTGTCACCACACTGCTGGAATTTATTTTCTCTACTACATTAGCATTCCGAATTCCTTTAGAAAATTTAAAAAATGAAAATCAAGAAGTAAATTTGAAATTGTGTGCCAAATCAGATTTCAAAGAAAACAATACAAAACCTGAGTCACCAAATGTATTTGAAAAAGACGATTTTGATTCTTTAATTATTAGTAAGAAGGCTACCTATTTAAAAACTGAACCTGTCTCGGAAAGTTTCCAAAATAGTGAAAATACAAACTTAGCTGTTAACGAAAGCACTTTTTATTTTGATAACAACTCAATAACAAAGTCTTTTTCTATCTCAAACAATCCAAATACCTCAAAATCTAACATTAAGCCTACCATTTTCTGCAACTTCACCAGAATTAATAAGAGGATCTTACAAAAACTTTATCAATCAAATCAGGTAACGATATTTGAAGGAGACAATCAAGAATTTGCAAATTTGGCATGCCAAGTTATCTTTAATCAGAAAAGCTGTTTGTACTTTATAAGCAGCTATGACTTTGTTCAAATAAACCCAAAAAACAAGCAATTGTATATTTACTCAGAAATAATGCAGCTATGTGAACATTTTGAAAATATCTATTTTGTTTTTACTGACAGTGAAGATCAATCGAAGGAAAATCTACAGCGCTGCAAATTAGCAATTCTTGAGAACTTTCAACAGTTTTCAAATATAAACATCTTTGAGGTAGATTTGCGCTACTATGAGACTGAGTTCACCAAAGAAGTACTTATTCCACTGATTCTGCAAAATTTTGAAGATACAAAGAACGTGCTTGTCGTTGATTTGGTTAATGGCACTGAGACTATTTACGAACTGCTAGCTATGGGATTCGACTTATACACCGCAAACATTCTAAGCTTAGTAGACAATCTCATTAATAAAATCATGAGTGGCAATTACTTAAGAGATGGCACAGGAATCGTTACCAAGAGAATTTTAGAGCAAATAACAAGGTGTTTGCATAAATGAGTGTTGTCAATTAACTGCATTAACAATTTTGCCCGAATTATCAGTGTATCCTAAACGGGAAAGATAAGGCACAAACAACTAAAATTTTTTTTTTCACGTTTTGCCTTAGAAGAAAATAAAAAACAATCTAAAAAATTGGCGTGAACAACACACACCTAAATAATTAAGACCTTTTTTTTATATTTTTATTTGTTTATAACATATTTCTGATCTAAATTTAACAAGTGGAGTAGAGTAACAAAAAAAAAAGGAAAACTCAAACCCCCAAAACACTAATCAAAAAAGGCACATTTGATCATGGTTGTCTTATCAGCTTTTATTGCCAACAAAAACGGTAAACCAATTGTTTCTAGACAGTTCAGAGATGTTGAGAAAAACAGAAGCATAGAATTGTTAAACTATTTCCAATCTGAATTCAACAGCAAGAAGAACCAGGGTAACTTTATTGAAGCCAGAGATGAACATGTCAGATATTCATACAAGCCTATTGATGACTTCTACATGGTATTGATCACTAACCTGCAATCTAACATCATTCAAGACATAAAAACATTGAACACCTTTGCTGAAACCGTCAATGCCTTATCCTCTTGGTTACTATACAAGTCTTTGAATGACTACGTGCCTCTTAAGTCAGGCGATGAAGACTTGTTATACTTGCATGCCTTTGACTTCATCAATGCATTTGATGAAATAATTGTCAATGGTTACAAAGAAAACCTAAAAAGCAATCAAGTCATGAACCACCATAACATGTGGTGCATGGAAGAAACATGGAAAAATATTAATGATGAGTCCAAAGAGAAGGCTGCCAAAGAAAACAGAAAGAGAGACTTGGAGAACATGACAAAGAGAAATAGTGGAATGGGCTACCAAAACTTTGGAAACGCCAATGGTTCAAACGCTGATGCGAATGTTTTGAAGGAAGCTTATGACAGTTATTACTCACATGCTTCTAACTCTGCAAGAGAGTCATTCTTACACTCTCAAGAACAACAACATGCAATGGCTCATGAAGAATATCCTGAAGAAGAAGCAGACATGATTATGGGTGAGGTTGTTGTTGAAGAACCAGAAAATGTTTCGGGATTAATGTTCACAGTCAAGGAAGTTGTTAGCGCACAAATCTCTAGAGATGGTGACATTGAAAGCAGTGAAGTAAAGGGGACATTGGAACTGAAAATTTCCAACCCAGATTATACAAATGTCAGCATTAAGTTGGATTTGGATAACCCTAAGGATAAAACATATAACTTCAAAACACATCCAAATATAGATAAATCCTCGTTCTTGAACAGTTCTTTGCTGAAGTTAAGAGATTCCAAGAAGTCATTCCCAGCAAATGATCAAGCTTTGGGTGTTTTGAGATGGAGACAGGTATCAAGCAATGTTGACGAAGCTGAACAATTGGTTCCATTCAAAATACAAGCTTGGATCAGTCCAGTCGAAGATGATAAATATGAGGTCACATTTGAATATGAATTAAACGAGAAATATGAAACATTTGGAGAAACCATGTTTATTTTGCCGATAAGCCAACATTCAACAGCCGAAATCACTGACTTTGGTGATTTCGATGAAAGTTCAATTCAAATTCTAGGGTACGACCACTCACAAGGTTTGGTAATAAAAGCAGATGAATTCAGCTCCAGCCAAGGTGTGTTCACAGTCACTGTTGATAATATTGAACCCGAAGAATCTTTGTTCCCGATCAACATATCATTTGCTAACTTAACCGATAATGTTGCTAATAGTTTGAGTAATGTAACTGTTGCAGAAGTTTACTCTGCTGATGAACAAACTGTGGAAGAGTATGATGTCTTTGCATTAGTAAAGAATGACAGCTATGTTATTGTTTAATTTTTATATATTCTGTCATGTTATATAGAAATATTTGAAATTATTTTTGTTGATACAGGTATGTTACTGGCTGGCAAAGTCATTGGAATAGATTGTCTAATAAACAAAAAACTTGTATTGGTAGCGAACTGTAGTACCATTTCAAAATTATTTGTTTTCTTATGTTTTTTTTTTTTTTACCTCAGTTAGGTGGTTTCTGCGCCTACAAAAATTCGTGGGTGGCAAATTTCTTTAACGATGATTGTTATAGGTCATTAACGTGTTTTAAATATAAAATTGGTTTTAAATGACCAAAAAAAAATCCCAATTTTAATATAGTTAACACTCCAAAATGAATCACGATCCATATTCCTGGGGACGTCCATCTGACTCTATGTACGGACAATACAACAACCAAATTGCTAATGCACCAACTTCTTTAGAAGGAAATATGGCCTCCGGTGCTAACCAACATACAACCAGCCCTATCGTCACTGGTACCTCTGTTGTCGCCATCAAGTACAACAACGGTGTTGTCATGGCCGCTGATAATCTAGCATCTTATGGTTCTTTGTTGAGATTCCAAGGCATTGAGAGATTGCACAAAGTAGGCAAGACTACTATGGTTGGTATCTCTGGTGATGTCAGTGACATGCAATACTTATTAGAGATATTGGACGAATTAAGCATTGAACACAATTATGATAACGATGAATATAGTGACAATGTAGATGAACTACAACCGGATTATATTTTTACTTACTTAGCTAACTTGATGTACCATAGAAGAACCAAAATGAACCCATTGTGGAACGCCTTGATTGTATCGGGTGTTAATTCTAAAACAGGGGAACCATTCTTACAATATGTCAATTTATTAGGTGTTAAATACTCTTCTCCATCTATTGCCACAGGTTTTGGAGCTCACCTAGCTATACCACTATTGAGAAAATTAGCTGATAGTGAAGAAGAAGCTAAGGAACTAACCAAAGAACAAGCCATACAAGGAATCAAAGACTCAATGAGAGTTTTATTCTACAGAGATACCAGATCATCTAAGAACTACTCTTTAGCTGTCATTGATAAGGACGATGGTATCTCTTATGATAACGACGTCAACGTTGAAGACATGTCATGGAAGTTTGCTAAGGACATCAGAGGTTACGGTACCCAAAAGGTATAAAAGTTTTGTAGATGCCACTATATATTGAGATAAAGAATCATGCAGTCATAAAATAGCTAGTTTTTGTTTGGTTTTTTTTTTTTGATACTGTCAATAAGTTTAAAGTAAATTTTTGTTGTCTCGTGTGGTGAGTATCTTCGCAATTTGTTAACCTATCACGTATTGACGTTAAATTACCCATTGTATTGGTTGCAATCAAGGGTAGGATTGCTATTTTTGTTAAATCCGACAAAACGCACAAAGGCAAAACAGTGTAAAAAACAAAAAAAAAAGGCAACAGAGCGTTGAACAAAACTTTGTCTATGGAATGACTTCTCCTTAATTTTTTTTTTAAACAATTGAAGTGTTTAAACCTTTTGCAGGTACCAAAACCCAAATACCATATATATTAGAACTAGTTTAATATAGCAATTTCATCGCTTTAGTGTAATCAATTCCAAAATCACTTTCTTTCAAATAATTATACCTCTTTTCTGGTATTACTCAAAAAAAAAATACTGCCATATTCATTAATTAAACATTCTGAGCATTGTTAATAATTGAGGCATGACTACGGATAATCTGATTTTGCATGCACTGGGAACCTCTGGAGGGCCAGTAGATAAAAATACCCAAGGATTTTTATTTCAACTGAATGACACTTTTTTTATGATTGATGGTGGAGCAGGTTTGACAGCGATAACTGAATTGTTCAAAGATCATTCTTCTAAGGTAAATATGGTTGATAAAATCTCTTACTTGTACGCAGATATTGAGACTATAAATGAAGTAGATCGCATATCCATCAAATCATCCATAAGGACGTTTACTTCAGACTCACTACCCGTTTGTGACTTAAGCAAAAACAACTTTAACGATCTTTTTAAAGGAAGAAATGTAATTGAAAAGTCTATGGACCTATACTCCAAAATTGAGAAAGTCTTTGTAACACATCCGCATTTAGACCACATCAATGAACTGATAATCAATCTGCCAAGTTTGTATGGTACTGGCTACCCCTGCTTGATAAAGACAATATACGGTTCATTGAATTGTAATGAATATATCAAAGAGCATTTACTAAATGACAAAATATGGCCAAACTTGGTCAACGATAACCCTGCTAGCATATACAGTCCTGAGATAAGCTTTAAAGAATCGCCCACAAACCAGCAGGTTGAAGTGAATCCGGAAATTAGCATCATAAGAATGAATTTAAGCCATGGCGAGTGCCAAAGGGAAAGTCAAACTTGTATTGTAGAATCCAGCTGCTACATAGTCTTAGAGAAGACAACCCAACATATGCATCTGGTTTTTGGGGATTGTGAGTGGGATGAGGTGAATTTCCCCATTTTGATTGCCAAAACCCATACCCTCATCAATGATTCTGGATATAAACTGAAGACTATGATCATAGAGTGTTCAAGCATAAATGACGATAAGGTCACTGATCTGTATGGACACATGAATCCGGATTTGCTGTGCAAAACATTAGGACAGTTTGAGTTTGCTTCTGGAAAAAATGAAAAGATAAACCTGTGCATAGCACATGTGAAACAAACAATCACCGCAGAAGACCCTAGGGATGTGATTTTCCGCCAGTTGACAGAAACCTTGAAGAAGAAGAATCTGAATACTTACTTTGCGTTATCTGTGTTGTTAAATGGTATGTCATATCAACTATAAATATATTCGTATATACAATGATGTTGTTTTTAAATCATAATACCACCACCATTGATCAATTCCATTTCATTGTCTTCTAATGGCTTGTATTGGAACTTCTTAGGAAGTTGAGACAATGAGCTCAATTCATTCTGCTTCAAGTCTCTATCAAACTTGCCTGAATCAACAATGTATTTGGTGTTATCAGCAGCACTTGCTTTGCTTGGTGTGCTTTTCTTTACTGGTTCTTGTTTCTTGACATTGGTATATTTTTTTATTACTAAAGGCTTGAAAAACTTTTCCAACCACTCCTTTGGAGATATGCATTCAGAACTATTTGGATATAAGTCTGGGGAACCACTGCATGGATGTGTCATAGATTTTGATGCTGAAGAGTCTATGATTTCTAAAGAGTCATTGTTATTGAATGAAAACTTGATTAATGGTTGGTAATGGTATGAGGCTCTATGGTTTATGATAGATAGTTGTTTCTTGACAATGGATGTTCTGGATAGCATGATGTGTGTGTGGTTGTTAAAGGTTGATTTTTGTAGCTGGTTTGTGTCTGCCAGTCTTCTGTATCAATCTCCAACGATATCTTTGTTTGTAGGGGCGTGTTATGTGATTCTTTTTTTTTTTTTTTTGAGTTTTTTCATCTATTTTTTTCTTCTGAGTTTTTGGTTTGCGCAAGAATCCAAGAGGGAACATTTCCGTAAAACGGGTACACCACGTGATATGGGTAGTATGCTCTATTAATCAAAAACTACTTCACAACGAAGATAGTCTTAAGCTTTTAGAGATGAGTGTTGTAATTAGCCATTAAATTTAAATTGTTCTAAAAGTAAAATAAATTCTAGTACAAGAAAAGTGAACTTTTTTTTTAAATCATTCAAATGAAAGTTTTTATTTAAGTTTACATTTTTTTACAGCAACTACCATTTTTAATTTGTAAACTTAACTTTAAAATTGATTTATTTTGTTTAACAACAGTATTTAATAAAAATTAATAGTTCATTAATTAACAATATTTTTTGTTCAGAAGAAGAAACATACAGTTTTAAGATGTATATTTATACAGCACATGACTTTATATCATAGCATTTAGATTCATACTAAACTTGAACAGAACCTTTCTTTGGTGATCGGGCCTAAAAAAAATCATCACTTTTAAATAAAAAATATAAGCGGGATTTAAAAACGCGATTTGCCAAAAAGATGATGTTAATCAGTTTTAATTGCGGATTAAACAAAAAAAAAAAGCAAATCTGTTCAAAGTATTTGAATTGCTCCTATTATCTTGATAGAGTAAGTGTCTTGGATTTTCAAATTGATTTTTCAATAGAACAATGACAAAACCCCATATTCAAACCTAAAACTGCTAACTCTACACAAATGGCTAACTTTCAAAACAACATTCTTGATAAGAACGGTGAACAAATCAAAATTGGGTTTGGTGTTGGATCCTACTGGAGAATCCACAAATCTGAAAACAAACTTGAGTTTGTTCCAGAATTAGTCCAACAAATCAAACAAGCTATTGAAAACGGGTTCACCATGATTGATGCTGCTGAGGTCTATTGCACCTACGAGGAAATTGGTATTGCCTTGAGAGAGCTGGACGTCAAAAGAGAAGACATTTGGATAACTGACAAGTACATAAACTGGTCATACAAAAACCTGAACAGCACTGGTCCAATTTTTTCGCTTAACAGATCCTTGAAAATCATGGGGCTAGACCACGTCGACATGTATCTGCTGCACACTCCTGATATTACTGAAGAGTCTGCTGGTATTACTCTAGCTGAAGCTTGGAAGCAATGTGAACAATTAGTTAGAGACGGAAAGGTCAAGAACATAGGTGTGAGTAATTTCAGAGTCAAGGATCTGGAAGAAATAATGAAGATCTGTGAAATTAAACCAATGTGTAATCAGATTGAGTTTCACCCATACCTGCAACAACAATCTCCTGGAATTAGGGAATACTGCTTGAGACACGGCATCCAAATTGAGGCTTTTTCTCCTTTGACTCCAATAACCAAGATCAAAGAAGGCGAGGAAAACCCAGTCATGCCAATTTTGAGCAGACTGGCCAAGAAGTATGGGAAGAACGAATCTCAAATCCTACTGAGATGGTGCACACAGCTGGGCGTGCTGCCATTGACCACTACATCCAACAAACAGAGAATATTAGAATATTTGAACATTTTCGACTTTGAAATGAGCAGCGAGGAGATTCAAGAAATAGTTGACGTCAAGGACAAAAAGTTTTTCAGAGGATGGATGCACCACTTCTACCCAGAGAGTGTTGAGGAATGCAATGCTGGGTTATAGAAGAAAAAATAAAAAAGATTCTGCTAATTGTTAAACATACAACTCTAAATATTCACTAATTATTATATAATCTCATTTTGCAAAGATTTTCTCCATTCCTTGAAGTCTTTGGAGATGACTCTATCAAAGTGGTCAGTTTTTATGATCTCGGGATCCTTCAACTCAACCATATGCCAGTAGTTGTTTTTGAACTTCATTTGGTAGTATCTTTCCTCCTTAGAGCTGACTACTGATTCCTTAACCCATTCAATGAATCTGGCATAGAAGTTGGTGGCTTCCTGTAGCTGGGTTTTAATTTGGACGTTTCTTCCGTACTTCTGCAGGAATGGAGGGATTTCCGCAGTTGAGTATTCCTCAATACCTCTTAAAGTATAAAATTCATCAACGAACCCAATGACGGTTGTTGGAACATTTGATATGTATGCTCTCAGCCACTTAACAAACAAGAACTTCTCAAATTGGTAAGCATGGTCTGGTGTGTCAATGACTCTGTAAATGTCTTTGTTTATGTAGTACTTTGAGTTTTCTCCGTTGTATTTAAAATTGTCGTATTCCTCCGATTGATCGTACTCTTTATCTATAAACTGAGGATCCTTATTTGCTAAGGATAGTTGTTCCTTTATGTAACTCAAGTCTGCTTTTTTATGCAGACCTATTGTGTCTGGTCCACGAATACATGAGACTTCAGACCCCAACACAACAACGCTTTGTGAATTTATTATCTGTTTCTTTATGGATTGGCATCTCTTGGATTGGTTAGGAAGCTTCATGAATCTTTTTTCAAACTTGTCAGCATCGAAATCAGCATATGGCTCAGCCAAGGAGGATACAGTTTCAAACTTCATTTTGGCGTACTGAACATCAAGCATTTGTGGTTGGACTTGGTTTCCAGGAACGACCTGCTTAATGAAAATTTGGTTGTCAAAGGTGACCAACTGGAAGATGAGATCATTGGTCTTATCAAAGTTCACATCACTTCTCAAAGGTTGGTTGTCACACATAAGAGCGGATGTGATGATTGAGACTATGGAATCATCAGTCACTAGAATTTCAAAAGGCAGCTTCTTGTTGTTGAAGTGGTCTTTTTCAAAGTTTTGGATTGAATACAACATGGATTCTAAATCGTTTTGGTAGTTGTATACTTTGGTGGTTTTGTCTTTTCCTTTTAGAAGATTGATGTATGCTGCGTTGTTTGGGTTGTCATTCTTTCTGTCAATGTTAAATATGTTTTGGTAGATGGTATTTTCATCAAAGTAATGGTGGTATAGATTATCACTATTGTTGAACTTGATATCCTTGACGGCAACGTTTTTTGGATCCTTGACATCCAGGTCTATAGAGGTAAGGCCAAATTCTCTTGCCTTTGACAAAGTGGATATGTAGTCTGTTCTTGCTTTAAAGAACAAAGGCTTGTAGTCAGCAGTAGACATAGTGCAGATAGTATTGTGTGTGTTGGTTAGCGTATATGCTATATCATGTGAAAATGTTATATGAAATATTCATGGATTATTTGAAAAAAAAATAATTATAGTTAAAAACAATAATATTGGCATTGGAGAGAGAATGGAAAAAAGAAACGTGAGTGATTTGTGTGTACTATTTTTTTTTTTAGAGCAAGAGTATCACGTGTGTAATATTTGGTAGTCACGTGTATACATATAAAATTGTCACGTGTAGGTTTTTGTTTACTCACGTGAATATCTCTTTTATAATCACGTGCATGTACACTTATGACATATATTTATATCCGAAATCAAACATGAAAAGTTCCTTTATCTTTCTTTTGTTTTTTTTTTTTTCTTGCTTCAAAGGCAAAAATCATTGGAAACGGAAACGGAAAAAAACAACAACAAAAAAAAAAAAGCGGCTAGGACCTATCTGGCACACACACACTGGAAATGAACAAGAAAAAAATTTTACCGTTGGTTTTTCAACATATACACAATATTTTATATTGCTTCTTACTTTTTGTCATCGATGATCAACTTCAACAAAGATAAAAATTACTAACAACAACCAAAAACAACTCCATCATTTAACATGTCAGTTACCTTAACTATCAACGCTAAGTCTCCTGTTGTTAAATACAACGACTTGGTCTTAGCTAGATTCATCAACGACTCTAAGCCAAACACTGTTGAAATCGTCATCATTGATGACAAGGCCATCAAGATCCAATCCAAATTGGAATCCGCTGGCCAAACCTTTGCCGACAACGAAGTCTTCCCAGAACTAGTCAAATTATTAGGCAACGGCGAATTAGACACATCTCTATACGAATTAGCCAACTCTAAGTTGACCTTGAAGAAGTTCGATGTCTTGAATGAAGAATTAGAAAAAATCAACAGCCATCTAGACTTAAGAACCTTCTACAACGATACTGCCATATTTAGCGTCAACGATATCTGTTTATGGGGTATCTTAAGATCCAATGGTTTAATGGGTTCCATTTTAAAGAACAAGAACTTCATCAACATTTCCAGATGGTACTCTCACTTAGAATTGTACCCTGTTTTAGGTGAATCCCACATCTTCATCCAACAAGAATGCAAAAACTTGAAGACCTCCCAAAAGCTAAAGAACGCTGCCGAAGGTAAGAAGAAGGAAGGCCACAAGGCCAATTTTGACATCGACTTGCCAGGTGCCAAGATCGGTGAAGTTGTTACCAGATTCCCTCCTGAACCTTCTGGTTACTTACACATTGGTCATGCTAAGGCCGCCTTGTTGAACCAGTACTTTGCCAACCACTTCAAGGGTAAATTATTGATCAGATTCGATGATACCAACCCATCCAAGGAAAAAGAAGAATACGAACAATCCATCATTGAAGACTTGGCCTTAATGGAAATCAAGGGTGATTCTTTGTCATATACCTCCGACCACTTCGACTTAATCTACGACTATGCTTTGAAGATGATCAAGGAAGGCAAGGCTTACTGTGATGATACCGATGTCGAAACCATGAGAGAAGAAAGAGGTGAAGGTATTAAGTCCAGAAGAAGAGACAGAAGTGTTGAAGAAAACATGAGAATCTTCACCGAGGAAATGAAGAACGCCACCGAAGAAGGTTTGAAGCATTGTCTAAGAGCCAAGATCGACTACGAAGCCTTGAACAAGACCTTGAGAGACCCTGTCATTTATAGATGCAACTTAACCCCTCACCACAGAACCGGCACCCAATGGAAGATGTACCCAACTTACGACTTCTGTTGTCCAATCGTTGATTCTATCGAAGGTGTTACCCATGCTTTAAGAACCACCGAATACAGAGACAGAAACGCTCAATACGACTGGATGCTAAATGCCATGGACCTAAGAAAGGTTCACATCTACGATTTCGCCAGAGTCAACTTTGTCAAGACTTTGTTGTCCAAGAGAAAGTTGCAATGGATGGTTGATGAAGGTGTTGTTTCCAACTGGGACGATCCAAGATTCCCAACCTTCAAGGGTGTCAGAAGAAGAGGTATGACTGTTAAGGCTCTAAGAGACTTCGTCATTTCCCAAGGTCCTTCCAGAAACGTCATCAACTTGGAATGGAACGTCATCTGGGCTTTGAACAAGAAGGTCATTGACCCAATTGCCCCAAGACACGTTTGTGTTCAAGACCCTGTTGTTGTTGAAATCGAAGATGGCCCAGCCACTCCAGAAACCAAGAAGTTGCCAAAACACAAGAAGAATGCTGAAGTTGGTGAAAAGGACGTCATTTACTACAAGTCCATCTTGGTTGAAAGAGAAGATATCGAAGCCTTGGATACCACCGAAGAAGTTACCTTCATGGACTGGGGTAACTGTATCGTCACCAAGCATGCCGATGGTAGAGTCACCGGTAAGTTGAACTTGGACGGTGACTTCAAGAAGACAAAGTACAAGTTAACCTGGTTAGCTAACACCGAAGATAAGACCGCCATCAAGATTGTTGACTTCGATCACTTGATCACCAAGGATAAGATCGAAGAAGTCGACAACTGGAAGGACTTCATCAACTACGACACCCAATTCGAATCCACAGGTCTTGCTGATTTGAACATCAAGAACATGAAGAAGGGTGATATTCTACAATTCGAAAGAAAGGGTTACTTCATCCTGGATAAAGTTCCTGAAAAGGAAGGCGACGAATACGTCTTCTTCACCATCCCAGACGGTAAGCAAGTCAACAGATATGGTGTCAAAAAATAAATGTATGAATGATATTTTTATATACTGTTTTTTTTCTTTCTTCAAAGTTTATTCTTTCTGATTACGAAATATCTTACCAGAATTTCCAAGATGGAGACTACCACAGAAATACAAAATACGATAACTAGCAGAGTATTGATTCTAGTCATAGTCTTTTCAGCAATTGAGTCAACGCAAACATCAACAAACTCAAGGAATACTCTTCCCTTCTCATTCAAAATATCCACTCTCTCTTCGATTTCCAAGTACTGACGCCCCATTTCGTACAGAGGGTCCAAAGAAGGCTCATCGTTCCAGAAAAAGTCAGGCTTATCCAAAACATTACTGCTCAGGTTCACATCCACTCTCAGCTTAAACAACTTACCGAACTTCTTTAGCAGTTTTTCTCTGGACATGCCCAATTTTCCGTAAATTGCGAGTCTCTTTGGCAGCTTGCTGACTGAAGACAAAATGGGGATGATTCTTGACTCAAACCTTCCCACTTTGCAAGACTGGGCAATCGGGTGCGACAGTGCCAGCTTAACCATGTGGTCTCTTTCTCTGGGCAGTTGCAGGACATCGTTGTTAAACAGCGGCTTGTGTATGTTCTCGTCGTATATGTGTAGGTACTCTTCAACCTCCATTATGCTCTCGTCTAGGTCAACGTTGAAATTTTCGGTCAGCATCTTCAATATTTGTAACTCTTCAAACTTTGAGAAATTCCAAAGCACCAAACAACCGTAGTTGAATATAAAAAGCTCACCTATCTCAACGACTGCAGAGTTTTTCGAGTCCTGTGGAGATGAGGGAGTGTTTTTCAAAGAGCTCATAAACTGCTCAGGATTGTCACTGTCAATTGAGTAGTACTCGTAATGGTGGTCTTTCATTTCATTTCTGTTCATCACCAGTTCCCTGTGCTGCAAGTTGGACTGTGTCTTGGACGTTAGTGGGAGAGTAAAAGTACAGTAGAGACATTCATCATAAAGCCTGGTGGTGATGTTGTGTTTCTTTCTTAAAAACTTACTTATCTTTACAAGATTTATGGACTCACATATGTTGTATGCTGTGAGTCTTTTCCCATTTTCCTTAAGCTGATTCAGATCAACCTCATCCTTTCCTTGTTCATAATCCAAGTTGGTAAAAAAGTGGTTGTTTTTGTAAAATGCATTCTTCTCTTTGTCATTCAGCAAGGTCTTCTTCTTCATCAAATTGGCACTGTGTTTTATTTGCGGGCTGTTGTTTAGCTGGAAATGCTCTTCCATCGTTGGTATAAGAACGAGCTTCTCAGTTGTCTTTGACGATCTGATCTTTGCTTTATTTCTGAAGCTGTAGTTGTTGTGCATCTGCCTATTGGTGTTGGCTGCTGCTATATCGGACTGAGTAGCCAGCTTGTCCATGGTGATCATATCAAAGCTGGATCTCTTTGATGGGATGGAGTTATACGGGGAGCTTCTCGAAGTCAAACTTCCTGTACGTTCGCGTCTGGATTTTTTGTGCTTTTCAGATATCATTTCTTTGATCAGACTGCTTGTTTTGCTTCTTGCTGGCTGTGTCTGCGGTGTTGTTCTCACATCCGTCACCAAAATCTTGGGAGATGGTTTTCTTTTGGTGGAGTCATTCCTCAGAGCTGAGTTTTTCTGCAAAGACCCATTGTTCCTGAAGCTAGAAAGATCTCTATTCATGGGGTGGTATTTGGGGTTATATTAACCGAATTCTTTTGTTTTGTTTTGGTTTTTTTTGTTAAAAACTAATCAAAAATCTTAAAGTCATATTCTGCGCCTTTTTTTTCTCTCTCCCTTAGAGGCCACAAAATGGCGGTAAATTTTTTTTCAAAATTTCAAGATTTTGGTTTCTAAGATGCGGACTTAAGAAGAAGGATAGAAACAATCACCATAACTTAAAAATTAGATTAAAAGCTTATAGTATTCGCTTGCATCATTAAAAACTGTGAGTATATAGTGACATATTTAAAAAGCTAAACAACAAAGATAAAAGACTATCAATTCAATAAACCATTTAAAGCGTCTAACTCTCTTTGTTTCAACTGTCTTAACAAGTAAAGCTCTTGTTGGTCGAATCTGGTCAATTCCGTGTTATTATTTAACTTTAGGTCTACAAGTTTTCCGTAATCTTCCTTATCCTCTCGGCTTGTTCTAAAGACCCAATCCCATACTTCTGATTCACTAATCTGTGCTTCTTTTCTGGTGTTATTCTCTTGGACTTGTAAATGCTTGGATATCAACGAAGAGGTTCTGTATCTGTCTATAATCAAGTACAGAATAATGAGCCATGTGAGATACTGCGAAAGCGACTTGGCCGGAAGGAAGCTTGTAATTGTACCCAAAATACCCACAGCTCCGGTGCTTGTTTCTGCTTTTTTCTCTTCTTGAGATATATCCAGTTGCTGTTTAGAGTCAGATCTCTTAGGCTTCTTGGGAGTCTTGCCCTTCTTGCCTTTCTTTTTGAGCTTTCCGTTTGCGTCCTCAATAGAAATAGATTTTTGATCGCCAGAATCATTAATTTCTTGTATGTCCTCGGCCAATGACTTCATGGATGCCTTTTGGCCTGAAGTGTTTCCGGACTCCACTGGCCCCTTGATCCATGACTTCCCTGTCCAAACAACCTTGGTGAATGCCCTTAATTGAACAGTATTTTCGTCAGACCAAAAGAATATGATATTTGTGATAACATGGAACGACTTACCTGATGGGACATCCGGTGTCTCTGTGGTTTGTTTAACTATAAAGTATTTCGATAGATCAACTTTCTCAAGAACATCTTTGACTAGACATTTGGTTTCTTTAGGACCCAATGAGCTGTTCAATGGTTTAACGTAGGTATATTCTCTTTTGTAGTGGCCATCTTTTAGCTTTTCACCGTTGTCATCTTCAGAATAGAGCTTAGGGACTTCTGAGATTGTATTGTTACCACCCTTTTCTAATAACTCATACATGTTGTCTGACATAATTTTGAAAACCCTTCCTAGTGTTGTGTTGTTGATTTTATAGTCAGCAATGTCATTGTCTTTAGAATAGCTGTTCAAGTCGGGTTCGTATTTTTTACCCTTATCTGGACCAAAGCCTTTAGAGTTGGCATCTGATCCACTGGAGGTTTTCTCGGCTTTTGGCTCTTCATACTCATCACCAGAGGTCATATCCTCATCCTCGTCGTCATCATCATCGTCCACACTGTCACTTTCAGAATAATCGGAAGAGATTCTGTCGCTAGAATTTTGGAATTCCTCATCATCGGTGGTTGAGTCAACCAACCCATGAATCATATTTTTAGCAGGATTTTTCAGCTTCAAAGCATCGCCATCACCATCGAATATTTCCGGCACATTGAAAGTAATGTTTTTAGATCTTCTGGAGCTTGCTCTGTTACCAAGCGTTGGCTTGGACTTTTTAGATTCACGCCCAGCATTGACGCCTGCCATGATGCAGTCACTCCATCTTCTCATGATCTTTTCAAAAACAGAGTCTCTGTTCAGAAACGAGGCAAAGGTATACGTTTTGTCCAGGGTCTTGATCACCATACCATTGGGAAATAACATGGCCGTAGTCTTTTTTTCCATTTGAACGATATCCTTCATGTAAATGACCGCGTCTGTTTTGATACCAAAAATTTTGCTTCTGAAATGCAAGTGGTCAGAGTTCAAGTACAACTTACCTTGAATCAAAATATCTTTGTGCAAGGCACACGAGAACACTTCGTCCTTCGCATCGCTGCTTTCTTCTGCTGAGGTCTCTGATGACGAGTCTCTTTCTTTGTTAAGATCACCATTTGAAGACTTTTTTGAATCAGAGCTCGGAGTGTCACTCTTTGTTCTGTCCAGAGACATCAAGCAATTGGTACTGTTGCTTTTGGCTTTCAGATTACCATCTAGTATGTCTTGTTTGCTCACAGATTCCGTTCTCAACCTAGCCTTTAGTTTGCTCATCCCCAAAGGCGCCAAACTTACAGTACCGCTTCTTTTTAGTTTAGGAGAGGTCCTGCCGTTGATGGAGTCTCTGCCGTTAAAGCCATTGGTTTGGCTGGAGCTGTTGAAAGGTTTCAATGAAAGCTTTGAGCTTCTGGAGGGCGTCTCCATGACGCTGCTTGAGTTTTTCATTTCAGCGTCATACATGGTCGATGCTCTTTTTGGCACATCTGAGACAGCCCTTTGTGGTTTAGATAGCTTGAAGTTTGGAACAGAGATATTTCTCTTTGGGGTTTCATCTTTCAAAGTTTGTGTATTGACAATATAGTCATCGGTGAACTGCAGGTCCGTATCGTTTTCTTCTTGGATCTCTCCAAAATTGTCATCAGATTCGTAATCCAAAGGAGGTTTACTAACATGCAGAAAATCGATGGTTTTGATGGACTGTTCTTTGTTTGAGGACGACGTATCAATGTTTGTGTATGCCGTTTTTGGGTTATGGTTAAGTTCGAATTCTGAATCGCTAAAGATAGATTTTCTGTTGTCAATGTTTGTGAAGTTGATATCAGGTCTTATTAGACTTTTGGCGTTTATTAGATCAACATCTGACTGGCTGCTTTCATTGCGGTGTGTAGAAGTCAGTCCATGGCCTGTTTGCAAAATAGAGTTCAAGTTATTCAAAAAATGTTCAGGCTTGTTGATTGAGTCCACAGTATCAGAATCTGCAGAGTCACCCTTTTGATCTTGTTTTTTATCATGCTCAATAGGAAGTAAATGCTCTATAGCGGATAGGAAATTGTGCATGAGTTTCTCTTTAGGGCGTTTGTTGGAACCACTAGCGTCCGAGCGAATAGATACCATTTGTGTGTATCTTCAAAAAAAAGACAAAACTAAATAGCTAAATAAGATGATCCAGAATTGAAAAAAAGCTTGTGCAAGTACTTGGAGTGTTTGTGAACTTGCTTTATTTGGTTTGACAGTAGTTTTAGTACAGTGTTTAAAAAAGGTGTAACACCAACCTTAAAAAAAATATTAGTTCACAGCAAAAAAAAATAAAAAAAAAATTAAAGGAAACGATATGTTCTATGGGTTTAAGCTTTTTCCTTTCATTTATAAAGAACATGTTTTCTGTAGATGAAAGGTTGTCTTTTTGTTGTAGTAAAAATAACTTGATATATAATGGAAATCTATTTTTGAAATACATTGTAGGATCAACGCCTAACATAATATAAGGATAGTAGATGCCTTTCTTCCTTACAGTACAGCTTATATTATTTTTAGATCTATGCTCCGTAAATCACTCCTTCCAAAAAGCACGGAGCCCTTTAAAGCGTCTCATAATTAATGAACATTTTTTTTGAAAAAAAAACAAGACATTGGATAATCTATAAATACTGACAACATAAAAATAAGACAACCTAATTTACGTATTCTTCTTCTTTTTTTTTGTTTCATTTCTATTCTTAAACTCTTATCATATATATATATTATATTTGCTCAGCCCACTCGTTTTCTCTGCGGATGGCTTCTTTCTCTTCCTTGGTAAAGTCGTCCTCAATGTTGAAGATTTGTCTGATTTCCACATCGGACTTACCCCTGATCATGTTGGCTATGACTTTGCATCCAGAGTCCAGCAGCTGCGGTATGTTCAAATAGTTGCTAGCCAATATGATTTCATACATTGTTTCCTGGTTGATTGAGAAGAACTGCTTGTCCCACTCGTCCAGCGGATCTGTTCTTCTCAAGTCATCAACAGATGTGGAGGAGGTTCCGTCGTTGTTGTAGTCCAGGGCAGTGTCGTTCTTGTGATGTTCCAACCACTTGATGATCTTTGTTAGAATCGATGATCTGACATTTGGTATTGGCATCACTATATCGTTTTCTTCTTGAGCAGTTTGTTCGTCGTTTTCTTCATCTTCGTCATCGTCAATGTCGTTGATGTCATCCATCAAAGAGGACTTGGCATTGGTATTTTGTTTTTTATCGTTTTGGAAGTCTTGTAGGAAGTTCTTGATCAAAATGGACTTGGTGATTAGAGACTGAGAGACTGGGTGTTCTACACCTTCTCCAGAGACTAAAATAATAGTTTTTTCTTCGTTATCCATTGGATTATGTGGTTATGTGTGTGGGCTTTGTGTTAATTTAAATGTATACTAGAGAGAAAAAGCCTTTAACCTTTTTGACTTAAAAAGTATAAAAACGATGATTTCTTCGGGGGGTTGAAAAAAAAAAAACACACCCACACACGAGATATCTATTTTGTGCTGAGATTTTGGATACTTTTTTTTGAAAAAAAAGCCTAATAGGGAAATATATACGGTGCTTACCCTGAAACCAGACATGCCCCCTGGCTGAATGATCACAAGCCGTTGATAACGTGATCAATCTTCTTGATCAATACCGTGATAAACATAGCAAACTTGCCTTCGCTCATCTGGTTTTGACCTTCTGTTTCGTTATCAAAGTCATCCAGGTAGTCGCTCAAATCATTGTACTCCATGTCATTGTTGTCGTAAAGAATGTGGACTATATCATTCTGTATGGACTTGACCTCATTTTCGTTGTCAACAGCAATTTCGAGATCTTGTAAACTCTCATGAATGGTTCTGTTGTTGAAGTTCAAGAACATGCTCAAGTTGTCTATGTTTTGGTCTAGTACACTTTGTTTGATAAAGTTCATAAACTCTGTGAAGCCCAAGTCCTTCATGATTATCAGTTCGGGAGCGTCTTCATCTTTCAATCTGATCATGTTGTTTAAAATTTGAACCTGGGAAGTAGGCAGATGTTTGAAGTATGTGTAAATGATGGTTTTTTTATGGCTGGTGGAGACACTTCCGTTTTTGATTATTGTATTTAGCACTTTACGAATCAACATCAGGTTCAGCAATAAAACTATGGTCTTTTCGCTGAGTTCCTTCCATAGATTCATTTTGATCTCATCATCCTCGCTCTTCTTTATGCTCTTTTTGATTTCCTTGAGCTCTTGGAGCAAAGGGGAGTTGATAGAGTTGATCAGCTCGTCAAACTGACTCAGTTCTAGAACCTCATCGTCTTTCTCAGTAACAACACTTGCCTCCTCGGTATTGTAAAAGCTATCGTAAACTTTGTACAACAAGTATGAGGCTGTTGCTAAGGTTGTACCGTACTTGATGACAGTTTTGATGTTTTTGTTCAAATTAGAAGAGCTACCGCTTGCCATGATAAATTCACTTTAGGTAGTTAGTATAATGTGTATTTTTTCTGGTCTGCAATTCTCAGTAGATATTTTCAAAAGAAGACTTAATCATGATGATACATATGTTTTGTTTTTGTTTTTTTTTTTCACGCCCCGTTCCCTTTGCAAATTTGATTTCTGTGTGGGATGATTACTCCATGTGTATTTTTTTCTTCAGTAATAGGCTCAATAGCAAAGCACTAGGTAATAAGATCCAAACACGACAAATGGTGATGATTTCTCAAGTACAGGTAAAATATAAAGAGTTTTATATAATAATATGAATACAAAAAAATAATAATATCCAAAGACAAACCATTTCCGTTCTAATGGTTTGATAATGTGTGTTCATTTTTTCTGGACCTACTAAATGCTGGTATTTTCATGCAGTCTCTTCATGTACTTGTTTATTATTTCCTGATTCTTGTTAAGACTTTCTTGGTTGTCGCTGTCTAGGACATTGTATATCTGCAGAAGTTTAAGAATATAATCCAACCCATCGTTCAAGTATTCTTCACTGTCTTTCTGTATGTTCTCTGTAATTTCTTTTTCCCCCTTTACCTCAATGATGGTTTTTTTAAGTAGCTTAAGTATTCTTTCTTGTTCTGTGTTGTCGGACATGGCTAATGAACTGGACTGTTTTGTTTGAATATTGTTATTGGTTTCGTTCTTATCTCTTCAAAGTGATGTTTAACAATGTTTTTTTTTTTTTGAATTTCTTCCGTTATATTCTTAAAGAAGGAAAAAAACAAAAAAAAAATCGAAGGAAAAAAAAGCAACGTGAGCAAAAAGGCGCCTAGTGTAAGAAACCCACACAAACGAAAAAAAAAAGAAGCTTAAATCCGTAACATTCTTTTTTTTGTCTCTTACCCGCACATCTCAGAGCACCAAGTTCAGGTAGTAAAACTCCATTCTCTTATCCCAACTGGCAGTAATCAAATTCAGTCTCTGCTTCAACTCTGTGATTTCCCTGTACGAGACCCAGTTGCTTTCAGATACTGTTTTGATGTAATAGTCTATGATTCCTATTTCGACGTTCTTGACTTTATTCAAAACAGCAATGTAGGTTGTGAAGTCAAAATCCATTAACTTCAGTCTGTAGTACTTGTTGTTCTTGCTGTTGAGTAGGGAGTTCAGAAAGTTATAGTTCTTATCGTCATGGATAAGCAAGGACTCCTTCAGTCTTCGATCCTCCCTGCCAAACAAAGTCATGCTGATGTCAATGGTGCTTTGTGTCTGTATGTTTATGTAAGGTTCCGGTATAATTAGTTCTGTTTTTGCAATTTCCAGCACAGGCTTTTCCTCTATTGAGTAAGACCCAGACATGTTCCTAGCATTGAAAGAAGATGATTTGTTCAGCAATGTGGTATTGTGTCTTGCTGGTTTCATATTGCTGCTGGAAACGCTGCTTTGCTTTGCATGAAGGGGTGTGCTGCTATTCATTCTGTTGTAGTCATTTAATCTCACCACAATGTTCTTTGGTTTCAATATAGGCTTTACGTTGGACTTGATGTCGTTTGATGACACCACATCCAAGTTCAGGTTCTTGTTGGATATGTGATTAGTGTTTTTGGTATCATTGTTCAAGTTAGACAAGCTCAAAGAGGTGTTGTTGTTGCTGAAAAGCTTTATTGACTTCTTGGAGAACAACTTGGGTCTTGAGGAGGTGTTGCTGTTAGAGTTTGTGGCCTGGCTGTCTGCATCAAGCTTGTTTTCTGATCTGAACTTCTTGAAGCTGTTGGACTTGGTCAGTAATGTGGACATGGTGTGCTTTTGGTTGTCTTCTGCTATCAGCCTTTATTTGCATAAAACGCGTGTTTCAACCCTCCCACCCATGAAAAGTTGAAATAAAAAAAACCCCCCTTGTTTTCATTTTGGTGTCTCTTTCCAAAAAAGGCATAAGTTAGTTGTCTGTATTCTGTGTCGGGTAACACTTGCCCCAGAATACACATGTGCCCAAAAAGAAAAATAAAATAAAAACAAGAGAAAGAGTGTGAGAAAAAAAAAAGAGACCAAGCTATCCCCTCTTTCCGTTATCATCCTTTATTTATTTTATTTTTTTTTTTTGTTGAAAACTTAGAATGGCATTAGTTCAGTCTAGCAACCCCCCCAAAAAACACACATAGTCTTTTCGTCACTTACCTTCTGATCTATAATGGATGTTGTGTCAAGTTTCTTCAACTCCCAATCATCCGCAGACACAAATGATACAAATACTCAAACAGACAATGCTAAGGAGCCCTTGAAGCCTTTATCGCAGATGGCTAATCAATACGCCTCTGAAAAGCTGATAGAAAAGCTTCTGTACATGTCCCTGCCTTCATCTGCATCGAATAGCCTGCTGTCAAATGAGGCCTCCTTGACTGACTATGAGTCGATTTTGAAGTCCAAAAAGAACAAGTTCCTGCAAATACCAGCCAGCCAGAACTCTATCTTCTCCAATGACAACTATCATCTGCTGAAAATGCTCTCTTACGAAAACAGAATGAAATACGCAGGCTCAAGGCCTGGTCTGTCTTTGCAGATCATGTCCAGAAACTTCATAAACTTGAACTCTAGGCTTTCGGTGCCTTTTTTTTTAGTTGATGTTATAGAGGAAATCATGGGCTGGAAGAATACTTTTTTTACCATATCCTTTATGATCATTGTGTGTTACTTGATTTTGTATCCGCAACTTTTGGTAATTCTTCTGCCCGCTCTGATCTACACACAATTGATAACACCGAACTACTATCAAAAATACAAACCCAATGAGTTCTTAATAAATAACAGAAATACATTCTCTCAGCAACAGATTTTAAATACTGTTAGCATACAACCCGAAAAGGAGCTGTCCAAAGAGTTTATACTGAACATAACAGATCTTCAAAACAGAATGTCTTTGTACATAGAGGCGTGGGACTTTTTAGTAGCCAAGCTAAACAAGTTTTTCCTATGGGAAGATGAAGACAAGACCATATTAAGCAGTGCTTTGCTATTTACCACAATAGTCATTTCCTTTTTATTCAAGATCTATTTCAAACCCACACTGCTTATATCGTTCATCAGCTTGATGGTCATAAACCATCCAAAAATCAAATCTAAGGTGCTTACCTTTTTATACTCGGAGGAAACCAGACTGAAGTTTCTGACTTTGACCAACAGTTTCCAAGATACACTTACGAAGGAAATAAAAACAACAAACAACAAAGATACCATCAAAACATGCAAGGCGCTGATGAGGCAGCGCAAGGTGGGTATGAACTGGGAAACGTTGATATCCTTGGATGACTACTCACCCCCAATAAACTACATCTTTCTGAAAAAGTCCCCTTGGAAGCTCGTGTTGTCGCAAAACGACCAACAAGTGCTTAACAACGACAACTGGATGTACTCCAACGACAAAGAGTTTAGGGAAAGAGTGTATGTCAGACACTGCATACGAGAAAGCTTCACCAAAGAAGAAGCTGTACATGTAGAAAAAGACGATTATGATGGTTTTGTGGTTTTGTAGTATATAGCTTCTTTTTCATGATAGGAAATCCATTAAGTTCATCGAAGCAGGCTTGTTTTCCTGCTTGGTTTTTTTTTGTTTCAGTTTTTGGTGTATGATTAGTTTATTCTTGTTTTTTGATTTTTGCTTTTTGCTTGTATCTGTCTGCACAGGAGCCTGCTTCACTTCCGGCTGTTTTATTTCCTCTTTTCTTTCAAACCCACATTTGAGACACTTCTTTACAAGAAGACAGTCATTTTGCAGGTATATTTTGTAAGTCTTGCCGGGCAGCATGTACTCGAAGCATTCATTACATATAAGAGATGGCCCGTTTTGTTTGGAGTCTTTTGGTTTTGAGGCAATGGTCTTTGGGTACTTCCACTTGCTTGTTTTTCTGACCTTGCCAAGGTCTTTTCCTCGGAGCTCTTCTGGCAGAATAATTTTGTTCTTCTTGCTCGACTGAAGTAGTTTTAGGAAGTAAAGTGATGACAGCTCTTTGGGAAATATGTCTCTGTTTTCTGAGGTTTTCACAAACTTGCTGTAAAGATGTTTGGTATGTGTTTGTTTGAATTCCTTTTCCTCATTAGACTTGTAATTCATTGTTTTTTTTGGTATATGTTAGATTGCTGGTGTTTTGGTGGAAATGCTTGTTGTATTCTGTTGCCAACGAGATGGCATAGATTCTTAAGAGTATGCCTGTAAAGAAAAGAAAAGTTTCAATTTTGATGTCTGGGAAATTGCCAATGCGCTACACGGTAACGTATTTTAGGAAATATGATTATTTGCAAAAAAAAAAAAAAAAAAACAGGTAAGCAATATAATGTGTTTAAGCACCAATCCTCTTCAAAAACCAGATATCCAACATCCACACATGTCAAGGTTTAACAACAACCCCAGATTTGAGTCTTCAACTAATAACAATGTTGATTTTATAGAAGAAAAACAGATAAAGCAGCTTATACTTGTGGACTTTAAACTGCTTTTTATGAAAAATAACAAACAGAGGCTCAAACAAATCATCAACAATAAGTTCCATGTGCAAGTTAAAGATATCATACGATCATCTCTTTCTCCAACGACTCTTTACCTTAACTTTTATACCAGCAGAGACTGTAGACTGTGCTATGAGAGTAGATACAATTTGGATAAGGGCGTATACCTAAAGCTCCCTAAAAAGCCCATTTTCAAAGACGACTTGGATGAAAACATATTTACGTTTGAGATATCCAATCCTCAAATGAGAAATAGAATCATGCTGCACAATGAAATTAGAGAGTTTTTGCCGGAGGGCATAACGAATTTGGAGCCGCTGGATAAGCGAAGCGGCAAGTATAAGGTTGCATTCAAGGATTTGAAGGTATACCTGAACTTCTGCAAGTATTTGAAGAAGACCCCAGAAATTAAATTGAGCAACGGTGTTGTTATTACATTCACCGACATGAACAAGAGAAGCAAAAAAGGAAAGGAAGATATAGTTAAAGAGGATAAAACCTTGATCAACAATAAGGGGAGAAAGATATCGAAACAAGATAGAAAGAAACGCAAACACTTCAAGTACAATGAAAAAGACACGAGAAGTATGGTTGTTTTTGATATTCTTAAAAATGTGAAGATCTTGAATGCGGACAAAAAGATCAAATACAGAATGATTAAGAAGAGCAGTCACAACAAGAATAGACTGATGATGTATTTAGACAGCGGCAAGGACATACGCAGTCAGAAAAGACGCCTCAAGACGATGAGCACATCAAATGTTCTTCCGTTTGACAAACGCCTTGTTGAAACAAAGTTCAGAAATGAAGTTTTGGTTAAAGAAAAGCTGCACAAACACAACTATGGCATTGGTTTATAGAAAAGAAATAATTGTATATAGATTTACTTTAGGATCAACAACAAAAAAAAAAACAAAAATAATAATAACGACGGCTACTGTACTATAGACATTCTTCTAGTATGTTCAAGCAGTTGTTGGCAACTCTCCCCAACTCACTGTTACCCTTTCTGTCTGATTCGGCGTATCCAAAGTCTTTTTTGATCATTTCCAAGTTGATTTTCATGATATCCAAGTATTCTTCTTTGATGACATTGACTCTGGCGTTGAAGTCCTGGAAAGAGACAAAGTCTGAGTTACTGCTATCCTTATCGGTCTGGGAAATGTTGGAGTTCCATTCCTTGATATTGTTGATTTCCAGCTTTGTGCTGAACAGCTGCAGTCTGGTGTATGGCTGGCATGTTTTGCTAGGAAGGTGGCAGTTTATGATGCCTTGATCAGCAGAGTTGATATCTCTTTTAAAATCTTGGTCAAAAATACTTGCAAAGCCTTCAAGTTGTTGAGCTTGAATGTTACTGTCTTCTTAGATAGAGTGACATTTCCGGACATTGCAGCGTTGTTCAACTTCAGGTTCTGTTTATCAATCAAGTTGCTACTTTTATTCACCGACTTGATGTTTCTGTCTATACCAATAATTTCCAAAATACCATTCAGCAAGTTCAAGAAAAACTTGTTGTTGACCATCAAGATCTTTTCAATGGTGATCAGCTTGTTGGACAGTATGATCAATAAGAACTTACCTGTGTGCAGCTTTATGTCTCTTAAGATGTGAGTTATTCCGTTAATTATGTACAGCATTACATTGTTTAGATTGGCAATGATGATATCAGGATGGTGTTCATTTACCAACTCCAAAAACTTGCAGAACTCTTCTCTAACAGCAAAGTCTGGGTCTATAAACAAATGCAAGGAGTTCTTGATCAAGTTGATTAGCTGCAGCTGGTTGAACTGAGCAAAGTTTTTTATGAACAGAACTAAGGTTTCTTTTCTAGGTATGTTGGAGTAGTGCTTTAGCAAAGAAACCTTGTTTACAAATTCCTGGTTTGTCATGACATGCTGGGCAGGTGTGGTTCCATACGGTAGCTTCTCAATAGGCTGGTTGATTTTTCTTTGATTGGCTAGTTTAATCTTCTTACTGTTGAAGCTGATGCTTGTTTCATTGCTGTTTGTTAGCTTTTTACCAACCTTAAGTTTCTTCTTGACGAAGTCTTTTTGTTTTTCAGTTTTCTTCTTGGCCATGATATGAGTTGGTTTGTTTAAATTTTAGTACGGTTTATTGTATATTTACTTTTAATGTATAATCTGATTTATGATGTAGATTATTAATATAGTGAAGTTTGTGATTATCGTAATGCCATATTTTTTTCTTCATAATATTCCAAGAACCTGTTTTAAGAATTTCCTAATTAGGAGATTTTTGGTGGCTCTTCAGAAGAAGAAAAAAAAAAGAAAAAGCAAAATAATTGATATTAATACTTGGTAGCGCTAATGGCATAACTCCGTGTGAACATTCCACAATCCCCAAGAAAAAAATGAAGCCTAGAAAAAAAAAAATAACGTATGGATCATTGAACACACTTAATTTGAACAAATGCAGTTCAAGAAACAAAAACCACACACCAATAGAAACATTTCCTTGAGGCTGCAAGATGGGAAGAAGAAACAAAAATGATGATGATTTGATGTTGTTGAACATGATCAACGAGAAGATCACAACTGCTAGCAAAACCGCTGATAAAAGCAAAAGCAAAAAAAACGTATTTGAGTTTGTTCAGCCAGAAGAAGTTACCGATGAATACTCAGAAGAGGACAATGATACAGCAGCAGTTGAGAAACCGGAGCCTATTGTGCTGAAGACTAAAGCAAACAAGAAAAAATTGCAAAAAAAGAAGAAGAAGGCTGCAAAGCAAGTACTATCTGAACCATCGTCAGAAACCTCTGAATCCGAAAACGACGATGAAATCAATCAACTGCTGAAGGACATAAAGCTCTCCAAAGATAGCAACACATCCGCAAAAGGGCAAATCGACACTAAGCACTTGAATGAAAAACTCCTTTCTTCAATGGGCTCACTGGCCGACGACACAGGATACACAAAGTTTCTGCCAGACTATACAAAGGTTCTAGAGGATCTGTACAACCCCTTGGATACTTCTTTGGCGAACAAGAAGAAGTACCTGGACTTTGAAACCGAGCTGAGACTTCTCTTTGATGATCTCGACAAGGAAACGCTCTCTGATGACCTGATAGAAACCACACATCCACAGCTGAAGATCCTGAAGAGAATGATCAAGCCATGGGGGATCAAGAAGAACGGGGTTGAGATTGTTCCCCAAGGGAAAACTTTGAGCAAGAACTTGAAGTTTTCTCATGTAAGAGCTGACTACATCCCAACATGGTTTTCTGCGTACCAGATGGAGAAGCTCAGCACCGATGACTATATTTTGAAGAACTGGGAATACGAGAGAATCAATGACTGGAAAGACGTAATAAGGGCTGACTTTGACGGGCTAACTGGGCTGAAGAACCTGAACTACTACAAAATATCACCAGCCGACGTTGAAAACAACGTGAAGGGGAACACATCGTTCTACCTGAACATCCAGCTGTCCCAGGACGTTAACCAGTTCATGGCCGAGGCCAGACACTACAGCAACTACTACAACCTGCTGTACATCTACCAGTTGCTGCAGGTTCTGCTGATCCAGAGCAACAGCATTGACCAAAACAACGACAAGTTCCCTGAAATCAACTCTCTGCTGAACAGGGCTGTTTTTGTGATTGACCGGTCCTTGAAAAGACAGTTTGAGTTCAACGGCTTCAACCAGCTTCCTTACAACTACTTCTACAACAGACTGTACTACCTAGTTTTACTGCAGTACACAAGAGTCTTGAACAGCAAAGGGTTGTACAGAACTGTTGGTGAGTGGTGCAAGGCTATTCTGAGTCTTTCACCGATTGAAGACCCTATGGGGATCAAGTACTTTGCTGGTGACTGCTGGATCAAAAGCGCTGATTACCATTGGATTATCAAGTACTGTGAAAGCGGACTGGTCAATAAATACAAGGAGTGGAAGTGTTTGAACATAATGTTTTCAGGTGTTTTGGCTTTGATAAGACTGGAGGATGAGCAGAATTTGAAGGCATTCTTGAAGAAACACTTCTTTGTGGGAAACGACAACAGCAACCACAGCTTGAACCAGTCTCAGTACACTTTGAACTGGGGAATGAATGAATTTTTGAAGATTGCTCTCAAGAAACAAGACTCGTATCGAAAGGACAAGCATATTGCTGAATACGACGAGCTGTGCTTGGACTTCTACTTGCAGAGCTATGCCGACTTATGGACTGACCAGGAATTAGAATATCTAAGTTCTGTTTGGTCGAGAATCGACAACATTGTCATAAAGAACGACAACCTGCTGAAGCTGAGTGGTGCGAAGATCACCAATGCCCATTTTATCAACGGAATCCCAACAAATTTCATCAGAATGAACACCATCATTTCCAACAACCCGATCTTGTCAAGAATCTCCATTCTGAACAACAAGAACGTCAAGAACTATCCATTCGACCCAGTCCCTAACGTGGACTCCACCTTTGAAGTGATTGAAGACTTTGTGAATAAGGGCCTGCTGAGTCAAATGTACGAGGGTAGGCTGATGCGTGAAGACGCAGACATACCCGGCATGTTCTAGCTTTTATATACTTGAAGAAAATAATAAATAATGGTTTTAAATTGAAGTTGCTGAGAGGTGTTGGCAATGCTAGAAAGAAAAAAAAAAAAAGAAGAAGAAGACTGAATGCTGTTTCAGGTAAGCAAATAGCACTTTGTAATAATACATGGACAGTGTTCATGAAGGGTATTTAGATGAAATATATAAGTATGCTCTCAAGCGTGTATGCGTATGGTGCTTCTCTCTCACAAAGAAGAAAAAAGACACTTTTTGTTTTGTTACCAACTGCAGTGTTTTCCTAGGGCTTGTCCTCCTTCTGGACCGACTCCTCCTTGCCTATGCCCGAGCTAAAGGTCTTGACACCCTCATTGACAGATGTCAGCGGCGGTATGCCTGTGAATGAGCCTTCAGTGTTGTTCATGAACCCCCACTGGGCATTAGCCATGTTGCTTGTGAAAAGGGGCATGTTTGTCAGCAGGCTCACATAGGACGGAGTCCCTTCGTGGCTTTGTTTGTTTCCCTCGGCTGGGGCATTGGCGAATGTGTTTGTGAGGTATGCGTTCCCAGTCATCATTTCGGGGAATGCTGATCTGATTGGGGTGAACCCAACACCGTTGAAGAAGAAGGTATCGTTCAGGTTTGTGGACTGGGAGTTGGGCTGCTGCATCTGGAACGGATTGACGTAGCCACCCATAGGCGAGACCAGCTGCTCTATGTACTTGTTGTACTCCTGGTTGGCGCTGTTGGCGTTAGCTGCAAAGCTGTTAAACTTGCGCTTCTTGTTTGGGTTTTTGGTATTTTCGTCTTTAACGGCCTTGTAGGTGTCAACGATTGGTGGCTCGTTTGTTTTATTCTGCTGGATGTGGGGGTTGATCTTGTCATTGAACTCGATCTCCACAGCTGAGTAATCGTCTCTTTCTTTACTCTCGTGCTTCAGCTTGATGTTATTGCTATCTGGCACATTTAGTAGTCAGACTCAATTTCTTTCTCTTTTTGGCCAACCCCCCGGCCTTGTCGATGTTGATCTTAGAGTTGTTTATGTTTACAGGTAGGTTGTCGTTGTTTTGCTCTACAGTTGGTGAGATGGTATTTAAATGGCTTGCTTGGGGTTTGAAGTTTGTGACTAGGTTGTCGTTTTCAAAGTTGAACTGAACGTTGTTGGCGGATGGTGTCTTGACCATATCCAAAGATTGCATGTACACCCCCAATTGTTCGTACAGCTTATTCTTGTTGGCATTGTTTGGATCCTCAGCTTTGTTCTTGGTTCTGTTGAATCTGGTGCTTGGAGATTTGCCTCCAAGGGATTCATTATTCAGAGTTTGATACTTGTACTTGAACGATATGGCCGGTTCATACACAGCTTCTGTGGTGATAGATTTTTTGATGGTATCAATTTTCTTCAGCAAAGCATCGTTGTCTTGGCCAGCTTTTAGTTCTTGAAGGAGCAAATCAAGTTCGAATTCTCTTTTACAGTCTCTTTCCAGACAATCAGCAAATAATCTGTCGTGGAGAACAGAGAACCAAAAGAAGACTTTTTGTTTTTTTTGTGTCTTTATACAGCCATTTTTGTTCAAGAACTGCAGCATTTCAGACTTTGGTAGTTGTAAGATGCAATCCTCGTCAACTTTTAGAGATCTTAGATCAGAAAAAATACCTTCTTCGAATTTTTTTTTGTTGATAATATTTCTACCGAACTGTTCAAATCTGAATATTAGAATTTTGGTTATGTCTGTTCCAGTAATGTAGTACAAGTTGTCCCAGTAGATGCATGAGATATAGCCTAGTTGGTCATTTAGGTAGTATTTTCTCAAGATCTGGTTGGGCATCCACTTGATAGGTGCCGTGACCAAGAAGAACTTCAAGTCTTCAATGGTCTTGATACGGTGTGATATGTCTTGTCTCAGAGGAGTAGGGATCTCATTTCTGTCTATGATCTTGTTGAGATTGATATTGGTTTTATTCAGTTCCATGAGTGAGTATGGCAATATGCTTTTTTTTTTATTATAATTGGATAGGAGTAAGAGCTGTTTTTTTTCTTTTGGTATTTACTTTGTTTTATAATGAATTTCAGATTGAATTTAGAGATGTTTTAAACAAGAAAGGGATATGTTGTAATTAATTAGAAAAGGAAGTGCGTTGTTCCATGTTTCATAAGTGATAATTTATTCTAAGAAAAAGAGGAGTAAATTTTGTTAAACAAGGAAAATCTCTTTTTTATTATTAAGTCTTTTTATTTTTTTATTTTATTTTTTTTTACTTCTTTGAATATAAGGTATTAGGAAATCCAATGAATTATGTTTCATATATGAAACAGCGGAAGTGTAATATGGTGTCACCACCAAAAAAAAAAGGAAAATATCATATGGCTTCTAAAAAAATAACAAGAAAACGTGATATCTGCACACAGATGCTTCGCTGTTATGATGTAAATATTCTGATTTGGGGTTATTTTTTACACTTCCCTTTTGGGACATGCCTTGTTAACATTATCATTAGTTAAATATAGATCATAGAGTTACTGCTATTCATTTGGGAAAGAAAAGAAGGATAGTTGTCAGGGTAAAGTCTTTAAGTAGTAGTAAAAAGCACGTGTTGTTTATATGTATTTACACGTGATATGTTTAATAGCACACGTGATGTGCTTATCTACAACTTCCATACACGTGATACTCTTTCTGCTATAAAAAAAAAACAAAGGTAGAAATTAAAATATTAAACACACACACACAATCATTTTGTACTAAGCGCGTATTCTTTACAATCAATTCTCTTAGTACGTGGGTTTATCACATACTTCCTTTAAAATACAAACTTTTCTGTATTTTTACTTTCTTTTTTTTACACCAAAAACAAACATATTCCCTAACACCCACAAAAATTACAAAACCACCTCAATAATGGCTTCAATTGAAGATAATGTGCCGACATTCATATCCATTACAAACTGCCCAGATGCCACAATAGCCCACAACTACTTGGAGATGTGCAACAACGACTTGAACCAGTCCATTCAGCTATACTTTGACACAGGTGGTCACGCCTCAGTAGACCCTGTTTCCATTCCACCAGTTGAGGATAATTACCAGCCACCAATGGCCTTCAACACCGGTGTTTTGAACCGCTTCTCAGACGACGAAGAGGAACAGGAAAGTGTATTTATCCCAGAAGTCCAATACGGCGGCGTTGGTGGGTACTACCAAAATCTGATTGAGTCTGAGAACGAAAGCTCTATGGAGTTTGAAGTCTCAGATGAGGAGGAATCCGACAGCATAAACAGCAGCGATGAAAGCGACGATAGCGATATTGTCGAGATTGACTACAACGGGAACATGAGAACCAAAGAAACCCATGCAGAGAAGTTGAAGAGGATGTTCTCAAAGCCAACGGATATCATCTTTGAAAGAGGTTACAACCTCGAAGCTCTAAAGAAGTACGGACAGAAGAAGAACAAGTGGATTCTTGTCAACATACAGGACGTCAACAACTTTGAGTGCATGAAACTAAACAGAGACATTTGGTCAGATCAAGAAGTCAAGGCCATCATCAGAAAGTACTTTTTGTTTAATCAGTTTGAAAAGACTCAAGCAGCAGGAAGAAAGTACATGTTTTTGTACCCCCTTGAGAACAAGGTTCCTGGTATTGTAAGAACAAAAAACACAGAACAGAACATAGCTGATGACGCTGTTAGGGACGATTTTGGGGATAGAGTGGAGCTTCCTGTCATTGGAATTATAGACCCGCTTACCGGTGCGCTCATGGAGAGCTGGAACGGTGGGATCCAAAACAAAAGAATATTTATAGATGAACTAAACAAGTTTGTGGAGCTGTACGTAAACAACAATCCAGATGCAATTCTAATTCCAGACGACGATGAGGGTGAGGAGGTCAAAGAGCAAGTTGATGAAAGCATGCCGGAATTAAGAGAAGATCCAGTGGCTGCAGAGGTGGAAGAAGTTGATGAGTACAGACAACTATTCAGTACTATTGTGCCCGTGGAATACAAAGAACCAGATACTTCAAAACCTTCTACAAGAATACAGTTTAGAATCTTTGGCAGTGGTAAACGACTAGTGAAGAAGTTTGCCCTTGATAGCAAAGTCGAAATGTTGTTTGCTGTCTGCAAAAACGACACTGAAAACTTCCCTGAGGGCACATACTTTGAGCTACACTTGGATGGAAGCAATCTAATAGAGCACTTGGAAAAGACTGTTGATGAAATGAACTTGAAGATGAGCAGTTTGACAGTTGACTTTATAGAGTGATGTATATAATTGTGATTTATTTATTTGCTATAGCTTGAGCTGTGAAGGGGAGCAAAATGTTCCTTATATCCGAAGAAACACCAAACCTGAGAATATTTTAAAAACCCACATATTTGCTAAATGTGATTTTTAAGTTAACTTTTTTTTTTTTTTAGAAAAACACAAATATTAAAAGACCAAAAAAAACTAAAGTCATATTTGAGTAATGCTCATCAGCTTCAAAAACACTCTACTCGTGTTTCTGTTTGCACTATTTGCTACCACCGCCTCCAGTGCTGAGGAAAACACCAACAACTGGGCAGTCTTGGTGTGCACATCCAGATTCTGGTTCAACTACAGACACATGGCCAACACCCTTTCCATATACCACACTGTGAAGAGACTTGGGATTCCGGACAACCAGATCATCTTGATGCTTGCGGATGATGTTTCCTGCAATGCAAGAAACTTGTTCCCAGGCTCGATTTTCAACAACAAGGACCACAACATCGATCTTTACAACTTCGACAACAACATCGAGGTCGACTACAAGGGGTATGAGGTGACTGTGGACAACTTCATCAAGATCCTCACAAACAGGTTCGAGCACCAGACGAACTCGAAGAAGTTGCTCACCAACAAGGACTCGAACGTGTTTGTGTACATGACAGGCCATGGGGGCGAGAACTTCCTCAAGTTCCAGGACTTCGAGGAAATCGTCAGCGAAGACTTGAACATGGCGTTCCACGAGATGTGGCTTAAGGAGCGTTACAAGCAGATCTTCTTCATGATTGACACCTGTCAGGCGAATACCATGTTTGCGAAGTTTGATGCGCCGAATGTGGTCTCGATTGGGTCAAGCGAGCTTGATGAGTCGTCATACTCACACCACACGGACATGGACATCGGCGTTGCAGTGATCGACAGGTTCACGTACTACGTCTTGGAGTTCTTGGAGGAAAACACCAAGGACAGAAACTACAACGGCACGCTCCAGGATCTCTACGACTACTTGGACTTCGACAAGGTGCACTCGCACATAGGGTACAAAACCGATGGACGGAAGTTGGCAGACATCAAAATCATGGACTTCTTTGGTCAGAAACAGCAGATCGACCACATAGACCTCAACAGCAGCGAGGAGTACTTCAGGGACCTTCTAAAGACCCAGGTCAACCACACAGCAGTCAATGAGAAAATCGCTGGCCTTGGCACAGCAAACAGAAAGTCGAAAATGAAATTGCTCAAGAACATCAATAAAAGTATATAATCACTCGTCATCCAGCTGCATGGACAGCCAGTTGTTTTTGTAATCCTCCATGCTCACAATCTCCTCGTTCACACTCTTCCTAGGGTTCCGCTTCACAAAGTGGACATCGTTTTCATCGTCGTCATCAGAGAACACGTCGATGTGTCTGCTGTTGAAAGAAAGCGTGGGCTTTGAAGTCAGGGTGTTGATGAAGCTCGGTCTGTGGAATTTTTTGAACTGGAACAGGTCAGTGTTCTGGTCCAAATAGGTGCCTGCTGAGTGCGACTTTCTTCTCGCGTTGTAATAGCCCTGCTGCGGCTGTGGTTGCGATGCACTGTTTCTTCTGTTCGCTGGGGACATGTAAGTCTTCTTTGTGGAACTGCTGGATGGCGGCTTCGCTACATTGTCCCCGCCAAATGGTCCTGTGTTCTTCCTCTTGATTATTGGCAGCTCCTCATTAATAGTATCCTGACTATTATCTAAATCCGTGTTGTTTTCTTCCAGGGTGAATAAGTGGTCTTCATCGTGGTAGCTCTTTTTGAAAAAATTCTTTTTGTGGGCTTGCAGGTTTTTTAAGGATTCTTGTACTTTTATGAACTCATGTGCAGTTTGGAACTTCCCGTTCTTCTCTTCCTCCTCCTCTTCATAATCAAAAATGTCATTGGAGTCTTCATGGCTGTTCACATTTGAAATGTTTTCTTCCTCTGACTCCTCCTCATCAGACACATCGTTATATGATCCGCTGGACTTCTTGTCCATGTAATAGTTAAAGTTCTTGTTGTAATGGGTGTTTTTGATGCCGTTTTTGGTAACGTACGAATTTGGCTGACTGTTTGTGAATGAGTTTTGTGTTGACTTGAACGATAACGGCTTGTTGGAGAATCCGCTGTACTTCCCCTCAGAAGCGTTGTGTAAGTTTGGTGAGATTCCGTTGCTGTGTTTGTACTTGTTCTTTTTGTTGTTGTTGTACTTCAAAATATGTTTGTTTGGCTTTGGTATGCCAAGAGGCTTTCTAGAGTTGTAGTTTTGGAAGAAAATATCATTGGTCTTGGCATAGCCATCTTTTTTGGTTCTGTAATTGTCTTTTTTGTTGTTGTACTGGTACTTTTGGTTTGGATAGTTTCTTTTGAACTTCTTCAACTTGTTCAAGTTCTTTGCCTTCCAGCTGTTTACTACATTGCCTTCTTTCTGCAATCTTAAGAATACATCACCAGTGGTTTCATAGTGCTTTGTATTAATGTCTATAGGTTCAAAGTTCTTGGTTTGAACGGGGCTTTGTGGAGGCGAGATCATTGTATTATCAGTCCAATCTTCAACATAGATATCCTTGTATAGATCGTATTCAGTCTTGTTGTAGATGGTATCTTCAAATGTGAACAATTTACATTTATTCAGCAAGGCAAAGATATCCGCAAAGTCTCTCTTTTCAGGATTCAAGTTAAGACAGCTTACTACCAAGTTGTAAAAATCAGGAGTCATGGTATCAAAAATATCCAAAATGGCTTCTTTGCTGTAGCAGTAGTAGTTGAACAGGTTGTCGAGGTTGGGTTTGGCGATCTCAAAAGGATTTTTGTGGAATACAATATTCAAAAGAGTAACACCAAGTGCCCAAATGTCCACTTTGGATGAATCATATGGCTTCGAGTTGTTTTCTGTTGAGAACAACTCATCATCATCAAAGTCCAAGTTGCAGACTTCGTCATATTCGTAATAGAACAATTCAGGAGCCATGTATCTTTCTGACCCCAAATCCTTTTCGGTGCTGATCATATCAACTGTGGCCAGACCAAAGTCTGTTAGTTTGATGTGCCATTTGGTAATGTCGTAAATAAGAATATTTTCGGGTTTGATATCTCTATGGTAGACCCCGTTCAAGTGGATGAAAGAAATTGATTTGGTAACCTGGTTCATGATGTGGAATAGCATCTTTGATGATTTTGGGATGGTCTCGTTTTTGATTGCATCATACAAGTCCCCATGTGAGCAGAAGTCCATGACCAAGTAAGCATCGAATTGGTCTTTGGCTGTAATGATCAAATCTGAGTAATTGAATGCGGTATCTTTGTTAGTCATGTTGTTGTTTAGGGTCTTTAGAATGTTGTATTCGTAAAGACAGTTGTTGATGTCTCCTTTTGGATGGTCCTCATCGTCGTTGTTGAGGGTATAGAAGTACTTGATGGCAACGAGGTCCTGGTTGTTGATATTTCTGGCGAGAGTGATGTTACCGTATGAGCCCTTGTTTAGGTCCTGTATTTTGATGTATGTGTTATTTAGAATCTGGTCATTTTCGTTGTAGTCGAAGAACGAGTAGTTGGGCTGTCTGTGAGTGACCTCAGACATGATTTTTGTGTTATCAAAGAAGAGTTATAGTCCATGGGGATCCTATGACTCTGTTCTGATTATCAGTAAGGAGTGTTTAAAAAAAAATAAATGGTGAGAGTTTAGCGACCAAGGAAAAAAAAAGAAAAAGAAAAAAAAAGAGAAAGGATGGACCACAAAAAATAAGCAGTACCCATATGAAGAGGATGGGGGGCTACATTCGGGGTTTACCCCTTAAGCCATCCAGCAGCAAATTAATAGTGTGTGTGTGATAAAAAAAAAACATACAACATTAATTTTATGTTGATGAATAGGAGATATATAGATAAGCTTATCAGTGATGATTGTGTTGATTGTTGACACACACACTAATGTAATAATATTATCCTAAAGTATTACAACAATTATTACAAAATGAATATAAGGTAATATAGTGTGACTATTCATTAATCATAAACAATATGTTATTTCTCGGTTACTTTTTTTATTCTTAGCTGCTAGTAACAAAAAAAAAAAAGAAAGAAGCAAGGGAGCAAAAAAAAAAATAAAATAAACACATACATCAGAATTAAACATAATATTATTCATTTAACATTATTTAATGTAGAATTATTGAACCCTATACAACCAAACACCATCAACAAATAAAAACATGTCCACAGACTCATTGGACGACGACAAGAATGATACTGTCTTCAATAAATTATTCTCAGTAAACAACATAGAACCTTCCCTGATTACAAAGGACCTATCAATCAAACCGTTATTCAACAACAAAAAAACTACCTTCTTCAAAAAAATCAACCCAAAGAATATCATAACCAGCAGCCATGAAAAGAATGTCAAAAAACACATTCTCAAAAAAATTGAAAGAAAAGAATCCATATCTTCCTTTGAGGAGTTTACCCTGTTCAAAAACGTTAAAGGTATAAAATCAGATAGGCTAAGGGCTGTGAAAAAACTCCTTAAACCGAACCCAAAAAAAATCATTTCCCAGAACTTGGCTACACAAACTCCTTTGGACAACGAAACCACCCTTGAAGAAACCATCCTGGATTATGTTTACGATGAGCTGCCTGAGGACTTCAAGCCAAAGGACCTGAACGACCATGAATTCATCGATATAGACAAAACATTCAAAAACATCAAGGGTACAATCATATTCACGCATGGGTACAGAGGGTCCACTTTGCGTATGGCTGATACCAATGAGAGAATATGGATTCCTCTTAAAGAGACCATTCTGGACAGGAAGTCTAGCTCAGAAGGCGACAATAACTCTGAAGAGCACACTGGTTTGAAGCATGTCTTGAGTAATGGAAACCTGAACTTGTTGCCACTCCCCAACAATGCCACAAGGGAAAAGTTGCTTTTATCACCCAACAAACCTCTTCTTGAAAAAGACAGCGAAGTCATCGCAACGAGTGTCCTAAAAAACATTGGGCCCATTGACATAATGTGCGGCTTGATAGACAGAATAAAGAAAAACAATAAAGACGCCACTGTTTTGGAGTTTGCGTATGACTGGAGGGAGTGCTTAGACATCTCAGTCAAAGAACTGGAAAAGTTCATAAAAGAAAACTGTAACATTCAGGAAAATAAAAGAAATGACATCCACGTTGTAGCGCACTCAATGGGTGGACTGGTCACACACAAGCTAATGACTCAGCATCCTTTGTGGTTCAAGGGAATCGTCTATGTTGGATGTCCCTCGTTCGTATCCAATATTCTGGGTCCCTTGAGACAAAGCGACAACATCTTGTACAACAAGAAAATATTGAACCCAGAAGTTTCCTTTTCATTCAGATCATCGTTCTACTTCTTGCCCCAGAAAGTCCAGCCCAAAAAAAACGAAAAGTATGGCAGAAAACACTCAACGTCGTCGTATGTCTTTGTAAATAATAAGGATTTCAACATCAAGTACGACCTGGATTTCTTTGATCCTGAAACGTGGGTGAAGTACAAACTATCCCCTTGTGTAGACCAGCACTTGCGTGAAACTGAGTTTGGCGACATGGAGTTCAAGTACTCCGTTGACGAGCACTATGCGTACTTGAAGAAGATCTTGCCTCTTGCAAACGACTTTTTGAACTCACTGGAGTACAATTCTGATAATAAGTACAAGTACCCGCCCCTTGCTGTTCTCTATGGAGACAACATACCAACAACTAAAGGGTGCAGAGTAGAAAGTGCTGATGCTATCAAAAATACCAAGTGGGATGACTTCTTTTATGGAAGAGGCGATGGTGTAATCAGCGAGAAATGGCTGCTTCCTGAGCACAGAGGGTTCAAAAAGGTCGGTAAGTTTAGCAGCAAAGAAGGCCATGTGAGCTTGCTTAATGACGTGGAGGGCATTGCCAGGTGTTTCGATTACATAGACAAGGAATGGAGAAATAACAAAAATTGAATTGTGATTTGAGATCTGAAATGTAATTAATATATATTTGTTTTTGTTAAAGAATTCATGTAAATAGCAGAAGCCAATATTCTGTTTCCAAACAGCTGTTAGTTGTTTGTTGATAGCATTAGTTAGGGTTTATATAAATGTTTATCACGTGATGTTCATTTAACCCTGTGCAGTTTACCATCATCGATGAAAAAAGAAAAAGCACTAAAAAAATATATGTAAATGAATAAACCACACATCAAGTCATAATCAAAACCAATCCTCTTTCACATGTCTGCAATCTCAAATCAATTTATTGTGCAGAAATCATATAACAAAGTCAAAGGGTTTTTTGAGCAATTCCCCCTTGTCACACATACCCATGATGTTACTCCTGCAAGTATCATGGAAACAGATGCCAAGTCATTTTACGAAGACCTAAAGCGTCATTTTGATCCCCAAAACATATTTCCACTGACCACAAATGAACAGATTCCAAGTGGCTCATCTAAAACACTATTTTTATCTTCTTTGAACCATTCCGCAAATAGCAGCACATACAACGCATGCACCCCTGAGGACACTCTCTCTTTGAAGCATTTCCTTTTGCAAAGCAAATTGAACTCGCCTATGCAGACTTTAGCAGAAACTATTGACTTCGACAGTGTGACAACATATTGCATCATATTGATGGATGTCAACACTCTTCAAATTCCGCTAATCATTGACAACAGCACAGGAAAGGTCATCCAAGACGAGAGCGAATACCTTGTCAAAGAAGAGATTGAGGATGAACAAGTCTTGAAGGAATACCAAGAAAAGCAGGAGTCCGAGATCACCGACCAGGAAAGCGTGATGAAGGCGTTCAGATCATACAGCATAATTCTATACCTGATAATTCTGATGAATGTGCCGGATGTCCAGAAGAGGATGGGATACTTCAACTGTTTAAATGAAAGCTACTTGGCTAACAACAACGTGTTTGGCCTGCTGGGCTTGAACAAGTGTGTCTCACTGATCAAATACATACAGCTGAACATGTCCAGAAAAGGCAACTTTATGATGGCGGTGAGCTTGAAGTTGTGGGATAGCATAAATTACATTTTTAACAAAACTGGGAATGTGGACAAAGAAGTGCAGATAATGAAGTTGAAATACTCAAACTACAAGATACTGAGCAAAGACGCCGATGATGAGGTTGTCAAAAGCGTCCTTGAATGTGTCAACAACGATGAATTGCTAAGTAACATACGCGACGAATTGGAAATTCACTTTTAGTTTGTCATGCTTGTAAATAGGAAAAAGCTATTATGTTTTATATACAGTTGTTAATCTCTTTTCTGATTTTAAAAAGAACACTATCACCTGACATGTGTTGAATATGCATATCTTCGGGGTTTTATTTATATCCGTTTTTTTACGGAAAAAACCAAAAAAAATATATATATTAAAAGCAATTAAAAAAATCCCAAAAGATTCTCGACTTCAATGGAAGAGCATCAACAACCTGGACACCACACATGAACGGCACTAATAAGTTTTTTCTACAGGTGCTCAACTCCGGATTTTACAATATAAACAATGAAACACTGCTTTCATTCAAGAAACCCACGTACATCCTCAGCATGAAGAGTATGGATACGTTGCGGCAAATCATGAATTTACCCCTCATTGAAGAATGGTTTTCAAACACAGACCCAGTGATCAACAGCATACCCATTTTTACCACAGTGCTGTTTTTCATCAGCTCATACTTGCTGTCAATTGGATATACGGATTTTCTTTTCAACAGCAAGAACACGGTCATTGATGTGAACAGCTACATGCAGCTGAGGAAGAACAATGTCCATGCACACAACAAGTGTTATAAGTGCTGCTTTTTGGCCTACTACTATGCAAGCACCATGCTGAAGTTTTTCATAACAAGTTTCTTCCCAAATCAAGCGATTTTGATAGTGGTGGGGTGCTATTGGCTCAGTGCGACTGCTTTTTTTAAGCTGTGCGCTTCTTTATCTAAGAAAATATACTTGCGCACACAATTCGATGAGAACTACATGAGCATTATGCAATGTGTCTTTCAGCTTGACAAGAATATCTGGTATATCATTGGATTTATTTCCACCAACTTTTTGAATATTCTTACAGGTTTTATGCTGATGAGGGAATGTCTTGATATTATGCTGACTTACAAGATGAAAAATAAAGACAAACACATTACTTTTTTAAAGTTAAAACTAAAAGCATCTGACATTTTGGTTTTTCTGTTTAGCACAACTGTGCTTATTCCACTGTTTGTTCTTAAAGTATACAATTTGTTTTTAAGAAACAGCATATACCGTTACTCCAGTCTTTTTACTGACGGTATACCCAAAGGCGCAAACTTAAAATATGAAGATTATGTTTATGATGCCGATGTCATGTCGGAAATTTCCAATGAATTATTTGGTAACCTGATAATCAAAAATAAAGTGCAACTGTCGAATACTTTTCAGAAGGTGATATCATGGTTTGATTTCATTTATATCTTCATTATAACGTTTATTATATTTGCCCCTACAGTCTATGCATCATACAGAAATCTGACAAGAATGGAAGCCTTATTCATAGAGAGTCTTAAGAAGTTTCACCCTTCTGGCAGCAAACAACCAATAAAAAGAAGGAGCTATTGGAGTGATAAATACAACGTCTTTGAGTTGATCTATTCAAGTGCTATCTTTGCACTCACTGTTGCTGTTTCACTATTCAGAATATATGAAAGCAGCACTGCCACAAAATTTCCAAAAACACTTTTTGATAATGATTTCCAATATTTCATGATAGATCCATTATCCAAAGACAAAGTTGATCTTCAAATGATCCAAAACCCATTGCTGAGATCATTGCAAATAGCTTGGATGCCATATCTGTTGGACTTTGGAAAGTTTTTACTATTAAAGACTTTGGTATCTACTATAACTGACTTTAAAAAACAGATCAATGTATTTAAGCTCTGGTACTCACATGTTTCTGTAGAAAAAGACATGTATTCGGACATTGAAATAGAAGAGAGTGCATCTGAGGATATCGAAAACAAGAATCTTATCAAATCGAAGTTCAAGCTTGCGGGTAAACGAAGCAGTTCTAATGCTACAAAATTTGACAATGAATTAGCAAGCGCGTCTTTACAGAGTAGTGATAAATTTCAAGAAAACGATGCTTTGATGAAATCATTATTCAATAATGACATGGCCACAATGTCTATTTTTTCATTCACAACAAACAAGAAACCGAGCAGCAAACAAAAAAATAATGACGTTGCTTACATCAAGTTTCCCAACTTTGGCAAAAAACTCTATGAGTCAAACACCTTTGATATACAGGAGCAGGAAGATGATCAACCCGAAGCAGTATCTCTGGCAACCATTCAGCATGTTCTAAAAGAAGAATGATTCGGTTGATATTTAGATCAAGAGTTACCTTTTTAGTCACGTGTGATTTTTAAAAATAAGCAAAAACCAAAGCCAAAAATAATTTTTTCACGAAAAAAAATATGAGTGATGAGAATCAATAAAAAATGAATTACTATTTAATATCAACAGCAAACATAATATTAACCATTAGCTAAATATATATAATCATTCTAATAGAATGAAAAACAATCAAGTGTTTGACATATCTTTTTTTGATATAAACAACCAAAATTCAACTCTTACATTCACGAATGAAAAAACAAGTTTTAAAATCATTCAACCTTACAATCTTGCAGATGACATAGGCTACAGAGAGGATTTAGACTTTTCTGAATTACTTAGATTCAGACAACTGCAAATTTTGAATAAATCAAAAACCAACAAATTTTTCAATGCAATCAATTCGGATAAACTAAATAGCAAACAGTACAGTTACATCAAAAGAGTAAGGCCACAGCAAAATAGAGTGCATATTGCGGTATGTGAATATGATGAGTATACAGAAAGCGACTTGTTAGAAGCTTTGAAGAAAAAAGATCTTATATGTGATATAGATTACAAATTTGTTGCTGATGTTGCGTACATCCCAAGGTTTCCACCTTTGAGCAAACATATTAGTGATGCGTGGGGTGCCAAGTATTGGCCAATGAATTGGAAGGGCAATCTTAAAGAAAACAAACTTAAGCAAGTGTTCTTGAATGACTATCAGTTACTGCCATATTCTAAATTCAAAGAGCTTTTTGGTCTCTTGAACAAATACAAAGCTGAAAATAAACTTTTAAAGCAGGACCACACAACGTTGTTCTACAACACCAAGACCGACAATTGTAAAATATTCAGAGACACACAGCATTTAACAAAATTTGCACTGAGCCATAGTATCATTAATGGTATTGATGAAATCTGCGACAACAAGAGCTCAGACGACTACCTGCTGCAAGATTACTATGTTATAACTACCCATGAGCCTTGTCAAATGTGCTCCATGGCTTTGTTGCATTCGCGTGTAAAGCTTTTGCTCTTTGATGAGTATAGCCAAAAGAGCATTAAGATCTTAAGCGGAAATGACTTCTCATTGGCTTCTTACAAACCGCTTAATTGGGAGTTCCAAGTGTTGCAGTACAAGTTCACTAGTGAGGTTTGATCTACGGTAGCATCAATATTTTATCGCATACAGCAAAAACATAGAAGTATATAAGTTTTGAATTCATAATTCCAACTGTCTCCTTTTTTTTTTTTTAGAGATTTCTTCTGTTGTTTCTTCTATTATTGGCTCTTCTTTTTCCACTATCTTCCAATCTCTTTTCCATTTCATTTTTAGTCAAGTTTGTGACAACAGGTTGATATTCTTGCCCTAAAGTTTCAAAATCCAGTCTTAGTGCAAGCAGTAAATCCTCCTGGGTGAGAAGAACACCATCTTCCAAATCGTCGTTGATTATGTGCAGCTTTATACTCAATATCTTTTCCAAAATGGTATAGGACAAAATGCTCAGCCATTCTCTTTTTAAACCTACATCAGCACATATGCTCTCACAAATGTCGTTCAAGTTAAAAGCCCCGTCTTTCAGATTTAAGTAAAAAGCATCCGTTAGGTTTTGTCTTCCCAGGAAACAGTCTAATTTTATTACAGCAACCAGATCTTCTTTCACAGGCAGTCTAGAAACAACACTATACTTTTCAATCTGCTGAATCATGCTGTCTTTAAGAGTTTGAAACAAGACATCGTTGTTTTCAATTTGCAAGTCGTGTAGATATAAAGTCAGGAAGTCTTGGATAGAAATTGAGGAGTCGTTGATGTTCCAAAGAACGTAGTCAATGAATGAGTTGCTGTACTTGCTGGGGTCATTAAAGACCAACTTGATAGGAACTTGTCTATTGCTCTCATAGTCAAGCCCTACTTCTCTGTCTCTTTTATGCACTTCAACGTTACTGGTCTTTATATCAAAAATGTCAGAGTACTTCTTTGTTAGCTTACCCTTTGTCATTGTTTCTTTCAAGAACTTGAATTTCATCAAGTTGTTTGTGTTCAAGGGATCATCAAAACTTGGGAAGTCAGCGGTGGCTACTTCAGCCTCTGGTTCTTCTACTTCATCGTCGTTCTTTGGATCCAGTATGTCTTTCACATGCTTATAATATTCTTGTTCCAAGACTTCTGTGTCTATTTTTCTTTTTTTGGTGGTTGTTTCTTCTTCCTCCTCTTCATACTCATAATCTTCCTCGCTCTCCAAATCTTCATATTTGTTGAAATTATCTTCCGAGTAGTTAATTCTTCTTCTGGTGGTAGCTCTACGAGATCCAATAGCACTCAGTTCATTTGTGAATGTATCAGTGCTTTGATTAGTATGTGATGAGTTGTTTATGTATAAACCGGTGGTATTATCATCAGTGTATTCAGTCGATACAGTATTCCTTATTCTGTTATGAAAGTTGGTAACGTAAGCTTGTGGAGGTAGTTCAACCATAGTTTAGTTAATATATTATTACTATTTTAATCGTATGTTTATCACTATTTGCTAGTATTATGGCTGGTAACTTAGCTTTAATATTTTTTTTGTTCATGAATTGTTTAGATAGAGGAAAAATCAAAAAAAAAAACGGTAAACAAGTTTCCCTCGGGTTTACAGTAACAGAAATTAACACTGCAAGAAAAATTTTAAACGCATCACGTGGACAGCCAGAAACAAAAACATACTATTAATTAAAGGACTTTTATATAGCTTTATCTGGTGGAGATAATACCAACATCAGCCAACAGTTGGATTCTCTTGCTAAAGTCTGGGTTATGGTAGTGTTGCATAATGATGCTTGGATCGCTCTTGGCTTGTTCTAAAATATTAGCCATGACTGGGTCTTGAACAACATCTCTGACTTCAGGCTCAGCCAAAGCTGCCTTCATAATATCTTCTCTGGTCAAAGTCTTATTATTTAATCTTCTGTCCATAGCAGCAGTGATCTCATACTTGACCTTATTCAACTCATTAATTTGAGCAGCTGATGGAGAGCTTTCCAAACCTTTGTTGACGGTTATGGTGGCAGCAGCGTACTTTTGCATGGCTAACAAACATTGGGCCTTTCTGATGTAGACCTTGACAAAAGTAGGTTCCTTGGAGATAACAGAATCACAGTCCTTGATACAGTCTGGGAAGGCTAGCAACTTGAACAAACAAGCGGATCTGTTGGAGTAGTGTTTATAATCAGTTGGGTCTCTCTTGATGGCTTCATCAAACATCTTGACAGCTTCAGCGTATTGCTGTTTGCCAAATAGTTCTTTACCGGCATTAGAAGCTTCAAGGGCTTTTTCAGGGCTCAAGTAGGCATTTTCCTTGGCAATTTTTATTTCCTTTTCTAGTTTCTTCTTCTTGTTCAAAACATCTGGGTTTCTATCTTCGGTCAAGGACTTCTTTAAGTAGTTCAAGGCTTCTTCAGGTTTGCTCATCTTAATGTAAACATTGGCGATTTTGTGGTAAATCTTACCCATGATTTCGTAGCTGGCATGGGTTTCTCTAGCATATTCAACAGCTTCTTCCAATACTTTCAAAGCTTGTTGGGCGTCACCAGATTCCAAAGTGGCAGCAGCAATGTTTGTTAGGTACAAAACATCCTTGTAAGTATCGAAGGCTTTGGTGTACAGTTCAATGGCTTCTGGGAATTTCTTTTGCTTGTACAATTCATTACCTCTTTGCTTCAATTCAACAGACTCTTTCTTGGCTTGTTCAAGAGAGGCCTTTTCTTCATCAACGCTGACTTCCTCAGGTTTTTCTTCTTCCATCTTGGTTTCAACTACTGGAGGTTCTTCCTTAGTTGGCTCTGGCTTGGCTTCTTGCTGAGGTGGGGTAGCAGCACTGCCGGTAAATGCACTTTGCATTTTGCTGACGTAACTCAATACCTTGGCGTACTTTGGATCAGACAAAACACTGGTATCATTGGACATCAAAGCTTGCATGAAAGCAGGGTCACTGAAGGTCTTCATCAACTCAGGGTCTTTTTGCATTTCGTTCATGAAGTCCATGGAGCTGTCATCTTGGACAGTGTTCTTAGCTTTAATGGCATCTTCCAAACCCTTCTTGGCAATGGCGTTTTCAGGATCAATTCTCAAGTATTGTTGATAGTAGGAGATGGCTTCATCAGCATTACCTAAACCCAGAGAGGCATTGGCAGCTCTACCGTAAGCCTTGGAGAACAGAGGGTCGTTTTCAATGGCGCTCTTAGCATCGTTCAAAGCCTCCTCAAAGTTCATGGCGGAGTAGTTGGCAGCAGACTTGTTACTGAAGATACGGGCTTTTTCGGCATTATCAGTGCACACGTTGATAGCATTTGTGTAGAATTCAACAGCTTCTGTGAAGTTTTTTTGTTTGAAGGCTTGATCACCAGAGGACTTAAGTTCAGCACTAGACATATTGTTTTGATGGTTCAGTTTGTGTTTGGTTGTTTCCAGCATTGAATAATATGTTTCATTAATTAAGAATCATGATGAGTGTGTTAACCACTACTGATAAAAACGCTCCACCATAAATATTTCGTGTGGGTGAAAAAAAACAAAAAAAAAGAAGGAAAATTTTTTTTTTTTTCTAGAAAGATCTGTGAGGTTGTGCTGTCGGATATAGGAAGTGTGCATACATGATTAATATCCAGAAGAAGTTACTGTACCTTATTGACATGAGCATGACTTGATATTTGATTTTAATTATTTGCCTCTTTGATTTGTGAATACATTGTGAGGATTTGGTTCAGTTTGTTATTAGATAATATTTAGTTGTTGAAGGTTGTATACCACGTGACTGTATTATTCACCATCTAACATGAATCCATTTCTTTTTTCTTTTTTTTTTGTTAAAGTAACTTTGTAGGATGATTTCTCAAAACCCAAACCAAAACCTTAACCCCCATCGAATGTCCTCTAACGAAGAAATCAACCAGCAATTTTTGCAATGGTGTGAAAAAGTTGGCATTGACTTCAACAACAACTCCATTGTTATCAAAGAAACAGCTGACAAGAACAGACACCTAATAACCGAAAAATTCATTCCCGATGGAACTGTTTTGTTCAAAGTCCCATACACAGCTATGTTGAATCCTACCACCAGCGAAATCAAAAGCCTGCTGAAAAATCCAAAGACTGATGATGCAGAATCTGAGGATTCTGAAGATGAAGATGATGACGGCACAGACTTATGGAAGGAATTGGTGGTCAGCATACACAAAGAATTGCAAAAAAAAGAATCCAGTAACTGGTACCCGTACTTATCCATCTTGCCTACAGCAAAAGACCAAAAATTTGACAACTTGTACTACTGGAGTGCTTCAGAATTGGAGTACTTGAAGCCTTCCAAGTGCACTGAAAGAATTGGCAGTGACAAAGTGCAGTTGATGTATGAAGAAATTCATGATCTATACAACGTGCCTGAGCTGACCAAAGAGGAATTCCTTAAGATATCATCAATCATCATGTCTTACTCCTTTGATGTTAGTGGTAAGTCTTTAGTTCCGGTTTCTGATCTGCTGAATGCTTCTTGGAACTACAACTCTGTTTTAGAAGTGGACGATGAGGATGACGATCAGTTTATCTGCATGGTTGCTAAGAAAGACATACAGGCAGGTGAAGAACTACTGAACATCTATGGAAACCATCCAAACGGTGAGTTGCTGAGAATGTACGGATACGTTGAAGATGACAATGAGAACGAGTTTGCTGAGGTCGATTTGAAAACCTTGATTGCTTTGGACGAAAAGAACGCCAAAATTATAGAAAAAATAGATGAGTGCTACGATATGGAGGACCCACTGATAATGGAAAGTTATGATGTCTACAATGATGAGGGTATTGTGTCTGAGTTGGTTGTGCTTTGTGAAATAATAGCCAACTATGACAACAACACAAAGAAGGGCTTGAAAGACAAACAGATTGTCAAAAAGACTATAGAAAAGGTCCTGAAAAACCACCAAATAGGCAATGAAACCAGAGTTTTGCTTAAGTCCGTTGTTGATGCTACCATGAAAGAGTACGAAAACAATGCACTGCTAGCCAAAGAATACCAAAGCAAGCAAGGTTATTCGAAGGAGTACATGGCGAGTGTGGTTTTAAAAACCGAATATGCCTGTTTGGCCAAGGCCATGGACATCCTGGACAAGGAATACAGCATCATGGATGACAAGGAGCTTGAGAAGCTTGAAAAAAAGAAGAGAAGACTGGAGAAGAAGGAGGACAGAATGGCTAAGAGATCCAAGCGTTGAAGGCCCCTACCCCATACATAAATTCCTAATTGGGAAGCCCCTCTTTATTTTTGTTTTTTGTAATTTTATTTTTTTTCAAATAGGCGTATATTCCCATAAACAGGATCTGTCATTTTTTTTTTTTCCCCCTTTAAAAAAAAAAACAGCACAACAACAGAAATTTGATTGAATTTTAAACACACACATATATTGCTGTTTGCCTTATCAAGTACTCAAAAAGTACAGATATGCAGGACACAGACCAGAACATGAACAAAAAATAATAGAAATAATGTCTAGTACTCCTGTTGAAAATAACGCCAGTTCCCGCATAGGGAAATACCAAATCATAAAGACCCTTGGAGAGGGTTCCTTTGGTAAGGTCAAACTTGCCTACTTCAAACAAAACAAAGTTGCCCTCAAGATCATAGCCACAAACAAGCTTAAGCAAGACGACATGCGTGGAAGAATTGATAGAGAAATCCAGTTTTTGAGACTGTTGAGACACCCACACATCATCAAATTATACGATGTCATAAAGTCCAATGAGGAAATCATCATGGTTATGGAATACGCATCCAATGAGTTGTTTGATTACATCATCCAGAGAGAAAAGTTGCCTGAAAACGAGGCCAGAAGATTCTTCCAACAAATCATCTCTGCCATCGAGTACTGCCATAGACTGAAAATTGTCCACAGAGACTTGAAACCTGAAAACCTGCTTTTGGATGAAAAATTGAACGTCAAAATCGCCGATTTTGGGTTGAGTAACATCATGCAAGACGGGAATTTCTTGAAGACTTCCTGTGGTTCTCCAAACTACGCTTCACCAGAAGTCATTTCAGGTAAATTGTACGCTGGTCCCGAAGTTGATGTTTGGTCTTGTGGTGTCATTTTGTATGTTATGTTGTGTAGAAGACTACCTTTTGATGACGAAAGCATTCCTGTTTTGTTCAAAAACATCAGCAATGGTGTCTATACTTTACCAAACTTCTTGAGTGAATCTTCAGTTGATTTGATCAAGAAGATGTTGATTGTGAACCCATTGAACAGAATTACTGTTGATGAAATATTTGAACATGAATGGTTCAAAACAGATTTGCCTGAATACTTGGTTCCAGAAAGATTAAAACTAAAAGTCTACCCAGAATTGAAGAATGTTATCAAAAAACATGAGTCTATAACAAAGGCTGGCGACGAGCTGAATCCTGATATTGTTGAATTGTTAACATCCAAGTTGGGTTACGACTCTGTAGAAATTCAACAAGCTTTCCTGGACAATTCTTTTACCAATCCAAGATACGTTGAGATAAGAGACGCTTACAACTTGATCTGCAAAAACAAAGACTTGATATTTGACCTAAAAAACTCTACCAATGCATCAACAAACCTAAGTCAAGAAAATGGAGACGTTCAGTCACCAGCTGATTCTCAAAGCAGCAACAACGTTCCATCTTCCTTCAATAATGACTTAGAAAAAGACACGTCATCCACAATCTCCATTTTGCCATCATCAATGCCATCTATTCACAGAGCTCAGATGTTACAGATCTACCAACACCAAATAGAAATGCACTACGACAACATTATCAAGAAAAACAATATCACTTCGGAAATGGACATACACCAGTTGAACTTGGAAAAAGTCAGAGAAATCGAAACAATCCAACAGAAAATAAACAACTTGCCTCTGAAAAAGTCGACGAAATCCATCAAGTGGCACTTTGGTATAAGATCGAGATCTTACCCACTAGATGTCATGGGTGAAATATACTGCGCTTTGAAGGCATTGGACTGTGAGTGGGCTAAGCCATCGGAAGAGGACTTGTGGACTGTTAGAGTAAGATGGGAGAGCAATGTGAACAACGGCTACAAGTACGTTGGAGACAAGATGAAGATGGTTATACAGTTGTTCCAGATTGAGTCGAACAACTACCTTGTTGACTTCAAGTTTGATGGTGTTGATGTGAATACCAATGACGATACAATCATCAAGAACCATGATGTCCTGAGTGATGAGGAGTTGTATACCCTGTCGGCATACCCATTCTTGAACATGACTGTTTGTTTGATCAAGGAGCTAGCCATCAATTCCCAGAGAAAGTAGGTGGTATATAATACGTTAATAGCTATTTAATTTTTTTTGAACTTATGAAAGGGGTTCTTTTCTTTTTTGCAATTATACTAATCTCTTTTTTTTTTTAGTGTGCTTTTTTTTTTTTTGGCTGGTGTCCATATTTGTATGGTGAAACGAAAACAATATTGTTAGTTTTTTTTAATAAACTTTTTTTTTTTTTCATAGATGAACTCTACAGCTGACCAAACTAAACATATTCAATTGATTGAGCACAGTTTTCTTTCAGAACATAACCATGAGTGAAGGCGATATTAGAAGAAGCAGGAGGTTTAGAGAAGCTCCCAAGGTCGATTACAATGAGAGCCATGCTTTCAAGAAAAGAAAGACTGAAGAAAAAGAACCATCTAAAAAACAGAAGCCTAAACCCACACCAAAAACCAAAGTCAATGATATTGTTGAAGATGAGGAGTTAAGATACATATACAATGAGACAGACTCCGACTCTTCCATTGATGATTATGAGTTTGAACCATTGGACAAGCCGCTGAGGATTGTGCTGGGAAAGAGAGTTATACCTCCAGTAAATCCAAACGCTGTCTTGAAAACAGCACCATTCAACAATAAACCTAAAGACTACTTAAACAGTTACAAAACATTTATAGATGATATTGACACAACAGAACAAGAATACCAGGAGCTCATAAAGCAAAAGCGTAGCATTCTTCAACAGATCAACAAATTAAAGGAAGAAAAGATAATTATACAAGACCAGGCTGAAAACAATGACCTGACCAATGAAACCCTTCGATTGGCTAAACCTAGTGACTTTGCATTTATCAACAATCTCGACAGTATCATGGATTCGGACACTCAACAAGAAGTTGCCCAGGGTGCATACGTAAGCAGCCAGTATACACACAAGAGCTTAATTGCGACTGAGAATCGTAAGAAGGTGTTTCTAGAGCCCACCAAGTTGATTTTCAAAGAACAGAATTTGTTGAGCACACAGGACCATCTGGTCAAGCAAAGTCTCCATGTCCAGGGTAACTTTAACAGATTCACCAAATACAAGATCAGACAGTGCAAGAAGGTTGCATCCTTGGTGGATCAGCACTTCAAGAACTTGAAGACTGCTGAAGAAAGAAAGCTGAAGGAACAGGACAGATACGAGAAACAGATGTGCAAGAAGGTCAGTGGGATGGTGAAGAAACACTGGCAGCTGGCGAGAAAGGCTGTTGATGTTCTCAGAGAAAAAGAAGAAAAGGAAAACGAAATCAAAAACAAACAAAAGGATTTGAAGGAGATCTTGGACAAAAGCTCGAAGCTGCTGAAAATCCAGCATGAAGGTGTGAGCGATGATATGCTGACAAACAAGCAGTTGAAGGAGAAGTACGGATCTTTGAGTGCTAGTTTGGAGGATGAACCATCAAGCATGGAAGAAGAAGAATCAGATGGCTCTGTCAGCATGAGCGTTGATGAGGACTCAAATACCATGGAGTATGACGCAAATGCTATGAAAGTCATGAAAGAAGAGTACGAAGACCAAAGCAATGATTTGTTGGATGAATCTGAAGACAGTGAAACCTCTGATGAAAGCGATGAGTCTGAATACTCCGAAGATGGTTCAGATGAAAGTGTTGACGAGCAAAATGGTATAGCTGGGCTTATCAAGCCCATTGAATCCGAAAATGAAGAAAGCTTGGATGAGCAGCCCGCATTTCAAACAGAAGAACAGCCTAGTATTACAAAAGAAAGCAGCTTTGTTTACGAGGTTCCTGTACCGAAACTGCTAAGAGCAACTCTGCGTACCTACCAAAAAGAGGGTTTGGACTGGTTAGCAAAACTTTACAGAACAGGAACAAACGGGATCTTGGCTGACGAAATGGGGCTGGGTAAAACCATTCAAACAATATCCTTGTTATGCCACCTTGCTGAAGAATACGAGAACTGGGGTCCTCACCTAGTCATTGTGCCTACATCTGTTTTGCTGAATTGGGAAATGGAGTTCAAGAAATTTGCCCCCGGATTGAAAATTCTGTCCTACTTTGGATCGCCACAAGAAAGATTGAAAAAAAGAAAAGGCTGGAATAACAAAAACGACTTCTTTAATGTAGTGATAACGTCGTACCAAATGGCTGTGACAGATGCCCATATTTTTAAAAGAAAGAAGTGGGGATACTTGGTCTTAGATGAAGCACACAACATCAAGAACTTTAAAAGTGGAAGGTGGCAAGCTTTACTGAGTTTGAATTCTCAAAGAAGACTGTTGTTGACAGGTACCCCACTGCAAAACAACTTGACAGAACTTTGGGCCTTGCTTTACTTTTTGATGCCGAAGACCATTATTGATGGCGGTGAAATGGAGGGGTTTGCAGACTTGGACTCTTTCCAGGAATGGTTCAATAAACCAGTCAACAAGCTTGTAAGCAATATGGACAACAACGAAAACAACGGAGATCTTGTTGTGAAAAAGCTCCACCAGATTCTGAAGCCGTACTTGCTGAGAAGATTGAAAAAAGATGTCGAAAAACAAATGCCAAGCAAGTATGAGCATGTTATTAAGTGTAAGTTATCCAAAAGACAGCGATACTTGTATGATGAGTTCATGTCAAGAACACAAACCAAGGAGACTTTGAAAAATGGTAACTACTTGAGCATTATCAATTGTTTGATGCAGTTGAGAAAGGTCTGCAATCACCCTGATTTGTTTGAGGTAAGACCCATCAACACTTCATTTGCATTTGAAAGAGGTTTTAACAGAGATTTTATAGACACAACCAAAAAAATAATCAAAATGATGGATTTTGAACAAAGGAAGCTAAAAAGCGAAATAAACCTACAATTTTTGAACTTTGAAATAGATCTTAGAAACAAAAACAACTTTAGTAAGATGGACGCTTATTTAGTGAATGAATTGAAACAAAACAGCAACGAGTTTGAAGAAAGAATTGAAAAGTTGAAGCTAAAACTGTTGAAGTACAAGGACACAAGTGAGAGCGTTGATTTCCAGAACATTGAAAACTTCTATTTGCATTGGGAAAGAATCTCCATAACCAATGAAATCAACAAGCTTTTACAAATGAAGTATATCAATGAGAACAGATTGAACAACAAGGTATTGTACTCAAATGACCTGGTCAACAAATTGAAGATTAATACTATGACCAAGGGTAACATCAACATATTTGAAGTATACGACTACTTGATGAACAAGTTCTGTATGATTCAGCCAAAGGCTCTGATTTTAGAGAAGAATTACACAGAGCAGAAGAAGTTGTTGGATTTGCCGCAAGCTGATAGAGAATGCATTAACAGCAATCCATTTTACAAGATAGAAACCAATTTGAAAATAGAATTTCCCGACAAGTACCTACTGCAGTATGACTGTGGAAAGCTTCAAGTTCTGGCCAAGCTGTTGATAGACCTGAAGGAAAAGGGCCACAGAACACTGATATTCACCCAGATGACCAAGGTGCTGGATATTTTGGAAATCTTTATGAATTACATGAAGCTGACTTACATGAGACTTGATGGGTCCACTAAAATTAAGGACAGACAGTACTTGACTGAGAGATTCAATAACGACGACAAGATATTTGCCTTTATTTTATCGAGTAGATCTGGAGGTACTGGGATCAACCTGATTGGTGCAGACACAGTTATTTTTTATGACTCAGACTGGAACCCAGCTATGGACAAGCAGTGCCAAGATAGATGCCACAGAATAGGGCAATACAGAGATGTGCATATTTATAGATTGATCAGTGAGTTCACCATAGAAGAGAACATCTTGAACAAGAACATGGAGAAGAGCATGCTCAATGATATTGTGATCAAGGATGATATCTTCAACGGTGGAGTTTTGAAAGATGATATGATTGCTGAGGGAGATGATGATGAAGACAGCAAGGCATTGAAGGAAGCACTGAAAGAAGAAAAGGAAGAGCAAGACAACGATTTCATGATGGATGACGAAACCGAAAGTAAAGAGCTGGGACATGTGGAGGAGTACATGATGAGATTTGTTATGGATGGGTATTATGAATAGGATTTAGACGCATTTAGGGTATGTATTCGTGTTTTGTTTTATCATTTGTGATTAGTCAAAAAGAGCGGTAAGGGTTTTAGCTGGTAGTGCACAGCCTGGTGCACGTGATAATGTCACAACGTGTGTGTGTAATATGAATAAAAAAAAACGTAACAACTAAAACTTCATAATATAAACTTTCACCAGTAATCATATGCTATTCTTTGTTGATTCTTTTTTTTTTTTTCTACGAAGAAATAATCATTTATGATTTGTTTACAGCACACGTAAACATAAGATATTATTATGGAAGTATTTTCTTTGGGCACTGTTTATTTCAATAACCACAGTTCTGTGTTTGCTGTTTAGCATATGGCGTAGGCTTTCAAGACACGTATTACACAGAAAAAAAAAAAATTATTACTCATATAGTGCTCTGCCTTGGCTGAGATCAGCCGTGTCACTTTGGCCCACTGACATATAGCGCAGATAAAGCCATTCCCAGTGTGTGTAGTATTTTTTTTTTTAAGGGGAGACTCTTCCGTGTTTAAAAAAAAATCTTGAGCAGAAAACGTAAACAATAAGGTATGCGGTGTTGTATTCGTTTAATCGGTACTACGTATGGAGGGCTAAAATGATGTATTGCTGCAGGGGGAGGTGTTTAAATAGCATGACAGCTGATCTGGTTGCAACATTCTTCTGTTGGCAAATTGTATATAAAGGGGAGAACATACATCTATATTTTGTTAGTATAATATATAAAAACTCCTTTATTATTACATATAAATATAATCTATAAAACCATACAAAGAAACTCTGTATTCTTAACCAATATACAACTTCCAATACAACAAAACTAACTCTTTACTAAACAAAACATGTCTAAATTACACTTCAAAGGTAACCAAATCGATTTCATCTTATTACTAAACGACGAAATCACTGAAAGTGATATCTCAGCTTACAAGTCCAACGACTCCATTGATCTGGCCAAGCTAAATACCATCTTGGCCCTGGATAACATCTACACCACCCAAAGCAAAAGAGGTAACACCGGTGAGTTGGTCCAAGTCTCCAAGCAAGAAATAGAAAACGAATTTGAAACCACCAACTTGGATTCCGTCAAGGACGCCATCGTCAGAAACGGTACCTTGATCGAGATCGACTCTTCAAAGGGCTTCGCCAAGAGAAGATACTCTAACACCAACCCAAGCAACGGATTCGGTGCTTAAACTTATATAGCAATAGATTTAATGAACAACTTTTTAACGAACCAACACCACAAGTACTTTTTAGTGTTTCTTTTTTTTTTTTTTACATTTAATCTATTCAAAATCATTTATATAAACATCTTACTTAGCAACCTCGTGCCCTGCTTGACGATAGTATTCACAAGGTACATGCTAGCATCCTCCTCATTGTCTTTGTCTTCATCTTCATCGTCAACATAACCATCCAAAACATCACTAACACTGGTATTGTGCATCTTCACGTTCTGCTCTGCCTCAGTGCACTCTTCCTTGTTTATCAACTGGCTGCAGTGAGCCATTTGCTCATTCAAGATGGTTTCATCGCTCAAAAAGAACTTCTTGTTTTCGGTAGCACTTACAAGGGCATCTTTTTCAACAGCGCTTCCAGTCTTTATCAGCAATGCTCCAGAAAGGGTTCCGTTGTTGCAATAGGAGCTTGTGTCATTGTGCTTTAAAATACTCGACCGCAACTCTTTTGCGGATTGGAGAATATTAGCCGATGGCAAGTACAAAACGGATTTGTCTGAGGTCGTGGTGTTGGAGCCAGACTTGATTATAAAGCTTTTACCTCTGGTGCTTGGCGCTAACGACTTGCTCATAATACTAGCACTCTTCTTGAGTTTGTTTCTGAAAGAACCTCTCTCGTGTTGGCGTGTTTTGCTCAAAATGTTGCTTAGCTTTGCATAGGCTCTGTATTCACCCTCGGGCACTTCGTAGTCCTTCAAGCGCAAAATGTCTATTTCATTGTACCAAAGCGCATTTATATCCAAAAACTTCTCAACAAACAGACGATCACCAAAGTTTATGTCAAGAAGGTGGTTCTCATTGCTGTCTGCCATATACATTGCGTTTGATTTGCCAACAATCCAGCTTTTGTCAATGTCAGTGTATTTGCTCTTATTGATAATATAGCTGCCTTTGATAAAGAAGATTTTCTTATTGTAGCACACTTCCAGGTCATCAAAGTAATCGGACTCGTAATCACAAGCGACTATATTCTTTGGATAGATGAACTGCTTAAACACGTTGTCTATGTCGTTAAACTTCAATGATCTGTTGTTTAGCAAGGACTCCTTGGATAGGCTGTAGTCGTTTCCGTGATTGTACACTACATTGTCCTCGTTTGTATCCCCATGCCGTTCTTTGGTGTTCAAAACAGGCTTGTTATAGTATTTTATCAAATTTTTAAGTTTGTTTGCAAGATTCTCGTGCTCGATGTTATTCCATGACGTTATCATGACTTCATACTTTAAGAAGCTGCACTCTAATCTCAAGTTTACACTGGTATTGGAGTTGTCTATCAAAGTCTGGTCATTGCTACTGACAATCCTCACAAATGGCCAACGGTAGGCTAAATACAACATTTAAAACATTTTGCTTGCTCAGCTTCCCCGGCTTTAATATCAACAAATGGGACTTAAACAATAAAATAATTACTTTAGATTCCTGGTAAACACCCATATTGTCATCAGCTAGCTTGTTTAATTCTTTGACTGCTGGTATTATCTGGTAACCCAAAAAACGACTGGTGGGTGTTGGAAATGTATCTGATGATGCATGGCTGGAGAAGTATTATTGATCCAAAACTTTCCAAGTTCAAAGGCTTTATATCATTACCTTCACCGGCAATAACAACATCTCTGTTGTTGTACTTGATCTTGTCAACTATTTTGCTGTATCTTTCATTTGGATCAAATGCTTCTGAATTATGGGCAGTGTCTGCAAACATTTTTATTTCCTTGTAGTCGTTTCTTTTGTATCTACGTTGCTTGATGGTATAAACATAATCCAATTGAAAGTTGTCTATTTTTTCTAGCTTTCTCAACAAATCGTTGAAATTTACAGCAATGTTATTTCTGCACCGTTCCTCAACATTGTACTCAGTCAAGATTTTGTACATGAATATCCTATACTTCATTATTCTATTGATTGGCACTTGTAGTAAAGACTCAAATGTAATATTATTGAACACGTCTCTTGGGCTATAATCATCTTCAAAAAATGAATCATTTTTTCCATGGTTTTTATGCCTTGATGTTTTTTGTCTAATTGACATCAAGTTATTCAATCCAACTATACTTTCACACATCTTTGTATTAATCTTTGATTTGTCCTTATTTTTCAAAACCCGTAGCATGATATAATATACTTTAATGTAGTTTTCATACAAATAAGTGGAAACCACATTGGTGGACTTCAAACTCAAGTAATCTAATATCAAGTAGTAGCCAAAAAGTAAGTTGCTTTCATCACGCACGCTTTTTTGGTTTTGGTTTATATTTGGGTTTATTGAGGATTTGTTATAGTCGAAGTGTTTGAGCATCTTGTAGTACTCATGTTCCGTTGAGTTCCAGTTTTCTTGGGATACTATTTTCAAGTCCAATCTGTAAAAGTTGCTAGAGTCGACTTGCAAAAAACTCATTATTTCCAACTCTGCAAAAAACCCAAGCACTTCCTCAATAAATGCCTGATGGTTCTTCAAAAGCAAAGTGCTGTAGTAAGTCAACATGTTCAAAGTTGTGTTATTGTCTGAAATAAAAGGTAGAAAACTTTCAGTCAATATCTTCATGTTGGTCAAGTATTGAATTTCTGTTTGGATTATTTCGTTAATAACATTTTTTAGCTGTACCAATGTGGAAACAAAACTATTACGGTCTAAGCCTGCCCAAGACTGCGTATCATTTTTATAAAACTTGTTTTCATCATCATAGTATATTTGTATTTTTTTGATAATTCTGTCGTCTTTTCTGGAATACTGAACATTGGAATTGTTTTCAACAGTGAATGGGTTTGCCGTGGTTCCACGTTTGAAACAATTTGTACTACTACTGTTTTTTCTCATTTGTTTATTCTCGCTGTCCTTGACATGCTGCTTTTTGTTAACACCGTTCCGTTTGCTTATTTCGCTGATGGAAATAAAGTTTTTGTCGTAATCCAAAGAAGAAACATCGTTAATAATCTTTTTAAAACTTGTAATCGATTTGAAAGATGTTTTAATTTCTGTGGTAAAATTTTTAGTGCAACTTCTTTCTTGTGATGTTAGCTCATGCTTATTGCCGTTGGGTTGAACTGCTGGAGACTCCTGAATAATATTTATGTAGTCTCCCTCTGCAGGCTCGTCACCAATTCCACCATAACCAACCAAATTTGAGCTTAAAACATTGCTGTTCAGATAATGGTCAGTTGAAGTCGCAGTAACATCTGAAAGAAAAGAATCATGATGATCACTCATTAGTTTACAGCCGTAAGATATTTCTTTATATGTTTTTGGTTTTTCACCGCTTTCTATTAGTTATTTTTGATAAATTGCCACAACAACATTCACATAATGCCAAAAAACCATTATTTAGGTTCATTAACCATTTGTAAAATATTGCCAACCTGTTATTACTTAGTTTTCAAAAAAAAAATTCACATCATTTGATTATTATTTTTTTTTGCGTAAAATTAATTTGGTGATTTTTTTTTTCAATTGATTAAATCCTTAAGTTAACTCCGTGTTTAAAATAAAAATGTGTGGATATGTAAACCAAAGCCACGAAGAACAATTTTCCTCGATACTGAGTAAAACAAATATCTTCTTGCATGTGAAAGGTTGGTTTCCTATGTCTGTTTGGTTTTTTGTCTTAAATGCAAATAGCTCTAAATGATAGGCATTGCAATGCATCTCTTTCAAAACGATGCAAATGCCGCCGGGTTTTTAAATTTCGTTAAATGCGCTGGATGACAACAAAGTTTTTGAAATAATGCGTATCTATGAAAAATATATATAAACCGAAGAAAAAAAAGTTGTTTGACAATTTGAATATATATAAAGCATACAATCAACAACCAAAACAGAAATAATAATGCAAACAACTTTTGATCCAAAAAAATATTGTGTACTTGCCTTTCCTGCAACAGACATTTTCAAGTTATCCTTAAAAACTCAGGAATGCTTAGTCAACAAAGTTAATGAAGCTTACGACAAGACTTTCAAAAAGTTTAACATCATAGTCGGTCAGAGAATTGCTAGTGTGAAAAATTTTGAAAGAGACTCCGGGTTTGTTTCTCATCCTGATCTTTGCTACTTTTATGCCTTCATTGAAAAAGACCCATCTGTCTATTTGCCGCTAAAAGAGTCCTCAACTACCAAACGTGAGGTCTTTGAAAACTACGAAATTTTTTACATCACTGAAAAAGAAGATGCAATTCTGAACTTGAACGAAGAATGCATTAAATGTACTACAGCTTTTAAACCGCATCATGACTACACCTCAGAAGTTAACTCATATGAGCCTACTTGTTTTGTATCATTTATGCCAAGATTGGGTGTATATTTCTTGCCATTCACAGAAAGACATTTCAAAACTTTGTTCAATGTTGATAAATATATTATTGAGGTAGTCAAAGAACACGATCTTGTAGGATACTACTTAAAAAACCATGAATATAAATGCGTTGGAGAAATAATGATTCCCCAATATTTTGATCATGAAGCTACTGGTATACCGCTAGAGTTCAAGTTAAATGCGCCATTCCACCTAACGAAAATGGAAAAAAACTTAAACTAGCATAATAATATATTTATTTTAACTTGTTCTTAACTATTTTAGCAACACTGGTGTTGCTCCGATATAACTGATATATATAAAAATCTATTCATAATTTTTTTAAGTTCCTGTAGTTCATTGTCTGTTGCATTTACTCTTCTTCCTCTTCAACAACAGGTTCGTTTTCAGAATGGTTTGGTAAAACGGTGATCTTTCCATCTTGTAAAACAACTTTGATAGTCTCTTCGTTTCTGATTTGGCTCTTCAACAACAGCTTGGCCATTGGGTTCAAAATTTCCTTCAATATCAATCTGTTTAATGGTCTAGCCCCGTATTGCAAATCATATCCATTTGCTGCTAACCATTCTCTGGCCTCCTTAGACACGTCTAATTTCATTCTCTTATCAGACAATCTTCCTTGGACCTCTTCAAGTCTTAAATCAACAATTTCCTTAATAGCAGCAGGAGTTAGTCTATTGAATAGTATGACTTCATCAATTCTGTTAATAAACTCCGGAGGGTAGTAATGTTTCATGTTATCCAGAATTTTCTTCTTAGTTTCCTTGGACCAGGTTCCCTTTTCTTTTTCAGCCTCAGATTCACTTTCATAATCCTTCAGCAAGATGTCTTGCCCAATGTTACTTGTCATAACAATGATGGTATTTTTGAAGTCAACAACGTTACCTAAAGAGTCAGTCAATCTACCTTCATCCAATACTTGCAGTAGTACCTTACTTACATCAGGATGAGCTTTTTCAAACTCATCAAACATCACAATAGAATATGGATTTCTTCTAACTTTTTCTGTTAGTTGGCCACCTTCCTCAGATTGAACGTAACCTGGTGGTGAACCAATCAATTTGGAAATGGAGTGCTTTTCTTGATACTCAGACATATCAAATCTGATCAGCTTTCTCTCATCATTAAACAAGAACCCGGCAAGTTTCTTACACAATAATGACTTACCAATACCAGTAGGTCCGGTCATGAAGAATGATGCAATAGGTCTCTCTGAGCTTGTCAAACCAGCTCTTTGCAGTCTTACAGCAGAAGCAATAGCTTCAATAGCCTCATCTTGACCAACAACTTCGTGTTTCAAACTGTTTTCCATAACTAACAACTTATCCTTTTCATTATTCTTTATCAAGTTTTCCATAGGAATGCCAGTAACCTTTGAAACAACCTTGGAAATATCCACGTTTGTGACAGAGTCATGCAGCAAACCAATGTTGTCGCCTTTTCTCTTTTTGCTCAATACCTTTTCACTCTCTTTTAATTTAGCTTCTAATTCAGGAATCTTTGAGTATCTTAATTCAGAAGCCTTAGCAAACTCATTGTTTCTTTCGTAGGAGATCAAGTTCTGTTTCATCTCCTCTAGTAACTCTTTATTCTTTTTGACATCATCAATAACGTTCTTTTCCTGTTGCCAAATTTCAGTTAATCTGCCCAGCTCCCCGTCAACCTTGTCCAGTTCTTCTTGAAGAGCAGCTCTTCTTTCAACAGAGATATCATCAGTTTCTTTTCTCAAAGACTCTAATTCAATTTTGATTCTGACTCTCTTTCTGTCAAAGTCATTGATTACATCCGGCTTAGATTCGTGTTGCAATCTCAAAGCAGCACAAGCTTCATCCAACAAATCAATGGCTTTGTCAGGCAGGTTGTTAGGCAGGTATCTGTCAGACAAAGTTGCAGCGGCAACCAAGGAACTGTCCATAATTCTAACACCGTGGTGGACTTCATATCTATCTTTCAGTCCTCTCAAAATAGTGATCGTGTCGTCAACAGAAGGTGGTTCTATGGTGACTGCCTGGAATCTTCTGGCTAGAGCAGGGTCTTTTTCAATGATTCTGAACTCATCCAAAGTTGTGGCTGCAATCAAACGCATACCCTTTGCTAACTTTGGTTTTAAAATATTGGCAGCATCCATGGCGGAGTCACCACTTTTACCCAAACCTAATAGCATATGAACTTCATCAATGAATAGCAGTACAGAACCGTTCTTGTCGTCTACTTCCTTAATGATTTTTTGCAGTCTTTCTTCAAATTCACCACGGAACTTGCACCCGGCTACAATCTTGGACAGTTCAAGGGATATGACTTCTTTGTTTTTCAAAGATTCCGGAACTTGTCCCTCAACTATTCTTTGGGCTAGACCGTTAATAGCCGTGGTCTTACCTGTTCCTGCTTTCCCGATGATTATAGGATTATTCTTTGTTCTTCTTGACAGAATCTCAAGTAATCTTTGAATGGAATCATCCATCCCAATAACTGGATCCAGTTTGTTTTCACGAGCCAAGTTGGTTATGTTTTCACCAAACTCTTCCAAAGCTGGTTTTTCAGCCTGCTGTTGGTTTGGATTCATTCTCATCTGAACATATCTCTTACTCGACAATTGTCCTTTGAAAGAAGATGTATTCAAGTTAGGTAAAGAGAATGGTTTTCTCAAAACCTTGGCGTTAATCTGTCTACAAGCAACATTAGAAAAAGCGAGGGTTGATGATACTTGGGGTTTCAAAATATTAGCCTTAAAATTTCTAGATGACTTCAAAGCAAGAGTATTGACATTGCTCTTGTAAGTAGTTCTTAGCATTTATGTTAATACGATTATTAAAAAATTGTTTTGTGGTTGTCTAAGATTCTTATAATATGCATATAAAATATAATTTTAACCGTTTATATAGCTAATTGCCGTATTTGTAAGCTTGATGCCTAGACCTGATAAACCTTAAAAATGAACCTATCTAGAAGTTTCCAGAAAAAAAAAAAAAAAAATTTGAGAATACGGCTAAATTTTTTGTTGATATCTCCGAATATATGATATGTAACTAGCAAATGAATAAAACCTTCTTATCAGTCTTATCACTGGATCACTAGATTATCTAGTTTTTCCAAATGCTCAAAGAATTTTGCTAACTTAAGAAGCGACATTCTGTTCTCATTGTCAAAAGTCTTGTCATTACAAAGAGCATCCCACTCCTTGATTTCCTCAGGGCTTTTAGGATCTAAAACCCACCTACGTTTATATCTTCCTGTTTGTTTTCCTAGCTTGTTGTGAGTAGAAGAAGTCTTTATAGTACAACCAAAATCTTCTTCCATACGGCAGCCCTCCATTATTGAGTTTAACAAAGAGTTTGGTTTCAAATCACTTTGAAAGTATGCAAAATGCCACTTTAAAGATCCGAACTTGGAGTCATCATTGGTAGGTAGTGGAAACCCTTTTTCAACCATGCTTTCAATAAATTCCCTTTCTTCCTTGGACTGGAAAGTTGTTTCTTCATCGGCAAGTAGCTCGTCTGCCATTTCATTGATAACATCCACATCTAGTAAAATATCGTTGAATTTTGTAACTGCATTGGCTTTGTCTGTTAGCTGTTTAGCATTCAATGTGTAGTTTTTGAGAAAAAATGAATTCAATTCGTCATACAACTTTTCTTTAGTGAATTTGATTCTGGTTTTAGCTTTGCTGGGTTTCTTGATGAAGCCTTCGGAGACAAATTTTGCTATACAATGAGACACCGCTTCACCTAAACCCAAATTGTTCTTCAAAAGTCGTCTAGTAAACTCAGCCCTGCTGGCGCTGACAGTTTCTTTATTGGAGATGAAGTTACCATCATTGTCGCTTACATACTCTTCATCTTCAGAAAACTCATCATCCATATTGTCCGTTATTCTGTGGTATTTGATAGCTCCGTTTGCTTCTATGTAGCAATCTTTGAAAATGTCATCATTGGCAACATTTCCGTTTCTGTCAATGAACCCGGTGTTGATATTCATATCATTTATGGAATTCAAATCGCCTAAAAAAGTGTTGATCTCCTTGTTTAGCAAATCATTTGATAAGTGGTTGATATCATTTTCGTTTTTATCCATCATCAAGTGGTTCACATGCATGTGTCTAGTGATTATATCATTTCCGATATCGTTGCCGTTGATATGGTCCAAGAAGTTGTATCCAATCTCATCTTCATCAGCATCGTCTCTCAACTGGGCTAGTATCTTCTTGTAAGCAAGATCTTTGTCTGTCGATTGCTCTATTGTGGAGATAAACTCGGACCTTTTAAGTTTCCTCTGTTCCTCCACATAATCAAAATGCAGCAAATCCAAAGCGTTATTGTAGATCATGTTGGTGTTTGGTGATTGTAGACTTTGTTCCCTTTTTTTATTTTTTTGTGAATGGCATCTGATCCATATCGCCCAAGGAAAAAAAAAAAAGGGAAGAGTTCAAGGGTTCTGTCACGGGACCACACGACAAGTTTTTGGAAGATGAGGCCGATTAAATTATTTATTATTATTTGTTTTTTTTTTTACAACATTTTAATATTATGAAGTGAAAAAGATCACAATGTTTAACTTATTTTGTGTCTGAATTTCTTTATTTAAACAAAAACAAAATTTTAATTGTACCATTCATCGTTTTATTGTGCCTAGAATCTAACAAGAAATGGCATCCTTGTCTCCTATTTTCAACAGTATACAGGCTGATACTGACGAAATAATACCTGCACAAATCACAACCAAACAAAACAGAAGAAGAGTCTCCATAAATGGTTTGATGAACTTGCCCAACTTCAATGCCAACAACAACTTGATTAAAACAAACAGAATTGAGAACAAAAGGATATATTACAAAAGACAAAGAAAAATTCTTTTGAAAAGACAGCAAAAACAACACTTGTTGCAAGAAAAGAAAAGGAAGAAAGTCTTTGGATAATGTTTCTATTCAACATTCAAACAACGATTTTGATGTTCAAAGTAGATACTCCAGAAGAGGCAGTGCAGTGAGCTCTATGAAGAGCCGAAGCCACAGTATCCAGAGAGAAGACGCGTACTCCGACTCTGAAAACGAAAGCGATATGAACTCAATCAGAGGTTACAACGACGATGATTACATAACTAACGGGAGCTATCATGACTTCAGCGAAGACGAAAGAAGCATTAGTCACATTGACAACGATGACGACAATGCATTGGAAGATGCTGATATGGCAGATTTTGAAGAAAATATGTCTCTTACAAGATCTATATCGTTACCTTCTGTGCATGAAAGAGATGAGTTGATCGAGTCTGATAATGAGCAAGTTGGTATGAAATGGCTATTGACTGAACATTCCAAGAGATTTTTACAAAACCAGCAGGAAAACAAAGTTTCTAACTATGGGTCAACAAGGTCGCTGAACAAGCCATGCTTGTCGGATGATGATGAGGATGACGACTATGACGATGCATCCTTAAGGGTTCCAAATTACAACAAGTTTGATCATCACCTGCTGACAGGGAAACTTACCTCTGACAAGAACAACGGCATATTATCATACCATGATTTCATCAGATTGATACAGCTGAAGAGAACCCAACATCTTCAGAATCTATCCAAAAAGCCTTATGTCAACACCAGCACCATGAAGGAAGTATCCCAAATTCTTAAGTTTTCTACTCCCATGATTTTGACCTTTTTGTTGGAGCAGGTATTCAACATTATTTCTTCTTTGACTGTTGGCCACTTGGGTGCGCGTGAGTTGTCAGCAGTGGCTATCTCCAACATAACATACAACATCATCATTGCGTTTTTTGAAGCCATCTGCACGTCATACCTTGACATCTTGATGCCCCAGGCATATGCCTCCGGAAACTACAAGAGTGTGGGTCTGCATCTCCAAAGATCTTTGTTTTTTTCAATGTTCTTTTTTGTGTGGGTTCTGATATTTGTGCAGTGGAAGATCTCATATGTCATAGAATTCATTGTTCCTGAGGATGAAAAGGAGCTTGTGGGCTTGGCTGCTTCATACATGAAGGTTTTGATCTGGGGAACACCTGGATTTATTCTTTTTGAAAACTTGAAAAGGTATGTGCAAGCGATGGGGAAGTACGAGGTTGGTTTGTATGTGTTGATTATGTGTTTTCCTATAAACGTCATACTGAGTTATGTTTTGGTTTGGAATGAGACTTTTGGTATTGGCTTTTTAGGTGCTGCTGTTGCTATAGTAATAAACTTTTACTTGATGTTTATCCTAATATTGGTTTATATCATCAAATACACGAACAGAAGATGCTGGGATGGATTCACCAAAAAAAGTTTCCACAACTGGTGGGATTTATTCAAGTTGGTTTTGCCGGGTATTATCATGGTTGAAGCTGAAGATTTGTCTTATGAGTTGTTGACATTGATTGCATCTTATCTTGGTACCGAGTACTTGGCCGCCCAATCTGCCATTTCCATAGTCACAGTGTTGTTTTTCAACATAGGGTTTGGTATATCTGTTGTTGTCAGTAACAGGCTTTCTAACTACATTGGGGTCAAGAATATTCACAACGCCGCATTGTGTGTAAAAGCTAGTACTCTGATTGCCTTTGGGCTCGGCATTTTTGTATTTGTGAGCTTGTCTTTGTTTAGGTATCCAATTGCCAAGACATTCACTAACGATAAGGTCGTCTTGGATTTGATTGTTGAGACATTACCGGTTGTTGGTTTTATAGAGATCTTTGATTGCATGAACTGTATTTTGAACTCATGTTTGCGAGCATCTGCTAAACAATTCATTGGATCAATCATTAACCTATCCATATATTACCTTGTTGGTATTCCATTAGCCATATTCTTTTCCATGTACATGAACTATAATGTTGTTGGGATCTGGGCTGGTATTGGTACAGGAATGGGTCTTATCACAGTTTCATGTCTGTTGGTGACTTTTTTCACCGACTGGAACAAGGTTCTGGAGCACTTTGAAATGCTCAAGGAAGTTGAAGAAGAAGAAAGCGACGAGGAAGATGAAGAAGAGTATGATGACGACGAAGATGATGATGGCGAAGAGGAAGAAATACCTTTAATCGCTGCTTAGGGTTATATATTAGTTCTCAATTGTTGTTCTATGCAATACTATTTCATGTTTACATATATTTGTTAGACATACTTTATTTATTTTAGTATTGATTAAATTTATAAAGTAAAATGTAAACTTTTTTTTAAAATAATTAACTTCAAATCAAAAATACACGTGACTTAAACACTATTAAGAAGCAATTGAAAATAGAGTTGGTCATTGATTAACATAACTTATATACAAAAAGAAAAATCCAAATAACACATTCCTAAGTTGACCTATAGTCCGAAGCAATTTTGATACTGAAAAAAAAGACTTAGATATATATCCTTAATTAATTCCAAACTTTTTTGTCAAAGCAGCCTTTAATGACAAAGATAACACCGTTGCTGTATCCGTTATATATCAGATCAACAACAATGGTTTCGTGGCCGTTGGCCATAATTAACTGAGACTTGCCATTTCCAATGAGTTTTTTAGAAATCTCTAGATTTTTTCCGTTTTCATTGACTAGATTCAAAGGCATTTCAAAGTTGTCCTTATTTTCTAGCCACATCAAAACATTTTTTAGAGTATTACCTCTCTTAATGTTTTCGTCGTTTTTCAAGTTGATGACATAATCGTTAATGAAATCAATAATGTTTTCTCTAACAAGAGTCTCTTTTTCAATAGGGGTCATTTCCGGATCAATAACTCTTGGGTACTGCCATACTTTGTAGTTTAGCTTGTGGATATCGTAATCAGGGATGCTAAACAAAACAATCTCATTATCATTGTCGTTTAGGTTTTCATATAGCAAAGGGATATCTCTCAAATAGGTATTGAACATTGAGCTTGACTTGTCAATGTCAGTGGCAATGCTGTCTTGGTAATCGGTATCCCTCTTAGATAAGCCTTTGTGTATTGTGCTAGGACTTAGGTTGATTAGGTGTCTGGAGTTGTCGACTTTATTATCGACGTTCTTGGCAAGGTTCAATGTGCATAGAAAAGTGATTATGAGTAAAGAGTATAGATTCATATTGATGTGTGTTATTCTTTGGTTGTACTGCTATTGCATCATGTTCTCTTTTTGAAGGGTAATGTTTATTTTATCTATATCGGTCAAAAGAAGGAAAAAAAAGGTATGCGTGAAATGATTAAATATATGGCAAGGTGAGCCTGGGTGGGGGAAAATCGTTTGCAAAAAAAAAAAAATATTAGGCAATAGACGTATTTCCATCTGGGCAAATTATCAACAAGAGCATGATGACATTCGTGCTATTCTTTACTCTATATATCCATATCCCATAAGTTGTTATTATATACTACTTCTAAAAGACCATACAACAGAACATGAGTACTTACATCAAAAGGGTTGAAAGAATCATCAAGCAGTCCACAGAAGACTCCAATGCACACAGAATCGCCATCAACAAGCTGAACACATTCCACAAACACAACTTTGTTGATATTATCTCTGTTTACTCCAAGGAATACTCAGATGCACATGCCCAATCTCTATCCTGCTTGAGTATTTCCCATTTCGATGAGTCAAAAGTAACTTTTATATACATGAGAGGTGTCAAGGATGAAGCTGAAATTGTCATCGATACCCCATACGACTTCATAACCGAAGACATTTCCAAGAAAATTGCAAACTTTCTAGACTACTTTGAACAGCTGAGCATGCATGCCAGCAGCAAAGTGGGCAGATACTACAAGCAAGTGAAAACTATTACATACCCTACACAGAGTGTTCCTGCATTTTTGTTATTCATGCTGATCCAGATGCCTTTGATTGTTGTAACCATCATGAGCTTTACCGATGCTTTGGATCCTGTCTTTTGTATGATGTTCTTTGGAGCTAGTAGAGAGAATGTATGGAAAATCAGCTGCATCATGACCATCCTTACCTTTATTATCCACATTATTGAGTTCGTTGCCCTGAAAATATCTAAGAAGTGGAACTATTATAGACTAACAACCGACTTGAAGATTGAACACTTCATCTTCTGTATGTTGGAAGGGTTCCCTCACCACGGCAGATTCAACTCACTGGTTAAGAATGTGGAAGAAAGCGGGTTCTACAGCCTTGACATTGAAACGTCCGACAACTTGATATAGCTTGGCCATCTGCTCTTTATATATGATCTATAAGAAAATCGCATGTTTTATATATTTTTAGTAACACATATCACCTGTGTGCTTTTTTCAAACCTTCTCCCCGCTGTTTTTTATCATACTTGCCGTTTACAATATCCTTTGTTTAGAAAAATAATTACCCACCAGATCCCGCCCGTTTTCGATAAACCTTATGTGTCTCTCTTTTTTTTTTTTTGTAATTTCTGTGGGAGTTTGTAATTCAAGACATTCTTTATAGAAAAAAACACAAGTTGAGATACCAGAATACAACACCACCAATCAAATACTTGATTACCAGAAGTGCCCTTTGGATTCAACAACAATGTCAGATAATGAGTCACCATTCATTGACTTGAACAAACTCACGAGGATCATCTCAGATGAGATCAAGCAACCGAAAATGAAAACTTCCCTTATCCCAAACACTGCTCTTCAGAGATCCAAGAGCGATGACGGGTCTTCATTACACATAGACTCAATTCTTACTCCATCCCCCAGATTTAATTACAACAGAGAACACATAAACGAACTTGCAAAGAACCTACACTTGATATCAGATATATACAAAGATGTCAAGGTGGATTTACCCCTCAAAGAAAGTTTGCTTATGCTTCAACACGATGATATAAACATTGATTCACACAATGAGTATATCTGTACTTGCGAACATGGCCATTGTAGGGTGCATCAACATGGCAAAAAAAACACCGTGAATGGGCTTGATACACCGAACATAGCATGTACATCCACATCATCTCTTAAAAGTTGCATGAAGAAAACATCCGATGATGAGGATAATCCACAAACAGGAAGCCAAAACAACAGAAGCAATGCTGACCTAGATCTATTGGGATTAGTAAATTTTAAGCCTGTTGTATCATTTGATACAGTTCCTCTAGGGAATTTATCTGCCGCCAATATCGACAACAATATTATCAAGCCAGAAGACTATTATACCGAGGAAGAATGGTATGACAACGAAATGGATGAACCATACCAAGATTCATATGTTGGATATAAAGGAACCAAAAACGGGGCTGCAAATGCGTCTTTTAAAAACTTGCAATCTGTGGGAACAAATATAGTTCACGAGCTAAGAAACTTACAGATATTGGAAGGTTACAGCACATCGCCATACATAGACAACTCAGCCTTGATTATTAATAAGAAACATCCTCTATATGACGAATTGCAAAAAGATATCAAAAGAAAGAGCGCTGTTATTAAGAAAAAAAGAAAATATGACATCAGATTGCCTATTTCAAGCACTAGTAATGCACTTAACAAGATCCCCATAGATAAACGTTTTAGAAGAGGCACTAAAGCAGCATCTCTAGATCCAACAGACAAAAGAGTGCGTACATTGAAAAAGATCAACAGAGAAACAGGATGGATAAATCAGGGAAGGGCTGTTTTAATCCACATATCTGGAAGACGCCACTCGTGGGTGGCATTAGACTATGTTATTTCCAAGATTGTCAACAATGGAGATAAGTTGATAGTGTGCTGCAACTTGCCCAAGGAAAACAAAAAAGAAAGAATGACCAGAAGAAAAGACAGAATCAACAGAAAAATCAAGATCCAAAAGCTCAAGACAAGAGCTGGAAGCGACTTCTATGATTCAGACAACGATTCAGACATGTCTGATTACGATGAGATATACGACAGAAACGAAACACATTGGAAAAACGGGTATACCTATGACGAGGTTGAAGAAACATTAAACGATCTTATCAAGTATGTGCACTTACTTCTACCTGCCGACAAGGTAATCATGCTAACATGTGAAATCAGCGTGGATGATACCAAGGAAGCTCTTATCAATGCATATAATTGCTATTTGCCAAAGTTGGTGGTTGTTACAACAAAGAAATGGCAGCATGACGAGAAGGTAGGCGAACAAAAATCAAAGCTGCTCATGGATGCTATGGTGAATTATTTGCACTGCCCTATTGTTATTGTGCCTGCCAAAAAGTCAGACAACTTTGAAAACTACATCAAAGAAAGATTAAGAATAACAACTGACTTGACAATAACCAAAGAGGAAAAGGCTTCTAAGCTTGACGAAATTAACAAAAAGTTGCTTATGATCGATAGACCATTGTTGCCATTCATGCTATTGAAGAACGACAGCAAATCATATGACTCCACGAAGGCCAATAAAGAGTTGCAGCTGCAGGAATTTACTCTGCAAAATGTCAACAACGACGATAGCGATGCAATCAATCAGCTAGCAAATATTTTGAAGACGTTTAAGAACAACTTAGACGCGGGGTTGGACCAGTTGGACGCAAAGTACCCTGAGTACACGAACAAGAAGAAGTCATTGGAGATTACGGATTTGGTGGCTGAGCAGTCTGCAAAATACAACGAGAATTTCAACAAGATAGGAACAATTTCTGACTCAGACCCAGCAGTCAACTCTTTGAAGGAGATTTTGTCCCAAGGTGAAAACTACAATGCTCGTAACAAAAAGCCTGCTTCTTCACCGCAAAGCTCCACAGTAAGTACATCAAAAACAGTTCCAACAGTTGCTATAAACCAGCCGCCTAGTAGTTTGTCTACGAACAAGGAAGATCTCAAGCCAAAGCCGTATGAAAACAGAAGCATCAAGTTGCACCCCACCATCTCGCCTAGAAGCCAAATGCACGAGAGTCATGGAAACACCAACAGCAACAACGACATGGGTTTAAAGAAGTTTAACACGACGTCCTTTGGAGACAGGAACTTGAGCCCAGTACGGTCGAATGATATCATCAGCGACAGCGGAAACCGACTCAGAAAAACCATCACAAGCACGTCGCAAAAAAGCGATGAAAAGAAGAAAAAGCGGAAAGGAAAGTTCAGTTTCCGTAAGCTATTTGGGAAGTAGTATATATGTTTATTTATTGAAGATTATTTTAGTTCTTATGTTTTAAATTGTTGTGCATATTCTGGAATGGGAGATGTAAATGCACGTTATTGTAAAATTAATCACGTGCATAGCTTTTTTGACTAAAAAATCATCTCCTTGTTTTTTCTTTCTTTATTTGTTTTAATGTTTTCAATGATGATTAGAGCATTGAAGTTGAGAACCAAACAGAATAAATGTCTCGTGAAAGCCAGAAACAAGGTCTTGATGCCGCTTTGCACCCATCTTTGCTTTCAGACAACCTGAAGCTCGTGAAGAACCTCTACAGGCAAGGGGAAGGCAAAGAGGCAGTCAACCCATACCTGTCGGCGACTCCATCTCGAGGCAAAAGACGTATGCTACTGCATGATGAAAGCACCACCGATAACAAAAAGATGAAGATAGAAGATACAAAGAAGGAGAAACTGTTTGACCTGGATGTGCAGGGATACGATCAGTGGGACAGGAAATTCTACAAGAATGAGAAGTACACCATCAGGGACAAGTACTTGATGGATTACACGGCCTTGCAGCTCGACGAGGATTCTGAGGATGAGGAAGAGGAGAACGAGGACGAGGAGATTGAGTTGCCGAGTGTGAGGTTCATACACCATCCAAGACTCATGGACGTTGCTAGCCCTGAAAAACAAGAAGAAGCATCAGTGGACAAAGACGATATCATCATTGGCAGCAAGGAGTACTTGCTTCTCCCAAAAAACGAGAGAATGAAACTGAGAAGACAAAACAGAAAGAAACAAAGAATGGAAAAGTACCGGAAAGTAGCTACAGGCGAGATGTCCAAAGATGCCCTGAACAATGACAAGCTCAGCATCAAGAAAATACAGAATGTGCTGATGAACGACAAGTCCATCGAGGATGCAAGTAAGTTTGAGCTTGAGGCGAAGAAGAAAATTGAAGCAAGAAAGGCAGAGCACGACTTGGCGAATGAAAAAAGAAAGGAAGAGGCTCTCAAGAGGAAACAGGAACAAGGAAGTAAACCAGATAGCTCGCTGATTGAGTGTAGAGTATTTGAGATCCACAATCTATCCAACCCAAAGATCAGGTTCCAGATCAATACCATGGCGAAGCAAATGAAGTTTTTTGGCTGCTGTGTGAGGCTGCGAACTGATATTCAACAGGGGAGAGGGATCATTGTGCTTTTGAGCTTTAAAAAAAATTCACTGGATAAGTTTGAAAACAAGATGAACAAGTTCAAGGAGGTTTACGATGATGAGACGAAGAACTTTCAAATTGCCACAAAATGGGCTGCTCCATTGTCGCAGAAAAACGACAAAAACATCAAAAACATTGTTGCCAAGAAGATATGGTTCATGAGAGAGTTCACCACTGTTGAAGCTCTGAAGAAGGAACTCCGTAAACACGGGCTGGTAAAGTTTTGGGATTTATGATATTTACATGCTTACAATATATATATATAAACATACTGTTTTGCTGCAGCAGCACACACTTTCTAATTTAAAAAAAAAGTGGTTTTATTCGCTCAACTTGGCAACAATGTCTTCAACGTTGACTAGCAATACATGTTCCTTATCCTTGGCGTCGTCCTTGGCGCCTTCAATCTTGACAGAGGCTAGATGATCTAAGGAAGCTGGGTATAGAACAAGATCACCAGTGGCCAGGCCGTTGTCCTTTAGGTTGGCAGAGACCGAGATGACCTGGGCTTTGTGGAAGTTACCAGCACTGAACAGGGCTTTTTGCTTGTTTGTGGATTCTGGAATGTACAGACCGGAAGAGGTCTTTGAAAGCTCCTTGACGTTGTTTACTTTTGGAACAATCTTTTGGATAACAACTTTGTTTAGCAAAGGAACGATATTTTTGGCATTGGCAATCATTATGTGTAGTGTGTGTGTGTATGGTTGTTGAAGTTATACAATTTCGGATGAATTACTTTGGATTAAGAAATAAAAAAAGATGGAGAAGAAAGAACTTTTTGCGAAAAACGGATCGAATGTCATTAATCTGCGAAAAAAAAAAAAAAAATTAACAATAAAAAAAATAAATGATTAAAAAATAGTTGTTCTGGCACTAAATGCAAAAAGCAATTCATTAAGAGCTAACTAAAACAGATCGTCTATGCTCTGGTCACTGTCCTTCTTCATCAGCTTCAACATGCCATCTGGAAGGATTGGCTTGTTGGTAGTTTCGTCGATGATGTATCTGAAAGGCATTTCAATAGCTTCTCTCTTTGAGAATCTGATTTCTGGGTAGTCAATGAACTTAATGTTCTCGAATGGGATCTGCTTGTCCAGGATGTAGTGGGCGCATCTGCACGCAGTGTCTGTTGACATCTGCAGGTTTCCCAATCTCTTTCCAACAAGCAGGCCCGGGTGCTTGTCCTTCAGCTCCTTGGTTCTGTCTCTTGGCGGGTGGGATCCCAAAATACCACCCAGAATGCATACCTTGAAGTTGTCTATGTCGGTGCATGACAGCTCAGTCTCACCTCTTGGGTCAAGCAAGCACATCTGCTTGTCCTGAATGTTTGTGAAGTCTGGGAAGTCTGTGTGCAGAGTGTCCAGCTGCAAAGTTGTCCACTGCAGACCCAGAGCCACAAGCTCTGGTGCGATGTCTGCCTCAGTGGTGCCCTCAGGCAAAGAGCAAATCAGCAGGTTTTCCTTGCCGACATCCTGTATCATCTTTTTGTACTCAAGGGTGACCCACTCAGACATTGGCATGGTCTCCATGTGCTCAACAATGTATTTCATCATGTTTTGTATAATTATGTTGTTCAAAAGCAAGTGCTTGGTTCTATTTCCACAGTATCTTCAAAAGATGAGTTTGTTGCCAGAACAACTTGTGCTCGCCACACTGAAAAAAAAGAAAAGAGCAAAAACAAAAAATAAAAAGAAGAAGGTCAACTTACATCACCGTCACGTGTACCAACTCATCAAGAAAAAAAAAAATAAATTATCCATGGCATCGTATATACTATTCTTAGTGGAAGATATCCTTCAGGGAGGGCAGCTTTGTTCCTGGCAGACAGGGGCTTGGAGAAGCAGATGATTTATTTTCCGTCTTTTTGTGTTCATCTGCTTTGGTGTTTTGTGCATTGATGGTGGATGATCTGCCTTTGATTACAAGTTCAAACTCTTCGTCGTCGTCATCATCATCTGGGATTCTGTGGGCGTGGCCACCCAGCGGCTGCTTGAGAGCAACGTTGTTGTGGGCTGCAAGGAGATTCATCGAGCTGTTGTAGCTTCCAAGCAAGTTCAGCTGGTTTAGACTACCCATCTTGGAAATGCTGCTTTGGGTGTTGTGGGCTGACAAGTTCAATGAGCTGTTGTTGTTCAAGTTGTTTGGTGGTTTCGATAGCGGCAGAGTAAGGAGATTCGTTGCGCTATTGCTGTTTCTCAGCAGATTGCTAGTCTGGTATGAGTTGCCCATCATAGGGTACTTGTCGTTGCTGGCTTTGCTGTTCAAGTTCATAAGCGAGGTCACTGACATGTTTGGAAGATTTGACTTGAAGGCTGCCGATGGGATCAAGTTCAAGGCGTTTAGATTCAACGAGGAGTGATTGTTTGTATTGTTTGTGAATGACATTACCGATGAAACTGGCCTTACACTCGTTATCCATGCATTGGCTTTGCTATTGACAACGCTAGAGTTTTGTGGCTTCAGAACAGGAGTTGTGCTGCCGTTTGAGGTCTGGCCACTGCTTGTGTTGTTGAATAACGCCGAGTTGTTTTGTAAAGATGGTAGCTGCATGCTGCTGTTGGTCATATTCACCAAAGGAGACGCATTCAGAGTTCCGGGAGTTAAGGCGGGCAGCTGGAACATGTTCAAAGCGGTCATGCTGACTGCAGACATTGGGTGGGGGATCATTGTATTTGGAGCTGCCATGTCATTTGCATTTTGGGGTTGCTTTGTATAGAAGTCGCTGTTTGAGTTTTCATTGTTTATGAGATTGTTTAAGAAGTTGTTTGATGAAGAAATGGGCGTTTGGTATATTGGTGGCAAGTTCTTCTTGTGGTCGCTTGCAGCATCCATGGCAAGAAGTCTCTTTTCCAGAATAGCATTGTTCTTGGTATTCTTTTTGTGGACTTTCTTCTTGGCCAATGCGGAGCCTTCATTGTTGCCGTATGAGTTCACGTGTGTTTTGTAGTGTCTTTTGACTTCGTCAGATCTGCTGAACTTCTTGCTGCACATGTGGTATGTGCACTTGAAGAGCTTCTCACCTGTGTGTGTAATGATGTGTCTTTTAAGATGCTCGTGTCTCTTGAAGAGCTTCAAACACTTCAGACACTTGTATCTTCGATCATTCAGACTGCCGTCTGTTCTCAGAGGCAGAACCTCTGTGTAGTCGCTTATCACGTCATCCAAGTTTTTTTTTGAGCCGGCTTCTTGGAAGTATTGTGTGTCCTCTGCTATCAGAGGGCCGTTATCTTTATTCTTTAAGTTTTGTGTAGCAAAGTTGGGAGCAGTGTTCTTCTCATAAAAATCGTTCATTGCTTATGATGCTGGGTGGTATTTTTGTTGTTTATGTTTTATTGTTGTTGTTTTGTTGTTTATGGGGGTCAAGGTTCTTAACTTTTGTGGAACTTTTTGGCTTCAAGAGAAATAGGAAAAATAAGCAAAAAAAAAAAGAGAGAGAAAAAAGAAAAAAAAAAAAAAGAAGCGGACAAAAGTTGTATTTTGCTGTTTTTTGTTCCACGAAGCTGCTGTTTTTGGTGTGCATTCAGGAAAAAAGATGAAGAAAACACAGCCATTATGGGAAAAAAAGAAAAAAAAAAAAACACGGAGAGCTTTGATAATAAAATACACACACTTGGCTTGTCATTTGTTTTGTCATCAACAGCCATAGTTACTTTTATGTTATACATTTTGAATATCCATCAATTGCTGAGAAATGACTTTATAATTTCCAACTGTTATAATTGTACATACATTTGTTGTTAATTAAGTAGCATTTAGTACTAGCACATACAGTATCTTAGTATATTCAAGCTAAATTTCTCTCTTAATTTCAACCGGAAAAACTATTTTATCTATAAATTTTTCATGTGAGCAAAAAAAAAAAAAAATCTTCTCCAGAAAACAGCTGATCATGAGATAAATGTGCTCGGCTTTTTCATACGTCATTTATCAGCGAACTCATCTTTTTAATCGGTAGCGTTTTACTATTTTCGGCAACAAAAAAAATAAAATAAAATGGAAAACCTTGGCACAGATCTTTTTGCTCTAACTGTCCTTGCACGTGACTGTAAGGGTTTTATTTTTTTTAATTCTTCTTTTTTTTTCTCCCCGAAATTATTTTACCTTTTGAGCAGATGAAAAAAATAAAAAAAGAAAAATAAACTGCACAACCCCCCCATCTTTGCCTCCCCATGTGTGTAAAAATTAATTATTGTTTTTTCATTAAATTATCTTTCAAATTGCCTAATCGGGTAATAACCCAAGTGTTACTTTTGAAATAGTTGATGAATTAGGGGACTCTTATATCCGCAGATACAAAAGTAAAGGTAACAGCGTCTTTTTTCCTTTTCCCACTCTTTTATAAAAACAATAACTTACCCCAAAAAAAAAAAATACCAATACATCTACTTTCTGTTTTTAGAAATTAATAACTCAGCTAAGCGCATTTTGTCCATTTTTGTGTAACAATTACCTGAAAAAAAAAAACTAATGAAAAATATCGAAAATTTTTTTTAAGGAAATAAATGACTCGTCCATATTTTTCGTTCTCTCTGTGCTCGCCAAGTGTGAATTTTTTCTTTCTTTTTTTCTCTATATATATGGTAAAACACTTCTTGAGAAAGATGTTTATATTGTAATGGAAACCAAGGATTATATTAATATAATTTTCCTTATATTATAGCTTAACCTCTAAACAAACTCACACCTTTTTTTGTTTTTGTTTCTCAATTCTTCCTATTTGGTTCATTATTATTATATCAAAAATAATAAGAATAATTAATAGAAAAATTAACATTATATTACATTTATAGTATTTTTATTCCTCAGAAAAACTATTATTAATTGAATTATCTAATCTACAACCAAGACTAAGTGTTTCTATTTCTCATATTTTTTAAAACGATAATAAAATCATAACTTTATTAACTCATTTTAAAAAAAAATAAAAATAACAACTTATTCTTCCATTTTAGACCTACAATCTCTTTTAATATTCAGCAACAATAAAAATAATAATTGAAATATAGTCTTCCTTTTTTTCTAGAACAGAAACATTTAATATTTCAAAAAAGAAAAAAACAAAAATCATTAAAAATCAAGCATTAAGCTAAATCATTAACTTAATCTTATAACCTTTTAATTGATCGTTTCCTTCATTTTTTGCTTATTGAACATAACATTAAAAAAAAAAAACTTTAAAGATAAAAACAGCTTTTTTAGTTAAACTTTTATTAATCTCTTATTTGTCTCTTACAAATTACAATTAATATGTTTGCTCCAAACGGTTTTTACTACGCCAATTCTTCAATGAATAATGGCTATAACGCTTCCATGCAACAACAATACAATTTGTTTAGCAATTCCCAAATCCCTTCAAGCTATCCTCCTGGTTTGAACATTAACCACACCAGATCCACTTCTATGAGTTTAGGCGAACAACCAAAAGTTGTTGGTGGTGTTTGTGAAGTTTTAGATTATGATATCAATCATATGACTCACTTTGTAGTCGAACACTCCTTAATCACGTGTGGTAAGATTCTTAATGACTCAGATGAAATCAGTGGTGTATCTTCCCAGGTATACAAGAAAGGCATCGAGTATGTTTTGAATGCCACCAGATTGCCAAGAAGCACTGTCTACATTGCTTTGAACTACTTGCACTCTTACATCCACAAGGATGACAAGAAGAAGCAGAACTTAGACTTCGACTTTGATATGATCTACCAACATGTCATCACCAGTTTAATCTTAGGTAACAAGTTCAACGACGACAAGATGTTCGCAAACAAGACCTGGAGCACTGCCTCAGGTATTGACTTGAAGACCATCAACAAGTTGGAAGTTGACTTCTTGAAAAAATTAGACTACAACTTGAACGATCCATCGTACGCCTCTACTTATGACTTGTATGATGAAATCTTTGAGGACATTGTAGGTAACTTGACTACCCAGGCTCAAAATGCTCAAAACAGCTATTCAGCCATGCCATCCTACGGCAATATGATGAATTCTCCTGTTGACTATTTCAGCAACGCCAACAACCAAGGTTATAACTATTACTATAATCAACCCCAGTACAACGACTATCAGCAGATGTCCTCGCCATCCGCTGTTAGCAATTACTACAACAACCAAAACGGTATGGGAAACCACGCCAACTACCAAAACATGCAACAGCAATACTACGCTCAGCAATACATGCAACAACAATCTTATGCTGCTTCATCCCCAGGTTTCAATAGCTTCTATTATTAGTTATTTAAATCTGTAGATGGCTTTACTAAACGATTTTTGTCAATTGGTATCTATTAACTTCTTTGGAAAAAAAAAAATGGAAAAATGAATTCTAATTTTGTTTAAAACTCTTCAAAAACCAAAAAAAAAAAAAATAAAAAAAACTCTAAAAAAAACCATAAAAATTTTATAATTAAAACAGTATTAGAAAAATTGACTGGAACAATTCATGATTTGGATTAGGGTACTCTTAATTGGGAAACTTATAAAAAAGATGATTGGATTCGACATTTATATTTCGTACAAGCTAATACTGGACCACGAAAAAACATTAAAAAAAAAAAAATAAACAAAAAAATCAAAAAAAAAAATATTATTTGAAGAAGTTAACAGAGTTTGGAATTCATCTTATGATTATTAATATCACCTTTTTTTTGAAAAAAATGAATATGTAGGAGGAAGTATCAATTGGTAAATGAGTTTTATGTGAAGTGATAAGCAGTCTTTTTTATCTAAACTTCTACGCATTTCATTCTTACAATGTTATGTCATTAACAAACAAACAGTATCAACAACTAAGTTGATATTAACAAAAAAAAAAAAACAAATTTGAATTGAGCTCAACTAAATCTGTATTTATACTTAATACATTATATATAATAACAATTTAAAAAAAACCCCAATTCAATAAAAAAAAAACAAATAAAAACAAATCTAAATTCCACCTGCTTCTCTGAACCATCTTATGCCTCTATCAAGAGCAACAACGACAAGCCCCTCGTTTTTAGCTCCGCCAAGGCCACCTCTCACGTTTTTGTGGATGTACTTCACATCAAGGACACCTGGGCTGGCAAGTGACTCAAGGGTGACTGGGTCCTTGTCAAGGATATCTGCGGTCTTCTCGATGTCTCCGCACGCAACCTTCACTCTCCCGACTCTTTCCCTTGTGATGGTCTCCCACACACTCACAACCCCGTCCAAGCCTGCTGTGACGATGTACTCGTCTGTCTGACTGAAGTCGACTGCCAGGCACGCGGCCGTGTGGGCTGTGGTGTTTTCCTGGGTGCCTGCTGAGTGGGAGTTGTTTGTGTAGTCGCCGATGTAATCACCTGTTTCGATGTCGTACAGAGAAACACACCCGCTGGCGCCGAGGTCGTGGCTGATGGCGAGCAAGGTTGCGTTGTTTGATATGCGCACACATCTAATTGGCTTCGACACAAGTGAGATGTTGAACAGCTGGGTCAAAGTGAACAGGTTCAGAATCAAAACATGGCTGGTATTGAACCCAAGGGTTAATACATTCGATAGCTTGTTGGAAGCATCCAAACACGTGATGAACGGTGTTTCGTTGCTTTGGAGGGTTTCAAAGCCAAGGCTCTTTTCGGTTATTTGCAAAGTCTGGACCTTTGTAACATCAAATGTGCATGCCTGAGAATTGTAAGCTAGGTCTAGAACAATCACCTTAGAGTCAACAGTGGTTAAAATCAGCTTGTCAATAGGGATTTTGTTGTTCAGGTTCTTCGGCAAAAACTTTATCAGGTAGAATGTGTTCTTTTCAATAACATTGCTGAAGCTCTTAGATGGGTCCTGCTCTTCTTCAGGTTTGGTGTCAAAGTTCAGCAAACCCTGCAGGTGAAGCTTGTTGTCAATGCTGTATTTTTCAAACTCATTCTTCTCTACATCATACTTCTCAATGAACAGCTCACCGGTAAAACTCACTGAGCCTATGAACAATGTGTTTTTTTTGGTTTCGGTGTCCGTGAACTCCAAAAAACTCGTGTGGTGCAGTCCGGCCTTTGAGAGAAGCTTGGCCTGAACATTGTCTTCAGGCAGATCGCCTTCGTTCAAGTAATTCTTCCACACCTTCAGGTAGCCATCACTGGAGGTGGTGATTGTGGCAAACTTGGAGCATTGGACATTGAATATATCAGATTCATGAGCCTTTCCTTTGTGGACAGTTGGAATAAAATTCTTACTCATTGTTGTAAGGAGGTTGTTTTTTTGGGTTTTGTATATTCTAGTTTCTTTTCTGAGTGAATTGAGTGTGAGATGTCATTTGCGGTAAGTGTGCAAGTTTACGTGTATGGCAAAAAAAAAGAAGATGTAGGAATCTACATAAGGGTTCTTATATCCGACCTTACATGGCAAAAAAATTAATACATAAATACAATTTTAAAAAGACAGCTTCTCCAGTTCTCTCATTAGCTTGGCCTTACCGTCAGTCGAAGTGTCCGAGTCCAGCTGCATTTGAGGTCTGTTCTTTTCCAGCCCCTCCAGCAGAATACATGCTTTACAAATCTTGTTACTTGACAGATACCCACATCTTTCACATCTATTCCCGTCTTTGAACAAAGATACTGTTCCGTTTTTCTGAACTTCTATTTCAGTTGGGCCTGCTTTGTTGCTGACGTTCTTGAACTTCTGTGTCATTTTCTTCTGTTTCTTGGGCTTCAGCACCAAGTTCTCACCTGAGTGGATGATGTCTATGATACAACTTGGTCTTATGCTCTCCAATGACTTCATGTACTCTCTGGCTGTGCCTCTGAAGGCTTCTGGTGCATAGGTACACTCTGTGGAAAAGTAGTCCAGTTTCTTGTAGTGAGCATAAAGAACAATTTCCTTTTGGTATGAGTACTTGAAGGGCTTGGATCTTTTCACAGGAGAACCTTCCGATGAGGTCATGATGGATGTTGACTTTTCCAGTCTATTCACGTCACCTCTCAGGATATTCATCAAAACGGTCTCAGCCATATCATCCGCATTGTGTCCGGTGACAACATGCTTGATCCCAAGTTTCATTGCACCCCTGTCCAAAGCCTGTCTACGGAAAACACCACAGTAGGTGCATGATGATCTGACACCAGCACATGCGACAATCTCGTCCATGGTCCAATTGTAAAGTTCTCTGTAAGAGATGATTTCCAGAGGCAGGTCGTATTGCTGTTGATTTCTTTTGACTGTGGCCAGGGAGTCGTCTCTATACCCAACAATCCCTTCATCAATGGACAATAGGGTGATGTTTATGCCGTAGTTGTACTCTTCATTTAGCTTTTTCAGGACATACGCCAGGACAGTGGAGTCTTTACCACCTGAAGCACCAACGGCCACGTTTTCACCCGAGTAGAACAGGTTGTTGTCCACGATGGTGTTGTGAATTTCTGTTTCAAATACTTTGTAGAAACATTCCTTGCAAATCTTCATCAAGTTCTTCGGTCTTTTTAAAATAGCCTTTCTCGAATGGCACAATTCACACAGCTGCGATACTTTTAAGTTGGCTGTTTTGTTAACAGGATCTGAAGGAGGTGTAAACATTTTATGCAAGGGTGCCACTAGCTGGTTCTTGTGTATATGTTTTGGGGTTTGACAGTTGGAAAATACAGCAGAAAAATTAAAAAATGAAAGAGAAAAAAAAAAAGCAAAGAAAAAAAAAAAGAAAAGATGAGTTTTTGCTTGAGTGCGATTCGGATATAAAGAGCACATGCGATGACTTACACAAAACAGACAGTTTGAAATGCATTATATAATTAACGAACTGGAAATCAACCCCTGTTGTACCTCTCTGTTCTGTCATGTGCCTTTTGGATCTTTGCACCGCTTTTGTTAACATCCTCCTCCATGGAATCTATCAGTTCATTTTGGGCACGCAGCTCATCGTTGATGGCAAGACTTATCATTTTCTGTTTGATGACTGTTTCCCTTAGCATCTCCAGATTGGCTTCCTGGCTGTCCAAATCATTCTTTTGTTCCTGAAGGACCTGCTTTCTAGATCCAAGTTTTCTGCCAGGTGTTGGTTTTATTATATCGTATTTTTTCACAGGCTGCGGGTTTACTTGTTTGAACAGCAAGCCTTTTTTATAATCATCTTCTTCATCATTAGAGGTGATGTGTGTGTTTAGAGCACTGGACTTTTCAGATACTTTAAATTTCAAGTTTTTAAACTCCTTCTCACGCTTCTTTTTGTCTAATATGCTATCTGTATCCATGATGCTGGACTCCAATCGCTGGAGCAGTAGTCTTACATTTATGAGTTCTTTTAGGTTGTCTTCTTTATTTTCTTCTGAATCAACCATTTTGTTTAGTATTTCATCTATTCTTCTGTATAGCTCCCACCAGTTTTTCTTGGTCTTCTTGTCTGGTGCATGTTTGTCATGATATATGTCTGCCAACTTGGTGCTGTCATCAAACATATCACTGATAACACTATCCTCTTCGATCTTAATGTTGTCGTAACAGTGGTTGAAGAATATTCTGGTGACAATGCATGTCCTCCATTTATCATCGTACTGGTCACTCAACAAATCGTTCAAAAATAGCTCCAGTTGTTTTCTTCTATATCTGACCACATCTGCACTCAAAGAGTCCTGGGGAAGGATCCCTTTGAAACAGGACAATGACATCAAACTGCCTGTCTTCCCCCCTGCACTGCTAAAGTTTTCATTACGCTCGGGGAATATGTATGGAATCTTGCACTTGAATCTAGCTTCCAGCTGTTCTTTGAGGTTTATAAAGTCCGAGTATCTTTTTTTGATTACATTTTTGTTGAGGAGATGGTCATTGTTGTTTGTCAGTTGGTACACTGATATATGATATACTGTGAATGAATTTGTGGGGTCTGCTGATGTGTTTGTTATTCTACAGTGCAAAGACATCCTGTTATTATATTGTTTGGGGGATGTTATCATCTAATGATTGATACATTCTGCTGTTTAGATAAGAAAAAATATGTAAATATACGTTGCTCCATCATTTGAAACGACAAAGAAAAAAAAAAGCAGAAGGAAAAATCCCACACATGATTTGTACAGACTTCGCATTAAAGGACAAAATATTTAAGAAATAAACTCCGCAACCACAAACACGTGACCTTATCTAATCATATTAACAAAACACTATTTTGCTTATATACATATATAAACCACCCCCTAACAACACTCTCCTGAGGAGCTTGACTTCTTCTCCTTGGTATTCTTGGTCAAGGATACTGTGTTCCCAGCACCGATGTCGCTGTTGTTATTCTTGGCCAGTGTCTCAATGCCGGTTTGATGCTTGCTGTTTTCATAAATGGTTGTGATCAACTCAGTGAATGCCTTTTCAACATTTTCATTAGACAAGGCAGATGTTTCTGTGAACAAGAGCTGGTTGTTTCTGGCAAACTCCTGTGCCTCCTCAACGGGAACGGATCTCTGGTGCTGCAAGTCCTTTTTATTCCCAATCAACCCAATGACAATATCGTTGTTCTCCAAGTTGGTGCTCAAGATGTTCAGCCAGTCGGAGCAGTTTTCATAGGTCTTGGTGTTTGTGATGTCGTATACAATAAGGGCACCAACAGCTCCTCTGTAGTAGGCCTTGGTGATGGCTCTATATCTTTCCTGCCCAGCGGTGTCCCATATCTGGGCTTTTATGATCTTCCCATCAACCTTCACAGCCTTGGTGGCAAACTCCACACCGATGGTGGACTTGGAGTTGATCTGGAAGTCGTTGTTGGAGTATCTGGAAAGTAGGTTTGACTTACCTACGCCTGAGTCTCCAATAAGGACTAGTTTGTAAAGAAGATCGTAGTCGTAGTTGTACTGGTTATCATCGGTTTCAGACATTGTGCTATGTGTGTGCTTGTATGGTTTGTCTTTTTGTATTTGGGTGGATATAAAACTCTTGTATATATAGCTTTCTTTCCCTAAACGTGTTTATTTTTGTTTTTATTAAAAAGGGGGATTTGCAGGTTAAAAATTTTCTCTCGTATCAAAAAAAAAACAACACTCAAAACGCTAAATTTAGTACTGTGATATTCTTTTTTTTTTACAAAGTGATGTATTTTTTCCAGATGCTGGATGAGATCGCTTCCTAAATGGGTAAAAATGGTATACATGCAGTCCGGGTGACTTTCTATCACAATTCCTCAATCGATACTCTCTTCTCTTGTATAGGACTTAAATCAACATCAATGGCAGTGGAAGTGCTCTCAGTTCTTTCATCAGCTTGTTTCTTAAAGAAAGTTATTGTTTTGTTTTTGATACTCACCTTGTTTGTCAAGGGTTGATCACTTCTGGCCACCAGCCCATTGGCCTTGTGGAAAAACTTGTAGTACTTCATTTTCTGTTTATTCCCAAATAATCTCTTCGGCACCGCCAACTTATCGTTGTAAACACCCTCATTCTCGTTGCCTTCATCCTCGCTTTCAGACAAAACAGAACTGCCCAGAGAAGCACTGGACTTTTTGTTGGCCAAGTTGTAGGTGTTCTTCATGTATCGCGTGTTTTCCACATAGTCCTCTTCATCGTAGTCCTCAGGGATCTCATTGATTTCATCCAAAACGGCATTGTCGTCGATAGCTGAATCATCGTTCCCTAGCAAAGCGCTGTCAATAGTTCTTGGATTCAAGCTTTCATCTTTGACAGCATCTTCGTCTTCCTCCTCAATGAAAAACAAATCCCCCATTCTCTTTGGAATAGATGAGTCCAAATCAGTATTCAAGTCGTGATATTTCAGTATGTTTCTTGGTGGTAGGTTAACCAGGTTGGCATTTGGGGAGTGTACTAAAGGCGAAGTGGACAATGGATCGTCGTAGATGGCAGAAATGCTATTCATGCCGTAGAATTGTGCATATCCGTAGTTCTTCTTTTGCGACATCTTCGGCGACTTAGACAGCAAGTTCTTGTACATAGGAGACATCACCCTGCTTGTTGGTGTTTCTTTTTCAATTGCGGGGGCTGATAGCAGTGTATCGTTTGTCATAGTATTCTTAGATGACTCAAAGAAATTGCTTTTTTCTTCATCAGGAATCATATCGTTCATCTCCTCCACTAACTCACCCAAAGCTTCGCCATTCACGTAGTCGTCCAACCCGGGATTGAACATGTACTTTTTGATGCTTACTGGAGAGCTGATGGTGTTCATGGTGTTGTAATCGTCATCTTCGGGTTCGCTGAGACTAAACAAGTCATTGTAGCTGGTTACTTTATTGGTTTGTTTTACAATTTCATTACTTTCGGTTTTTGCAATTACAGGGGTATTCTCTACATCATCATCAGGCTCACTTAAGGAAAATAGATCACCGTAATTGGTTATTTTGTTAGCAGTTTTTGAGCTATCATTGCTTTTCATTTTTACAACTTTAGGAGTGTCATCGACATCATCTTCTTCATCTGTTATGTCAAATAGATCATGAAATTTCTTAATGTTTTTGTTCACACTCTCAACTGTGGGAGTAAACGCTGTTTCTTCTTCAACCTCAAGTTCATAATTTGTTTGCAAAGGTTGTGGGGCTTTTGATTTTGCCTCACCAAATTTTTTGAGCAAAAAGGCATCGTCTATCGTATCATCGTCTTCTTCTGAGATGTTTGCAATGCTGGAAAATCCTCCATTGAACATACCGTATTCATCATCTTGTTCTTTGGTCTCCAGTTCCTCGTCACTGCTGTTGTCACTTATATGTGCAATTGTAGAGAACCCCGCGCCAAAGGTATGCTCACCTTCCTCATCGTCATGCAATTGAGTATCCTCCTCACCAATGTCGTAGTTGATGTTTTTGCTCATGAAGTCGTCGTCGTAGCCATCAGTCAGTCCGTTGTTCGAGTCAAAGTCCTCATCCACCATGTCGTCAAAGTAGTTCATTTCATTGTTGGCACCCAAACCCTTGTTCTTTGCATAATACTTAACCGAAGCATTTCTGCCCTTAAACTGGAATGAAAACTGGGATGACTCCGACATATCACTTGTTTCTGAGTTCACACTATTCGCCACAGAAACAGATCTTTCTCTGTTTGTTTTAGTGCTATTAGAGCTGGCTTCACTGTTAAGACTGGGTGGAGCTAAATGTTGGGGTTTGTTAAAGGCAAAGGTTAAACCACCTTTTTTCATACTGTCATCGGGAAGCTTCATGGAACTATCAACTTGATTTCTTACAAACACCTCATCATCGTCATCACTTAGGTCTTCCAAATTCTTCAATTTTGAAGCCCTGTCTTTAGACACAACGGTGAGATTGTTCTTCTGGAGAATGGTTCCTTTCTTTACAGGACTTTGGAATAAGTTTCCGTTGTTTATCTTTTCTATCATCTTTTGGTCCTCTAAGGAGTCCACTTGGAAATTCAAAAATTGCTCATTAGACAAAATTCTTGCTGCTCTGTTATGCTTTCTTTTCTGTTCTATTTCAAACTTATCCTGGCTGTGTACACTGTTGAAGCTTCCGCTGTTGGACTTGTAATCTCGTATTACAGGTTTTCGCTCGTCAAATAAAGTCTCTATATCAAAGTTTTCATTGCTGTTAACAGAAGACATCTTGATGGGCGATGTCAGTGGGGTTCCATCGATGTTATTCAGCTTGATGATTGTGTTATTTTTCTTTTTGTTGGAAGATGTCCCCCATTCATGTGTTACAGTGCCTTTAATTATAGGCAGATGCTCTCTCAAAGATTCAATTGATGCATCTGAGTCAACTGACTTTCTCTTTGCTGAAGAATTGAAGAAATTCATAGTATTTTGTGACTGTACACTTGTCGCGCTCGGCGATGTGTTCAGCACTGCTTTATCTGCTGGGGAATGGTTCTTCTTTATTCTGATGTCTTTGAACATGTATTAGAGTCTTTTGTTATTTGAAAAGTAGATACATATAAATGCTATTATATAAAGTTACAGTTGAATTAATTTGATAAATCAGTATATGTCTTTTTTGGGGTGTTTTATTATATACTTCTCCCTTTTACCAACCTTTTAAGGTCCAATCTTCCTTTATCGAATTTAATGAAAATCCACTTGTGTATATTTTTAGGCGCTAAGAAAATAAACAAAAAAGAAAGTAAAATGTTGGGAAAAAAAACATAAGTGAGAAATGCTGAATTAGCGCATTAATGACATTTTGAGGGGAAACTACAGCTATTATATCCGAACATATCCAAAGATTCAAACAATCACAATCCCTTTCTCTGGAACACACTAGCAAACTTCTTCTTGTTCTTTGAAGAGAACAGAGATCTTGAGTCGTCACCTGATCTGCTGTCATCCTTCTTCTTACCTAGTCCAAACAGCTTTTTGCTTTGAGTCGCATACAAAGATAAGGTATCTTTCTTGTCACCATTCGTCAACTCTTTTTCAAGCTCCAGCTGTCTCAATCTCTCATCTTCCCTTTCACTCAGCATATTTTGATAGGTGGACAGCTTCTTCATTAGCTTGATGGCCAGTTCCGGCTGGATTCTTGGGTATATCTTCATTCTTGTATTATTGAAGTTTTCGTCTATAGTACCAGTCTTAATTAGCTTGATGTATTGGTTGATTTCATCGAATGTGGATATCAAAGACTCCTTGGAAGACAAGTCATCTGCCTTGAAGATAACACCATTGAACAAAGAGTCAACGACAGACTGCAAGCACTTGATATCAGTCTCGAAGTTCAAAACAGCTTGTGGAGTTATTCTTCCTGGAGTATCATGTATAAAAATCTTCAAGAATCTATCAGTGATGATGTCAAACTCTCTGAAGATCAGCAAAGTTCTTATTTGCGATGGCAAGTTGATAAGCGTTGAAGTAAACATCATTTCCAAGAATTGGGCAATGTCTGAAATAATCAGGTTAGGTTCACTAGAAACGCTTTCGATTGTCCAGTCTATTTCAATCATCTCCATTAGATCTTGGACCTTGGAATCAATCAAATCAATCAACTTGTTTTCTATGAGTTTTCTTAGTTCATCCATCATATCGCAAGAACTCAACTTGAAGTTTTTGTTCAATCTCAGAGTCTTTACCAGTTTGGAAGACATCTCTTCAGTAGCCAAATGGAAGTACTCCAGGTTAATGTATATTTGCGATAAAGCTTCTCTACTCGTTGTACTCAACTTTTCCTCAAAATTCTTGATAACCGAATCCAAGAAGATTTTGTCTATACCTTGGGCAACCTGTTTTTTGAACTCCAGGTTCAAGTTCTCAAAGTTATAATAATCTATGAATTTTAGCATATTGGATTCAATTTTTCTCAGCAAAGAACATGTCATAGGATACAAGGGAGAGAAAGGCAAGCATACCAAAAACTCTGATTGGCTCGACTGTGTGATTGCGCCATTCTTTAAAAGATTTTGCTGTTCAAATGAGTTAAGATCCTCATCCTTGAACCAACAAAGTTTCAGGATCTTGTTAAACAGTTTCTTTTCATCTAGGTTCAAAGGCATGAAATCATCGTCGTTAAGCAAATTTTTGAAAGAAACATTAAAAGTACTGAATTCTTTCATCGTATACAGCTTGAAGTTCTCAAATTGCAAGTCCAACAAGTCCTTGTAGGAAAGGTTGTTTTCTTTGAAAGCTATGATCATAATGGCCAAATTATCGTTCATCTGTGTGTAGAAATCGGAGTTATTAGAGTCGTTGTTTGTCAAAAAGAGAAATACTTCGTCGACAAAGGTCCCCAGAAATTGTTTCCAGAATCCATATATGTTCAAAGAGTCATTGAAGACTGAGTCTGTCTTTGCATCGATAAATGTCTCAAACCTTATCAGCCCAATCAGCTTGTGGATGTATGCTGTAAACTCATCAATGCTGTTGAAAGTTGACTTTTTATTCATAGTGTTTCTGTTGATATTCTTCTTTGATTCATCCTCGGTTATGGTATCTTCCAGTACTAATGGCTTGACCAGTTCCTGCTTGAAAGCTTTGAAGATCTTCTGACATTCCAACAACAATTGATCTAATTCAGTTGTTCCTCCCAATATTTGCTGTGTTTCTGTTGGACCACTTGTGGTATCGTATTCATCAAACAGTTTAAATACCTGAAGCGCATCAAAGAATGGAATTAAGTTATACCATTTATCCAAAGACAAAAAGTCCATTTGTATGCTTTCAAAGTGCGAGTCATTGACAAAGTTTACTCTCATCAATCTTTCCATATCCGAGTTAAACTTCAAGTTCATTGCATCCTGTGTTACGTTCATCTTTTTAAATACCATATTTTTGGATAAAAAGGTCTTCCAGTTTTGAAGGTACCCGTTGTAGTACAGATCTTGGAACATTGCCCCGTATCTTTCAAACTTCTTGTCAAGTCTAGGATTCAACGATTCCTTTAATTGTAAAAATATCTCTGTTTTGATTTTTTCCTTAATGAAGGCAATTCTGTCTTTGAATAGTTTCATAAAATCAAATTTAGTAGTGGTGGCAACAGATTTGTTAAGGTATATTTCCAAAGTTTTTAGAGTATCCAAAGCCGCTATAAAGTTCCTAGAGTTGTTTATAAGTTCATTACAGTTATTGAATAATTCCAGTATACCCAATAAGTTGTCAATGTAACGACTACAAGCCGTTAGCTTATTATCGTTCATGGTCAGTTTATAATTCTTTTCTTTTATTGTTAGCAGAGTCTTGATTTCGCTGTTTATGTATCCATCCAAATTTTGCAAGTATTCATTCAAATGCAAACCGTCTATATCATCTTGTAGAGTATACAGCTGATCAAAGGCTTTATTGATTTGTTTGAAAAAAACAGGGTTCTTTGACAAAATGTCGTTTTCCTCTAGAAACTTTTCGGAATCAATATCCAAAGACTGCACAGCTTCTTCCAAGTTCCCCTCTTCAATAAAGTCATTGATAAAAGGAATCCAGGAGTCAAAATCATTGGTGTCTTTGTTTAAATCATCGTTGTTTATGGTTTGTTCAATAAGCAAGTTCTTGAAGTCTTTGTATACCCTTGAGTTGGATACATGGTTATTGTTGTTGCCTGTCTGTAGATTATTCTGAAATATGTCTGTATTATTTTCAAAAGCGTGTTTATTGAAATCAATAACAGCTGTTTTATTACCAGGCATGCTATAATGTGCTGTTGTTTGTTTGGTTTTCTAGTACTTATATTAATAGATCAAAAGAGGAAGAAAAAAAAAACATAAACACTATTATCCACGTAAAAAAGTTTTTTTTTTTTTTTTTTTTAATTTTTTTTTATGGGGCCTAAAGCTAATACAGGCCCTAATGCCTCTACAAAGTACAAACAGTAGACTGCGTTAGAAACTCATCTTAATTCTTCATTTCTTATTATCTTTTCTATTTTTTTCTTTCATTAATCAAAATAAATATATACATGAAAATACTTATTCAGCTAAGTAGTACAAGTAAGAACCTAATAACTTACCACCTTTGACGTAGTTTTCCAAGTCAATTTTTTCGTTGATACTGTGGGCACCATCGTTACCTCTACCACATGGGATCAAAACAACAGAGGACTTCAACTCTTCTTCAAAGGTCAAAGTGATTGGGATAGAACCACCTTCTCTGGTTAAGTCTGGCTTTTGGCCCCAAACCAATTCAGTGGCCTTGGAGGCAGCAGTGAAGGATTCATTGAATGGATCACTGTACCAGTAAGCACCGTCATGGATCAACTCACAAACCATGGTGTTCTTGGAGTTTAGCTTGGCAAACTCCTTGTTGACGTGGTCAATGACCAAAGCATCTAGCTTGGCAGAGTCGATATGAGGAACAGTTCTGATGGAGAACTTACCAGTACAGGTGGCTGGGATAACAGTCTTGGCACCTGGGCCAGAGAAGGCGTTTTCAATACCGTGAACGGATAAAGAAGGCATTCTCCATCTGTGCATCAAGATGTCTTCCTTGTTGTCAAACAAACAGGTTTCAGAGTTGGAGGATTCGTTGAACTCTTCAATGGAGTACTTGATGGACTTGTAGATTTCCTTTTCTTCTTCAGTGACAGGAGCAACCATTTCCATGACTCCAGGAATCAAGATTTCACCTTGGGAAGATACCAAAGTGGACATTAGTTGGACCAAGTCGATCATTGGTTCAGCAATGCAACCACCAAAGACACCGGAGTGCAAGTCAGCCTTTGGGCCGTTGACTTTGATTTGGTAGTAGTTACATCCTCTTAAACCGTAAGTCAAAGCTGGGGTGGTGGTACCTAACCAGTAGTTATCGGAGATGGCAACAGCATCGATCTTGGAGCATGTCTTGTAGAAGTAACCGGAGACTTGGGCTTGTTCCTTGATCAACTTTTCCAAACCAATAGAACCGGATTCCTCCATGGATTCAAAACAGAAGATCAAGTTGACAGGCAACTCCTTGTTCAATTGTTGGTGGGCTTCGATCATGTTCAACCAGGCTAGCAATGGACCAGTATCGTCAGTAGAACCTCTACCGATCAAAAGACCCTTTTCTTCATCGTGGTGCAAGACAAATGGTTCAGTGTCCCAACCATCATCCAAAGAAGCAGGTTGAACATCCATGTGGGCGTAGACAACAACAGTCTTCTTGGTTGGGGAGGTACCCAATCTGGCCAAGATAACTGGTGGCAATGGTAGACCTGGCTTTTCTTCACCTAGATCAAATTGCTGGATATCAGTACAGTTCAACTCTTCCAATAGAGATTGGATGTAATCAGCCTTCTTGAAGCATTCTTGTCTTAAAGATTCATCAGCAGAAACAGCCTTGAAGGAGATAGCCTTGGCTAGCTTAGCGATGTTGGAGTCGACGTTCTTGTCTAATTGGTCAAAGATAGGTTGTAGTTGTTGAGGAACAGAAGACATACTGTTAGTAGTAATTTTTTGTTGTTGTTTTTTTGGTTTGGTGTTATTTTGATTGTTAAACAGCGAAATAACGTACAGCAACGTTTTTATATGTTAAAAAAAAAAATAGGAGAGGTGAAGGACCGCCCCAATCTTATGTTTTTCCTGGGTGGGCGGTATCTATTTTTTTTTTGGAGTAGAAAATTTTTTGACACATTCCCCTTTTGGGAAATCAAGAAGTGCTATACAGAATATTTGCCTTCCTGATATTCCTTTTTTTAACTCCGCCACAAGATAAACGTGTTGTTTTTCACAGACGTTATTTGGGTTCTTTAGGTGAACAAGTGGAACCTCAATCAACGAACTTTTGAGTAACCAGATATCGTAATCTTCATCAAAAACAATGGATACAAAAAGCAGTAATAGACAGAAGTTCAGACAGAACCAGAAGTTCAACAACAAGAAGAACTACTTATACAAGAAGAAACATGGCATAACAAAAGACCAGCCAGCTTCAGAGGAGGATGTATCTGATGTCTCTGATTCAGAAAATAGCTTTCAAAAGAGAGCTGCAAATGATAACAGCAAAAGATATGAGCAGCAGTTCGAAGAAGACACTGAAGAGTACATTCAGCAGCAAAAGCTTACCAAGCACCTTGAAGACGAGGAGTACAACCGTCAACTGAACATACAAAATACCTTTGTAGACAATGAGTACAGAGAGAGATTGGGTAAGTCTAAAGGAGAGCTTACAGAAGATGATTTGATGAGTATGACAACAGAACAACTGAATAACCTGTTGCTCAATAAGAAATCAGCTGCTGTTGATACAGACTTTAAATCGAAGCTTTTCAAAGAAAAGGTTGTTCCTGTTGAGCCAGTTAAGAAGAAAGAACCTGTCAAGGATAGCAGATTGAAGAATATACCCGAAATACCGTCTTCTGTAAAAAGTGATTTTGATGCCAGCAAGAAAGAACCACGGAAGCTAAGAGCAGCAAAGGCAGGTGAAGACTTCTTGGATTCGTTGCTGTAGATAATGATTGTTGTCGGATATAACCATTATCTACATTCAAGAAAAAAAAATAAACACCCGCCAAAAAACAAATGAAAAAATCACAACATATTGGTTTTTGTTATATATATTGCTTCGTTTCCATGTAATTATTGCAACATTGTACACTGACCAAACCAATAACTAACCAGCAACCTATATACACTGCAATATGACCACGGAAAACTTAATTAATAGAATGCCTACCAACAACGCTAAGGTCATTGCCCCTAGATCATACATACGCGAAGTCCCAACCAGAAAAACCACATCAATAAACTTCTCCCCTCTCCATAAAAAGGAAAAGAAAATGGCACAACTTAAAGAACAAGCAACCATGGAATCATATGCCGCATTCAAGGAGATTCCATCCATAGTCATGATGTCCTACTTTGCAGGTAATCCAAATATCTCTTATGTCGTTGTTGCAGCTGCTGCAGGTCCTCAAAACTTCCCTTACTGGGTTGATCAGCAGTTACCACTTTTTGAACAAATACAAAGAACTTGAAATAGACATCTGGCCAATCTACTTTATCTACTTCATTGGCTACAGTGCGCTTTCTGGATTTGTGTACTGGAAAGGCGGGAAGATGGGATTGTTTGACTGGGACGACGAATGGGTTGCTTTGAAGGAAATCCCACAGAGAATGTTCAACGAGTTTGTTGTTTGATATATACCTTATGTATCTTTTTTGGATTCAAAGATTTGATTCAGATTGAACTTTTTGTAATCTCTCCATTGCTCACCGCTAACCACACTTATACCAATGTTGCTTTTGAAACACTGCACAATCAACAATTGATCATATTCTTTATAGTTTATAGTCAAATTTGGATTTAGCTCACGTAACTTTGCAGTGCTAATTCTCATCAAATGGTCTCTTTCAAGAACTTGGAATAACCTTCTGGTGATATCCACAGAAAACACTACTGGTTCTTGGCTTTTCTTTTCTATGTTGTGTTTGCCATAAACGTTTTCTATCAGCTTGTTTAGATTCTCTTCGCTGGCAGAACACGAATCTGCAATTGGAATGATCTTGGAGCAGTACCTGGTTCTTTTGACATTGTTTTCGAATGCATCCTTGAAGATTTCAAGCGCCAGCACTACTGGATCAATAGATCTGTGAAACTTTATGAACAAAAGACACTCCATTTGCAGCTCAATGAAAACAAATGGATTGATTTTTTTATCAGTCTTAGACTTCTTCAGGTCAAGAAGCTCCTTCTTCATCTGCTCTTCAAAGTCCAGTTCTTTTTCCTCCTCTGCATCTTCACTGATCGGTTTGAATATTTTTTTTTCTAGCAGTTCTTCGTATTTTTCTTCTAGTAGATCTATAATTTCCAGCTTTGCACGGCTCTCCTTCCCCCTGTCACAGGATACATATACCCCTTTAGTGTTTGGTTCTAGATGAGTTTGTGCTTTTGCGTAGTTGTATTTCGGTTTCTTGGCAGGTCTATCTGAACCCTTCTCAATAGATCTTTTTCCCATTTTTTTTTTTTGTATAAAGCTATGATTGTTTGGTGCTTCGGATGCCTCTGATTTGTTATGTCATCCTACCAATCATGAATAAAAAAAAGACTTTGAAAATGATTTATGAGTTTTGGCGAAAATAATCAAAGAAAAAAAGAAAAAGAAAGAAAACCCAGCAGATGTAATGGTTGCTTATATCCGGCGATTATTATGACACTCTACATAGCCCTTTTGGAAACGTACACTATCGAAGGAACATACAGCACGGCCACAACACCAGTTATATAGTAATAGTACTGGTCTACACCAAACAAAGTCAATTTGTTCAAGTACAGGTAGTTCAAGCATACAACAACCAGCTGTGAAATGAGGTAAACAGGTATCACAAAGCCTCTTATGAAGTACTTCTTGATGAATGACTTGTGTCTTCTTTGCTTGAAGATGCTGTTAAAGTTGTCGTACATCTGCCATATGCAGTAGCTCAGCAGTATAGCATAGTAGTACCAGTTCTTGAATACCTTAATATCAGTCACATCAAAAATGATCATTGCGGCTGTGTATGAAGAAACAGCCAGTCTTAAGACTTTGGCCCTGTTCAGGTTCTTAAAGTGAAAGGTAAACATTGATATAAGCAGCTCTACTATGTTTATGGATAGATATGTTTTAGAGATGACATTGTTGATATCCAAATGAAAGTATTTGTGGTTTAAGAAGAGCGATAATATGACTAGTCTGATCGAGAGAGATAGGTAGATCAGAAAAGAAGTTATCTTGTATAGTTGGTAGGTTTTGATGGATAGCCTAGACAACGCCATTATTCAAAAGCTTTTTGTATGGTGTTTGATTGGTATATTTTGGTTATTTATAGACTCTCTGCTTATTTGATGGTGTGGGTAAAACATCAAAAAAAAAAATTATCTTCTACGTATATACACATTTTGGGGAAGTTGATGTACGATGCGGCAAAAACACTCACACGTGATGTACATTCATTATATTTAAATAGTCTGCAAAGGATCATGGTCATGCTCACTGACCAAAACATCACACTTCTCAATGCTCTCATTTTGGCTAAAGACTTCTTCAAGCAATGGCTTCATGACATGCTTTAAATAGGCTCTTTCGGAGTTGGAGTGGTTGACAACAATCACTATGGTGCCCATTTCCTTGTATCTCAAAACGGTATGGTGGTCCATTTCACCTGTCAAAATCAAATCACATTTTTCCTTTAACTTTCCAAAGACAGATCCCCCAGAGCCTGCACAGACAGCAACAGATGAGACATTGATGTCCTTTAGACTCAAGGATCTGAGTTCATCAGGCAAGGCTATTTGCAAGAACTTGATGTTCAATCCCTTCTTGATGCTATCGATGACCTTGTCCATGCTTTCAGGCTGATTGCTGGTGCTGAATCTCCCCATACCCTCAACAATGTCTTCGCTTGCATCACTCTTAATGATGGACTTGGCTTTGCTCGGGTTTGCAAAAACCAGAGAAAGCAGGTAGTCGTTCATACCGTTTTTGACAGCATCAACGGCTGTGTGTGGGGAATAGACAGAGATCCCGCTCTGGATCAATTTGATGGCTGACTTGTGCTGGGTTGTTGAGTTGATGCTGTTCCACTTTGGGAAAATGAACGGGTGGTAAGAAATCACCAAGTCAACTTTGTTTTCAATGGCTTCATCGCACACATCGCTGGTCAGGTCTATAGTCAGCAAGCACTTTGTTGTAATTTTTGTGGTTGCAGGGTTGGCATTGCCTAGAGATGAGTTAATCAGCAAACCAGTGTTATCCCAAGAGCTGTCAGCATAGGCCTTTGGGTATACCTTTTCAATAGCAGCAATCAGAGTGCTGACGTTTTTCTTTGTTAAAGCAGACATTGTGTTATGAGCAAAGTGATAGAATTGGTTTTTTTTTTCTATTGATTCACATAAACAACAGTAACAGTTGCAAATCTTGGATTATTCGGGGGGAACTACAGGGAAGTGTGTATTTTTTCTTAGCGTGGTGTTCTAGTTTCAAAGCCTGTATGGTGTTTACCCGAAATTGGCTACGACAAAACACAGATCTTTTTCGCCATTACTGTTGTTTTTATACTCTAAAATACCATCTGACAAAGGTATGTTATACCCTTATTAAAGATGCAATCCGTAGCTATGCAACCAATATCCAAAAAAAGGCTCTTAATCCGTTTTGATTTATGATTGTCTTTCTCTGTTCACCTCTACAATGTTATCCATCTTACTCTGTAGTTTTAATTTTCTTTTTTTTTGTTTTTCACCTATCGCGTATCTGCTCACCTAATTCTTTTACACCGTTAATTTTGTCGTTATTTTTTTTTTACTTTTCTCTAAACCACTATTACTAACAGCCAAAACCCCAATATCACAAACAGACCATTCACTAAATGTCCATTACAACCGCCCAACTAGACGCCAAAATCAAGGAACAACTCCAAAACGACTACTACCAAACCATCATAGAAGACACCAGCAATGGCTGTGGGTTGAACTTCGAGTGCATAGTAATATCGGATATCTTCAAGGGAATGAACAAACTAGCTAGAGCCAGATTCATCAACAAAATGCTGAAGGAGGAGCTGGAAGTCATACACGCCTTTTCAAGTAAAAGCTTCACTATAGAAGAATGGAACAACAAGAGAGTTTGAAATGGTAATTTAAGTGACAAATAGTGGTTTGACACCACGCATGTCATGACTAATAAAAACATATCTGTACTTTATATATTCCACTGACTATAAATTGATCAGTTTTGTATTCAAGATAGCACTATTTGCTTGATTCATATGATGAATATAAATAAAAATAATAAAAATCTGTTATATACAAATAACAATCCGGGTTAGTGAGTATATGGCGGAGGCGGAATGTTGTAAGAGCTTCTTTTCAAATCATTTGTTATGGCATTGAAGTTGTAATCTTGTTCTTTGTTAAACCACGTTTTGAAAGGTGTCTTTTCGAGGAACTTCAGGTACGGTGTGTTATCAATACCAGCTTCTTTTTTGGATTCCACGTAATCATTCAGTGGGCCGTTTTCCTTCTTAGCGGTATCGCTCCAGTTCAACTTGATCATCGATTCGTAGTCGCCTAATGGATGCTTTTTCTTATTGTTGATACTGTGCTGTTCTTTGAGCAAAGGAGTAATGACCCTGTTCATCATGAAACCATTGTTGTTCTTGAAAGACTCGTTGATAGGAGATGGCGATAGTATGAATGAACTGTTGTTGTGTTTAATGAATGGTCTTGTAAATGTAGGATGCTCAATTTTGTGCTTGATTGGCAATGGCTCTTCATCAACAGTGACTATTTCAGGTTCCTTTTCAATTATTGGCTGCGGTAATTCCGGTATTACTTCTTTAACATCAGCAGCTATATCATCACTTACCTTCTTTCTGTTCAAATTAATCTTTCTTCTTTTGTGCTGTTTGACCTTTCCTAATCTCTTCAAGGACATATCATTTAAGTTTTCTTGTAAGCTGGCAATATCATTTATTAAATCATTGGATAGCAAAGTGTTCTTGTTTAAAGGTAGTACATTGTTGGATTTGAAAGGTTCGTTAACGTCAACGGTGCTAAAGTTTTTAACAAGTTTATTCAACCGCAGCACTCTCTTGTTCAATATCTTATTCAAGTTGGATCTTTCAATGGTGAAGTCTTCCTCCTCGAGATTCCGCAAAGACATTGTGAATCTCTTTTGCGCAATGTGGCTCAACTTGGCAGTGGTTGAGTCAGAAGCAAACTGCTCTTCAAAGTCATCAAACAGATTAGTATTATTCACCACTGGCTCCTGGTTAGAAGCTATTAGCTTCTGCTGGTGTTTTTCAGTCATGTATTTGATAGATAGGTCCATTATGGCATTGGGGATAACATCTTTGAAAATATAATCAACATTATCAATCAACCTCTTCTTGATGTTGTCTGATAGCAAAGGAATAGAGCAATCAAACTCAAATGAAATGTCCACATCCTTGAAGTTCAACTTCAGCATGGAATCAATTTGGTAGTTCATATCAAAGATGGATTCCAATTTACAATGGTCAAATTTAAGGTTGATCGGGATATTGAAAGATTCATTGCAAACAAAGTCTGGTAAAATGAACGGGTCTATGTTTGTGTATCCATAGACCAGCAACAAGTTACTCTCAATGTTAGATTTTAACTCAATGGAAAAGTTTTCAATCAACAGCTTAATTATTGTCTTGATTGTCTTGTTGTTGTTGCTCAAAGTGTTTCTGGAATTGGTGATATACTGGGTTTCATTGTTAATGCTTGTTGAATGATCCGATAAAGAGATACCAAGAATGTCAACGTTTGGTGGCTTGTTATTGAAAGAAATGTTTTTGACAAAGACATTGTTGTTACTAGCCTTTGACTTTCCCCTTTGTGTGGCTGTCATTAGTGGTAGTAGTATTTAGAGAAGAGTTTATTTTGTTTTTTAGTAGGGCATCAATGTCTCCATTAAGGAATACATTCTGGTCAAAAGCAAAAGACATATTGTATACTTCAAAAGACTTCTTTTTTTATTATTACTATTTAAGGGTTATCTCTGTAAATATAAATATTGTGATAATCAGGAAGTCTCTACTTTGTATCGGTTGTTTACTGGTTGTTGATTCTATGTTTATTGTGTATTCAAAGACAAAAAAAATGGAAAGCAGCAGGGGAGAAACCAAAAATAGGAGTTTTAACTTCGTTTTTTTTTTTTTTTGATTGACTATCATGCTTCCCATTTGGGTAATCTCAATGACGAAGTAAAGATAAAAAATGTTCATTTGATACCAGTATGAAATTGGACATGAAATCTATAGTAAGCGCAGAGATCATTTCATATATCATTTCTGAACCAAATAAAAACTATAACTATGTTTTCCAATTCGACTGGAGAGGTTTTAATAGTAAAATTCGGTAATTTTTGGTAAATGCTCCTATGTCCGACAGGTGTAAATACCCAAACGCCAGCACATACCAGAAAAACAAAAATATAGCAAAAACAAAAAAATCATTACTAGTAATTAAAACACCAAAGACAATGATTAACACATCTAAATGTATTGGGATAGCTGCCCTTTTAGCTTCGATTGCATATGCATACTCTAAGGAAGAAATAGAAATGTTCCAGTTTCAAATGGAACTCACAAAGAAGTATGGGATGAACATGAACATCTACAAGTTCCTAAAGCTTGATAAGATCGATTCCAATTATAAAAATTTAAACAACAAACAAATTATAAAGCAAGTCAGAAAGTTGTCTGCAAAGTATCATCCAGACAAAAACAAGAAGTACCTAAAGCTGTATCAAAAAATTAACGTAGCTAAAGATATCCTGTTGAACCACGAGTCAAGAAAGAACTACGATTATTACTTGAACTCCAACAGAGGCTTCCCAAAATACGACTACATAAAAGGTGGGTTCTACCACTCTTTGAGCGACAAGCTGCAACTAAATGGTGTCTTGCTGCTGTCTTTTGTACTGTTGGTTGTCTTCCCGTTGTTCCACATGCTGTACTTGAAATCAACCATCTTTGGTAAGAGAATGAAAATGAACCAGTTTATAGACGCCATCAAGGAGCAACACGACGATACTGAAGGTTTGGGTATTAAGTACTTGAAGTTTGATACTTCTAAGGAACAGGACGAATCCCAAATTGACGAGATGTGTATCAAATTTGGAAAAGTATACTCTGTTGAGAAAAATGGTAAAGAAATTTTGATGGATCCAGCTGTATTGATACCTAATGTGAAAATCACAGATGTATTCCCACTAAATTTTGTCTTTGGTAAGAGTAAATAATTGTAATTTTTATATATAATTTTGCAGAATTGGTTAAAATCTGCTAAGTTCGATAGATTTATATTTTGTCAGTATTTTTATAATAGTATTTCTAGGGGATTGTCTATAAATAAATGAAATATGTAAATGTTTGTACAACAACAAATATCCTTTTTTGTATTCCACTCATTATGTGGTTACAATGAAGTCTTGCTCTTTTCTATATTGAAGAATTATTATATTCTAATAGGATGATACTGTTTACCCATATTTTACAATTTCTGATCTTTCAAGCATGGACATGAAACATTGTTATTGCTGTTTACTTACACACGTTAGCAACATCTTTTAGAGGTTTAAGACAAAATTAAACAAAACTAATAAAGTTGGCTTAATGGCATCTTTAGATAGATATGGTAGGTCGTTTAAATACTCTTTGATTTAAAAAAACTAGGAAAAATATAAATATAGATATACGTTTGTTGAGATTAAAATACTCCCCCTACAGCTCCTTGTTGTCTAGAACTTGCACTTCTTCATTGCTTTCCATCGTCATCAATTGCATAGTCTCAAGTTCTTTTTCAATTTCAGCAACATCTCTCTCCAACAACTTGGTTTTCAGTTTGATTTGTAGTTCGTTCTGGGTTGAATGTAACAATAGACTGTCTTCTTCGACATTCTCCAACATCCCCATTTCCTCTAACTCTCGTTGTCTCTTTTCCTGCTGTTTCTGTAGCAAAAACTCTTCTTCTTGCCCATTTGTGGATATGATATCCCCTCCAAGGATTTTGGAAAACATCAGTCTTGTATCCATCAAAATATCCTCGACGTAATATATCCACTTGATGTCATTTAAGACAACTTGTATGTCTGGGGAAATCAGGTCAACCTTGTATATCTTCGAGAATTTGACAATTTCTTCGGCTATCAGAACCAAATGGCCCATGTAGCCCAAACATATTTTGTTTTTGAAATAGTACTGATTACTCAACTCATACCCATTAATGATCAAATCCCGACAAATGTTAAAGTCCATCGCTTCTTCTGCAGACACGTCGCTGTACTGTGCTATCTTTTTGTTTTCAAACAACTGGAAAACCAAAAACGAATTGTATGCGTAATCCATTCTTCCGTTGAAGATTTGTTGCAAAATATCAAAGATCACATTGTGCCAGAAGTTATTCCATGGATACTTCAAAAACATGTTGATCAAATATGGTAGGACTTGCAAATCAAATAGTCTTATTTTGAAGTTATCTCCTATGGTGCCGTTCACTCTAACTTTTGTGTTTTGGGCTGTTGATATGTATGGAATGTCAAAGTATTCGTCCATTTCTTCGATTTTATAAATTTCTTGTTCTTCAAGATCATAGAAAGTTGTGTCCAGACTGTAGTCAAGAGCTACTTTCTTTGTTTCATTAATTTGATTCATTTCTTCATTATTTTCTAAAGCGTCATCATTGTTTGTAGACATGGAAGACTCGGGTGCTGATTGCGGTACCTGTCTTGCCAGCTTTGGTGAATTTGAATTGCTTCTTGTTATAGGGAAGTTCATCTCACTTGTATCGATCATTGGCGACGGCTTGCTTATGTCGTCATCTGACTCCGTGCGCATCAGCTCATCATTCAGAGCTTCTTCTAGTTGGCCTTTCAGCTCGGATCTGACCTTATCTCGTTTTATAGAAATAAACTCAGCCTTTTTGCTATTCAATAATCCCATGTTAGAACAATGAAGCAATTCCGCTATTAACTCAACTATTCTAAAGTTCTGAAATCCTAAAGGTCTGGTATACTCGTTGATGCAGTTCATCCTAATGCTGCTGGTTTTACCCGCTTTGACGTCTTTCAATTCGCTTTCGTTTATGTCATATATTTTTTCATCATTAGGTCTATCATTATAGTCATTTTTCAACAACTCAAACACCAAATCTAGGTTATCGGCAAACTTCTTTACCATGTACCCTAAGTATATTGGGTCTCTAGAATTTGGCGGGTTCGTCTTCAAAGTGGTTTGCAGCAAGTTTATTTGATCATAGTCAGAGTTATTCTTTCTTATTAGCTCAATAACAATGGAAACCACATTACCTAATGCATTACCACCTTCGTTCAAGATTATTCTCAACAAGTCATCCAAAATCGCAGGATCGCTGCAAAGTTCTCTGGTGAGTATGTTAGGTCCTATGGTCAGATCATCTATTGGTGCATTGGCTGATATCGCTATGATCGCCTTGAAAAAGTCACAAGAACATGTTTGGATAGTAGAATTGTACAAACTGTTATTGAAGAACTTCAATAGCTTCTTAATCAATTCTTGTTCATATACTAGCTCCAAAATTCCTGTTGGTGTGTCGACTTTATCGGTTGATATAATTTTCAAAAAGAAGTCGTTCATTTGAGATGACTCTATGTGCTGCAGCATGTCATCAACCAATCCATTTGTTTTTGAGATAGATTGAATTTCGTCTAAAGTTATATTCATATCATAATTTATTTCATTATTGTCATTATTTTCATTGTACAAGTTGTAGTTTGTGTAGTTTTTTTTGCTATCCTTGTGAACCAAGAAAGATCGAATAAAATTCAAAAATTGATCTTGTCTGTTGATCAATAGATTTGTATTTATTTTCAAAAATATGTTTTCCAATGGAGAGTCCTCAAAGTTGAAAGACTTGAAAGATAGCAAGTACCAAAACTTGGCCAAAAATATGGAATTCTTGACCAAAGATTCTGTTATCAGCCAAACGTTCAAGTAAAATATTTCGCTGATAACTTCGCACTTTTTCAAGCATGTTTCATAGTCTGAAGAAAACGCATTGACTAATTTGTCATCAAAGTTTGAAAACGACATCTTGTGACTCTGGTATGATGTGGATACAGCTAACAGCGGGGTGATGTTGTTAGAAGGTCTAAGACTCAAAGGACTTGAGTTGCTAGATCTACTGACAACATTTGGTGTCTCTATGATGTCATCGTCGCTTAAAATTGGAGAGCCCTCTAAAACGCTCTGGTTATGCTTGTCTATCACTTCACAACAATGTATCAACATGTTGACCAGGTATTCGATGTTTGTTGTTTTATTGTTTTCACAGTCAAAAAAATATCCAAAACACACAAAGTCTAGCAGAGTGCTGTTCTTCTTGTTCAACTCGTTGATAAGTTCGCCTTCCTCAAGTAAGTCATCAATAAACTTGCTTGTCAATACTCCATTTATGTTCTCGTTATCTATGTCGGAATAGAGTAAACTGCTGCTTGCGGAATTGGTTGGGTTCTCATTAATGCTTGACAGGTTGCTCTTGCTTATAGTGATTCCATTGTTTGATTCTTGTTGTTGCTTGTTTTCTTTTAGTTCTATGGTATGCAACACACTGAAGTATTCATCTAGAATCTTGTTGATGTTGTTGCTTAAATGGTTAAGATTCTGTCCAAAAGGCCAAAAGGACATGCTTGGGATAATGGTATACGCTTGTGTTTTTTGATTAACAGGAAAAAAAAAAAAAGATAGGTGTGTGTGTGTTTGGTACGTAAAACTTACTTATAGTAAAAATGAAATGCTGTTGGGTCTTTTTGGTTTCACTTGTATATGATTTATTGACAAAGATCTGCTATCGTAAATTACAGAGTGTTTTGAGAATCTCACTATTCTTATTTTTTTTTTTTTTTGAAGGTGTTATTTTCGTTTTTGTTTTTTTCCTAATGGAAATTTTTTTTTTTGGCTTTTGGCCTTTTTTGACTTTCACCCTTTGACTATGATCTTGTTGCGTACACACGTGACTGTGCCTTTTTTAATCGCTAGTCGGCAAGTCACAATTCCAAATTATCATTCAACAACGATGTTATTCTCTTCTTCTTGTACACTTCAGCATCCATAACTTCGTCTTTTTCAGAAGGCGTGTGCACTGTTGATGCAACTCTGTTCAAAATTTTCCTGAACCTCCTTCCCCCTTCTCTGCTGTCATCATTGGACGGTATCAGCTCCTCAGGTATCATATCCGGAGTGATGTTGATGGCATGTGCAACGTCATCGTCTTCATCGATGAGATCCATATCTGAATCCATAACCATGTCTGAATTCACCAGACTATGAGAATCATTGGTGCCGTCCATGTTTGCATGCATATTGTCGTTGATTATCACAGATTCATCAATTATGCTGTTTTGTTGAATGTTCAGGTTGATGTTAAACTCATCAAGTTTGTTTTCTTTCAAATGAATTAAAAACTCATTCAATATGTTGAACTTATTGTTTAAGTACTCGCTGAACTGCAAAACCTTTGTCTGGTCTAATGAATTCACCAAGAAGTACTCCATGTCCTCGAAGTAACTGAAAACGCTGGTGTAGTAATTGGCCAAATACATCTCTTCGTTTATCATAAACTCCTGCTGAATTTCACTGTGGATGATTTTAGAAAGTATATCTATTTGGCCAATGACCATGCCCTTCCCCAGAACCAAAGCCTCAATTTCGCGCATCAAGTAGTGCTGATTTCCAAAATGCTTGTTTATGTCGTATAGCAGCTTGTTGATTTCAGTTATTTTGCTCAATATGATGTTTCTTAAGTCAACGTATTTATCGTTTGAAAACAATGCAACCAAATTGTTTAAGTTGTTTTTGACTACCTGCAAGGCCTTCTTTTCTAGCAGCACCAATACCTTGGGTTGGATTATTTCAATTTTCAAAAAGTTCAAATTGTCATTGTTAAGAGTAACAAATAGATTCAACTCATTGTTCAAGGCCAAAAACTTTTCCTTCCAAACTTCAAGTTCTTTTGTGCATCTACTATGATCAGCAATCACATTGACTTCGTTACCAAATACGTTATCTCTGACAGAAGGTTTGTTAAGATTTAAAGACTGAGATAACTGCCTTTTGTTGACAATCGTTGAAGATAGATTTCTATTCTTGGTTACTCTGTTGGCCGTGGGCTTAGATGGTAGTCTGCGCATGTCCGTTTTCCTTATAGAGATAGATCTTGCTCTTGACATAGTTGATAAAGTAGGCGCGCCAATGTTATCATTTCTGCTCATACTATTATCAGCATTAAAATTCAAATGCCTGTTGTCTTTATTGATGCCCATGCATCGTTTGGCATACATCAAAGTGTTCAAAGTCTCGTCTTTGTTTCTCAAAATACTGGAAACACATGCTATCATAATTGTCTTGGTGTTTGCATCTTGTCTCAATACATGTTTCAATAATCTGGTCAACTTAGAGTCCCTGAATGGAACGTGTTTGTTGTCCGAGTCTCCACTTGTAAGGGAATTGATACAATTCGCCAATGCCAAAAGACTCTTATTAATCATTGCTCCTTCTTTCATTCTCATACCTTTATTCTGAGCCTTAGATGCTCTTTCAGACCCTGCAAGGTCCACAATGGTAATTTTCTTTTCCACCATTTGGTCCTTGCCTATTACATTTAAGGTCAAGATAGAATGGGATCTGCTGCTTCTTTTATTCAAATTAGTTTCTTCTGTTTTTCTTCTGTTGTGGCCCACATCAAGAATGTCTCCCAACTCCTGGTGGTTATTGGCTCTGTGCATGCTCAATCCGTCTATGCATTGGATGCCTTGGTAGTCCTCTCTGATAAACAAGTTAATCTTAGGTTCTATAATAACCCCATCTTCACACCCATCATTACCTGGAATAAGCAAATCACGCACAGTATCATTGTAAATTTCCATGTATGAACACTCAACAACGCTGCCTCCTTTCAAGAAGATTTCTTGAGACAACTGCGCCAAAATGTTTTGTATTGTATAAGTTTTGCCGCATCCTGTCGACCCATAAGTAAACACATTCAAGTTATCGACATTGCTGCTGTGGTAGTATGGATTGATGAATGTGTTGAAAATGTCACTGATATCACTGTCGCCATTATCGTAGACGTGATCGTACTCCAAGAATCTATCTCGGTTGTATCTTGAATTGTTTGGTGAGGCTATGGGGTTGCTCATGATGCCTTCTCTGGACAGGTTCGGGTTGTTGTGTGTGTCTTTTGATATTGACGTATTCTGGAGGTGAAGCTGCTGCGTCATTGAGACTCCTTTGTAGCAAACTGTCTTCTCATTGGGCGTTTCCAAGATAGGATCAAGATCCGTAAATAGCTCATTGAGCTGCTGTTTAAGAATAGTTGTGCTTTTGTTTGGTGCTGCATTTTGTGGGTTGTTCATGCTGTGAAGGAGCTTTCTTTGGCGCTCGATGTCTTCTTCTTCATCAGCAAAGTGGGGCTTGACTTTAATCAATACCTGCAAATTCTTCTCAAGCTCGTCAGATGGAGACATATCGCTGGAAGAGTTGACGTTCAGAGTATCTATGACCAAGCCTTGGTTGGTGGCTTCTGTGTTCTGGAGTATGTGTCTTTTTTTGCTTTTTTGTGTAGGTGTTTTGTTGATATCATCCTGACTTGGTGCCTTGTTTTGGCTGGGGCTAATAAAAGATAGCATACGTTCCATTGTTTTTTATTTGATTGCTTATATATCTTACTTGGCTATGGACTGATTCATAAGACTCTCACTATGATTACTTTTGTGAAGTTTTTATTTTTTTGGTTATGTGTTTTTTTTGTTTTTTTATTTTTTTCTTGAATTTGGTGTTTAGGAAGCTTTCACGGTTTTCATCTTTACTCTTTTTTTTTAACGTGTGGCTTTTCCTCAGAACAGAAATCTAACGCGTTCATTTAAAATGACATATATAAGCAGTTTTATTCCTCTGGTATGTACTCAGCATCATCATCGTCTGAGTCGTAACCTGGTTCGCCAGCTCCGGTTTCTTCTTTGCTCAGCTCCTCAGCGGTCTTCTTGTAGTCTATAACTTTGCCTCTTGTTCTTCTGGTGACTGGAACATCCTCAACAGCACTCAGTTCAAAGCTCTCCTCGCTTTCATCAACGTCATCGACTGGCTTGTCTTTGCTTAGCAGCTTTTCTTTTTCTTCTTCAAGCAGCATCAATCTGTCCAGCTCATCGTCATTTAGGTCATCACTGTCGACTTCATCCAATACTCTTGCTGAGGAGGCAGGACCATCAGCAGTTTTTACTTGTATCTTGGTATCCTCCTCTATCTTCTGGACCTGGTTGTCTATGTCGTCATAGTTTCTTCTTCTTCTTTTCTTGTCTTTCTTGACCTTATTGGTGTTTATATCAGACATGTTGTGTATGGGTTCTGTTGTTGTTTGTATTGGATGAACAATAACAGAGTGTCTTTTCCTTGTTAAAGGTGGAAAAAAAAAAAAAAGGCAAGCAAACAAATTGGATTTATAATTTTTTTTAAAATACACAATGAACAATATCCGCGGTGGACGCTACACTAAAACAAATCCCTAAACGACAGTTTCCCTTACAACAGTCTGAAAACATGGCTTCAAGAATGTTAAAAAATTATGAATTATAATATATAGACAGACCAAACAAAGCCCTAGTTTTTGTTTGACATAACAGTGTAGACTTGTTGCTTATCAACACCATCAATGGCTTCCAAGATTTCGATGTTTGATTGTTGGATGGATATGTCATCAACAAGTTCTTCGTCTAATTCCTGAGGAATCATCCAGTTGAGCAGCATACCGATCAATGCAGAAACAGCAAAGGAGGTTTCCATTATTAGCACAATAGAGTCCAAGAAACCAGTCAAGGCTCTATTGGAGCCGGAGTAGGTAAAGACATATGAGAAGTAGTCTGGAACAACAATGGCCCCGAATCCGAACATCAAAGAAGCATTTAGGATGAATCTGTCTCTTCTTGTGAATGGGATGGTGGAGATGATTTTCAAACCAGAAACACAAACGGAGGTGAACAAAAAGGTGGTCATACCACCAATGACTGAGGCTGGGATGGCAACGATAGCAGAGGCAAACTTGGCGAAGATCCCCATGACCAGCAGGAAGAAGACACAGTAGTACCCGATGCTATTTGATGCAGCCTTTGAGGTGGCGATGATACCGTTGTTTTGGGCAAATGTACTCATTGGGGTCATGGTCATCAAAGGACCAACAATACCGGCAAATGCATCGGACAAAACACCACCCTGGACTCTTGAGGTGAAGGCAGGCCCGCTGACTGATAGTCTGGAGACATCACAGGTGGCACCGATGTCACCCAAGGCTTCTGTGAACAAAATGACGAATGTGATCAGCATACTCAACACAGCTGGGGCATAGACCTTCAATTGGAAGGTGTGGACCCAGATGAAGGTAACGGCTGGGGCATCGGAAATGGTTTGGGACCCCCATGGCTGGAAGTGGCCAGTGGCAGCAGCAACGATGGAACCAATCAGTAAACCAACAATAACGGACATGGATCTGAAGATTGGTGGGCCCCACTTCTCACATATGATGACGGATACGTAGACCAAAGCACCAAGCCCAAAGAACTGGGCAGACCCCCAAGGAGCAGTTCTTCCGTATCTGGAGTCACAGATACCACCAAAGGCAGGGATACAGCCAGCACCACCCATGAAGTCTTGGAACCCGGACTCAATCAGAGAAAGACCAATTAACAAAACAACACTACCGGTGACGACTGGAGGGACGTACTTGGTGATCAGCTTTGGAGGAATGAAGGAAATCAAGATTTCAAGCAAACCACAAACAGAAGATGTACCCAGCAGCTTACCGTACCCATTTGGACAAGGAAGCGGGTTACCCTTGGCATCGGATGGACACTCACCATTTGCATACATCATTGGCAGCAGCTTCTGGGCAACAGTGACGGTTGCGAAAGAGGTACCAACAACGGACAACAGCCCGGAGCCCAGGTAGTACTTGCCGAATATGTGGAATCTGGATATCTGGATGAATGAAAAGATACCTGAACAGATCAAAGATGCGGAGACCAGGTACTCAACGTGCTTGGTATCCAGGTTGGCTGCAGATGCGATAAGCTGTGGGGCTGAGAACAGACCAGCAAGCATGGCCAGGGCCTGTTGGAAACCAAAGACCATACCCAGCAAAACAGGGAGGTCTGCGTTCAATGGGAAGAACGGCTGTTCCTCACCGAAGGCATCCAGAGGTATTGGCTTGTGCAGGATGTACTTGTATACGGAGTCTCTGAAAGGCATTTTTGGCTTGAAGAGGTGGCTATATGAGTAGTCACCGACTATACCGTCTCTGGTAGTGAACTTCTTGAACAGGAACTTCGATGTCTTCTTTATTCTTGTGACGGAGAAGTCGTTTTTTTTGAACACGTTGTGTTCATTAGCATATGGATCCTCCTCGTCTTCGTACACAGCATCGATTCTGTCATCTATGTTTGTTGGGTGGTTTGATGAAGACCCGTTTTCTGTTCTGTATTTGCTCACTATGGTAGTGATTCTGTTTAGTTTCTCGTCGATGTTTTCGTTATCTGACATTGTGATGACTGTGATCTTATTTGGTTTTTGACTGATAATTTCAATAAATTGAAAAGAATAAAGTATTTACTGATATAATGTGTTTTTAGATGAATAGGATCAGCTTCTATGTTGTTTATATATATGAATAAGTGATGCTCAGGAAATTTTAAAAAAAAAGAAAAGTAAAAAAAGTTTATCTATCTGAACATATTTTCTTTAAAAAAAAAAAAAAAAGAAAAAAAATATGCACTGCAATCGCTTATCAGCGTATAAAAATATACGGCTAGATGTAAAAAAAAAAAAAGAGGCTGATCAGCTGTTAAAAGCTTGGTGTGACTGATTTCATGATAACAATAGAAGTATCTCATAGATTATTTTTTTGTTGGGGCCCATTTACGAGAGGATTATAATGTTTGTTTGTCTTGTTTCATTGCTGAGTAGCATAAATTATGATCTCGGTGAAGATAACGATTCCCATATACAAGATTAAAAGAATACAGCAAAGCTGGAGTATAATTCTATGGAAGTCTTACATCAATAAAACATCTTGAACTGTGGTATGCACTATATTGCAATAAGTAAGTAACTCTAGATGCTTGATATCAGAGAGAATAAGCGCCAGATTTTGTTTTTTAATCCAAAATTGTTCCTATTTTTAAAAAAAAAAAGACAGCTGTGATTTTGAATTTTTTTTTTAAATTTTTTTGGAACACCCAACCGGGTATCACCGAAAGGCAACAATTACTAATAAGGAAAATCCCCGATGAAACAACATAAGAAGAAAGACTTCTTTTGTTTATTGCAGATACGACTATGGAGTGGCGGATAACATATTTGATACGATGACATAGAAAACAAGTGCGCAGTTGTTCTTCTGTATTTTTGTTGTGATAGGAGATCTGCGAAGTGGCTTGATGCTTCTGGGTCTTCAATATCATTGTATAAACCCAAATAATGAGCACCGACTTTTAAAAATAAAAGACATTGTACATGTTAGTGGGTATAAATGTGTGGGTGAATGTGGTACTGCACGTGCTGTGTAACTACTGTGTTGGTTAATAATTTTGTTGAAGCCACTATCACCGATCCCAACAGCAAAAAAAAAAAAGATAATTAGGAACGTGACGTAAATTTTTTAAAGGAGAAAAAAAAAACCACATACACTCACTTTTTCCCCTAATACTATTTAGTGTTTTCCTTTCTCAGTGGGAATGAAGGCGGATACACAAACACAATAGTTTCCTATTCGGGACACACACCCAAAAAGTCTGCTTTTTTTCTTTTCTTTTCTTTTTTTTTCCTCTTTTCTTTTTTTTAACTCTTTTTTTCTCCTTTTTGGTGCGTGCAGCGGAATCCACTACTCCCACTTGGTGCATTTCCCCCCAAAGGCCAAAATGGCAATTAAAAAATTTTCTTGCAGGTTGGAAGTTTCCTAAGGAAAAAAAAAAAAACTTCCAGAAAAAAAAAGTTAGCAGCAGGCATTTTGGTGCTCAGCACGTAATCAATGCATTGGTAATTACTCTTTACAGACAAATCTCTAGAAATGGCAACAGAAGGTTAAAGCATTGAAATAAAAAAATAGAACATTTCAGTACATCATATTTAAATAGTATTTCTTTTAGGTTCAAAAATTCATTGCAAACAACCAAGGAAGAATTTATAAACATACCAACACAGAATGCCTCCAAAATCCGCATCCAAAGCCAAAAGAGAAGCCAAACAAGCTGAAAGAAAAGCCAAGAAGGCTGAAAAGAACGGTATTGATCCAGCCACCTTAGTCAAGGACACCACCGAGGAAGACATTGCCAAGGCCGAAGAAGCCATTTTGGCCATGAAACTGCAAAAGGACAAGGACGGTCTGTCAGACAGAGTCGTCACCGGTGTTTTGGACTCCATCGCCACCTCCAGAGATATCAAGATGTCCTCTGTCTCCTTGTTATTCCACGGTAAAGTATTGATCCAAGACTCCCAACTGGAATTAAACTACGGAAGAAGATACGGTTTGTTAGGTGCCAATGGTTGTGGTAAGTCCACCTTCTTGAAGGCCATTGCCGAAAGAGAATACCCAATCCCTGAAAACATCGATATCTACTTGTTGGCCGAAGCTGCTGAACCAAGTGAATACTCCGCCTTGGAATACGTCGTCAGAGAAGCCGAAAACGAATTACAAAGAATTGAAGAGCTTGTTGAAAAGGTCATCACCGAAGAAGGCCCAGAAGCCGAAGTCTTGGAAAGCTTGTACGAAAAGATGGACGGTATGGACCCTTCAACCTTCGAATCCAGAGCCGCCATTATCTTGATTGGTCTGGGTTTCAACAAAGATACTATTTTGAAGAAGACCAAGGACATGTCCGGTGGTTGGAGAATGAGAGTTGCCTTAGCCAAGGCCTTGTTCGTCAAGCCTACCCTATTGTTATTAGATGACCCAACTGCCCATTTAGATTTGGAAGCTTGTGTCTGGTTAGAAGAATACTTGAAGAGATGGGACAGAACCTTGGTTTTGATTTCTCACTCCAGAGATTTCCTAAACGGTGTCTGTTCCAACATGATTGATATGAGAGAACAAAAGCTGATGGCCTACGGTGGTAACTGGGACTCATACGCCAAGACCAGAGAAGAACAAGAAACCAACCAAATGAAACAATACGCCAAGCAACAAGAAGAAATCGCCCACATCAAGAAGTTCATTGCCTCTGCTGGTACCTACGCCAACTTGGTCAAGCAAGCCAAGTCCAGACAAAAAATTTTGGACAAGATGGAGGCCGATGGTTTAATCCAACCTGTTGTATCCGACAGAGTCTTCAACTTCAGATTCTCTGAGGTCGAAAGATTGCCTCCTCCAGTTTTAGCCTTCGATGACGTCTCCTTTGCTTACGACGGTAACCCAGAAAACAACCTATACGAGCACTTGGACTTCGGTTTGGATATGGACTCCAGAGTCGCCCTTGTCGGTCCAAATGGTGTTGGTAAGTCCACCTTATTAAAGATGTTGACTGGTGAACTACAGCCACAACAGGGTAGAATCTCCAGACACACCCACGTCAAATTAGGTGTCTACTCCCAACACTCCCAGGACTTGCTGGACTTGAACAAGTCCGCCTTGGAGTTCATCAGAGATAAATACAGACACGTTTCCGAAGACTTCCAATACTGGAGAGGACAAATCGGTAGATACGGTCTGACTGGTGAAAACCAAACCGTGAAGATGGGTACCTTGTCTGAAGGTCAAAGATCCAGAGTTGTCTTCTGTTTGCTGGCCCTGGAACAACCTAACGTCATCTTGCTGGATGAACCTACCAATCACGCCTCCCCAGCCCTGGTTGACTCCCTTGCTGAAGCCATCAATGCCTTCAACGGTGCTGTCTGTGTCGTTTCCCATGACTTCGTCTTGTTGGACAAGGTCGCCAAGGACATTTACGTCGTCGACAACAAATGTGCCACCAGATGGAACGGTACCATTGGTGAATACAAGAAGAGTTTGGCTGAAAAGGTTATCTTATAAGCAATCACGTTTAAAGATGAAAGATTGGGTTCCTCATTTTTTCCTTTTCATAATTTATTATATATAATGGTTGTATTTATGAGGTTTTCCAATTTAATGAGGATTTAATATCAGTAATAAAAAAAAAAATAAAAAATAAAAAAATGGAAATATTTGTGGTGACTAGCTAACTGCAGCCATATTCAATGCCATGTAAGCATTAGGAGTAGTTCTCTTCTTTTTGTTTTCAAAAACTTGGCTTTGGAAAGCTCTTTAGCATTGGAGCAGATACTCCAAAACTCGTTCCTGCGTATCTCTCTTGTTTTTCACCGGCCAGCTGTGTGTTCTGGGCCTGTTTTTTCTTGTTCATTCCATTTGGCTGGTTTCTGCCCATGTAGTTGTCGGTGTATCCCGCAGGAATGGCACTTGTATTCAACGGCAAGGCAGGGATGATTGGGGAGTTCTGCTCGCGAATCATCATGTGATTGTTCGCAATCATGTTGTTTGTATGGTAGTTTGGATTGCCTAATGTGTTCATTGGACGGTACATGTTGTTTGGCACCATGTTTGGGTTTGGATGAAGGTTTTGCATTGATAGCATGTTTGGCAATCCCAAGTGGCCTTGGTGCTGCAAAGGATTCATTGGCTGTTGGTATTGCTGGCCATGGTTCATAAACCCGTGCGATCCAGCGTGCATGCCCATAGGCATCATGCTTGGCATTCCTTGGTTCATCATTGGATTCATCATCTGTGTGTTTTGGTTGCTTGTCATGTAGCCGTGTTGTTGTTGAGGCGAAGGTAGCCAGTTTTGTTGCTGTTGAACTTGTCTGTTCTGTTGTAAGTTTGGGTTCATGAAGCCTAGCTGCAATAGGTCGTCTTCGTCGTCATCAATAGCTGTGTGGTTGCCATTGGCTGCAGTGTCAAAATTGCCATACGGCATGGCAGCCTTCTCCTTCAAATTCCACATGGCCGCACTGCTTCTTCTTCTTTTGCTGTCATCAGCTTTGATTGGTTTGTCGTCATTAGTTTTTTCATTAGCGTCTATCTCGTCTTTGGCAGGGGCAAGTTTCCCCTTATTGTTGAAGTTTTGCTTGATGGCTTTCTTTGCGCGTGTAGGAACACCATGGTTGCCGCCTGTATTGACTATGGCAGTTTTTTTATTCAAGTTTTTTTTGGACTTCTTTGGTTTCTCAGGGTTGTCAACAGCTTTTGGAACATGTTTATCGCTGTTTTTGATTGTTTGCAGTTTATTGTTGGTTGAGCTGTTGAACTGAACTATGTTTTGTTTATACTGCTGTTGGAGGTTTTGTTGTCTCTGACTATTTGGAAGGTTATTGCTGTTTGAGTGTACCATTATCATTGAATTGTTTATGTTATTGCTTGTGTTGTTTGTTTTTTTATAATTATCACTGTGTTTGGATATTTAATACAAATAAAAAAAAATATATTTAGAAATGTTAAATTATTAGTTCCGGTGTAATAATTAAAGTTAAAGTAATAATAATATTTTTTGTTTTCAAAAGTATTATTGCAATTGTTCCGATGTGAAGTGATTTAATTTGTTATTTTATTTTATCTAATAGTTATTATTTTGATACAGGTTCAATAAAGATGAATAATCAAAGTATAGATAATTTTTTTAAAAAATAAATTAATGGATGTTGGTTTTATTAACGAATAGTTTGTTTGGTTGTGTACATCATTGCAGCAATATTAGTACAAAATGAATATAGGATAATTAACTTCGTCAAGAGTGTGTGTGTCCGTTTCGACATTCAATCTTCGATGAAGGGAAAGAAAAAAAAAAGCAGCAACAAAAAAAAGAAGTAGAAAATTTTTACCACGGCCCAAAAGAATTATATTAGTAATCTTTTTTTTTTTTTTTTTGGGAATTATTGCAGATAACAGCGCTACCAGGTGGGTGTACTCATTTAATCATCTGTGAAGGATTTATAAAAGTTAACCCAGAAAAATAACCAAAGTTAATATCTGAAGTGGAATGTTATATTGTTGATGTTTTAACACAAATGACTAAAATTTGTTGTAGCATTCTGTTCATGTTATTTCATAGGTATATGCAAAATATTCACAAGAAAAAGGAATATAATAAAGGAGTATCAACTTGCCCATATAAAACCATAATAATTTATTTAAATCATAAACTTCTGCTTTCCAAAAAGGAATAACAGCAGATATATATATATATGCTGTTATGGTTATACCGGAAACATTTTAAATGGTACTATTTACTCCAATCTCGTCTCCAAAAAGTAATCATATATACACATACTGTTAAAAACATTTAAAACGATTAGAAACCAGCTCATACTACACCATCATGCATAAAAATACAGAACACTAATAACGAATCTATATTAAGAATGCTTAATATAAAACCAAACCTCGACTTTATACCAACATAGGAAGTGCATTTTCATGTATATAGCTTACACGATCGGGCAAAACCAATATCTTTCACTGATATAAAAAATTACAAAGCTTCTTTAGCTCAGTAGGGAGAGCGCCAGACTGAAATTCTGTAGGTCCCGCGTTCGATCCGCGGAAGGAGCATGCGATTTTTTTTTGTAGTTTTTTTTTTTGGTTTTATGCGCAATTGTGTTTCCCAAAAGAAAAAAAATCGCTCCTGTTTATTTTCTCCTTTGGTGTTCCAAAACCTTTTATTATTATTATTTTTTTTTTTGATGTTTTCTTAATAAACCAAAAAAACCAACACCTGATAACACATGAATAAACTATCAAAGCTTATTGCTTCTTTATTTGTTATTTCTTTGGTCTTCATTGGGTCTTTGGAAGTGATTGCTAGAGGTTGCAGCCACTTAGAGCAATCTCGCACAGCCATCAATGATCACATATTTATTGATAACATCTGCTCAAATGGCAACATGAAAGCTCTTTACCAAAACTATAATTACAATACCATAAATGATGAGGTAACATCTTTCTTGAGTGATGTCAAGTCATATCCTTACTTGAACTCATTGAAAACTGCTAAATTCAAAACAGAAAGATACATCTTGAATTTTGATCACAAGCATGAAGCGAATAAACTCAAAGAGAAGATAGTCAATTACGATTACAAAACCAAATTCAACAGTATTAAAGAATACATCGTTAACTTTGATCCTAAAGAAACATACGTCAGTGCCAAAACATATGTTTTGGTTACCTACGAACAATTGAGACACTTTATTTTTTTGAGATACCAACTGTTAACTTCTAGCAAAGAGCACTGGAAGGCCAAGTTCGATCAAAAGGTAAACGCAGAAAACGAAGATACCTTCACAGAGTTGAAGAGAATTAAAAATGTTTTAAGCGATGTTACTCAAAGTCAGTCAGCAACCGCTGAAGATGAAAATGTTCCTGCAGTCTCTGAAAGCAAGAAGGATGTTGAAACCTACTCCAACTACGGGATCATGAGCTTCGAAGACTCTTTCAAGTCAATCAGCAAGATGTCTGAGAAGATGGTCAGTGAGATGCTGCAACAAATGGAAGACTTGGAGAATACAAAGATCAAAGAAATGAAGCCCTTATATGTGAAGAAGGTCCAGAGCATTAATCAATTAGCCAATGACAGATTGGCTGAGTTGAGCACAATGATCAGAGAAATCAACAACTGTGAACTGGTTGAGGGCACTTACTACTACAACAAGACCAACAGCGAGTGTGAGTATGCTCCGATCACAAGAGACAATTTCAGAGCCTACTTCAACGATACCAAGGAGCTTCTACAGCAACGTTCCAAGGACTTGGTTGAAATTGACTACAAGGCCGACTTGATTGAATTGGAAAAGAAGTTAGACGACTTGAAGCTATCCCAAGTTGATACCTTTGAGGACTGGGGCGACTCAACCATTGAGAAGCTGAAAGATATACTCACCTATGAAAACATTGCTCTTGGATCCCAGGACGACCAAAAGATGTTATCAAAGTGGCAGGATTTAACATCATTGAAGAATGAGATAATATCAAAAAGAGACACTTTGGTGGAGATGACCTTAGACTTTGAGGCCATGAAGGACTTTGTCAAAGAATTGAAGAAGAACATAGGTGTGTTGGCCCACGAGGGAGGAGATAGATTGTATATCATCAGAGCCAAGGCCAACCTGGAGTTCCAAGAGAGAGAAGCCCCGAAAGTTGTTGAAGAACCAAAGGTGCTTGCAGAAGAACAGGAACCAAAGGTGCTTGTAGAAGAACAGGAACAGGTCTCTGCTTGATTCTATATATATACTTAAAAATAAACCACTGTACCACTTAATAGTAACAGCATTGTGACTCGTTGGCAATTTTTGCATCTTGCTCACGTGCATCTAAAAAAAGAGTGTGAAAGATAAGTTGTGCCCACCCGTATGGGGCTAATCTCATTCTTTTTTTTTCAATCAAAAGGGAGGGGAGAAAAGTTGGAGTGTCGTTTGCATTCCTCACCTTTTTTTTTTCTTCTTCTTCTGGCTTCTTTTTCTAGGTGTTAATTCTGATTAGATACTTGAATCATGCTAACGAAAGGTTATGGTAACAGCCCCCAGAACCCCTTTTACTATTGAAAATATCTGTATTTTAGCACATACCCAAAGATCTCTTTTATACATATATAAAAAAGAATAAAGTAATAACATAGAAACACTTGTCACTATGGGTAACAATTCAAGTAAACCTGTTGGTTCTTCAAAGAAAAAGAACCTAAACAAATTAACAACCAAAACTTCAAGGAAGTCGATAGATGAAGTAACAACAAAGTCAAGCACTAATAAATCACAGAATAGCTCAGCAGCTTCAGAAGAAAAGGAAACCATCAGCCCAAAGCAAAATCTCAAAGTGGCGCCTACCACAAGCAATAAGCCTTTACTGAAGAAGAAAAATAGAAGCTCTACAAAGGCCAGTCATAAGTCCTCTTCTAGCGATGACGATAATCCAGCTGACCAAGAGGATATAGGCACTGCTGATTTTGACGATGATGACCGTGTTTCTTTGGGAAGCTCCAAAACTCCGCAAAACGGCAGCATGGCAATGCCCAAAACACATAAAAGATCTGCTTCTCAAGGGTCTGTATTAACAAACTCAAATCAGTCGACTCTGCCTTCCACCGGAAAGAGGAAATCGTATAACGGTGCATCATTGGTAAAGACATCATCAAGAAACTCCAGCTCAGCAACAGACAGTCAAAGACCTATCCTCAAGAGCAGGGCTAAGTCCACCGATTCTGTGTTCTCCTCGCAACATACCCCAAAAATGACATCAAGGAAATCCAGTATGAGTGAGGTCCCTGCATCCATGATCATGTCTCTGGAGCCAAAAGCTTCTATTTTGAAGAGAACCTTCAGCAATGTGTCGTCCTCAGCCTCCCAATCAAGACATGCCTCAGACAATGCCTTGACCGATGGGTATGATGATGAAGATGACGAGGACGATTACGGCGAGGATTACGACAACATTGAACAAAAGATTAAAGACGGAGTTTATAAAGGTTACAATCCAAGTGAGGTCTACGAGGACATCTACAAGTCAGGAAACATATCTAGGGGTATTCTGAGAAATAGCACAAGCAATGGTAACATACGTTCGCCAGCCATGAGTAATTCAAGAAAAGCCAGAACCAGCTCCTCGTCGATTCCAGGTGGGCTGTCAAGATCATCAACAAAGGGCTCAACCTCAAACTCAGAAATCAACTTCAACAGCACCCGTAAGTACAGTGGGTCTGGCAGCGAAACCAACTACCACCATGGCAATGTAGTTGATATGGTTGATGGCTTGGTCTTGAGTAGCAAAGACGCACCACCGCCCTTGATCCACAGACACTCGTCGTTTGGAACAACTGATAACGACAACTACCCCCAAAAATTGGATTACAGCAACCAAGCCAATAATGATGTTTTTGAAGACGACCATTCCCTCAAAAACGACCCTGATTATACAAGCGACAAAGAAGGTTACAAAACACATAGCAGAAAACACAGCGGAGAGTTCTACGGAGATGTTTACCACCAGCAAGGCACCATGGCACCACAAGGCTCGCAGGAGTACATGATGAATGGCGGTTCACAAGAGCAGCACATGGACTCTGATGAGATGTACGCGCAGGATGCGAATTTCCTTGACCAGGGCGAATTCGGTCAACCCAGAAACCCGGAACACACTTACATCCAAGGCCCAGGCAAGAACAAAAAACCTTTGGATCTGGATGCAACGATCCAGAAGCTACTGGACGCTGGGTACTCGGGAAAGAGAACCAAGAATGTGATTTTGAAGAACTCTGAGATCCACCAAATCTGTGCCATTGCTGGGGAAATCTTTATGCAGCAGCCCTCTCTGGTTGAGCTGTCCCCTCCGGTGAAGATCGTCGGTGATGTACACGGACAATTCCACGATTTGATAAGAATGTTTGAAAAATGTGGGTTCCCGCCCACTTCGAATTACTTGTTCCTAGGTGATTATGTAGACAGAGGGAAGCAGTCTTTGGAGACCATCCTGCTTTTGCTGTGCTACAAGATCAAGTACCCGGAGAACTTCTTTTTGCTGCGAGGCAACCACGAATGTGCAAGTGTCACCAGAGTCTACGGGTTCTATGACGAGTGTAAGAGACGTTGCAATGTAAGAACCTGGAAATACTTCATTGATACCTTCAACACGATGCCTTTGGCCAGTATTGTTGCGGGTAAAATTTTCTGTGTCCACGGTGGTCTCTCGCCTGTTTTGAACTCCATGGATGAAATCAGACTGGTTTCCAGACCTACTGATGTCCCGGACTTTGGTTTGATCAATGATCTGCTGTGGTCGGATCCAACAGACTCCGTCAACGAATGGGAAGATAACGAAAGAGGAGTATCGTATTGTTATAACAAAGTTGCAATTAATAAGTTTTTGAATAGGTTCGGATTTGACTTAGTGTGCAGAGCACACATGGTTGTTGAGGATGGTTACGAATTCTTCAATGACCACACCTTGGTAACCGTCTTTTCAGCTCCTAATTACTGTGGTGAGTTCGACAACTGGGGCGCAGTCATGTCTGTTAACCATGAGCTGCTGTGCTCCTTCGAGTTGCTGGAACCATTGGACTCCATTGCTCTGAAACAAGTCATGAAAAAGGGTAAGATAGAAAGGAAACTGGCAGTTGAAGACACCCAAGACCCGGAAATGTTCCCTCTTCAAGATACAGCTGATAAGAATCAGTAATGACTTCATGTACTTTTTTTTGTTTTTGTTTTTTTTTTAATAACTTATATTTTCGCTTTTGCCTTTAATTTGCTTTACCTCATAATGAGATTTTATATATAAATGTCTTTGGTGATCCACTTTGGATCGTTGTATAAATCCACACTTTTGTTTCTGTACAAACGCTCATTCACCCTGTGGATCATCAAATCCTCAACTCCGGGCAACTCAACGTCAGCATTGTTTTGGAGGTACAAAGTGCTTTTATCGTCAACAAAAATCCTGGAAAACTCCTTAATGTCTGCAGATTCCGAGTGTGCCTCTAGACTTTGCTTATTGTACAACGGCAGACCCACATATATGTACGTCATCGTCATGAGGAGCACTGCTGACGTGTATATCAGCCAATAGCCCTGGGGGAGTATGTAATCTGAAAGCATTATCAATAGGTCATTCTGCGACAGGCTCTTGTTCATGAATATGTAGGTAAGCGGATAGTAAACCAGTATGTAGAACACACAGATAAACGTCATTGTCTGTGTTATGAAGTATATGATAAACCCAATAGAGAGTGAATCGATTTGTTGCTTTTTCGCCATTTTGTTCAGTGGTTTCAACCTGTGTTATCTGCAAAAGAAAAAAAAGTTATATTTATAAACCTGATTACGCGTTGATGAGTTACAAATCAATTCAAAGAGAAGAAAAAAAAAATATTAAACAAAATCCCAAAACAGTTTCTGTGACTGTAAATTGAGTTCAACTCTGCTTGAAACCCTCTGTCTTTTCTCATTATTATAAAAAGAATTACATTGAACATTGCCATTAACACAAAATAAATATATACAGCTTTGCTCTAGGGCCCAGCATTCTTACCAAAACTGGCCGCAAATCCATAGCCTATAGTAAACGCAGAAGTATTCGAGCTCTTACGATCAGAACCCGTCTTGAAAGATGAGTCACTGTTGTAAGTAGAAAAACTGTTTCGTGGTTTATAGTTGCTATTCTTTGAACCAGCATTGTAAGGCTTCCCTCCGTAGTTCTTATATCCGTCATTTGAGCTGTTCTTTCCACTTGTTTTCGTATAGTCTTTATTTCCACTTCCTTTCTGCATGTATGTGGCCGGACTGTGCTCAGAGCCATTGTATGTAGATGAAGAGTTAGATCTTGGCACCTTGTTCTTTTCACCAGATAACTGGCTTCCACTCATGTTTTTCTCAAGAGCAGCAGATGATATAAAGGTTGAAGTCATCGATGGCGAGTTGATTGCACTTGAGCTGTTGCTTTTGCTTGCTTCTTCCTGTTCTTTTGTCTTTTGCTTATTCTTGACGATCTTCTCCGCCATCTCGCTATACAAGAATACAGATTCGTTTTGTTTTGGGTCTTTCTTCTGCAGTGACCCTAAGGTTGGCAAACTCGGTAGTTTATCTGGGCTTGATACCTCTTCTTCGCCGTCTTTCAAAATCCCTATAGGCTCTCCTGCGAGATTCAACTTGTACTTCCGAATCTTGAAAGTCAACTGATCCGCTTTATTTACAAACTCGGGGTCGCCCCATTGGAGGTTCTGAAGCTTAGCAACTTTAACAAAATCATCATGCTTACACTTTTCTGCTTTAATCAAATAGCTGTTTCTTTTCAAGATTTGGATACATCTATCAATCTCTTCAAAATACTTTACTTCTAAAAAGCACATTTTCTTCATTTCATCAAAAGATACTTTGAAGTTCGGCTCCCAAAAAAATTTGGTTCTGAGAAACAAAATTCTTTTAGGTTTCAAAACTTCTCTGACGATTTCTTCTGAGTTGAATCCCTTCTGTAAGTTTGTTAGTTTCAAAACATATGGACCACCATCATCATCTGGGTGTTTTTCCGTCGTTCTTCTATTCAATATTTCTATTTCTGCATTCGACATCAAAACGGTTGATGTGTTTTCAGTGAGTTTTGGTGCTTCAAAATCACAGTTGATTTCATTGATATCAATAATGTTATTAGGCTTCCACAACATAGAGTCCATTGCTGTAAATGATTCATTCAAAATCGAGTTGAGCAAGTCTTTGCCGTCGTTGTCAGGTTCCTGTGTGGTTGAAAGCAGGGGTTTCTCGTGGCTTCCAGGATGATTTACAGGTTCTTCAAAGTCCTTCTTGGTATCATCTTCAAATTCAATAGACTCATAATACTCTTCTTCCTTCGACGACTTCATTCTATTCAAATAAGGACAGCTTTTTGGATCTCCATTCATGTTCTTTGAAATAGCATTGTGCTTGAATGGTTTAGAAGCATCTTTGTCTTTGCCTCCAAAAGATGTTTTGTACTTCGAATGACTCTTGCGGCGGGTTTGGTTATTATCTAAACTATGTTTGTTCTTATCAGCATTTAAAGTTACAGGAGGTGTTTTCAGTTCCATGGTTTTATTCTCATTGAAACTGCTGCGTTTTCTGTGGTTTTGTTTTGAGCTAACGCTATTTCTCTTGAGATGCTCATTGTGTTTTTTGAAATTATCTGTCTCTTTTTGAGTAGATGAGTTTGTGTTCAAATCAACCTGAGATTTAGGAGCCTCTTCTTGAGTTTGTTTCTGATGAGCAGGAGTTTTCCCAAAAGAGTGTTTTCCCTTATTAGGAGTCAATTTTTGTGCCAAGCCTTTGGGGATCGACTTGTGTTGAAATGGAGATGCATCTTTCTTATCTGACTTGTGGTTTATATTCGTTTTTTCAGTGACTATAACTATGTCATCAAACTTCTCAATTAAACTATCGGGAGACTCATTCTTGGGCTTGTTGAACTTCTTCTTGTAATTGCTTTTGTAAGGTTTCTTATTGGTTTTATCGGTGTTGTTACTCTGCATGGAATTGATAAAATAAAAAGAATTCAATAAAAAAAGGTAATTACTTGATTACAATAGGTGTTTTATATTAAAAATACTACACAGTGCTATATTATTTTTATATTATTTGGTGTTTGTATAGACTGTTATCTGTTTCCAAAGAAAAAAACCTTCCAATAATGCTCCCTTTACGAGAGTGTCAGATTATCATTTTTTTTTTTTTTCTGTCCAAGTTTCGTTCTTACCTTATTTTTTTTGCCCCTTTGCATTCGGTATTTTTTTTTTTTTTGAATTTTTGGAATTGGTGTTTTTTTTGTGCTGTGCGGTATTTATTTTTTCTAGAAAAACATCTTTGAATGCTCACGTGACGCTTTTGTTCACATATTAATTAAACAAGACAACATATATCATTTATATAAATATATATACTAAATACAAAGCCCACTAATAAGCATAGCTGTTATTGTATTTGATGCTCTTAAATAGGTTCATGGTCAACAAGTCATGTGAAACAAACTTGAGCAGATACAAAATTGCCAGCATCGACACCAAATTCAACATGATCTCTTGCTTAGTTTCTTCCTTTCTTTCTTCAATGGTGGCCATCTCCCTGCTTTTTTTCAAGATCAATAGCATCATGTACATCAAGAGTAAGTAAATAATACTCACAATAGCTGTTTCTATACCAAATTGCCAATTGAAGGTTTCAGCAAAATACACCAAGTCATTCGTCTTCTCATCTTTTACCAAAAGCATTATAGAGTTTAGTTTAACAAATTGGTATCCTGTGATCGATGATATAATTATCATGAATGAAAACAAAATAAACATAAACAACACTTGCTTACTGCTATTTGATGTCTCTTCTGCTTCTTCATTTTTGCTGTCTTCCTGCTTTGTTATGTATGGCAATACTTTTTTCTTTAAGACTATCAATATGACAAAGAATATCACGAAGTAGTACAAAAACGTATTTGTTTGTTCTTGCATAGATGATGGAATGTTGATGTATATGACCAAAGTTTTTGCTAAGTAATCCCATAGCTTGAATCTCCAATCGCTGAAGTTGTCTAAAATGTGCTCCAAGTGAAGGTTCTCATATTCAAAGAATACTACTTCGTCAACGTACTCAGAGCCAAAAAGACTAAACTTACATTCATTTATAAACTTATCAAATAGCTCTGCCCCTGACAGCTGTTTATCTTGAATCATTTGGATATCTCCGTCTATGTCATCATCCAAGTCCTCAAGAAGTAAAGAGCTGCTGTCTTCGTCTTGACTGCCGTCAACATCCCAAAACATGGATGACTGTATTTGATACTTTTGTTTGTAATAGTCATGTGAAGTCATAGTTGGAGGAAATATTAGCAATCTATTTTCAGAATCACTTAATATCTCAATGTCATGCAGTTCTATGTTCTTCAAATCCACAACAAATGTTAAACTTTTAATATTTTCCTGACACTGTAGGAGATTATCAATGTGTAAGAATCCTGATTCTCTGGTTTCATCACCGTTAAGATTTTCATATTCATACTCGTTTTCTGAATCATCCAGCCCATTTGTAACGTAACAGTTCCTGTTTATGATATTGTGTCTTGTATCAAGCATGTTTCTACTAAAAGACCTTAGCTCAGCAGAGACATAATCATGCACATTTGCAAATTCGTTATCATTACCACTGTCAAATAGATATATCAATGAATAGTGAGTTGCAATATAATTGGTATTATTCAGCCATTTGTTGAAGTCTTCATTAGTATTGATTTCTATGTAAAATATATCTTGGTTGGGGTCAATCTCATCTAAGTTTATGTTCAAAGACGGCAGCTTTTCAATGACAACATCTGCAGAAGAAAGACATAGTTGGCACAAAAGTACAAATAAAAAGTAGACACCTATCATGCACCCAGGCCTTAATACTTCTATTGCAAATCTGTTTTGGTTTTGCGAAATAACTCCTTTAATATAAAAGTCAAAGGTATGATGTTGTTTACATTAGGCTGAGAAAAAAAGTACACCCTTTTGTTTTGACCCGAATACGATAGGGAAACTTATGTGTTTGCTTGCATTTTATTTTTTTTTTTTTTTTGCTTGGAACAAAGACAATCCTGTGACCATAAACAAACGCGTTAGCTGATCTTAGGTACATCGGCAATATACGCTGAGTTGCAGAACCAAAGCCAATGTTAAAAATGACTCAACAAAAAGAAGAAAAAGAGCATTTGAAAGAATTGAAGGCCAATGGAAACATTAACAACTTAACTTACCAATATTACAACACAGTAATGCAGTTAGCTAACGTTAAAACTATGAAAGATATGTTAATAGAGGCTCAAAAACAAACTTCTCTCATATCAGATGATTTAGATGTGACAAAACAAGTGAGCCAGCGGAAGATCAAGTTGTCTAGAAAGGATTTTAACATGGTAGGGAACTCAACATCATTGAGAACTCTGGAAGAAATCCAATCGCGACCACAAAGCAAACTGATGCCCGCAGTAATCTTAGAACCCACAAGTAACAGCCATCCATACGACGAAAACCAATACATTCAACTGCCTTTGAATTCAGGGACAAAGAGATCAGACCAAACACATAAAATAGTGAAAGACGAAACACATCTTCTCACGCCAGGCAAAACACCAAAGATAAAGGTGGTATCCTCAAAAAATAATTCCAAAAACAAAGTCACAAAGGTCAGAAATAAAAAGGCCTTGAAAGAAAGAGACATAAACACAATGAGCAGAAATATCAACATGAGAGATATGCTGTCGGTGAAAACAAAGTACGACGTTTCGCCAGGAAACAAAGGTGACTTTCTGGCTGATTTGAAACCCATCTCAAAAGCAAAAAAATAATATACCCCTATAACAGCATTGCACTTTATTCGCCTATATAAAATCACCCAACAAAAAAACCTAATCTATGATTTATACTTCTCATAGCCATTCAAAGTTAGTAGTTCTGATAATCCGATTTTCCAATCAACCAAATCCTTGATGGTCGTGTTGTCATCAGCATTGTTGTCATTTGTGTCTGCAGCCATATCCTTATCCGTAAGTTCAGGGGTCCACTTCCAAAATTTATCAAGCAAAGAAAACAAATCGTTGTAGAAATGGGGTGCTTCTGCATGCTTTATGCTGTCAGAGCCGTAATCCCAAAAATTCGTTAATGTGTAGAAGGAAAACATGTGTTTTTTAGAGAGCTCTTTAAGATGGCTCAAGAACCCCAAACTTGACCATATTAACCGTTTATTGATCATCTCGGTATTTAGCTTATTTGTAAAGTCAAGCTTTTCTATATGATACTTGTGGAAAGATAAAGGTTCTTGTGTTGTAAGATCATTTGTTTCCCAAATAAATCTGAATCCCAACAAATAGACCTTTGGATCATAGTATAACGATGAGTGGCCCTTCCCGCTCATTTTCCCAATTAGAAACTGTGATATGTTCAAGAGCATTTTATTGTCTGTGTATCCTAAATTCAAGAGTTTAAGGCTGATTCTCACAATCTCAATCAAAAACTTCTTTGTGTATAAGCCCTTGTTGTTTATGTTGTCTATGTAACAACTTCTAAAAACATTCGGATGTGATTTGGTGAAGTAGCAACATGATGAGTACAACGGAACCAATTGATCAGTCAAACTGCCCACAAAACACACTTTACAGTTTTGGTAGCTTATTAGTATCTCCATAGCTTCTTGTAGCATCTTCATCTGAATAGAGTCAAAGTTTTGAAAGTGGAACAACTCTAACAATCTATCTCCTTCAAACTTGAAATACAACTTCGTGAACCAATATCTGTCTTTGTAGTATACTGGCCCATTCATGATTCCGGCCATGCATAAGATCCCAATTTGCTTTCTGACTCCACTTGAATTTGTTTTGTTGATGATTCCGTTCTGCAACAGCTTCGCCAGTAAAATTATGCTCGTAGGGCATCCTTGTGAATGTGCTACAAAATACACCATATCAGCTGAATCTATCTGATCCAAATATTCCTCGTGTCCCGTAAGAACGTCGTAAAAGTAATCAACTCTTTCAAAAACTTTGCCTTCCCTTTCCAATGCAATGCTGAACATTTCAACTTCCTCTTTACTTTCTTTGTAATACTCCTTAATTGATTTCTCCGCTTCCTGTATGAATCTATGTGATGTTCCTGTTGGGTTACCTATAATTTTTCTTATGTTTGGATGGGGAAAGAACCCATGGACACCTATTAAGACAATCTTCTTTGGTGGTGACTTACTATTCTTGGTCAAGATCAAATGTCTATTGTTTTCACTCTTCTCATTAGATACAAAATAAGAGCTTATGTACTTGGATATTTTGTACGGCAATGTTTCTCTGGGTAGTATTTCTAATCCCGGTAGTAATTGTGTTTTATCAGAGGTATAAGTGTTAGCATTAGATGATTGTATGGATTCATAATTAACTGAGTCTTGATTTGTGGAGTCTTTTAGCAGTTGAGCTGCTTGTTTGTATGATTCTTCATCAATAGGGTTCAATTCCTTGTCTATGTCCTTGGCACCAGATTCATCTTTGCTGCTAAGGTTGATTTCCGCAGGCTTATTATCAGAGACAGAGAACCTTCGTTTTCCAGTTTCCCACAATTTATTAGCTAAATCAGAAAAATTAGATGTGTTTGTTTCGTTTTCAGATTTTTGTTCGGGAGATGATGTTGCTTTGTCATCGTTTTCGTTTGATTTAGATAAGAAAAACGGCATCCCTTCGTTTATGTATCTGCAATAGACTGTTGTTATGGGTTTTTGATTATTCTTTATTTGAAGAGCTAAGAACCGAAAATGTACTTAAAAAATATTTATTTACTTAAAACTAAAATGTATTTATATATAGATGTTTGGATTGATATGATTTTTATATACAATATCACAAAGTAAGGTAATCTGTGTGTGTCAGATCTAAAAAAAAAAAAATGTATGGAACTTATTTCATTTGTATTTTTTTTTTTTGGGGGGAATTAAAAACTGTTCGTATTGTCTTTTTTTATAATTTTGATTTCGGACATACCAGCTGTGAGTCCTTATCTGCTGTCACGTGTATTTATATCGGTTTTAACATTTCCTGTTTTGGAAAAGAAGATATTCTTTGATTGGAACTTTAATTTTTCTCTTTTTCTGGTTTTTTTCTTTGGACTTTTTTGGCAAGATACTGCGGTACTTTCTAAGCGATTGCACATAAAGAAAGCGTTTGTTTTTTTGTTGTTGTTGTTTCCCCCCATAACATCAGGTGCACAGTCCATAAGTCAATTTAGTTTCCTAATTAGGAAAACAAATAAACTTTCAGATGAGATTTGTTTGTTTGTTTTTTTAAAAAAAAAATGTATCTCACAGTAAACACTCTATGACAACACGTTAAAACTTTGTTTTTTTGAAGTAGGTTGAAGTTACATCACAATACATCAACGATAAATAAAAAAGAACATTACAGATAATAATAATAGAAACAAGAAATTTTTCACCAAAGTCTAATATAACTGCAATATAAAAAAACAACTCAAACATCAAAATCGATCAACAAGACATATTCACCATAAGTCTTTGACCAATACCACTGAAACTATACCGCTCGCTACAAAAACCAACTGTTTTATGTTTATCAAAAACTAGTTATCATAATCATTTTAAAAAAAAATACACACACAAACACACATATAAAATAGCAATACTTGTCCTATCAATGAATAACTTGTTGCCTAATCCAAATAAACCAGTCATCAAGTTGCCTCCACTAGGTTCTTTATTACAATTGTCTAGAGACAGAATTTTTGACCACAATGATCTAAATAAGTATTATAGCACACCTTCCTCTAGCTCTTTTAGCAATGCCTATCACTCACCTTCGATGAGCGAACACGATAGATCGTTCAAGTTTGGGAAATTTGATCACAGTGTATCTGTTGAGACCAATAGAAACAATCCTTTTGTCAAGCAATCTCCATTAACTCCTCCAAACGTTGCTAGTGATAGTTTTGCAAAGTACCATAATGAGGAAACTTCTCAAATGAAAAACACATCTAGTTTTGAAGCACACAACTATGCTGCCGATGACACCTTCTACTCAAAAAATATAAAAGCAGAAAACCATGAAAGCTCGCAAAAAGACTGTGGAAAAGCATTTATCACATCAGACAAGCCTCTTAAAGGCTTGGGTATAAAGTACCAACCTGTCATGAAAGTGATGAAGAACAAGACTGCCAAAAAACCAAAAGAAAGTAAAAAAATTGCCAATCCCAAAGGAACTTTTGCTTTTATTACACATTCATCTACCTCATACTCATCAAAGGAAGCACCAAGCATAGATAACGAACAGCTGGCTAGACAAAAAAGAAGAAGAACCGATGCTAAAATTGTCACTATCTTGGAAGAATGCTACAATAACGTATGCTGTAGACCAAATAAATTTGAAAAAATAGCACTAAGTCAAAAGACAGGATTGACATTTGGCCAAGTTCAAGTGTGGTTCCAAAATAGACGTTCTAGAGACTCTAAGCATTTGAAGAAAAGTTCCACCCCTCCTGAACAAAATTAATGATATGCATGCAACCTTTGATTAATTAAAATATATACCCTTGCTTTAAATTCACAACAAATACTGTAATACCTGCTACTCGACAAGCATAATAACTATCTAAACAACATAAACCATCTTTAATACATTGAACATCCATATGAATGTTTTATTTACAAATAAATTTATTTATATTGTAAAAATTAAGTTAAATTATTTTTTGTATTTTGGTTTAACTATTTAAAGCTGGTTTAAAAATATGTAAACATAACTTGTTTATAGTTTTGCACGTGATTTGCACATAGAAGTGAATTACAAGGAGGAATACCATGATCTGCTCTAAGATTTTCAAAAAGTTTAAATTTATACTAAATCTTTGAACAATATGCAATGCACACTTCTAAACAACAAATTAAAAGATCATTTTTTTTATTTATTTTTCTATACTTAATAGCGTGTTTGGGGTTTGTTATTTATAAAATATATAATGGTGTACTATAGATCAGCACGAATAAGCTGGTATCAATGATAAAACATCACATGTTCACAAATAATCTTATAATATAAGAAGAGCCGTACATTCCTAAACGAAACATAGCAGATTTCTTTGAGTTAAATTATTAACAAATAAGAAGACATAAAAAAAAACCAATCTAAGTGACAGTTCTTTATATTTATTTTCTGTTTAATTTTTAAAAAAAGTTATTCTGTTCAAAAATTCGTTAATAAGTTTAACCTCTTCTTCTACTAGTGGTCTTGGTGTGTTGACCTCTAACCTTTAAGCCCCAGAAGTGTCTGATACCTCTGTGGGATCTGATCTTTTTTAATCTTTCTAAATCATCTCTTAACTTAGATTCCAAGTTGTTAGCTAAGTTGTGGTAATCCTTACCATCGTTGACATCGGATTGTCTGTTTAAGAACCAAGCTGGGACCTTGAATTCAGTTGGAGATTGCATAATTCTGACAATTCTTTCTAATTCTTCTTGGGTTAATTCACCAGCTCTCTTGTTCAAATCAACATCAGCCTTCTTACAGACTAAGTTGGCGTATCTTCTACCGACACCTCTAATGTGGGTTAAGGCGTAGACGATCTTGATGTTACCATCAACGTTAGTGTTTAACAAACTATTTTAAAATTGTATAATTATGTTTTGAAAATCAAAAAAGATTTAATAATTGTTAGTAAAGATTGTTATTCGTTATTAGCGCTTGAAAAGTTTTAATCTAGCCTTCTTTCAGAAGGTGGATATACTCTTCGATGTTTCAAAATGATCACCTGCCAATTACTGAATCTGTAACTTTTCCATAAACTTTTTGAAAAGAAATAAACTAAGAATGATGCTGTTTTACCAAATCCTCCTCTTTTATTTGAAGCATATCCTTCACTTGTGTATACTTGTCAATTAATCAATCCTATGTTTTGATACATTCAATTTTGACATTAATTATTCATTGCATTATAATTATAAACTACTAGTTTCGCAAAGAACTGCAATTTTAAATATTCAATGCTGCTGCAGTATTGGTGTTTATTGACTACTATTTGTGTTTCTTAATGGTTGGATTATCATGATTCCTGATATCATTCCTTTCTGCACTATTTGTCCTATTTTGAATCATGAATGCTCATTGTGCTCTCTCATATTTGTAATGGTTTTCTCTAGAAACCGATGGACTGCTATAGGCTTCTTCATGAAGTTTTTTAAACAGATTTCTTCTTGAACTTAGGACTTTTCTTCAGTAATTAGCCTTGAAACTTTTCATTATCACTCCTTGCTTGATATATCTGTATTTGGTTACTAATCATATGCTGTGTTTATTTCATTCATGGAACTTGTAATTCATCTACATTGGTGCTTGGTATCACTTCAAATTATTTAACATTATGTTTCTAACGTATTAGAACAGTTTACATACCGTAAAATGTGTTGGAAAGAACCCTTTTCTTGGACAATCAAAGACATGTTTATGTGTATATGGTCTAGCTGGTTTTATTTACTGTTTTAATTCAAAGGATTCTCTTTTAATTCAATCTGAGAGAAGTACAAACAAATATCACTGACAATATAGATTATAATTTGCTTAGATGAAAAGTAAAACGAGGAAAATTCACCACCAAAAGAAAAACTCAAAGAAACAAAGCCTACCCAGTCCCGTCTAGTTAGAAATGAGAATTAAGCAAGGAAAAGCTCCCACCGCTAAAAAAAACAAGGCAAAAATCTCCAAACTGAAAAAACAGCTTCGCAAACTCATCCGTCTCAAAAACTTTTTTTTTTTTTTTTCCAAATTTCCCTAATAGGCAATTACACTGATTATAAATATTATTTTTTGCACATTTTAAAATTGGCTTTCCTTTTTTTTGATAAATGGTAACAAACTCATAAGTCCGACAGCAAAAAACTTCTTAAAAAACAATAAGGAAACAATTGTTAACTAACCCGGAAGAAGTAAAAAAAAAAAAACAAAAAATGACAGATTCCCAGATATGGAAAATTGCACACACATATAAAAAATCAAAAGTAGGCGACACTGTGTTTTTTTGTAAATCATAAAAAAAAAATTCTGTAAATTTTTGTTACATTTTTTTTAACCTAAGCTCATTAGCTGATAAGAGACTTTCATTTTTTTTTTCAAAAAATAAAAACAAATTAAATTTTCACTATCGTTAAAAGTATGTACAAAGTATGTGTTTTTTCTCTTGAAAATGTATATAAGTTCTCAGCCAAACGGTTGTATGCGCTGATTACATGTTCATGTTGACAATGTTGGAGGTAACAACAAATTCAAATGATGGCAGGTCCATGTAGATTCTGTCGGCTTCTAGCAGATCGGTTACGGTTAAGTTTTCAGCATCAACAACAAACATATTATCAGTTGAAAGAGTTGGTCTTTCTGGGGTAGGAGATTTATCCTTGAATCCCTTTTTAATAGGAACCTTTCTTGTATTCTTCTTAGCCTTTATAGCAACTTCATCGATAGATCTTTCCAAAAGAGTGCCCTTTTCTCTGGTGACAAACAATACTTTCGGGAGGACCTCCACATCGTGAGCTTTGATGAACTTCTTTAATATCATCAGGTAGTTTTCCTCTTCGCTGATTTCCTTAAATCTCAAACTCTCAGGGATGCTGTTGAAGTCAATGGAATCGTGTTCAGGAACCTTGGAATATTGAGCGTCAACATCTCCGTAGTTTTCACCAATGACAAATAGCTTACCCATCTTGTATTGGTAGCTCATGGCAGTGTTGAAGGCCAGTTGGTATGATGTCAAGTTGATCTCAGTGTTTGGGTTGTTTGGAGTATCTCTACCAAAGGCAGAGGCACCGTTTAATCTAATTGGGGAATTAGCATCACCAACTCTGGCTCTACCAGTATGCTTTTGTGGGGCTAATTTTTTTCTGGAGAACTTCCAGTTGGATCTACCTAAAACGATCTCACCAATTTTCAAAGAGTTTTCTTCAAAGTACTTGGCAGCAAATAGAGTATCTTTTCTTAATGGCAAGAACAAACTACGTACAGGGACTGGAATCATGGAGTTAGGCTCCAGAGATGGGAATGATCTGGTAGTGACTAATGTATGTGTTCCTGGGTTAACTAAACTGGAGAGCAAGTTTTCTTGTTCAATGGAGGATATCTGTTCTGGAGTCAATTCAGGGCCCTGTTCAGAGGCTACTACAGACTCAGCAATTGTAGCATTCAATCTTCTTGCAATTAAAGACTTGGCAACTGTGTTTCTTAACAAACTTCTTGATAGCATGGTTATAACAAAAAGGTTAACTAAAGTGACTAGATAATGCGTTGGCTTTTCGGTGTTTTGTCAGTATTACAATTCAACAAGGATGCAAACATTTAGATGAAAGTTTGAGTTCAGATTTATCGTATGTGCGACTATGCTTTTTTTCATCACAGCAAAAAAGCAAAAAAAATTTTTTTTTCATAGGCTGACACCAAAGTTCTAACTGTTAGTAGGTTGTACTTGCCCAAAGTAGTATTATTTTACGTTGGGGTAAGTACATGTACTCACGTGCCAAAGTTGCTTTTTTTTTTTTGGGGCACACACAGCCTCTTCCAAAATGGCTAGTATTCTTTTACCTTGTTAGGGAAGAGCATTACTCGCAAAATTTAAAGTATTTTTTTTTAAAAAATGAAAAATGTTAATTGAAAAGTTATAAGAGCTACCTTTTCATTAATGGGCCTAGACAAACAAAACCAAACAACCAATAACATAAACTCAGTACCGCAATGAGTAGCAAAGCCAGATATTACTTGGAACAATGTATTCCTGAGGTCGACGATCTTATCGAGAAAGGTTTATTCACTAAGCCTGAAATCAACAAAATCATGAAAAAAAGAACCGATTTTGAACATAGACTAGCTAGCAGAGGATCAACAGTCAACGATTATATCAGATACGTTGAATATGAAAACAACGTCGACAAGTTGAGATCAAAGAGAGTTAAAAGACTTCTTCACGGGTCAAAAAAATACTCATTGTCTGATTACTCCATACATAGAAGAATAGATTTCATCTTCAAAAGAGGATGCCAAAAGTTTCCAAAAAACTTGAAGTTCTGGTCTTTGTACTTGAACTACTTAAAGTCTAGAGGTAACAAAATATCATATAAGAAAATACACACTGTGTACAATGAATTGCTGAGACTCCACCCTACAAATCCTGAAATTTGGGTTTCGTGTGCTAAGTATGAATATGAAAGATATGCGAACTTCAACACTTGTAGAACAGTTTTCCAAAATGCTTTGAGATTTAACCACGACAACGCCCAATTGTGGATTGAATATTTCAAATTTGAATTAAACTTTGTCACCAAGTTGATTAACAGAAGAAAAGTTATGGCCCTAATTAACGAAAGAGAACAGGAAATGGATATGCTAAACGAAAAGAATGAAAACTTGTTAGTTCAAGATCAAAAAACCGGAAAAATAATTGATGAAAACGACTCAAGTGATGATGAGGAAGGTATGTATAGAGTGCAAGCACCATCCACTGGAGACTCAATGAAGGACAAACTGAATGAACTGCCAGAGGTCAATGTATCCATGCTTGGTACTGAACAAACAAACCCAGCTTTGAAAGGTGACATAGCTTTGACCATTTACCAGGTCGCCATGAAGCAGCTATACGATGTCTTCATGGATAAGCAACTAGGTCTATATGCCCACGAGTTTAGAAGTGTTGATGCCAATAAAACAGACAAATTAAGAAGACAGGAAATTCAAAACAAGTTGGATAGACTGAGTTATGACCACTTGTCCGCTCTTACTCAGCAATTTTTGGATTTAGTCGACCAGTTCAGTGATTTGAATAGAGAATACTTGATCAATTCCATGATTAACTTCTACAATAACAACTTCTCTCATAACGATTCCGATTTGATGTCTGCCCTACTGACCTTGGATATCAGATACGTTAGTATCGAAAACTTTGACATCAATGCCTTGAAAAATGCCATTAAAAAATATTCAGCATTTGTATCAAAGAACAAGAACAAAAACCTAAAAACTAAAGTTAAAGAAAACTTTGTTGCAATCATGCAGGAAAAGTACTTGTCACAATTAGAAGTTTCTGATCCAAGAGTGCCGGTTTTGAGAAACATTATAGATTCTTTATAAAAGAAAAAAATTGTAATATTTATATAAGTTTATTCTATGATTGTTTTATGTTGCCAATATTATTATATTTGAGAAAAAAGGGGGTTTCTTTTTTTCTATATTCAATTCTGCATTCCGATGTATTTGCAAAAGCTCAAACCTTATTTCAAAGTCTCAACCCAGCCTTGAGCGCAAAAAAAGTCATATAACTTGATTGCTTTAAGAGTGTCTAACCCTGCCAGCTTACTGAAATCACTTGATGTAATCAAACCACCTTTGTTCAATAACTCTCTGAACAATAACTCTTTCAGAGCTATGTATGATTTAGGTGATATTTTTAGCTGCAAACAAACCTGTTGTTCCTGCTTCGACAAAAGTTGGAAATCACTAGAATGAGCATAATCAGCAGCCGTTACAAGTTTTTTCGGTGGTATGTTGTTCACAGCATTTTCGTCATTGCCAAATATGTACTCTGTGCTTGACAGCTCCTTTATGCTCAAACTCTTATCGTTTTTGGTTTTAGAATTTTTTTGATTTTGTTCATTCGACGCGCTATCGGAGATGCTCAGTTGTGCAGCCATGCTTGCAGCACGCTGGTGCGAGTGTCTTGTTCCTGAACCTCCAGTAAGATCATTTCCGTACCTCTCCAAAGTCAGATTTCTTTGCATTTTATCTTTTTCGTATTTTGCACCCGCTTCTAATGTGGTTATACCATGCATTCTCCATTCCTGTAGTTGATCAATTCTTGTTCTCAACTCAAGCTCTTCCACCAAATCCTCGCTAAATTTAACAAAATCACTGGGTGTCATAATTCTGGCATATGCCTTTAATCTGTTGAGTAGATCTTTGGATTCTTTGGATTTCTTTTTATCTTGTGCAACATGTTTCTTATACTCCATCAAATCATTCTTGAAGATCAATCTCTTTTTTTCTTGTCTTGTGGTTAATCTTTGAGAATAGATGTCTAAAACGGCTAATTTCAGCTCAACACTCAATTTGCTGTCATCAACATCGAATACCATTTCCTTTATAGAGTTTTCAGCCTCGTCTTCAAATTCATGCTCAAAGTCCATTCTTGCGGGCATGAACCCTTGGATGTCGTGGCATGAGGGCACCGAAGAAAACGGCTTTCTGAGTTGAGGGATGGGTAGTGTGGCAAAGTGTTCAACTCTTGCTTTTCTTTGACTCAAAAACTCTTCTTGCGATATATCAACTTCATCTTTGGTTATGTCTGGAAGAGGGTAGTACTCACTATTCAAGTAATACTGCTCATAGTGTTCTTTTACTTCCTCCTTAGTTCTTGACCCTATGAATTCGGCTATATCCTGCCAAGACCCTATACCAAAAGTTTGGCATCCTTTAATCAAATTCAGTTCTTCATCAGCACCCCAGTCATTGCTGAGTATTGGATATGTGTGGGTTTCCACCACTCTGTAGGCATGGTATGGTCTATGTTTGCCTGAATACTTACCTTGAGAAAAACAATTCACACACAAATCGTAGTTCTCACACTCGTGGCATGATATTCTCACTCTGTTTGTACAATCAGACGTACATATATCACAATGAAACTTATTTTGTTGTGACATTGTGCAATATTAATGTTGTTGTTCTTGGGCAATTGTTTAAAGGTTTTCTTTGGGGACCACAACAACAACATCAAAAAAAATCCAAGAGTGAACGAAATTTGTGGTCGGAGATAACACAAGTCAAAACAACAGAACACATCCAATAATTATCACGTGCAGCAATTAACTTACTTTATTATTTTTCTGTTACAAAAAACAACAGTGAAAAATGTGCTTTCCACATTAGGAATAATGAGATTTGAAGAATTTGTAAAAAAAAAAAATTGTTCAGTTCTTCTAAAAAATAATCCAATCCCAAAAAGGAAATAGGAATGCTGCCTTTTTTTTTCAATTGCATAGAAAAAAACAAATAAAGTATCCGAAAGCGGAAATTGAGCGTGAGGAAAACACTAGAGTAAATAAGAAAAAGATGCTGGATATTTTTTTTTTCTTCCTCAACACGGAATTACGTTGAGCACTGTGATTTGAGTTTACTAGCGCATTTTTTGTATGTGAATTTTCCTCTGCTGGCAACGTTCTCAGCACATTATTCTTTGGGCTGTTTTGAAACTTGGCAAAAAAAATAAAAAAAATGTACTTGAATTTTGATTGTGGGTAGGAATTTCTTAATTTATTAGCATCTGATACTATAATAATTCCTTAATAAAAAACCTAATTAAGAACCACCAGGACATATTATCAGAACAAAATGGTATGTAACATTATAGAGGACAGGACCTTTAAGCATAACCAGTTGATGACAGACGAATGATTGATGTGTAGATAGAGTATCTACGATTTGTTTTAACCCAATACAGAAGTAACACAAGATGGATCATTGGTTTGTATAGAGAACCATGGCAAGTGTTGGATATAAGATTTAAGAAATAGGTAAAAACAGCAAATAATAGGATTACAATTGAAGAGATATAACAAGACCAATAATGAGAAACATGTTTAAAGAAGTTTCACCTGAAAGTGAACACTGTACAGTAATCAGAAGATAAAACCATACGAGACAGGAAACTTGGCATTGATTTTCATGCTTGAAACAGTTTGTTGAATATGACACAATATTATCGACGTGGTTGAAGACATCAGAGATATAGCAAGACAGCACATGGAATATGGAGTTATTCATACAACTGTTTGGAGTTTTATGTTTCATAGCTAAGAGCTGTTAATTAATGTGAAGGAATAAGAAATGCACTTCTTAGGAATTGTTGTTTAATAAAATAGAGTCTTGCTAATTTATATTAAGCTGCAAAGAAAACTCTCAAATTTGTAACACACAAATGATTTAGCGGATTACGAACACAATGCCAAGTGAAGAATGAAATACAAGCATTGTAGAAAGGGAGCACAGACAAAAAGTAATATCGTAAGATGTGATTATTACGCGACATTTGCTTACATTAAATGAAAATAATTGGGTTAAGAAAACATTATTTCTATCAGAGTCATACAGAATGGATGCGATCATATTAAATTACCAATAGAAAACAAGCCTTACTAACAATTCACTTTTTCTTTTTTTATTCTTACCAATAAAAAACACAATAAATAACAATTACAATTTTCAACAGGGTAGAGTTAGAACCAAAACCGTTAAGAGAGCTGCTAAAACCTTGATTGAAAAGCACTATCCAAAGTTAACTTTGGATTTCCAAGTCAACAAGAGATTATGTGATGACATCGCTGTTATCCAATCCAAGAGATTAAGAAACAAAATCGCTGGTTACACTACTCACTTAATGAAGAGAATTCAAAAGGGTCCAGTCAGAGGTATTTCTTTCAAGTTACAAGAAGAAGAAAGAGAAAGAAAGGATCAATACGTTCCAGCTGTTTCTGAATTAGACTTAAAGAGAACCAACGGTGTTATCAACGTTGATAAGCAAACCCAAGATATGATCAAGTCTTTAGGTTTGAAATTACCAATCACTGTTACCAACGTCTCTGCTAACAGAAAGTTCAGAAAGAGAGCTTAAATTATTTAATTTTTTTCCCAAAGTTAAACAATTTTTCTAATTAATCTTCCTCAACTATAAATTTAATGAAGTAGTATGATTTGATGTATGAATATATTATATATTTTTATGTACTATCGGTATTATAATATTACTTTTAAGAAACTCATAAATAAATAAAACATTTACTCTTCGCTTAAGAACATTTTCATCTGCGACGTGAACTTTTTATCCTGTTCATGCACTGTTGCTTCCCAGATTTCTAAAGCCTTTGCTCTTGCATTGATCTGGTCTGTTATTACTTTGTGAGCATAACTTGATCTTATACGCGCGGCCATTATCTGCTTGGTTATCTCTTTTTTTTGCTCAAGTAGCTCATTTCCCTTCTGTAGCCATTCGTCTATTGACAATTTTGAATATTTGCCTATTTCACTTTTGTTTTCAGACAGCGAAAATACACTTTTGTAAAACTCCTGCGTATTCATATTGATGTCTATCCCACAGAATTTTGTGTCCTCATCTGTTTCCTTTCTCAAAAAGCTTAATTCGTTTATTGGGGTATACGGATTTTGAGCCAAGATCGCCAACTCTGGATCCACCGTTCTTGATCTAGTTGGCGATTTCTTTGGCGAAGATCGTTTTTCGGTTTTATGAGGGGAAGTATTAGTCAATGGCTTCATTGGGGAGCTTCTTTTATTTTCTAGTTTTTCGGGGCTGACAATAGCTTGATGTTGCTTTTTTACTATTATCATTACTTGTCAAAGATAGCTCGCTATTGGTTAATGTATGCTCAAGGTTCAAGTTTTCATCAAATGTGACTTTGTACTTTTTGGCCAGCGATTCTGTCGTATCTTCTTTTCTTCCTTTCAATATGCTCGTTATCTGTGATGGATCAACGTTTTTAGTGGGTGAATACTTTTGTTTCTTGTTTGGATTTTTTTGTTTATAAGGCGATGTTTCCTTAGACTGATTATTAACAGGGGTCTTTGGGTCTGATTTGGTTTTGAGTTTATGCTTGATAGGAACAAAATTAGCTTTATCAACTTTGTTCATCTCCATCGAGAGTATATCATGGCCCATGTTATTCTGCTCGTTAGCCATTGGTTTTCTAAATTTTTGGAATATTTTTTAACGATTGATTTGTTTTTTCAAAATGTTTAAACAACGTCGTTACTGTGAGTGCTTATATCTTGTAAATCCACTTTTTGTTTTTGTGAAAACAGTTTACTTTCCAAAATAGGAAACTTCTCTTTTGATTAAAAACTAAAAAAATAGCCGCCAAAAAAACGCAAGTTATAGATATGATCATAGAAAGACAGCTGATTTGAAGAAGAAGCAGCAGGCAACTTATTTTAAAAGTGACAAGTCCTTACTTAATGGTTTGCATTTGAATCAAGATCCAGCTTGGCTTTCAGCAGCTTACTGCCCTAACCACTCATCTCGCTAATTCTCATATTGTGTTTATTCGCCGATGATATATATTTCCGTCGCGAACTTTGAAAATGAGCAATTTACGAACCGCCTAAATATTTTTGCCCATACTTTTTTTTTTATCTGCTTAAAAACGAAATTACCACAGTTTTTAATGAGCACACAACTTATGAGTCTTACTATTGAAAATCTACTTTGAATATATTAGATATATATTAAAATAAAAAAAGGATATGTCCAAAAAACGTGTAAGTTCCCAAAAAGAGGTAAGAGTATCAAACATCATTGATTGAAAAATTCACCAGATATTAATCCTCTGTTTTAATATGTTTATTAGAAATATAGTCAAAAACAATGCGCGTTATTTGAAAAATATACGTTCGTATTCGTCAAATCCCAAAAGTTCTTCTTCTTCTTTCAAATACATTGCAGGCGGTGTTTTGTTTGGATCAGGCGTAACCTTGATATACTCCAACTCTTCAAAAACAAATGAATCACTACTGTCCAATAAATCAACTATTAAAGTATCCGAGCTCCCAAAAAGAGAATACGGTGATGAAAAGAAATTAGAACAGGCCATAGAGGAGTTAAAGACCAAAATCAACCCTCAAAACATAACCCAGCATCCAGATACAATTATATCACACACTGATAACGGATGCAATCCGATCAAGCCTTTGAAGTCACAAAGACCGCAATACGTGGTATTTGCTGAATCCACTGAGGAGGTTTCTGAAATTTTGAAAGTCATGCACAAATATAAAATCCCAACCATTCCATTTGGTGGAGGAACATCTCTAGAACAACATTTCTTCACAACCAGAGAAAACACAGTTACTCTAGACACTTCCAGAATGAACAAAGTCCTTAAAATCAATGAAGTTGACTTAGATGCTTCCGTGCAGTGTGGGGTTACGTGGAACCAGCTCAATGAAACGCTGGCTGAGTTGCCGCTATCTGCCACTGGGGGATCATGTTTGATGTTTGGTTGTGATTGTGGTATGAACGCCAACGTATCAGGAATGATAGCTACCAATGCATCCGGTATAGGGGCCCAAAAACATGGATCAATGGTTCAGAATGTCATCTCCATTACTGCTGTTCTGGCAGATGGCACTGTTGTCAAGACTAAACAAAGACCGAGAAAGTCTTCTGCGGGCTACAACTTAACTGGTCTATTCTCTGGATCTGAAGGTACTTTGGGGGTTGTCACCGAATGCATTGTCAAGCTGACTGTTGTTAACCCAATAGAAACTGTTTGTGTAGTCCAGTTTGATGATTTGTACAAAGCTGTTGGTGCTGTTAGCAAATTTGCTCAAAAGGGTTTGGTTTTGGATGCTATAGAGCTATTGGACCCTAACATGATGAAGGCCGTCAACTTTAGTTCCCAAGTCAACCAAACTTTTGACATCAAGCCTACTTTGTTCATGAAATTAAGTGGTATAAACAATTTAGTAGTTGATGAAATGGTTAAGGAAGTAAAACAGATATCTGAGGAGCAAGGAAGCAATCTGTTCAAATTTGCCAAAGACAAGGCTGAGGAAGTAGAACTGTTTGCTGCAAGAAAGAACGCTCTGTGGATAATGTTAGATTACGGCTATGAATTATTTGGCGATGACGTCAAATTGTGGATAACTGATGCTGCTGTGCCATTATCAAAGGCCCCAGAGTATTTGAAAAGAGCTAATAAAATTGTGGAAGATGCAGGAATAACATCCGTCGGTGTTGCACACTTAGGGGCAGGTAACTTCCACTTGGACCTGTTCTACCTACCAGATCAATTGGCACTTTGTGAAAAGGTTGTTAAAGATCTATGTAAGTTAAGTATTGAACTGGAAGGAACAATCACTGGTGAACATGGTGTAGGTCTAGGTAAGAAAGAACTATTGCCACTTGAACTAGGAGAGCCCGCAGTTGACTTGATGAGAAAAATCAAGCTATCTCTTGATCCACATGCAATCCTGAACCCTGATAAAGTAATCAAAATCGATCCTGAGGAAAAGTTCAATGGAACTTGGTCAGGTAAGTTTTAACCTATTTTAATTATTAATTAATTGAGGCAGCAAACGCCTTTTTTTTATATAGAATTGTTGTTATTAAATATATCTGTAATGTGAACGTCAAACGTTCAATGCATGTTTAACTAAAGTGTTCATCTATTAAATGTTTGACTGCAACAGCACCATATAAGTTCACAAACCTTCTTCTCACAACAATGTCATTGTGTGCATCTCCTTTCAAAACGACTAGAACTTTTCTCCAGTCTTTGTCTCTGTGCCAATATCTTGCTATTCTCTCCTCTTTTCTAAATTTCTTATCATTTAGATAAATAATCTTCTTCCATCTAGGTCTATTTTCGTAGTGTGCTTCAGGTATTTCTTGTGGAGTATAAATTTTGTCATGCAACACTACATCCAATTTTCTGCTTTCCATAGAGTGAATGTATTCTTGTGAAGGCAGCTTAGCAAATACCAAGTTGGCAGCGGCTATTAAAGCTGATGGTTTAGGAGGCGGTTGAAAGTGCACCTCTTCTGTTTCCTTAGAATCCGGCCCTGCCTCATCCAATGTGGACTCCGACGATTCAGAGTTATCCAGTGTTTGTAATCTTACGTACTTGTTTTTCTTAGTTTTTCTGTGTGACTCATATTTGTGGTTTGAAGCTGAACTTACTAGAGTATCCGAGTCTCTGTCTTGCTTTTTATCTTTATGATCATTGGAGTTTTCCATTTCCGGGATTTCACTATCTTTAGTCTTATCTATATTCTCCAAATTTTGCTTTTTATATGACAGGTTGTTCGATTTGAACAGCTGATAGAGCTTGTCCAAAGCCTTCCAGTCAAGGTACAATAAAGCCGATGTTCTCAATGGAACTATACCATCATGCAACGTATTGGCATATGCTGTTCTGTGTTCAAATTCATTAAAGATTTTGCTTTGTGCTATAAGCTCTAAAACGGGTTTGTTCTCTTTCTTGTTTATAGAAAAGTCAGTGAAATCCTTGTGTTTTAAACTCAAATCTCTACCTGTTTTACCTAATCCTCCTATATTAAGGGCAAGATTTGCATATGATGGCATTTCAACAGCCGTTCCTAGCATAGGCGATGCCATGGTAACAAAATTGTTTAATTTGATTTTGTAATTGTTGAAGAAATTGGAATCCTTGTGGTAGATATGAGCTAAAGCACAGCTTTGAACACATCCACCTAAAGAATGAGAAACAAAAGAAACCTCATTGATGCCTGGAAATTCTTTTTCACTATTTTTTTTATGTTCATCTTCAATTAAATCCATGATGTATGTGGCCAATCGTTTACCAAGAAACTCAATACCTTTGTAAGACTTACCTACGTTTCCAGAATACCCTCTTACAATGACATTTTTGTTTAGTTCACATGATCTCTCATGTATTTTATCTCTTATAAACAGCATATCTCCACCGATATTGCTAAATATACCATGTGTAAGAACCACCAAGTGTACTGGGTCTGATTCTGAAACTGTTGGTGGATGATTCCACAGTTCTTCCGCGTTTGTTTTTTCAACAGTCAAGTTGTCAGAAACATCATTCACAGAGTCGCTATCAGAATAGATATGTAAAACGTATGGTATAGATGCGCTGTCATGGATAGAAAGTTGCGAAATTCCATCAATGGTCCATTGGTAATAATCAAAGTCAGCATCTTCAGAAGCTTTCAATGATCCCTCATTCATAGTCAAAATACCATTGAAGCTTTGGAATGGCTTTATGTCAGGATTGAACTGAATGTCATCATCCGAATTATAATCTTTAAACTCATCATAGTTGTGTGGTCTACAGTCAGCATATATGCTATATGGGCCTATGTAGAAAACAGGAGCTAAAAGCAAATCCATCTTGTTCTTCAATTTGAAGTACAACTTGTTGAAGGATGGGTCTGCATCTTTGCTATGCTTGAAAGTAATTGTATATCTGGACACATCACCACATGACAACTTGTCGCTATCAGTGTACAAAGAAACCCTTTTTTGATTTTTGGTGAATAAGTTTGATGCGGAGCTTAGTTTATTTTTTGATAATTGTGTAATAAAGCTATCAGTACTGCCACTGCTACTCATTTTGAGTTATGTTGTATGGGATGTAATTGTTCAATCCTTCAAAAAACAAAAAAAAACAGTTATACTCTAAACTAATGTTTACTTTGAGGGGGTTGTATTTATATTAAAAACGTTGGATGTTAAAGCACAATGTCTTTATCGGATTCTCTTCCAGATCTTTATCGGTAGATAGTATTTTTTTTAACGGATGCGGTTAAAGAATGGTATATCGGATACTGAAATTTGTCATTTGGTATTGCCAGTTTTTTGTGTTGCTGAAGGAGCACAATAAATCAAACACGTGATTAGCAACTTTTTCTATTTTGTTTTGTCACGTGTGTACAACATTTATTTACCCTGCTAATTTCAGATATTGCCACATACAGACATTGTGTCTTCTTTAGAAAGATCTAACGATAAGCGCTTAAATTACCCAAAGCAAAAAAAAAAATGAAATTCCAAAAACGGCAAAAACAGCAGAGGAGGGTCTTCAATCAGTGTTTCTTTTTTTTTTTTAATGCTGTTGTTTTTTTTTTTCCTCTTTTTGCCACCCAATGTTGTTTTTATTAAATTCATATATTTTTTTGGCCATATGGCGCCTGGCTGGGTGTCACTTTTTATTCTCGACATTTCTGTTATTCCTTACTTTCAAGTATTAGAATGATTAAAATTATTTGTTAGGTAAGATAAAATACAGAACAAAACCACGAATATTATTATATAATGTCTTTCGAAGAACAACAAGAACAACCAATTGAAGAACAACAACCAATTCAAGAACAACCTCAAGTTCAAGAACCAGTTGCTACCCCAGCTGAATACGCCCCAGTTGAAGAACAACAAGCTCCAGTTCAAAGATACCCAACCCACTTCCCAGAAGAAAAGATCTCTGAAACCAGATTATACGTCAAGCCATTCCCAGATGATGTCCAAGAACACGAAATCATTGACATCTTCTCCCCATTCGGTAACATCAAGGAAATCAAGATCGTCAAGAACTTCGTCTTCATTGAATTCGACAATGCTGAATCCGCCAAGAAGGCCATGGTTGAAATCCAAGGTAAGAAGTTTGCTGACAGACCATTAGAAATTGTCTTTGCTAAGCTACCATTAGTCAGACACAGAATGTTGATCAAGGGTTTGAACGAATCTACTTCATGGCAAGATCTAAAGGACTTCGGTAACTCCAAGGGCTACCAAGTCACTTTCGCTGCCGCCAACGGTAGAGATCAAATGGGTGAAGGTGTATTAGAATTTGCCTCCGAAGAAGACTTAACCAAGGCTGTTGAAGCTTTACAAGGTGAAGAATGGAACGGCCAAGTCCTATCTGTTGAAAAGGACTTGAACCCTCCACCAATCAGAAAGTCTTCTGGCTTCAGAGGTGGTAGAGGTGGCTTCAGAGGCGGCTTCAGAGGTGGCAGAGGTGGCTTCAGAGGCGGCTTCGGTGGTGACAGAGGTGGCTTCAGAGGCGGTTTCAGAGGTGGCAGAGGCGGCTTCAGAGGCGGTAGAGGTGGCTTCGGTGGTGACAGAGGTGGCTTCAGAGGCGGTAGAGGTGGCTTCGGTGGTGATAGAGGTGGTTTCAGAGGCGGCTTCAGAGGTGGCAGAGGCGGCTTCGGTGGTGAAAGAGGTGGCTACAACAGCTACTAAATCAACTGCTAGCTCATCACAGAAGTTTGCGACTATCTGCTATTTATGAAAAAGAAAACCAAACTTTGTCGCTCACTTCTAGAACTCTATTGCTTAAAGAAAATACAAACTTTTATCTAGGTATTAAAAGAAACCCCCTTCCCTCCAAAAAAATACACCAGCTTGATGATCTTTCAATTTCTGTTTGCTATCAATATTCGCTGTTGCACCATTGTGGATTATTTTAATTTGAAAAAAAATTAACTCACAACTTGGATTAAGGAAACTAACGAAGGGTTTATCCATATAAATCTTTAACTCATCCCCCAAAAAAAAGAAGGAATAAGGAATAAAAACGAAAGAAAATATATACTAATGTGGAAAGAAAATAAAAAACAACAAAAAAGGAATTTTATTGGATTTTGGAAATAATTGACTATTTTAACTCAACGATACTTTCTTGGATAATAAAAAGAAGAGAATATATAGACTATATAACATGTGGGGAAATAACAGTGGATTATAACATTAGTATGAAATGATATTAAAATGAGATGAGAATAATATTGAAAAAAATTAGTCAAAATCGAATTGTTTATGTTTTTTTGAGTGGTCTTTGTAATGTAGGAAAACGAAAGTAACAAGGATTGTGTATTTGAATCACAAAGTATTGAAATGAAATAATATGTTTTACTTGTTTTTTATTTGGATTACGTTTTCATAGTATTTCGTGGGTACTATGTCCAGTTGAGTTAAAACTGACTTTATTTTTTGTTGAGAATATTGTAATGGACCTATTTGATTCTGATGGAATCACTTGCTTCGAAAGAAGGGTCATAAATTGAAGACAACTTGAGAGTCACTAGTAAGATAGAACTTGACTTCTAGTTTTCAAGATGTTCAATACTACGTATGTCAAACAAAAATAATACCCTGAGTATGAGCTTATTTGGAAATTCAAGGGTAAAAAAAAAATAATAATAAAAAAAGCGCAACAGCGTTTCGTATGTCAACAGTAAAAACCTTAAAAACAAAAATTCTTGAATTCGTCGTACATATAACTTACTCGTCATCGTCTTCGTCATCGTCGTATATTTCTACACACACATTAGATCTTGGATACAAGTTTTTATCATCAATCAGCAGCTCATCTGATTTTTCAATAACAGTTCTTGGGAATGGCGACACTATGCAGAATTCTCTTGGGAACATTTGACTGTCGTCGCTCAACTGAACGAAATATTCGTCTTCTGTTGCCCACTCGTCAACGTTATTCTTTTCGTATTCAGCATTGATGATATCTTCAATTTCCATTTCATCTAGTTCATCGACTTCATCAACGCTTGTGCCGTTGATGACCTTGAAAATCGGCAAGTCCTTGTTCAAAATGCATTCCTCAACTTTATCAAACAACGCAGTTCTCACGTCAGCCTCGTTGATGTTTCTGGATATGTTCAAAAACTGTATGACCTCAACCAAAGCATACAGCTTGTTAATGGTATACTTCAAAGGGTTCAGCTTCAGTACGATTCTGCCTCCATCAGCCATTTTGACTTGCAGGTTGCATGGCTTCACATCGCTTTGTGTGACGTTATCTTCTTCGTAGTTCAATAAATGGTCCACACCAAATCTAAGCATCTGCAAGATTCTGGCATTGATTTTTTGTTTCTTGTTCTTTTTCTCTGTGTGTATTCTTACAGACTTCTCAAACTCCATGTTTTGCTCTTCCCTCAACTTTCTGGAGTACTCCAAATCCAAGAGCTCGTATCTCTGCAGTGAGAGCCCCAAAGGAACGTCAAACTTGTCCACATAAGATTCAAGCTTCTTGACCAAGGATTTAGAGTTTTTGACCAAACCAAGGTTGAATGAGCCAATTAGAGAGAGTAAGCCGTCTACTTTCCCCATCACCAAAACCAAAGGAGTTTGCAGTTTTTTTGATGAGCCCTTTACAGCTTTGTAGTGGATCCAGGGGGCCACTTGGACTGCTGTGTCTTGCACAAAGATGGTGCATTGGTCTTTTTCCTGTAAAAACTGTTTCACTTCATCAGATGGCAAGAGCTTTGTGAGAATTTTATTAGAGTGCTGTGCCTCAAGGGTAGGCTCCTTTGATATGGTGTTGAATGTGTCAGCCAATATTGTATAAAACAGTATTTTTGACTTGACTTTGGTTTCGTATTGAATGTCGTGTGGAGTGGAGCTCAAATCGATGTGGTCCAGACTATCCAGCAGTTCACGTTGTGATATTTGTATAATAGTTTTCATTGATGGGTCTCTATAGTCTTCTGTGTTGTACAGATCAAAAATTTGTCTTTTCTTGTCAACTATGTCTTCTTTCTCGTCTTCTATCTCGTCCAACTCAAACACATCCATTTGTTCAGTGGCTTTGAAATAAGAAAGAGGAACAATGACATTATTGACCTTGGCATCTTGGGTCTCATTGGCAGCATTGTCTTGACCGAGCAAGAAATTCAATCCAAAGAAGAATTTTAGTCCAGACCAAATCAAATCCAATGCTGATATCAACGGCCACAAAAACCACAACAAAGAACTAGACTCGTACAGGTACGCCGAAAGCCTGTTCAAATTTGTGGCTGTTTCAGCTTGGGTCTTCTTTGCTATTCTCTTTTCGGTGTTGAAAAATCCATTTCGTATTAGCACTTTATCCACGCTCCGTCTTTGCATGACCATCCTGTCAAGACTATCAGAAACGAGGTCGTCATTTATGTCTATGATTGTTGGGAATCTCATTCTTGTCAACAGATCATTCATCATAGGATTGTTGGTTTGTGGCAGTAATGATGCGAATTCCGTTAGCAGGCCTTGTGCTAGGATCAGGTATAGGAGGTGGTGCGCTATCAAAGCTTTCGTGAACTTCGATGGAACTGGACTGGTCAAAGTACTTGGAAATGCTACTCTCCAGAATCCAATCGTTTGACGATAAGAACTGAACTAGCTTCACCTGCTCCCCTTCGTTGGAAGGAGCTTGAAACATGCTGATGTCCAAGAATTGCTGGTAAACATCTCTTTGGTGATCGTTTAAAGAATCCATTATTCGCACTTGAAGCTTTGGTTATTGTTGTTTTTGGGTTTTCTGGGTGTGCCAACTGTTATCCAAACTGAACCAACATTTCACAAGGGGGTGAACCATAAAAAAACCAACAAAAAAAAAATATTTATGAAAAATTGTGAACAATTTACAGGCTGCATCACGTGCGCCGGAGTTGCAAACGGTAAGATTTCATAAAAATTCGGTAATCTACATAAACTACTTCTTTCTACAGATGCACCACCAGTTGTCTCTTTCGTAGCCGCTCTCCACTATATCAAAGATGCCAGTTTTCAGGATGTTGTCTTCCAACTCGCCTTCCTTGTACAGGTGGTAGTACCTGTACTTTGTGTTTTTCAGTTTGATTTCCTCTTCCTTCTTCTTCTTTTCCTCTGCTTCTCTCAATTCCTGTTCCTGTTTCAATCTTCTCAGCTCAGCCTGCTCCTCCTTCCACTTCTTGATGACCTCCGACCTCTGGTCGTTAGGCACACCGGACAGGTCTGGCTTGGACTTTTCTTTTATGGCTTTTTTGCTTTCTTTGGGGGCCTTGATTTCTTTTTCTGTTTTGAACTCGCCCTCAAGGACCCAGGGAACAAGGATATCCTGCTCCATGGACTCGTTGTAGCCTCTTCTGCTGTCGCCTTGCTCCAGAGCCCAGCAGTAGATCAAGGCTTCTCCTCCCTTCTTGAGTTTCTCACCTATGTGTCTGCATGCCTCTATTCTTCTGTCTTCGTTGCTGAAGTGGTGGATGACTGCTATGCTGATGGCAAAGTCAAACCTGTCGTTTTGGTAGGGAAGACTGAGCCCGTCGTTTATGGTGACATCGCATCTTTTCTCCCCAAAGCACATGGACGTATAACCCTCTTTGATTTCCTTGTCAGTCAGGGTCTCCACTTTGGTGTTTTCCTTTTCGTGCATCAATTCCTGGGCACACTTGATCAGGCCAGACGACCTGTCGGACCCAAACATCACAATGTTCTTGTTCAGCTGCAGGTACTTTCCGTTTCCGCACCCAACATCAATCCCGATGCTGTAGTCTGGTCTGCTCATCAAAAAGCTCTTGACGATCGGCCATGGTTTGTAACGGGTCTTGGAGAAGTGGTCGGAGATCTGGTTGTACACCTCGTGGACGTACTCCTGCTCCTTGGTGGCGTTGTCTTCGATTTGGTAGAACTTAACAGGATCAGACATCTATGGTTGTATGGGTTTTAGCTAGAGATATTTTGAAAATCAGCAAGAAAAAAGAAAAGAAAAAAAAAGAGGAAAAAACGAAGGAGATGGATGAGGAAAGCGTATGGGTTTTGCTGTGAAATGTGTCCAGAGTGTCAGCTCCAAAAAAACCAGCAAACTAAACAGCACATGGTTAGTGACAACAAAACAATGCCTTCAACAACCCTTTTGCTTATGCTTGCAATATTGTAGTTCATATAGGCTTTGAGCTTACACCAATTGCGTTGCTGGCAGCAGTCTACACCTAAGACTACGCCAAAAAAAATCCAAGAACCGGAAAGGCCTCTTCCCCCAAGAAAAAAAGTGTTAGGGCGCCAATTTCTTGTTATTTTTTTTTTTTGTTTTTTAATTAACAAAATAGTTAGAATGCTAATTGGTGTCAAAACCACATAAAAAGAATCATAACCTAACCATACAACTGGGGTTTTTTTTTCTCTTTTTTACTTTTTGTCACAACTGCTAGCAGAGACAACCAAGAAAGCATTAACAAAAAGAATGGGCAAACAATCTAAATACTTGGAGAACCTCACACTTCGAAAAAAAGTAACACTGTCCATAGTGCTTCTGTACATATTTGTTGGGCTACCTGTGTGGTACCACTTAACGAAGGTTGACCAGTACGACATAAGACCGTTGCTTCAGCAGGAGAAGCCGAAGATCGAGTACTTGTTCACAGGAGAAGCCTTTGCTGGGATGGACATGAAGATCCCTGTGTTTTTGAACACAACAGAAACGGAATTCAAGTTCCCTGACTTGCTCCCATCTGTTCAAAAGGAAATCGATGGTTTAACAGTCAAGTACAAGGAGGAATACGGAGGCATTGGGCTCAACTTGGATATCATTGAGCTCAGCGATTTAAACAACACAAGCGACAACTTCGTGGTGCAGTTGGAGTACAGCGACCATGTTGGGAACAGCATTTCTCTGTATGAAAAGCTGGAGCTTACTGTTCAGTACAACGATAAGATAGTGTTTGACAACGCTTTGCCGTATGTGATTGCTATGTCGATTGTGAACAACTTATTTTACAAAAAGAACGAAGGCCTTCTTGGCCAATGAGCTGGACAGATCGTTGATCCTGATGGACTATGCTGACTATGAGTACAAGCCAAAGACGACTTTGAACTTCAACTTGGTTGTGAACGACAATGCCTTGAGTGATTGGGACATCAGCAAACTTGACAGCTCCTTGTACAAAGACTTGATCACTCCTTTTATCCAGTTGTTTGATGGTGTGTATGACTTCACAGTCGAAAGCAATGTCATTTACAACGAAGACTTGAATCTGGAGGACCTGGACGGCGATCTTGCTGATATGCAGGCGAAGTTGGACTACACAAGAATAGCTGACAACATCAACTTTGTGGACAAGGACATGGAGAATGTGATTAACTTTGCGTTGGTGTTGACTAATGTGCCAAAGAGCGATGCCATGCAGTCCTACAACATACCCGAGTGGGGGAGCATATACATCCACAACAAAGAAATAAAGGACTTTGAAATGGATGGAGTTACTTATGTTGGCGAAGAGTTCTTGGAGCCATTAGTATACAGCTTTTTGCAAAGGGCCTTTGAAAGATTGACTTTCAGCAAGAACAGCCAGGCTGTTATGGGCGAGATCAACAGCTTGGTTAAGAAGGGTATTTTGACAAACATCAACAGAACCAACAAGAACATCAAGGCTGTTTACGACATGGTTTATAGCTTGCCTGTGTACACTGATGAGTCGTTGAACGAATTGATACCTGCAGAGTTTGAGCCGTATGTGGCTGAGTTCATGAACAAGGTGTTCCCATCCTTGTCGATTCCAAAGAAGATCCACGACCAGTTGAAGGAGATTGTGGAAAAGAGAGACTTGTTGGTAAGCGAGTTGGAGCTTGGAGGAGACTTTGACTTCAAAAGACACTTGAAGGAGTCGTTTGACATCTACGTGTTGTCTGAAAGAACTTTCTTTGACCCTGAGATGGTGATGGGTGGTTTCAAGTCCATCAAGCACATCATCGCTGTGTACCTGCCGTTGCTAGGCCCTATGTGCAGCATAGCGATTGGTGGTCTTATCCAGTTGGTGAAGAAGCCAAGGAAGATCCCCTGTTGCTGTTAAAGAAGAAGGTACAGTAGTGATTATATATACATAGATAAGCATTTTCTAAGAAGGCATTAAAGTTATCTGAAGTGTTTAATTAAGAAAATTACACATGAGATAATTTCGTAGATAAGAAGTTTACAAATGTGGTTATTTTAATTTTTAAAAAAAAAGTAGGGCAAAAAACCAGTTTAAAGAGGTTATTTCAAATTAATTTTGCCCTGTCAACACCCTCTTTTTTTTTTCCACTTTGAATAAAAAAAAACAGTACACACACACTAAAAAAACACTTCTACAAATGTAAACAATTTTATTTTGTGTGGTGTACATAAGTGACATATATCCACGTGACTGTGTGTAAACAAAAAGACGTCATCCTCTCTTTTTTGATAACTCCTGTGTCCGTGTTTCCAAGAATTACAAATCCGTCTCCCAATAACGACGGGATATTGAGAGAATAAAAAAAAAAGAAAAAAAAAAAAGGACAAGGCATCAATTATTATTATTTTTTTTCACTGATTAGCTACAATCTTGATATTTTGAGACTCAAAATTCTGTGCTGATTGTGCATGGAACTTCTGCTGGCGGGTTGTCCTTTTTTTTTTTCTTGGTAATTTTAGTTACGAGGCCCGGCGACTGTTTCTTCTTTGGGACCGGGTGTAAACAAAAACGTCCGCGGAACACCTTCCACATCGGGAAACAAGGTGCACTCTGCCCGTATACGCAGTGCTTTGCGCTAATTTTTGTTTCCTAAATGAAAAAAAAAAGGGACAGATGACTATTGTGTGCGAGATAAGTTCTAGCCTCTTTTTTTTTTTCATTAGGAAAATTTTTTCTCTTAGATGTTGTTTGTTTTTTTTTTCATTAGAAAAATTTCTTACAACCTCTGATGGATGAGATATAAAAGAACGCTCAGCTTTGAGATGTTTTTGAAATTATTTAAGCTGCATTTCTTCTTTATATTGTAATGTACGTGCACATCTCTTTACATTCCTAATTTATATAATTTAAAAAAAGAAATAATTATGGAAAAAAAACCACCAGTATAATTACTAAAAGAAAAACAAAAAGGGATATTACAATTCACTTATAATATTTATCTTTGAAAAATCCTAATACCACCCATATTATCATTTTTTGAATATAGTTAACCTTTTCTTTTTTTTTGAAGTTACTATAATTTTTTATTACTTATACTACTAACCATGTCTGAAGTTGAAGAAAAGAAAATCGTCGCTGCCCAAGACGAAGACGAAGATGAAGATATTGACCAATTGATCATCGACTTGCAATCTCACCACGGTGGTGATGACGACGAAGAAGACGAAGAAGAAGAAGAACACGTCGCCGGTGCCGCCAGAGTTGTTCCAGAAGAACAACTACAAACCGACCCTAACGTTGGTTTATCCTCCGATGAAGTCTCCAAGAGAAGAAAGAAGTGGGGTTTGAATCAAATGTCCGAAGAAAACGAATCCTTAATCATCAAATTCGTTATGTTCTTCGTTGGTCCTATTCAATTCGTTATGGAATTGGCTGCTATCTTAGCTGCTGGTTTAGCCGATTGGGTTGATTTCGGTGTTATCTGTGGTTTATTAGGTTTAAACGCCGCCGTTGGTTTCATCCAAGAATACCAAGCCGGTTCCATCGTTGATGAATTAAAGAAGACCTTGGCCAACACCGCTGTTGTCATCAGAGATGGCCACTTAGTCGAAGTTGCTGCCAACGAATTAGTTCCAGGTGATATCTTACACTTGGAAGACGGTACTGTTATCCCAGCCGATGGTAGAATCGTCACTGAAGACTGTTTCTTGCAAATCGATCAATCCGCCATCACTGGTGAATCCTTAGCTGTCGACAAGCACTACGGTGACCCTTGTTTCTCCTCCTCCACCGTCAAGACCGGTGAAGGTTTCATGATCATTACTGCTACCGGTGACAACACCTTCACTGGTAGAGCTGCTGCCTTAGTCAACCAAGCCGCCGGTGGTACCGGTCACTTCACTGAAGTCTTAAACGGTATTGGTACAATTTTATTGGTTTTAGTTATTGTTACCTTATTGATGGTCTGGACCGCTTGTTTCTACAGAACTGACAAGATCGTCAAGATCATGAGATACACTCTAGCCATCACCATCATTGGTGTTCCTGTTGGTTTACCAGCCGTCGTTACTACTACCATGGCTGTTGGTGCCGCTTACTTAGCCAAGAAGCAAGCTATTGTTCAAAAGTTATCTGCCATTGAATCTTTGGCCGGTGTCGAAATCTTATGTTCCGACAAGACCGGTACTTTGACCAAGAACAAGTTATCCTTACACGAACCATACACTGTTGACGGTGTTGATGCCAACGACTTAATGTTAACTGCTTGTTTAGCTGCTTCCAGAAAGAAAAAAGGTTTGGATGCTATTGACAAGGCCTTCTTGAAGTCTTTGATCAACTACCCAACTGCCAAGAACCTATTAACCAAGTACAAAGTTCTAGAATTCCATCCTTTCGACCCTGTCTCCAAGAAGGTTACCGCCTTAGTTGAATCCCCAGAAGGTCAAAAGATTACCTGTGTCAAGGGTGCTCCATTATTCGTTTTGAAGACCGTTGAAGAAGACCATGCCTTATCTGAAGAAATTAGAGAAAACTACGAAAACAAGGTTGCTGAATTAGCCTCCAGAGGTTTCAGAGCCTTAGGTGTTGCTAGAAAGATTGAAGACCAACAATGGGAAATCTTAGGTGTTATGCCATGTATGGACCCTCCAAGAGACGATACTGCTCACACTGTTGCTGAAGCCAGAAGATTAGGTTTAAGAGTCAAGATGTTAACTGGTGATGCCGTTGGTATTGCTAAGGAAACTTGTAGACAATTAGGTTTAGGTACTAACATCTACGATGCCGAAAGATTAGGTCTAGGTGGTATCGGTGGTGACATGACCGGTTCTGAATTAGGTGATTTCGTTGAAAACGCCGATGGTTTCGCTGAAGTCTTCCCTCAACACAAGTACAGTGTTGTTGAAATCTTACAAAACAGAGGTTACTTAGTTGCCATGACTGGTGACGGTGTTAACGATGCCCCATCCTTGAAGAAGGCTGATACCGGTATTGCCGTTGAAGGTGCTACTGATGCTGCCAGATCCGCTTCCGATATTGTTTTCTTAGCTCCAGGTTTATCTGCTATCATTGATGCTTTAAAGACCTCCAGACAAATTTTCCACAGAATGTACTCTTACGTTGTTTACAGAATCGCTTTATCCTTACATTTAGAAATCTTCTTAGGTTTATGGATTGCTATCTTGGACAGATCTTTGGACATTGATTTGGTTGTTTTCATTGCTATCTTCGCTGATGTTGCTACCTTAGCCATTGCTTACGACAACGCTCCATTCTCTCCAAAGCCTGTTAAGTGGAACTTACCAAGATTATGGGGTATGTCTATCATCTTAGGTATCATTTTGGCTATCGGTTCTTGGATCTGTTTAACCACCATGTTCTTACCAAGAGGTGGTATCATCCAAAACTTCGGTTCCATTGACGGTGTCTTATTCTTAGAAATTTCTCTAACTGAAAACTGGTTGATTTTTATCACCAGAGCTGTTGGTCCATTCTGGTCCACCATTCCATCTTGGCAATTAGCCGGTGCCGTCTTCGGTGTCGATGTTATTGCTACTATGTTCACCTTATTCGGTTGGTGGTCTGACAACTGGACTGACATCGTTACCGTTGTTAAGATCTACGTCTGGTCCTTAGGTGTCTTCTTCGCCATGGCCGGTGCTTACTACTTAATGTCCGAATCTGAAGCTTTCGACAACTTCATGAACGGCAGAAAGAAAGAAGAAAAGAACGGTAAGTCCTTAGAAGACTTCTTAGCTGCTATGAACAGAGTTTCTACCCAACACGAAACCGAACAATAAATGCAATGTTGAGTTCTTCATTTGATTGATTAGATGATGCACTCTCTTGCTTTTTTTGTTTTCTCATAGCACTCAAGGATTTCTTATTTGGTCAAATGTCTTTCTTCATCATTTGTTTCTAAGAAAAAAAACGAATTCAACACTCTTTAGGTTTTTAATTTCTCTATTAAAAAAATAAAGGTTGATTGTCTTTTCTTAACTTTGCTGCTAATGTTGACCTTTTTTAAATAAAAAGTCATCATACTCCACATTCATTGATTTGATTTCTTTAAAACATAAAAAAAAATAAAAAAAGAATAGTGAGTATCACCAATGATATGCACTTGCTTTTTTTTTACTTTGTTTTCATGGGTTTTCTTCCAAAGCTTTTCTCGACTGTTTCCAAGTTTGAAGTAAAAAGATTGTTGAGCTCATTTTCAGTTTTTTTTTCCAAGTGGGACTGGTGATTCATGAATCTCTAATTTGAATCGCACCCATTGCTTCGGTTGTTGTAGGTTCTTTGTTGTGCCTGGTGGTATTACCTCAGTGGATTTAAGGTACTGGATTGTTTTTTGGATTTTTTACGGTTTTATTTTTTTAAATTTTCAATGACTTTCCCTTATTTCTGAATTACTGGTGGTAGCCGTTAGAAGAAACATGGTCCCAACAACGTCTTTATCAAGGATTTGCCTTCATTTGGTGATTTGCTATACCTCATTTTTATTTTGTAAAAAGAGGAAAAAAGTTTACTTTTAAATCCAAAAATCATTCTACCTACACTTTAAGAAATTCTAAGCTTAATTAACTTTAAACTTTTTTTTTAACAAAGTGGATCATCAAAAACTATTGAATGGGCAACTGACAATCCTTCTTTTGATTCCTGCTGGACCGAGACAGAAAAACTTTTAAAGAAGACATAGTCTTCAAATCAATGAATTTGTGAGTCTTTTTGACACACACACTATGAACGATATGTTCTCTGCTGCTTCTGGAAAAATGATTTGTATCAAAACACACACATTATTGTACATTTCATTTGACAATTCGGAAAACAAAGCAAACACACACACACACTATTGATTTGTTTTTCTATGTGGCATTACAAGAATTAGTTCATACTACTTTTAAAATACAGCATTGCAGCGCTGTTAACCAAAGCCTTTCACTCTGCCCTTTTTTTGGTAGGTTTGCCGAACCTTTGGTGTTGCTTCTTTTTTTTGTTAGATGACTTTTTGATGGAAGAGATGTTTGTTTCTCAGCAAGGATCTTTAGCTCTGTTTGGATCAATCTCCAAGAAAGTGCTCCTCCCTTATCATATCAAAATGTAACATATCAAATAGTTTAAATAACAAAAAAAAAAATTAAACAAATTAGAATAATAATGGTTTCAATAATAATTAATGGTGGCTGGTACAGAGTCTGGCGGTGGTGCTGGTTCTTTTGATAAGAGCTTAGCGCAGTCATTGTCACATCTGTATTGGTTATCGACCGATTCTCTAATATTAAAATAAAAAAATAAAAAAAAATATTTGGATCGAATTGGTTGGATTTGAAATGATGATTACTCTGTTTCTGCTTTTGATCTGCAAAGAAGATAAATAAAACAGAACAAAGCAAAACAAAAAAGAAAAAACACACACAATAGATAAGTAATAGTAGTCGATGGTAGTCCATAGGAGGTAGATTAAGACGGATGGGTTTGCCTTCTCATTAGAAAAATGGATTGTCATTTGATAATAATTAATAATGAATGATAAAAATAATAATTTAGCATTGCTGCTTTTCTTCTTTGGGTAAAAGGCGTTGGTATGCATTTGGGTTCTACTGGTAGTATGGTTAAACAAGACTGTTGCTGGGAGCTGAGTAGACGAGTTGGAGTTGGACAATAAACCCCCTTTTTCTGTCACTTCTTCAAAACTCTGTTTGCTTTTTTTGCTTCTTCAGGTCTTTGCTACACTTGTACTGAACTGGTAGGAAGGTCAAACCAATTGCATGGTCTTCCCTTTGTTTGCTCCAGAAGAAAACGGAAATGATAGTTGATGTGTGGTTGAGCTCCTTAAGCACACACAAGTACATATAAGAAAATGTTAGTTATAATAAGATAATATATACCTAATTAATAAGTATAAAGAAGAGAATTATTTCTTTTCCACAATAAAAAAATGAAGTTTTAAGGAGTGTTGTATTTTAGCATGGTGTGTGCTTTGATTACCACTTGATTGTGTTGTAGTTAAGTCGTATGATAATGAGTTGTATCGTCACTTGATCACTGTTTCGACTTTGGTTTCCATTCATTGGCGTTCATTAGCTTTTACCCGACTTGACATAGTTTTTACTCTTTACGGAAAAGACGTGGAATAAAAAATTTTCAACCATTCTTTTTTTTCCTCTCTGCTCATAACATCTTCGAGGAAAAAAAGAAACCACTAGGGAAATTTCACAAATAATTATAAAAAAAATTTTCAGATTAAAATAAACCACAGATACATTGACACCACAAATGCTAGGATTAAAGTATCAAGTCAGCAACCTCTCTAGGTACACCTTTGGTAGTATACCTAGACTGAGTGTTAGAAGATACTACTCAACCGAAGGGCAAGACCCAATACTAGCATCCTCAGTGCAAACCGAGACACAGAAGATCAACAAGTCCCTGATTCCTCTTGTTCCTGATGCCAATGCCTCCATTACTGAACTGGAACTGCAGGACAAGCTGATCAGAAGCAAAACCAAGGACCTGGACACCAAGGCCAAAATAGTGACTTTCTCTAACTTGCCGCTTTTCAAGCCAAACGGTAAAGTAACAATCAGAAGACCAGGTAGTACCAATGTGAGACTTGTCCACCACGAGCACCTGTACAAGGACAGACCAATCATGGACCTGACCATTGTGCAGAAGAGAACTGGTGGTAGAAACGACACTGGTAGAATTGTTGTCAGACACAGAGGTGGTGGTAACAAGAAGAGATTGAGGTTGGTGGACTACTTCAGAAACGACCTGGGCAAGCACATAGTACAAAGAATCGAGTACGACCCAGTGAGAACATGCCATCTTGCATTGATCCAGAACACCAAGACCTCTGAGATTTCATACATTGTTGCTGCTGATGGGCTGAGAGCCGGGGACTTTGTCGAGTCGTTCAGAAATGGGTTTTCCGAGGATCTAAGAAGAGAAATCAGAAACCTGAGTTCTGTTGCTGAATTGGACGGTCCTTTGGATTCCTCCATCCTGCAACAAAAGATCATCCAGAGAGGTAACTGTGTTCCATACAGACATATTCCAACCGGTACCATTATCCATAACATTGGATTGACCCCTGGCGGTGAGGCCAAGCTGTGCAGAGCCGCTGGTACCTTTGGAAGATTGGTTTCCAAGGACGACATGAAGGCTGTTATTCTGCTGAACTCTGGTGAACAGAGATACGTCCACATCGATGCTGTAGCCACCATTGGGATGGTCTCCAACATCGAGCACTCTTTGGAGCAGCTGGGTAAGGCTGGTAGAAATAGATGGAAAGGTAAGAGACCAAGAGTCAGAGGTGTTGCCATGAATAAAGTCGACCATCCACACGGTGGTGGTAGAGGTAAGTCTAAATCCAACAAGCTATCCCAATCTTACTCCGGTGTTTTGGCCAAGGGTTACAAGACAAGAAGAAGCAAATACAACAAGAACGGTTTGAAGGTTAAGGACAGAAGAGTTTAAGAGAGAGAAACAAAAAAAAGCTGTTTATCATGTATATATCGAAACAAACACACATTATTTTGTCAAATTAGAAAAAAAAAACACCTTTTGCTTTACTGCTCAGAAGGGTCGTGGCTGGACAGCTCAAGCACGTATGCAAGCGCAATTCTGTAGTAGTGGACCAACCAGGTGAAGTCGACTCTGTCGACTGTATCAAAAACACTGTGTGTGAATTTGTTGTCGGTTTTCAACGACGACTCCGCAATCATCCCTGATGGGAAACCGTGCTTGTATGCTGCTGCGTGGTCTGAGCATCCATACCCACACTTGTCCTTGATGTACTTCACATGGGTGCCGTCTTCTGTGGTGTATGTCTTGATGAGGGTTTCCAGGAACGCAACCATGTCTGGGCTGACGAAGTCCGTCATCAGGCCAAGTTCTCTGTTTTTGTCGGGATGTCCGATTTGGTCAAGCACCAGAACAGCCATGATGCTGTGTGGGGAGGTTTCTTTGTATTTCCCAAACACGTCCAGACTGCCCAGAAGCCCGCCCTCCTCGCCTGCGTAGAAGTGGAACTCCAAGTCGTTTTCAGGCCACTCAGCAGCACCGGAAACAAGCGCCTCAAGATAAGTCTTCAGAACCAGGTAGTTGATGCAGGTCCCTGTTGCGTTGTCGTCCACTCCAGGGGCACGGAGCAGGTATGGGAAAAGTAAGTTGATCGAGTCAATGTGTGAGCCGATCACCACAGCCTTGTTGGGATTGCTGCTCTTGGCCTTGATTTTGAACAGCACGGAGTACTGCGGGAACCCCTTGTGAGCAAACTTTTCAACAGTGATGAGGTCTTCCACGGGCAAGTCCTCACTGGCGTCTGCGGCCTGGGTCCTCAGAAACTCTAATTGCTCAAAAATCCAATCGGAGGCCTGGACGCCGTAGTTTGACTTGTAGAAAACGATTATAGAAGGAAGTGAAATGCTCAATGAACGTGTGCATGTCCTTTGAGAGATTCTTCTCAGTTGTGGCAACTATCGCATCAAAAGCCTCTTGTTTTGAGAGTTCCGCTGGCAGGTCCACACTCACATCTTTGTCTGACTCCGAGAGGATGGTGTTCTCAAGGGTTATCAGAACAGAGTCATCAAACATCAGGTCCTGGAATGAGAAGACCTGGTACTTGTCCCAGAACTTCACATGATGTTTGGATTTAGATTCTTCACTTCTTTTTGAAAGCTGAGAAGAGGAAATGCCTAGGGTATCGGTGAGGTCCAGATATCTAACCCCTTGTGAAGACAAGTCAAACTTTTCCCGATCATCTTTGACAATTATGTACTTGTCTGGCTGGATTTCGAGAAGTCTTTCTGCAGAGAGGCAAAGACAGGAGAAAATGAAGAATGTGAGTAAGTGTGCAGTATGAATAGCCATTTTTGAGGAGAAAGGCCTTATGGGTTATTGGGATTTTAGCCAACAGATGTGTTGTTAAAAGCAACAAGTTTTATGGTAATGTTGAATTTAAAAAAAAAAAAAAAAATGAGCCACTATAGTAAAAAAATAATGGGAAAATGAGCACGGCCCAATGTAAATCTCAAGATAATCTTCAAATACTCGTTTATCTATTCAAAACAAAAAAGAAATTTATCAAGTAAGTGTCTTGCTATTGCTTCAACAAACAGCAACAGTATACAACTGCTGTGCTGTGCATATATACCTTTAGGCCAGTGTGCCTAGAAAATAACACCATCTTCATCACCGTCCTTGTCTTCAGTCAGTATGTCTCTGGTTTCTTCGACAGCCTCTTCTTTTTCTTCAGGAACTTCATTAACCTCTTCTTTTTCTTCAACAACTTCCTCTGCCTCTTTCTGCTTTAATAATTCATCCAACTCCCTTTGCAGCTTCTCCTTCTCAAGCTTTGCAGCAAGCATCTGCTTCCTGTTCCTTGATTTGTTTTTTTTCTTGGACTTTCTTCAATCTATAAAACTCCTCTCTGTCCAGCTCATCGAGCTCTGAGTTGATGTAGCTGATAGTATTTTCTGTTCTTGGGATGATGACATGCTCGATGGCGTTGACTCTTCTGTTGGTGATCTTGATGACATCGTCCAGGGTAATGAAACCGGTTTGTAAGGAAGCCAGCTCAACCAAGGTCTCAAGGATCTTTGAGTATATCTCTATACACTTGTTGACCTGGTTTGATGACTTACCCAGACCAATCAACTTGAAGTCGTTTATGGAGTTGTCGATATTAGACTCCAAAACAGGCAAAAAGACACCTGACACATTCTCGACTTTGGCGTTTATGCTTACTCTTGGCTTTGAGGAGGTGACGTTGTTTAAAATGTTTAGGTACAGCAAGTCCTGGTTGGATATACCGTTGGCCTGGTTCAACTCTGTCATGGTAAAGAAGGCCAGGGACATCAACTTCCCACATTGCAGCTTGGCCAGTTGGATCTTCTTTAGGATTTCCCTGAACTTCTTGGTCAATGCCTCTGACTTTCTCTTCAAAAGGGAGTGTCCTTGCTGAGCACCTTTCAGCTTGATCTTCATGGTGGTGAGTGTCATTCTTGTGGGGAAGACCTGTTCTCTTGTGTTGCTCATTCTGTTAGGGGTGTATGTAAAGCGTTATTGGTTATGGTCTATTAGAATTTAGTAGTATAATATATGATATATGTTGTATAATAACAATTACAAGGGTAACATTGTGTTTTTTTTGTTAAAAAGGGAGAGAGTGATTATTTTTTTCTTACAACCAAAAAAAAATATATATTGTGAGTGTTCGGATATAAGAGTATTATGGTAGCGTAGTGTATTCGGATATAAAGATAAAAATTAAATATAAATTATTCGGAGATAAAAATAATATGGTAGCGGTGTGTTTGCAAATAAAAATGGTAGCGGTAAATTTTTCTTAAAGAACACGTCACGTGCAGAAGCATTGACCATCTAATATAATAATAATATTCTTAGTATAGAGCATTACAGTTATTACAATAAATATATTTAGTATGTACAATAAAATAAAAATACAATAACAAGTTATGCTACAATTATTAATATATGCATATATGTACTACTAACTACTGGTATACTGATATAAACTTATATATATATATATTAATTTGCTGGTGTATAAGCTTATATCAGACACGTGACCACGTTAACAGCTATACTACAAACTCTTTATACTGTAAAAGAAATAATATAAAGACCCTCTCATTACAATGTTTCTATATGTTAATTATTAGCTTAATAAACACATAAGAAAACTATAAATTAAAGCAGTAGTTATATATTATTACTTTTTTCTAATATATACTCTATTATTCTACTTTATTTTAATCAAATACAGTTATAGAACCATAACCATAAAGTAACCAGTGAAAAATACCAAGTATCAAACTCTCTTAGCAAAAAAAAATTTTTTTTTTTTTCGTTTTTTTTTGATTATTGAAATATTTCGTTTTTTCCAAAATTTATCAATATCAATTCATTAATTCATTCTCATTACACACATCCTCAGTAAATCTATTACTTGTTGAATTCACCAAACACCTTTGTACACAATATCACAATGCTAAGCAGAGTCATCAGCAAAAGAAGCCTGTACACTGTTCCTGAGTTTGCCTCAGCAGTTCTTCCTCCTGTCTACAAGAGCCAGGACCAGTTCGACATGGTCAGAAGAGACCAGCACGGCTCTTTGGTCAACCAACTGAACTCTAAGGTCTGCCAAACAAAGCTCGAGCCACTGTCTCCGTACCAGATCATGGAGAAGGTCAGAGACGACAAGAGCAAGGCTGCCTTGTTCAACACATGTTCCCATCTTATCAACAACCACCTATTCATCTCAAATATCATTCCTGGCCCCGAGACCCCTGAACACAACATTGTTCTGGAAAAGCTTGTGGAGCAGCAACAGGCCACCTCCTTTGACGACTTCATCAAGAAGATGGTTGTCTCCATGAACGAGAAAGTCATCGGCCAGGGTTTCTTCTTTGTCGTTGAAAATGCCAACGGCGAGATCGTCCCAGTCTTCAGCAACAACGCCGGAACTGTCCTCTCAGACAGCCTTGATTTAAAGTATCTGGACGTTGACCTGAACGGTGGGTTGCTTGGTGTTGATGAGTACTTGAAGCTGCACGACAGAATGCATACAATCAAGAGAAGTTTGAACAGAAAGGAAAAAGATAAGCGTAACCAGGTCTTTGGCTCCAAGCAGGGGAAAATCGAGGGTTCTGGAAACAGAGTCCTGGCTTGCATAAATCTGTGGGACTACGCCTTCATTAAGGACTACGGCATTGGCCCTGAAGCCAGAGAAAAGTACTTTGAAAACTGCCTGAAGAACTTGAACTGGGGCGTTGTCAACGAGAGATATAGTCTATAATAGTGTTATGTATATATAAGTGAGCAACAAACAAAAAAGAAAATATATAATCACCTTGTTTCCTGTTAATAACCAATATATTTTCTATAGTTACTGTTTCATTTCGTAGCCTGTTGATAATCAGTGAAATTTTCTTCTATAGCTACTGTTTCATGTCGTGTGTTACACCTTTTTTATTGCCACTAGCTCGTCGTCCTCCATGATCGGGTAGCAGACCCCCTTGTCGATGAGCAGCTTGTACAGCAGGTATATCGTCAGCTGCGTGTCCATTCTGCCTTCTGACCCATTCTCCTCCTGCACACCCGCATCCGCCAGGAACTCACCGCCTGTGGTTGCATGCAGCCCGTCGATCCCGGACATCTCGTAGACCGTGAATATCCCGTTCCCGTCAGACATACTTATGTCCAGAAACGACAGGAAGACCTCCTCGTAGAACGTCAATTGGGTGTGGGAGGATGAATGTCCTTGTTGCCTCTGTGGCCCCCTTGTCGAAGATCCGCTCGTTCTTCTCCCGTGAGCTCTCGTCGTACAGCAGCATCTCCGAAAGCGCGTATGTGGTCTTGTTCTTGGCATCGCGTCTGTTCCAGTACTTCAAAAAGCGCTGGTCATCCCTCAAGGCAGGTCCCATGCAGACAACCGTGAAAAGCCGCCCCTCGTGGACAAGCATGTCTATGATTTCTTGCTGAAAGGAAGGGTCAACGTGTCTGTTGATGGTGGTGTTTGTGAACAAACCGTCCAAAATGCCTTCAGTGTAATGAAAGAGGTTGTTTTGCTGGTAGTACAAGTACACAAGTTCGCACCACTTTTTCTTCTGGGTCTGAATGATGTGGTCGTTCCGCTGCTTGGTATACATGGGTGGAAAGTTGTAGAGCTTCTCCAGCTCTTGGTTGTTCATTTGTGGAGTATGAGTGTGTTTGGGGGGTATTTTTTTTTCGTTATCTGGTGAAATTGATCAGTGATCTTGAAAGGCCACACACCTGGTTTTTCTTGCTTTCTCTCTTTTCTTTATGTCCGAGATTAGAAGAAGATTGCACGTGCGTGTGTTTTTATAATATATAATTTAGGGGTGTCCCAAATAGGAAACTTCTCGTGTCTGTATTGCAAAACGCGCCTAATTCATTCATCTTGTCCCAAAAGAAAAAAAAGAAACTTCAAAAAAAGAAATTTGTGTTTTTTTTCTTCTTGGGAGTCACCCAGCACTGCGAGGTATTTAAGCAGATTGATGGATTTCACCATTTCTTTTTCTCAAAAATTTTGTTTTTTTTTTTAACTATCTATCTTTTGCATCAATTTATTAATAAAAAAGTATCAAAAAACCCCCCTTCTTATTGCTTACGGAAGGTAACGTACATTTCTCTTTCTGTATCTCTTGTATTTATTAACATTCTTGTCTTAATAAAGTAACAATCAGTATCAAAAACCATTATAATTTTTCTGCAAAAAAATAAAAACAGGATGAAGTATATTGTTGTTTCTGGTGGTGTTATCTCAGGTATTGGTAAGGGTGTGATTGCATCCTCCACTGGTTTGCTAATGAAGACCCAAGGTTTGAAGATCTGCTCTATCAAAATCGATCCGTACATGAACCTTGATGCCGGTACCATGTCTCCATTGGAACACGGTGAATGCTTCGTTTTGAATGATGGTGGTGAAACTGATCTTGACTTGGGTAACTACGAAAGATACGTCAACATTGAGCTATCAAAGGACCACAACATCACCACCGGTAAGGTCTACATGGACGTTATTGAGAAGGAAAGAAAAGGTGAGTACCTAGGTAAGACTGTCCAGATTGTTCCTCACCTAACCAATGCCATCCAGGACTGGATCGAAAGAGTCTCCAAGATCCCTGTTGATGCTTCTGGCGAAGAACCTGACTTGTGTATCATCGAGCTTGGTGGTACTGTTGGTGACATTGAGTCTGCTCCATTCGTTGAGGCTCTAAGACAATTCCAATTCAGAGTTGGTAAGGAAAACTTTGCCTTGATTCACGTCTCCTTGGTTCCTGTTATCCATGGTGAACAAAAGACCAAGCCTACCCAGGCTGCCATCAAGGACCTAAGATCCTTGGGTTTGACTCCTGACTTGATTGCTGTTAGATGCCAAGACAAGCTGGAGATGTCCACCATTGAGAAGATTGCCATGTTCTGCCACGTCAGCTCCAACAAGATCATCAATGTCTACGACGTCAACTCGACCTACCACGTTCCTTTGTTGCTGGAGGAGCAAGGCATGATCCAAACCTTAACAAAATCTTGGAAATCAACCCAGACCTAATCAGCTCCAAGTTCAAGAACTTGGGTACCAACTTGTTCAACAAGTGGAACCACTTGTGTAACAACATCGACTCCTCCGACAAGACCGTTGAAATCGCCCTTGTTGGTAAGTACACAAACTTACACGACTCTTACCTATCTGTTATCAAGGCCTTGGAGCACTCATGCATGAAGCTAAAAAAGAAGTTGCAGATCAACTGGATCGACTCCAGTCTGCTGGAAGACTGCCCAGGCAAGGACAACGAGTCCTGGGAGATTGTCAAGAAGTCCGATGGTATTCTTGTACCTGGTGGCTTTGGGGCTAGAGGTATTGAGGGTATGATCCTTGCTGCCATGTATGCCAGAGAAAACAAAAAACCATACCTTGGGTATCTGTCTAGGTCTGCAAGTTGCTACCATTGACTTCTGCAGAAGCATCTTGGACATCAAGGATGCTTCCTCCTGCGAGTTCGACAGCTCCTTGAAGCCAGAGGACCCAAGAGCCATTGTTGTTTACATGCCTGAAATTGACCAGGAAAACCTTGGTGGAACCATGAGATTGGGTATCAGAACCACCAACTTCTCAAAGGACTTTGAAGTCTCCAAGATCCAGAAGATATACGGGGGCTTTGACCATGTGGAGGAGAGACATAGACACAGATACGAGGTCAATCCGGAGTTGATTCCTAAGTTGGAGGCCAAGGGTCTGAAGTTTGTTGGTAAGGACGAAAGTCTTGTCAGATGCGAGATCCTTGAGCTGGACGACCACCCATACTTCGTAGCCACCCAGTACCACCCTGAATACAAGTCCAAGGTTTTGAAGCCATCTCCGCCTGTTTTGGGTCTGATTGCTGCTGCCAGTGGCATGCTGACCAGCGAGTGGTTGGACTCATGTGTTGCTGAGGCCACAGCCACCGGCTCCGAAAACGTCATGTTCTAGACGTGGTATTATATACACATTGCCAAAAAAGAAAGGATAAAACATTAATATTAAGATTTTTCTTTTTCTTTTTTTTTTTTAACCCCAGTAATATTATAGAAATGTGAACGTGTAACAGTGATGTTTTATTAACTCGATAAAAAAAAAACAGTATGAGAGGATGATCTCTTAATATTAAGAATATGTTGTTATTTTATATATAACTTGCACCTATTGCGTTGTTGTCACACTAGGGCTCGGTATGATTGGCAAAAAGATCAAAAAGGAATTTCACCTTTTTGTTTCTTTTAACACTCTTAAGGCGGATAGACCAATGACACCACAGGCGGCTCTGCCACCGGCGTTACCAGTCTTCAAGGACTCTTCGTCACCACCCTTTCCAAGGTCATCTTCACCGGCGTGGACAATGACGGTTCTTCCAATGATGCTGTGGTCACCGAACAAGGAGATCATCTTGTCGGAAAGATCACCCTTGGCAACACCCTTGGCATCGGTTTTGATGTTACCTAGATCACCAACGTGTCTCTCGGCCTCGACGTTTTCAGGGGCACCGTGGGTGGCCTTTCCTGGGTTGAAGTGTGGGCCGGCGGAGATACAGCCGTTGGAGTTGTCACCGAACTGGTGGATGTGGAAGCCCTTCAAGGCGTTTGGAGAGTTTCCGGTTATTTCATATGATACCTTGACAGCATCGTTTGGGGTGGATTGTTCAAACTTGACTAAGCCAGAGACACCAACGTCTCCTTTCAATACAGCGATAGCAGAGGCCATTTTTTGTTGTTGTTAATTATATTGTGGTTATGGTTTCTTAGAGAGGTTACTTTAGAATCAAGAGATTCAAGAAAAAATAGGCAAAAGGGGTGTGTTTATAAGAAAAATAAAATTAGGGAGAGATGTGTAAGCTTCCCTAAGAAAAACAGAAGCTAAATTTTTTTCTTACGTTATAATCTTTTTGGTGTGTGTCATTACCAAATTAACACACACACATTTTTGGGGGGAGTGGGTTTTATTTTTTTTTTTTTATGACAAAGCCGTTGTCGGTTTTAAGCAATAAAACGTTATAAACAGCATTATGTCCGAAGACAGTGGAAAAGGGGGAGTGTTGCGCACGTGTACATATAGGTTATTGCTTATGTCCGGGGTGTTCAAAAATGTTGCTTATATCCGTTGTGAACAAGAGTGTTACTTATATCCGATATCCCTTAGCTTATGTGCTCTGTGCAAAAATGCTACCTATATCCGACATACATTTCCTTATGTGCTCTGTGTATTTTTACTTATATCCGTTGTGGTTTTTTGTTTATCTTTTTGGTACATTGCCTATGTCCGAGACTGCCATCACAACTTTTCTTTAAATGCTGTGCTAACCGTTTATATAGTACCCATGTTTTTTTTTCTCCATCTCCTAAAAATTAGCAGAACACACTGTTAGGAGCTTTTAAAATCTCCAAATTGAACCCTTTAATCTCTCTATCTACCTATCTATTATCTAATTATCTGTAATCTAACTAGTAATTTTCGACTGATTAAACAAGGCCAATATTGATAAAAAAAAAAATGCAACCCAATTTAATATTTATGTCATTACATAATTAAAAAAAAATAAGATTAATCTTATTTTTTTTTTTAAATCATGTAATGACATCATATAGAAGAGAGATACGACGATTCTTTGGTTTTGTTAGTTGCCTAAACAACAAACAAAAAAAAAAAAACGACTAACATTTTTTTTTTTTTCAATTATTAACAAAATTGTGTTTTGTCATCAGGTTTACGAATATTACGTGAATTGATTAAGACAGTAGGTAATAGCACTCTCCCCCTTTGGTTGTTGTTTAGGGTCGTATTTGAGAGATAAGAGGCACCTGTTCTCATGCTTCTAAACGACACAAACACCATGGGGATATGATTCTGGAGTAGCCTCTCCCTGTTCATTAGCAAGCCCCCCTTTATCTTTATCATTGTAGCTGTATCCTCTGTTTCAGTGGATTATCTGGTGGAAAAGGTGGCTTGTTTCCATTTTTTCACCTTTTGCGCTTCCGTAATAAGCTGTTCCGCGCACCTTCTTCTTTTTCCCCCCATGACGGAAAAAGGGTGACGTGGGGGTCATGGGGATTAGAAGAGTCCTTTTTTTTTTTGTGCTACGCCCATTTTACGTAAATTTCTCGGGATGAGTTAATTAAAAATTGGGCATGGAACACGGGTGAGAGCCGTTTGCCTTCTGGAGCACTGCCATTTCGTATTTTTCATTTTATATAATCACTCTGATGATGATGAAATATATATATATAAGGAATGCCTTTTGCTGATCTTTATTTTTACAATTCTGATTCATCTTTTTATAATAATTAAATATATTCAATTAAGCACAACCCATACTTTACTAACCCCCAAATAATGGAATCACACATCACATACAAGAAACTCATGGCTGAAAAAATCAAAGACAAGCTCTTCGGAAGCATGGTCAGATACAGAAACATGAATGCCGTACGGTACAAATCCAATTTGAACCCAAACGCTGCCAATACCCCATCCTCTCTGAGCCCTAACCAGAACACAAAGAGCTTTGCCAGCCACACCAGAGAAAAGAAGGCCTCAAAGGGCAAGCTGGAGTTTGAGCTACGAGTTCTTGTTGGCCATGCCATGGTTCTTGACAGGCTAGTGGAGGAGATCGACAGCGAGGAGCTTGCTGTTGAGGACAAGCACACAGCTGTGCCAGACGACAAGCAGAACGTGGCCATAGTCGATGACGACGAAGACTCCGACGACAGCGACGACGACGTGACCTACTACACATACAGCAACTACAAGCTGGAGAAGAGCGATGAAGACCTGCGCTTCTTCAACAACGACGATATAGCCAAGCTGAACAGCACATACAAGGTGCCGTCCATTGAAAGCAAAAGCTGCAGCGTGGCCCCTATAGAAAACAGCTACCAGGACATCAACATCATGATCGCGTGATTGCTTTTTCACTTCTCTTACTTCGATGACTATATAATTATGAACCTTATATTTTGTTTACCCTCTCATGGACCCCATCACCTTTTTTTGTGTGCTCTTTGTTTTTTTTTTCAGTCTAATCTGCGCTGCTGTTGGTGCCCCGCACCCGGCTTTGTGAGCGCTTTTTTTTTTGGGAAGAATTTCTTCGGAAGCTGTTAAACGGGACTTGCGGGGTTTTTTATCCAGTGGAGATGCTCAAAGGAAAAACTGGTGATTTGATTATTTACAAAAAGGGATGTGGAGTAAGGGAGTGAAATGAAGATCCCTTTGTGTGCCTTTGAGATAATAAAAGAGGAGGGAAGTGAATAAAAAAATGAAGATTTTCTTATGCCTTTTTTGAAAGAGTGAATCTTCCATGGACTTTTTTGTTACTGTTGGGTTTTTTATTCGGACTTGCTGGACACTCCGTCGGGAAGCCCCGCACGGCATGAACAAAAAAAAACATAACGGAAATGCACGTGTTTGTTGAACAAAATAAAAATTAGGGACACAACGTCACGTGTGTAAATTGTTAGTCACATGACCCACGTGATGTGTACATTTTTATTTCCAACAAACTGTTAGTCAGTCACGTGGATATGTTTTTTTAAACTCCGCCAAGAAAAATAAACATCCCTAATTCTCTCTCACACCACCCTGAAAAAACACACACACATCAAAATGAGCCATTGGCCGTATATAACAAATCACCTATTTTTTTTATATACATGGCCCCTGTTTTTTTTTCATTATCATCTATGACTCACTCTGATCCCATACAACCATAAAACCAAAATCATGTCTGTTAACAACAACACCGTGCCTACTGAAAAGCCGATTGTATTTGCCCCGGAGACCTACCAGTACGACAAGTCTCAACTGAACGAGCAGGACCTGCCTGCATCCAACGACCCGCTCGAGCTGTTTGAGAAGTGGTTCCAGGAAGCCAAGGAGGACCCTACTGAGATGATTCCAGAGAGCTGTAACGTTGCCACCTGCAACACCGACACTGGCCGTGTCTCCAACAGAATCCTCTTGCTGAAGGAGTTCGACAAGAAGGGCTTTGTGATATACTCCAACTGGAAGACATCGAAGAAGGCCCGCGACGTCAGCAGCAACAAGTACGTCGCCCTGACCTTCTTCTGGAAGAACCTGCAGAGACAGGTGAGGGTTGAGGGTGTTTTGGAGTTTGTGAACAGAGAGACCACTGAGCGTTACTTCAAGACAAGACCACAGGGGTCAAAGATCGGTGCCTGGTCCTCCCCACAGTCCCAGGTCATCGGCAACAGACAGCAGCTCGAGGAGCTTGTTGAGAGCAACAAGAGAAAGTTCGATGGCGTTGAGGATGTTCCATGTCCGGACTTCTGGGGTGGTGTTAGAATCATTCCTTTGGAAATCGAGTTCTGGCAAGGAAGAGACTCGAGACTGCACGACAGAATCTCTTACAGAAGAGAAAACACCAGCGATGAGTGGTCCCCAGTTAGATTAGCTCCGTGATTTATATAACTTTGTACTCTGCCACAAGCATTGTGCTTAACACGAACAGCAGAATCAACGATGATGCCAAAAGCTTTTTTTTTATCGAAGTCCATGTCCGAAAACACACATTCAGAGCCACAGCAGCAAGGATCAGAAACTCGCCGTTTGTGTCGAGGTGAGCAGTCTTCTGCTCCCGCACACTTAGACAGATCAAAAAGATATCCAAAGTATACAGAAACACCATGCTGAAGCTCTTTCTGAAGACCCAGAACTGCGGGGTCTTTTTCAGCACCAACACCACCAGTGCAATTTTGGGGGCCTTTCGAAGCATCTGCGGCAGGATCTCGTTGAATATGTGCTGGGACACGTTTTCCAAGTTGAAGTAGCGGATCAGGTCCAGAGTTATTAAGTACGCGGCCACAAACAGCAGAATAGCCAGGCTGATGACTGTCCGGTACCGCCAGTACACCACAGCAACCACAGCCAGAATGAACTTGTACCTGTACAAGAACAGACACAGCTTGTAGCAGTTTGTAAAAATCCTTGAGAAGTAGAAGTACTCTTTTTTCAGAATGAACGACTCATTCACAAAGGTGTCTATCTCGTCTTTTTGCTTCTTCATGCTCTTGCTGATGGTCAGGGTGGCGTTTTTTAGAGCCTCGCTGTTGGACAGGGTGAAGTTCTTGAGCTGCGAGGAAAAGTTGCCCATCAGTTCCTTTTGTCTAATGTTCAGCGCGTCGATACGCTCCTTGACCTGCTTGATGTTGTTTCTGACTTCTTCTTTGATGTCCTTCTTCAGATCATCCGACACCTCCTCCATCCGCAAATTGAGATAACTCTGCAGCTCTCTTAAAGCAACCATTGTGTTCTTGCTATTCAGAGCAATTTCTGCTTGCAAGTACTCAGTGTACTGTCTAACCACGTTTTCCAGATGGAACTTCTGCAGCGGCTGGGAGAACTGCGTGCACAATTTGTCGAGCTTCTCGGTTTTGAGCATGTATGTCGTCCACAGGTTGCTGTTCTGCTTGACAAGCTCGAGGACTTCTTTGTAGAACGTGACTTTATTTTTGTTGGTGCTGGACCTTTCCATTGTTAGGATGCTGTGGATCAGCTCATTCATCTCATTGCCCTTGTGGTCGTACTTGTTCACCAAGGACGTGGTGGTGTTTCCACTATTGAATGTGTGTTGGTAGATGCTCTTCAGCTCGCATATCAGCAAGTCAATTGACATCTTTGATTTGTCTATTGATCTTAGTGATCCTGATTTATGGGGGTCGGTAGTCATGCAGCTTAAGTAAGCCGGCTCAATGGCTTGCTTCACACACAGCCCGTACTCGTCCTCATTGAGAAAGTCGCTGTTTGAGACAAGACTGGGTGAAAATAGGTTGCTGTTCAAAGTTTTGATGGTTGACTTAAAGTCTTGGGGATTGACGCTCAGCTGCTGTGCTAGTTCCCATTGTTGAAAGGGATTCTCGTTCTTTGATGGTTTGAATGAAAACTTCAATCCAAATAAAGCGGTGGTTTGGTGGAGATGAGCAAGGAGCAGGAACAGTATATGTGTGCTAAAAAGTTTCATAAGAAGTCGTGTCTTGGGTATTACTTTGAAAGAAATAAAGTAAATGCAATAAAGAATTAAGTTTTGCGACTTTTTCTTTTTAAATTTTGCCGATTTGCAATTCTTTGAAAAGTAGTTTCATATTGGTTTCAAAGTTTAGGTAGATACTCTTTTTGATTGCATGTGCACAAGAAAGCAGCTTTTTTATTGTTTATTATTTATCAAGTCAAAAATATACATTTTTTAATTAATCAAATACACTATTTGTTGTAGAAAATTGTTTAGTTCACAATATACCTGGCCGGTTTTATGTTTGTTCTTATGAATTTGTTCACCTATTAATTAAAGCCACGTCGAAGTCTTCTTTTTTTTTAAATGGTCACGTGTATTGAGCTTACAATCTTAACAGTTACCCAGCCATTTACGTATTACCAAATTAATTGCCTATTTGGGATACAAGCTATTTTTGCCTTCACTGGAAAAACGTTCTGCGCCATTTTTTTTTTTTTTTTTTTTTTTTTTTTGGCACAGATGTGTTTATTCTGTTTACGTGTCAAACTCTATTTTCCCTTAATAAACAGTTAAACACTCCACCAAAGAATCCACATATATTACACCTATACCTCCAACAGAAAACCATATCTAATGCCTAACATATTTAGAATTTTAGCTGACTCTGCCCATCTGCTCAGTATCGTGGTTCTTATAAACAGTATAAGAAAAACCACACAAATAGACGGGATATCCTTCAAAACCCAAACCTTATATGTCATAGTGTTCTTCACAAGATACCTCGATGTATTCATGCTTCAAAAGCAGTCTTTGTACAACTTATTGTTCAAGATAACTTTTATGGTGACTTCTGTATACACATTGTACATCATGAAGCAGTGCGCAAGAGTCAACCCAGTCTCCTATAACGACATGATAATCAAGGACTCATTCAAAATCAGATACTGCTTGCTGTTTGCTGCCGCCATGGCCATGATGTTCCACTACAAGTTTTCTTTTCAACAGCTGGCTTGGTCATTCTCTATCTGGTTGGAGAGCATTGCTGTGATACCGCAATTGTTCTTGTTACAAAAGCTGAAAAAAGCAGATGCATTGACCGCCAACTACATCTTCCTTATGGGCCTATACAGAGCGATGTACATTCCAAACTGGATCTACAGATACACTGTATGGGAGAGATTTGAGAAAATCAGTTTCTTTGCCGGTGTTCTGCAAACCATTGTTTACTCAGACTTCTTCTATATTTATATCAGTAAGGTGTTTGATGATAAAGACTTCCAGCTACCACATTGATTATATAAGAGATACAGAGTAAAGAAAAAAATATTAATAAAAAAAATACACAATGATCTTGTCACTTTTTATATAGCATTATCCATTCTAATCCTTCTTTAAAGCATGGTATTCCATTCTGACACCTTCCTTGTTTATGATCAATATTTCCAAACCATCACCAACAGTGATGTGTCTTTCCGTAACACTTGTGAAGGCATCCTTGACCAACTTCAAGCACTCCTCCAAAGTCAAGAACTCAACTTTTCTTCTTTCTGTGGAGTTGGTTCCTGGGACGTATTGGTTTTTGAAGTTTACTTGGTTATCTAAGAACGGCATTATAAGGGAGGCACCAGCACCACCGACTCTACACTGCTCTCTCTCGTAAGAGCCAACTGGATCAAACGAGTACACACACCCCTTTCCTTCTTCATCCAAACCCGCAATGATTGTGTGGACGTAGTACGGAAAGAATCTTTTTCCGTATAGAATATGCTGGACGTTTCTGGCTGCGCTTTGCATGGTCATTGATGACTCCTTGCTTGGGTTCCCGTCATTCAAAAACTCGAAGCCAGGCTCAATCTTTCTGTTCTGGCTGGAGGTGTAGAACTTGTAGTTCTCCTCAAAGTCCTCGGTCAAAGCATCTCCATCAGCAGAGAACCCGTTGGTTCCAAACAAAATACTCTTGCTGGTTCCCACCAACTTGTTCTTTTTGTCTTCAGCAGTCAAGTCTGGAGTGATGACCTTGATTTTATGGGATAATCTTGTGTTGATAGAGTAGTCAACAGACTGTCTGGTGTCACTTGCCAAAATGGCGAAGTCTTCACCTGCAATTCCTAGCAAGGTACCACCGTTGTCTGAGTATGGGTTGAATTGATGTTGTATAGGTTCTTTTCCGTATTGAGCAACCATTTTGTCGTAACTTAGGTTTCCTTTTGTTGTTTTTTGGGGTTGTGATAATCTTGTTATAATATTGTTTAATGGGAATAGATTATGGTGGCAAATTATCACAAGGAGCGAAAACGACGTGAGTGTGTGTTTTTTCAAACACCTGAAGAGTGTGCGCTTTGCCTATTTTTTTGGGCAAATGTTTGTTTTACACGTGCTTGTCACGTGATTAATAAAGAACCTAAAATGCATTATTTATGGCTATCTTAAAAACAGAACCAATGACAACTGGTGATCAACAGCAACCATGAAGTAGGACTAGGAAGTGCAAAATGTGTACAAAACTTGTGGTAAAATTTATTTGCAAGTTTTTTTGTAGTCAAAGGGAAAACAACACCAAGATGGCGATGGGGATATACTTATCCCCACACAACATCTTTTTGATTTAATCTTATAAAAACAAATCAATAAAGAAAGATTCCAAAAATTCAACTGATTCGAGATCATCAAGTCATAAAACCAATAAGTCGTTGCTAATAATATATGCGTATCATATGTACCAAGAATCCTCCAAAGCCTTTTATTGTTTAGAGAAATCAAAAAAAAACTGCCTCGCAGTTGACCAGCATTGTTAAATCAGTGTCTCACAAGCAACTAATCAAAAACCAAAACGTCTTTGTCTGCTGCTTTTGTTGGATATCTGAATAAGAAAAATACTGGTCAGAGGCAGTCATCTTCAATTTACTACTAAAACAAAAAAACTAAGTGTGGAAACTCTTCACTTATGAAATATTAATAAGCCAACTCAAAAAACTCTGGGCTTATGACTCTGTAAGATGACCAAACAAAATCAATTAGATACAGCTTGCTGAAAACCCTAAGCTTTTCAAGTGAATCACTTAGAATTCAGCATGCTGCGTTAAACAAAAACACACACACCAGAAGAGTCAACATAGTTCCACTGCAACAGGATTTGTGTGCAGAAGTATTACTAAAACACTGATTCTATTTATTATGTTTTTTTTATAAGTTTAATCAAAGTGCCGTAAAAAACAAAAAAACAGAAACAAATCCATAGAAAACAAAGAAAAAATAGAAACACGAAACACTTTGACGATGATGGCCAAAGAAGAGTGCCACTGAAGCTGTCATGAAGTTATTTATTCAAAGAATGAATTGATGGTAGAGGAAAAGCTTGTTTTTCTTTTTTTTAAAAAAAGAAACGTGAAACAGAAGCCATGTTTATGACCATGGAAACCCTATTTGAAAACAAAACAAGTTCTGTTCATATGCACGAGGTTCTGAGTACTACTCAAGAGCACTTCCTTCCATTCACAGCCAAGTCTTTTCAGTCACTTCATATGGGAACAGCCTCGTTTTGGGCACCACTAATCGGTAACCATCAAATAACCATCAATTCAACTATAGGTGCTTTTCAGGCTGCAGCATAAACAGTCTCCAGAAAAAGCATTCAAGCCTGAGAAAAAACCAGCATTTGCTGTTGACTCTGTCGCCTGCTTGCTGAAAGCAGGAGCACGGGCTTGATATAGATCAGGTTCAAGGAACTCTCCTGGCCAAACTAGCACCCTTCCACACTCTACGCATCTAAAAAAAAAAGCTAAGTAAGGAAAACAGAAACATGAAAGTTCTTTTTGCATTTTTATCCTACTTGTATGTTGTTTTTTTGCTTTTTCTTAGAATTGCGTGGTGCACTTGAAGGACACAGCCGCCGGCATGCACATTTAGGCATGCGTTTGATGCAAAGACAGGGTATTGCTTCTTATCATTGGGTTGGCAGGCAGAGATTGGCAGTGGATATGCGACTCGTAAAGGTGTGTGGTGATGAGATGTTTGGTTTTATTTCGTGAGTGATTTTCGTTGACCAATCTTTTTTTTTCCCGTTTTTGGAACTTTATTCGCTCAAAAAGGAATGGCGGCTATATATTTATTGGGATCAAAAAGGCAGTGGTGTAGTTTCCAAACGAGAGAAGAAGGTTTCGACTGGGTTGAAATGTGCAATAATGAGCCTAGTAATTTGGTTGCCGTTTCTTGCTTCTCATTTGCTGCTATTGACAACCTGTTTCCCATACAATATCCACTCTGCGTGTGAGGTTTTTGCATGAGCACTTTTAACACCGTTAAAACTCCTTGCGCCCTTTTGGCTCTCAGGGCCTTTTTTTTTTTTTTTTTGGCATTTTTCCTTTAAACATCATTGATAAGACACATCACCTAACAACAACACACCAGGAAACACCCCCAATAACTACAAAATACAAAAAACAAATAGAAAAAAAAATGATTATTGGTATTATTTGGAACAATGTTCGACTGCACAAGGACTTTGTGCTGGCACGTGGAAGCCACAGATCATTTACACAAGGCCTGCTGCTGAGAAACCAGGACAAGCATGAGCTACACTTCAAAATGACGCCCTACCAGGTATTGAATGTGCCTGATGCAGAAAACTTTGATTTAGCCATTGCCAAGAAACACTACTACAAGCTGTGTAAGATCTATCATCCAGATACCTCTGCCGACAAGGACGATGCGAACGAGAAGTTCTTGATGGTCAAGGAGGCTTACACTATTTTGAAGGACCCTTTGAAGAAGAAAGGCTATGATGCGTACGGAAACGGATGGAAGTACGAGTCTCCAGAGTTGAAGGAGCAGAAGAAGCACAGGAACGGAACCAGCTCTTCAAGCATGTACGGCGATGTGAACGCTGCCAGAGACAGAAACATGGACGAAGACACCTTCTGGGAGTACATGAACGCAGCCACCTATGCTGAGCGAGCACGTTTCAACAACAGAAGCTACGGGAACAATGATACATACACAAGCGATCACTACGCCTACAACCCACTGACTATGTTGCCTGGGGTTAGGATGTCTAAGATGGAGCTGGTCCTGTGGTTGGCAGTTGTTGCTTATGCTCTTTACGCATTTGCGTTTGTGGGCACATACAACTTTTTGTTTGCAGAGGATTTGGAGGCTTTTACAAAAGATACAGACTTGCAGGCAATCATCAGAGCTGAGTTGCTGAATGCATACAGCAATTACGATATTGCCTACAGCGATGCGTGGAGCAGAATCAGACGGTTCTTGTTTCACAGAAGCTATGAGAACTACAGACACACTGAGGACGAAGATTTTGTGAAGTCAAAGAGGTCACAAGACACAGAAGAGTTTGCAAACAGTGATGACCGGTCTGTGTTATTAAAGAAGAAGATCAATCAGGAGATCGAGCACAGTGAGCGGCTCCTGGATGAGTTAAAGCACGAAGACATAAAAGTGGAGGATGTCAACAAGTACGTAAACTCCAAACCTTAAGCAGCACTGCTTCCTGCTGACCCTTGTATATATATAGTAATGACCTAATGACGACCTTGATTGATAGTGTGATGATCTGTTATCTCCGACAGCGACTGAGAAGAATTTTTTCTTGTGTTTTTGATTTTTTTTTTTTTCTCCCTTTGGGTGTGAGATTTTCTCTTCGCCAAACTTTTATTTTTATATAATTTTTTTTTGTTGGTTGGCCAGACATTTATGATAAGTTGAGATCAATCCCCAAAACAAAACAACTCAGACATAGAAACCAAAGGCAATCGCTATTGTTTGATACTATTTGGACAGCATTATATCTGAAACGCGGAAAGAACAACAAAAAACAATAAAAAACAAAGAGAAACATGGATGAACTTAGAATGAAAAAAACAGCTGCCTCTGTCATAGCCAAGCAGCTGAAGCAGCTGACCGATCCCAAAACAGCCATACCGTACTTTAACGTTGAGCTGAGCAGCGGTTCAAACCTCTTTTCCTGGAACATTGGGATTATGATAGACAACGAGGAGTCCATATACAACGGCGGCTACCTGAAGGGGATGATGACTTTTCCGTTTGACTACCCATACTCCCCACCAACATTTAGATTTGTTCCTGCCATATACCACCCAAACATCTACAAGGACGGGAGGGTGTGCATCTCGATTCTCCACCAGTCCGGAGACGAGACATCTGGCGAGCCAGACAACGAGACATGGTCGCCAGTGCAGACAGCGGAAACGGTGCTGATGTCGATCATATCTCTTTTGGAGGACCCCAACCTGGACTCCCCAGCAAACGTTGATGCTGCTGTTGACCTGAAGAAGAGCAAAAAGCTGTATGAGGAAAGAGTATTGCTGGAGGTCAAGAGATCGCAGCTAAACATACCAAAGGACTTTTTGTACAAGAAGAAAGTCGAGATAGACAACCTGAGAAACAACATCCCAAACGACGGCAGCCCCAGCGTCCACGGCAGCCAGTCCGCCACAAACACAACCGCGTCTTCCAGCAGCTGGTTTGATCCACAGCAGAAGAAGAAGTCCTTTCTGGCATGACTCTGACGTTGAGGATGAGGAGCTGGAGGTGGAGTTCTCCGAAAGCGATGACGAGTAGTGTGCTAACCTGATTGATTATAAGTTTTTTTAATTTATTTTTTTTATTTTTAATAGGAGATTTGCTTTATGTATTCGAATATGAAGGTTATGTAATTGTTCTGTGAGGACGTGTCTGTGCTAATTAGCCGTGATTTCTATGAGAGGTTTTTTTGTTTTTTTTTGGAGAAATTGTGAAGAAGAACTACACGTGATAGCTGTGCATATCTCCGTCACAGGCACAGACAGTTTTACTTGTAGAAAATATGTCTCTGCTGCATTTTTGCTTTTCTTTAACACGTGACCAAGTTATAAATTCGCTGATACGCGAAAAAAAATAAAACAAAAGAAGTGCCAATGTTTGCTGTTTTTGTCTACGTTTTTTTTTTGCTGCCCGAAATACACAAAAATACGTAAGGATGACGGAAAAATTACAAGTCTTAGGTGAAATCAGAAGAACAACAGATTCTTCATGGAGCATTCCAACTCAATGATGTAAACGACATTTCTGGAGAACAAGCAGTTTTAATTTTTTTTGTGGAGACAGAGAATAACAAAAAAAAAACAGAACGAATCAAGAGAAAGCAAAGACTCAAACTTTGTGTAGCTCGATTTCAAGTCCTAGGGTCTGTTTCGGTAGAGATAATTTGTGTTTTTCCGGCGGTTTAAAAATGGGAACAACTTTTAATATACTCAGTGCTAGCCTTGGGCATCCAAAACACCTCCAAACATCACCTCATTGGAAATTCACCTACTCTTATCTCTGTACGAGCCCTTATTGCCGCCTTACCCCAATCAGCTGATCTATTAGCCGTTCGTTTTACTCGAATTATTCTTGCTCACTGCAATGGTGACGTAAAAATGCTTTTTCACTGCCTACGTTTCTTTTTTTTTTTTTTCTTGTATTTTTTGTCTTGCCGGAAAAACATGCCACCGTAATGAGACGTACGTACCCCAGACGGTTTTTCCCAATCAAGTCAAAAAGTGACGCTGTCTACGCCGGAAAAATAAAAATACACACAAAAAACAATTGTTGGCACAACAATTTCTCCGCACCACACTAACAAGGTAAAATTTTTTTTCCTCCTATTTCAGAATGTTCAGGATGCTCTATATAAGCAGGACGTCATTGTTGTTCTCATTACTCTCAGATATGTAAGCTCTATCTTAATAAATATTATGAATCAAAAAATTGTAAACAAAACCAAATATAACTTCTAACATCACAATGTCAGACGTACAACACTCCGAAGATAAAAAGTCCCTGAATACCCCATCCGAACAATCACTCAAACACGACGAAAAGTCTTTGAACGGAATCATAGAAGAGGAAGCTGCCTCTAAGAACTACTCCGAGTTCCTAGGTGTTGTGCTTCTGTGTTTGCTGATTTCCTTCGGTGGTTTCATTTTCGGTTTCGATACCGGTACCATTGGTGGTTTCTTCAACATGGGTAACTTCAAACAAAGATTTGGTTCCTACCACAAAGGGAGACAAGAATACTACTTCAGCAATGTCAGAACTGGTTTGATTGTTTCCATTTTCAATGTTGGTTGTGCCTTTGGTGGTATCATCCTTGGTGGTCTATCCGACAAGTACGGTAGAAAGCTTTCTCTAAGTATAGTCACTGTCATCTACATGGTTGGTATTTTAATTCAAATCACCTCCCAAAAGAATAATGCCGTTTGGGTCCAATACTTCATCGGTAGAGCTATTTCCGGTTTAGGTAACGGTGCCATTTCTGTTATCTGCCCAACCTTCTTGGCTGAAACTGCCCCAGCCAACTTGAGATCAGTTTGTGTTACCTTCTACCAATTAATGATTACCCTGGGTATCTTTATGGGTTACTGCTGTAACTACGGTACCAAGCAATACTCCGACAACACCACTGCTCAATGGAGAGTTGCTCTAGGTCTATGTTTCGTTTGGGCCTTATTCATGATTTTCGGTTTGACTTTAGTTCCTGAATCCGCTAGATATTTGATTCAAAAGGACAGATTAGAAGAAGGTAAGCAGTCCTTGGCCTTCCTAAACAAGAGTGCCATCGACGATCCATTAATCCAAGCTGAATTTGACAACATCTTAGCTGCTGTTGAAGCAGAAAAGCTAGCTGGTCAAGCTTCTTACCGTGAAATCTTTGCCACCAAGACCAAGGTCTTCCAAAGATTGGTTATGGGTTGTGTTGTTCAATCTTTGCAACAATTAAGTGGTGACAACTTCTTCTTCTACTACGGTACAACTGTCTTCTCCGCTGTTGGTTTGAAGGACTCCTTCCAAACCTCCATTGTTATCGGTGTTGTAAACTTCTTTTCCACCTTCTGTGCCTTGTACACCGTTGAAAGATGGGGCAGAAGACAAGTTCTATTGACCGGTGCCATCACCATGGTCTTCTGTTACGTTGTCTTTTCAACTGTTGGTGTCAAGAAATTATACATTGGCGGGTACTCTCCAACTGCTGAGACCTCCAAGGGTGCTGGTAACTGTATGATTGTCTTTACCTGTTTCTTCATTTTCTGCTTTGCCAACAGTTGGGCCGGTTTGGCTTATGTCATCTGTTCTGAAACATACCCATTAAGAGTCAAGAACAAATGTATGGCTGTTGCCTCTGCCTTCAACTGGTTATGGGGTTTCCTGATTTCCTTCTTCACTCCATTCATTACCTCTGCCATCCACTTCTCTTACGGTTACGTCTTCATGGGGTGCATGATCTTCGGTTTCTTCTACGTCTTCTTTGTTGTTCCAGAAACCAAGGGTTTGACCTTGGAAGAAGTCAACGAAATGTGGCTAGACGGTGTCTTGCCATGGAAGTCTGCTTCCTGGGTTCCAGCCTCCAAGAGAGGTGATGACTACGACAACGAAGCCCTAAAGCACAACGACAAGACCGGATTCAGAAAGTTCTTCTAGGTTCAAAGTGCTCTTCACAATATATACTAAAATTTTAATGACACGCAAAAGCTTTTTAATGATTCAAAAATAAATAAATAAAAACAAAGATGATGTGACTTAAACTTCTATATAATTAAGGGTAAATTTTCTTTTTGTTGGCCTATTCAGCAGCTTCACGCTCGTCGGTGATGTATGTCACTTCGATCCATGCAGAACCCTTTGCGGATGACTCTGGTGCGTCTGATCTGGACAAGACGATGTCCTTTGCGAAGTACTGGTAGATGAATGGCTTGGTGGCAGTGACACCTGAGACGATGTTCTTGACGAATTGCGGAATCTCGTTCATGACATCCATTCTTTCAATCAAGGCGGTCAAGTCACCCTTCAACTCAAAGGTGATTGGCTTTGCGCCGTCAACTGACTCGTTGTCTACGTCGTTGTTGATGACTTCGTATCCGGTGAAGGTGTAGTCAACGCTCTTGGCGTATGACCAGCCTGTTTCCTCGTCCTTGTACTGGCCCAAAAGCTTCAAGTCGTTGTCGCATGGACAGGCTATGACTTTAGTTTCCTTGTCGTCATCAACGGTGACGATGGCCTGGGAGACCACGCTGTTGGCGTACGACTTTGGAGTTTCGAACTGCATCAAAACCAAACTCTCAGTCTCATTCACAAACCATGCAAATCTCCATTCCTTGGCACAGTGGTGTGGCTTCATGTTTTGCAAGGCCATGACATATAGCCCAAAGGTCTTTTCACTGGTCATTTCAATGACATCACCAGTGGTTAAGTTTGTGATGGAACCCTCGACTTGGCCTCTTGGGTGGTAGACGTGTCTCATGGAACCCCACTGCTCCTCGATGGATGGGCCGTAGTAGGTGCTTGGGTCTTCACCGAACTTGACACCGTTTGGAGCGGTTGGCTTGAACAGCAAATCAACAATGGACTCTGGGTTGACCTCGGACTTGATTCTCAATGAGCCGTCATCGTTCCACTCAAGGCTCATGTTGTCGGCCTTGAAGTTCTTCTTGCCAACAATCTCGAAGTTCTCAAGCTTGGTGGATGTCCATATCTGCTTGAAGTCAGGGTTCTTGCTGCTGTATAGCTTGAATGTGAACTGAGCTGAGGTGGTGATCCCTATGTTTGAGTGGATGATCTGGGCAAAGCCACAGTACCCGGACTCAAGGTCGTTGATGTAGAAGGTGGCTGTTTCGACATTGGTGTTGCTTGGGTTTTGGAAGTCAAAATCACCTTTTGAAAGAACAGCCTTGGTGTATGGATTCAGCTTCTTTGAAGTCAATCTTTTGGTGCTTGAGTGGAAGTGTGATTCACCGTATTCAGGCTCGGCTAGGCCAGTGACCGCAGAAATACCTCCTTGTATCCACTTGAACATTGTTAATGGTAGTTGAGTGTTTTTTGGTTAATGATTTGCTTTTTTTGGTAAAGGTCTTCTTCTTCAGATGACTTTGTGTTATCTTTTGAGCCAGTGTCATGAATCAAAAAAAGGCAAAGGAAAATACATTAACAAAAAACTAACACCCATTGCCAGAGCCTCACCCAGTCGCCAAAAAATATTACAAGAAAAAAAACTCACACTGTCTTGTAAAAAAAAAATAAGACTAGAAAAAAAATATATACTCATAAACGGGATCCTGCTACAAACGCGATCCAAGATCCAGATGCTTGTATCTATGCTATTTTTTTTTTTTGTTGCTAAGACAGATTTATGGGATCCATGTCAAGCTGGGGGAAAAAAAAAAATAAGAAGATAAAAGTGTGTGTGTGTGTACTCGTGTTTTTTTTTCTTTGGTTCTTTTGTGTTGATGAGGATCCACAAGTGGTGAGCTAAATCCGAAGGTAAGCTTTTCTTTTTTTTTTTGAGGCTCAGTATCTACCAAGAAATACTCTGGAATGATGATTCGGAACAGCTTTCCTGTTTGGGACGTTTCTTAAGTCCGTCATACGAGCGTATATAAAGGCAAAAAATAACAGGTTATTCTCCAGAAAAATGTAATGCTAATCCCCGATAAAACAGCAACCATTTGTGTGAGCTGATAATCGCATGATCACATGAACAAATCCTCCATTTTACACAAACGATGAAACCAAATAAAATAAAGAAAGAATGTAAATAATACCAACCTTATATCGGTCGTGCTGTCACAAGCTAAACGACTTTTTTCACTCTCCTAATTCTCATTATTTTTTGATTTATTTAATATTTTTTTACTAGTGGTTTTCAGCTTTCGTTTATAAAAAAAAAACAGCAACGGTGCTGGGGGGAATCGTCGTTCCTCCCCAAAAAAAAAACATCACACGCTGAAGAGATCTAAAGTGAACAGTAAAAATTTTACCGCCATATTACTGTCTTTTTTTAAGTATTTGAATTGCAACTAATTGTGAAAAAGATCACATCAGATTATCTCTTGTCTGTTTTATATAAGAAAGAAGAGATAACCAAAAAGAAAAAGAGCACTTAATTCTATATCTGTTTTTATTTTTTTTTTTGTTAACTATAAGTTTATACCTTTACAGTTTAAAGAACAACTCTTTTAGTACCCAACCAAAGCAAAAAAAAAAACAAACATACATATACAACTATGAGCAGCCAAAGCAACTCAATGATATCAAAGCTGGTATCTTTCCTGTACAATGACCTGAGTCTTAAGCAGCAGATTCTTCTAGCTGTTTTGACTCCTTTCGTCTACTGCTACCTGGAACAAATCATATACTACGGAATCATCAGACAAGACCTTCCACCACAAGTGTTCTACTACATCCCATGGGTAGGTTCTGCTGTTGAGTACGGTATGGCTCCTTACGAGTTCTTTGCCAAGATGGAAAAGAAGCACGGTCCTGTTTTCACCTTTGTTTTATTAGGTAAAAGAATGACTGTTTGTCTAGGTCCAAAGGGTCACGAATTTGTATTGAATGCCAAGCTAAACGAAGTCTCTGCTGAAGACGCATACACCCACTTGACCACCCCAGTCTTTGGTAAGGGTGTTATCTATGACTGTCCAAACCACAGATTGATGGACCAAAAGAAGTTCGTCAAGAACGCCTTGTCTGTTGAATCATTCAAGACCTACGTCCCATTGATCAAAGAAGAAGTATACAAGTACTTCAACGACTCCCCATACTTCAACATCAACAAAAAAACAAGCGGTGATGCCAACTTAATGGCCACCCAATCTGAATTGACCATCTTCACTGCCTCCAGATCTTTACTAGGTAAAGACATGAGAGATATGCTAAGTACCGATTTTGCATACTTATATTCTGACTTAGACAAGGGTTTCAAGCCAATCAACTTTGTCTTCCCTCACTTGCCTTTCATCCCTCACTACAAGCAAAGAGACAATGCCCAAAGAATTATTTCTGGAACCTACATGAAACTGATCACCAAAAGAAGAGAAACCAATGACATCCAACCAGGTAGAGACTTGATTGATGCCTTGATGTCTTACTCAACCTACAAGGACGGTGTCAAGATGACTGACCAAGAAATTGCTAACTTGTTAATTGGTGTTTTAATGGGTGGTCAACACACCTCTGCTGCCACATCTGCTTGGATTCTATTGCACTTGGCTGAAAGACCAGAATTGCAACAAGAATTATTGGAAGAACAAATCAGAGTCTTGGGCTCTTTGGATAAGGAAGTCACCTACGACGACTTGCAAAACATGCCTTTGGTCAACCAAGTCATCAAGGAAACCCTAAGACTACACACCCCATTGCACTCCATCTTCAGAAAGGTCATGAAGGACTTGAAGTTCCCAAACACCAAGTACGTTATTCCAAAAGGCTACCATGTTTTGATCTCCCCTGGTTACGCTCAAATGCAAGACAAGTTCTTCCCTGAAGCCATGTCCTGGAACCCTCACAGATGGGATGACGATGCCAAGAGTTCTTACTCCACCGCTGAAAAGGTCGACTACGGGTTCGGTGCTGTTTCAAAGGGTGTTTCCTCTCCATACTTGCCTTTCGGTGGTGGTAGACATAGATGTATCGGTGAGCACTTTGCTTACTGCCAACTAGCTACCATCATCACCCTATACATCAGAACCTTCAAGTTCAGATTGGCTGATAACACCAAGAGAGTCCCATCCCCAGATTTCCAGTCCATGGTCACCTTGCCTCTGGACCCTGCTTGCATTCATTGGGAAAAGAGAGAAACTGCTTAATTCTCAAAATACATAGGATTAAAAAGCTTATATGATATTTATAAATATAAAAAAAAAAAATAAAAAAAAAAGATTCAAATTTAATTGATTTAAATTGTAACATAATATATATACGATATTGAATTGTTGATATTTTATTTATTGGAGTGATGGATCAACATCTTTGCTTTCGACTGTTGGCAAAGAAGGCTTTTCAGGTTCTTGTGGTGTTTCATCAACCTCTTTGGGTTCATCTTTTTCAGCAGGTTCGTCGATAACAACATCTAGCTCTTTTGGTTCTTGTTGGCTGGGTTTGGCTATCGATGGCTCCTTGGTTTCATCATTGGTGTTCACCTCAACCTCAACATCCTGTTCTTTTGGCTCTATGACCTCAATGGGGAATGTTTCAGCTGGCTTTGGCAGATTTTCGTCCTTCTCATTGGTGATGTCTATAACCTCAACAGGTTTATTAACGTTTTCTTCGACCTCTTCCTTGATTGGACCAGAATTTTTTCCTCCTTTTTTAGCGGCAAAAGTCTCCTCATTGTTCTCAACCTTGATTCTCTTCACAGGCTCATTACAGTCATTCTCCATATCATCCAAAATGTCCTTGATCAATTTCAAATTGTTTCCCTGGATGAAAGCAAGCATATTCAACAAATCATTATCAACGAGCTTACCATTCATACCCTTCATACCTCTGACTCTATCCATCTGTGACTTTGTGATCAATTGTGACTTCAAAGGACTTTTGGCAATGTAGCTTTTGATGTCCTTGATCTCCTCCATCTCCTTCTCCGTCTTCAAAGCTCTGTATCTTCTCATTCTCTCGGTCTTGTATTCTTGCTCAAACTTCTTGTATACCTCAGTGCTGACCTTCATCTGAATTCTCTTCATTAGCACCCTGTTTCTCAGCAGTCTGCTTCTGGGAGGAATGTTGAATTCATACTTGAAAAACATTTCCCAGATCACATCAATCTTGGACTTCACCAATGGATTGATGTCAGTGTACTGCTCATAATGCTTTTCATTGACTTTACCAAACTCGAATTCATAACCTGGTTTGAACTTGTCTATGGAAACCGGATTGATCAGCTTTGTTGGCTCGCCTGCTGTTGTCTCCGTAGCTGATTCATTGTTTCCATCAACTGTTTCTTTGGTGACGTCTTGTTTCAATGGCAAAACAGTGAAATCTTGCACATTGTGGCCTAGTTTCCTTCTCTTTTTCAGCATCACGACATTGCCCTCCAATGGCAAGCTTTTCGGGTACTCAGAGTCAGTTCCTGATTTGAAGACTCTCTCATTGGCTGGCAAAATGGACCCGTCATCGGCCAGAGTATCCACATGGGTTCTCTTCTTGTACTTCACAGCAGGAGCAACAAAGTTTACCATTTCCTTAGAAATCACAGACACAGCATCCTGCAGTTCCAAGTTCGAGTCACCAATCACATTTCTCACGTTTTCAGGCAACTCAGACAAAATAAACTGTATGCAGTCATCCATGATGGCAAACAATATGGACAGCAGCAAGTACTTATTGACCCTCTTTTTGTTGGTGTCATCAATGGTGATCGCACCCCCATGAGCATCAATTGTCTCAGCCATTGCGTTTTCGTGTCTATGCTTCATGAACGGCATGAAGAAGTCATTTTTCAGCTTTATTTCTACACGGCCCAAAATGAAGTCAAAGATCTCAGTCAAGTCGTTGTTCTCCTTGCCGGCCTCGTCATTTGAAAGACTCTTTCTTCTGAGATTCTGTTTGTCCAGATCTTTCAAAATATCTCTTATTCCCAAAACAACCTTGTCCACATTGAACAGCTTGGTGTAGTTCTTGACAACTTTCCCAAAGTGACGTCCTATGTCAGTGATCAGCCCGGAGTACCAGACCAAGTAAAAGATCATGTATGATCTGATGATGGTAGAGTATGTTTCAATGGATTCGTTGTCGATTCTGCTGTAAAACTTCTTGAACTTTCTGATGACAAGATCGATTTGCTCATCAACCTTCATCTGCAGGTCATCCGAAATCACATGTGGAATCGCCTTGAACTCAGGGTTCTTCAATAAAGTCACTTCCTCATATGACTTCACATATCCTGTAGGTGCCTTGACCAGTGTCTTCAGAATGCAGAACAGCTTTTGGTTGATGTTGTCAAATAATGTGTCTGGGTGTCTAGGTATTTTCAAAACAGTAGAGTTTGGGGCTTGGAATCTCTTGGTTTTCTTGACTTTGGCAGGTCCTGCTGTGCTCTTTTTAGTTGCTGGGTCTTTAGGATGTTTTTTGATTTTTCCTTCGCTTAAATGGATAATTCTTAGCTTGGAAACATCCGCCTCTACATCATCCCTCTTTCTCTTCGGAATAATACCGGTATCAAAGTGTTTGATGATTGTACCCAGATGCGACATGCCATTACCATCGCCAAAGGTATCTTTATTGGCATTGGAGTAGTACAGATGTTTTTTGTTATCTCCAGAATTAGTTTTCTTCTGTTGGAATGTCACCTTCTTGTGAGTCTCAAATGGTTTTCTGTCTACTCTCTGCTGAATCAATTCTTTGTTGAAGTTTTTCAGCTTCAAAACGTCAATGGTCAAGCCACTGTCTTTTTCATGAGAGAAAATTTCCTCTAAAGCATCATCCGGCTGTTCGTATAGCCAGTAAAGAGAAACATTTCCATACTTTGCAGTATTTATTACACTCTCACCATAGTTGTAGACTGGAACTTCTGGTATTTGGTAAGGTGGATGGGCTTTGTATTGAATGCTCCAATTGATCACATAGCCTTGTTCAATGCTTCCCAGGTCCAAATCAAATGATGTCATTGCACCCAGATGCTTCAGCAAGTTGGCTTGGACATTCTTGATCATATCATTGTACTTTTCATTATGGTCTTGTGGGTTTTCTAGTTTGAAACGCTCCCAAACATTTACGTTTCTGCCAAGAACATCAATCTTGCCTTTTTCCTCGAAATCAGTCATCCTTCTCTCACTGCTCTTCATGTTGTTTTTGGCCAAAGGCAGTTTTGGAATACCTAGATCATCCAGTTTCAGGTAGTAAGGGAAAGGAGGGCCCTTCAACACCACAGGAATCAGTCTTAATGAGTTTTTGGAAATCACCGCGTTCTTGTCACTTAAAATAGTTGGATCAACAGGGTTATATGACAAGCTCGTTATGTTTTTAATATCGCTTTGGTAGTTGTCAAAATCAATAATATCCTCATGAAGAACAGCGCTGTCCCCATGGCTGAAGTCAGTTTCGGAGGCTGCAATGCCGTTTTGGACTGCATTGTCAGGTTTGATGACACTAACAGCTGCTTTGCCATTTTTGTCCAGGCTCTTCATGTACTCAATTCTCCGAGCATTTTCTCTTTCTCTGAGCTTTCTGGTATCTTCCTTCTCAATTCTCTTTCTTTCCTTGGCTAGCTGACGCTGTCTTTCTTGGACCTCCTTGGCATGTGCCTTCTTGACCTGTTTCAGAATTCTGGCCTCTTCTTTCTTCTTCAAGGGTCTGTCTTCGCCCTTCTTCTTCAACTCGGCCATCAGCTCGTTTCTGGCGGTTTTGTATTTCTCCCAGAGTCCAGCCTTCATCATGACTTCGCTTTGCGACATGTTGCCAGGCTTGATGGTTGAGTACCTAGAGTTCAAGAACTTATTTGAATCCAAGACGCCAATGCTAGAACCATTCTTCCCATCAGAGAATGTGTTCTTGACTGTCAGTCTACTGAACCCATTATTGAAAGTCTTATCACGGGCTGACAAGCCTTCTTTGTTCCGTTGCTTCTCAAACATCAAAGACTTCTTCTCGGCTTCCTTCAGCTTCCGGTTGTTTTCCTTCTCCAGCTTCTTCAAAGCAAGTTGCTGTTCCCTGATTTCTCGCTGCTGCAAACGATGCGCCAGTTTTTCTTGTTTTTGCTTTTCCAGTTCCTTCAGCTTCAATGCCTTTGCTTCTTCTTTTAGTTTCTTTTGCTTGGCCTTCTCCTCCTTCTCCTTCTTCATCTTGGCTTCCTTCTTCAGCTTTCTCAATGCCTTAGCCTCTCTCTTTTTTTGCTGTTGGAGGACCATCTTTGGGTCATCGCCGGTCCTCATAAAGACCCTCATGCCTTCGATGTCAGCCTTTGAGAACGGCTTTACCTTTCCGGTCTTCTTAGGAACAAGCTTGGACTTGTCAATGAAAGCATTGGATGATGTCTTGGAAGTCACCATCATAGGTCCATCTCCGCGTCTTCCAATGGTACTGTTTTTGAACACATTAGTGACCTTCACAGTGGTAGGCTTCACCTTCTTGTTGTAAGATATGATTCTTTGCATCGAATCAACAGTGGCTGGTGCCTTCTTGGCGGATACCTTTGGTTTAGGCTCTGGCTTTGGCTTCAACTTAGCCTTTTCTTTCTTCTGGGCTTTCGCTAGTGCCTTGGCTTCTGCTTTTGCAAGTGCTTTAGACTCAGCCTTTGCAAGGGCCTTTGCCTTGGCAGTAAGCTTGGCCTTTTCCTTAAGTTTGGCTTTTTCCTTTTGCTTCAACTTAAGCTTCTCCTTCTCCTTCAGCTTTTCTTTTTCCTTTCTTTCCTTCTCCTTGGCCTTCTTCTCAGCATCCGCAGTCTTCGCCAGAGACATGGCATCTTTCATGATCTGTGCAAGATCCAGCTCATCGTTTTTCTTCTTCTTCAAAGCTTCCTTGTCTTTTCTCTTTTTGTCGCTTTTCTTCTTTATCTTTGGCTCAAGTGGTATGTGGATTGGTTCTCTGACTGGCTGAGGTGCAATCACCTCGGCGGGTAGAGCCTTGGTAGGAGGAATCACAGCAACAGAGGTTTTAGGAGCAGCAGTTTTCTTTGGGGCTGCTTCATGGGTTGTCAAGTTAGGTAAGGTTAATTCCGGAAATTGCAGAGTGCTGGTGACTCCCCCTTGGGTATTCAAGGAAGGAAGTTGACTAGGCTCAGCTGCTGCAGGTTTTTTTTTGGTTTTTGGTTTCTTAGCTTGTTTAGAGTGTTCTTCCAAAGTGGAAGACACAACCTGGTTGATAAGAGCTTGAAGGTCGTCCTCAGCGGAAACACTTTTTTTCTTCTTCTTTGAATCTTTCTTAGGTTTTGTTTGCTTGGATTCCTTAGCTGCCTCTACAGCCTTGGCCTTCTTTGACTTGCTCTTCTTCTTTTTGGAGCCCTTCTTGTCATCGTCACCAAGGATATAGTTTAGAATGTCATCCACCAATTTTATGTTGTCCATTTCATCTTCAGGATCATTGTTCGTTCCACTTTGGGTATTTTGTGTAAAGTTGTTGTGATTTTGTGATGAATGGTTGATCTCTGCGTTGTTGCTGTTGAAGTAGTTTAGCCTGTCCTCATCTAGAAGCCCATCATCAAGATTAATATTGCTATCATCGCCAAGGTGGTCCTGCTGGAGATCCACAATATCATCAATCTGTGATTCCTGGTCTTGTGGATGGTCATCGTTTATCTGCGGATTCTCAATGGCCATTGTCTGCAAAGAATTCAGAATGGCATTAGTCAAGAAGGCATCATCCTCTTCATTGACGCTATTGGTCACTTCAGGGATATTGGCGCTGCTCTTTGCTTTGTTGTGTTTGTTATTTTCATTTTGAATCATATCAACCCATTCTTGATAGTTGTTATCATTCTGGATAGAGTCTTTTCTGTTCAGTGGGTGGGACTTTTCGCTTGGGTTGATATCAAAGTGAACATCGTCGTCCATATTTAACGCGTTGTTGTCATCGTTATCATTAGTCCCGTGATTGGAGTCTTCCCCATCGGACTGGTTGTTTTCGTTTTCTTGAGCTTCAGTGGTCAACAAGATGTTTGAAACCAAATCAGCAAAGTTTATATCTTCGTTCTCCATGTCTGACATTGTGAATGATGTATGATAAATGCACTAAACTGTGTGTATGTTATATACCCTTATCTTGTTTTTTTTTGGTGTATTTTGTTTATCCTATTGATTAAACCGTTATCGTGATTATCAACCACTTCTTACGATAAACAAACACACCTTTGTCCGTGTTTCCTCCTTGATTCCTTAATTTTTTTGTAGTAAAAAAAAACTTGTAGCAAAAAAAAAAAAGAAAAGAGAAAGAAAAAAAAGCATGACCTCCACGTTTTTTTTTTTATGGTGAGGGTTATAATAATTCCCTAATTAGGAAACATTTAGAAGAAATTGGTAAAAATGTCAAGCAAAACACCAGATGCGGTGAACACGCACGAGACATTTCTGAAAAAAAAAAAAAAAGAAATGCTGATCATGCGGCTGTACACTTTTCGGATATAAGGATTTCAAAAAAAAACCAAAAAAATCGGAATGATTCATGATTCACATATGACTATGGCCTTAGCGAAGTACTGCGATAGTTGATAGATGTAGTAAATGTAGCTCTTAACCTCACTGTATACCTGTTTTTAATTGCCAAAGATATGTATTCTATGCACACACTTGCTCTCTTCAACTTTTTGTGATACAAAAAGTCATTAACACATCAAACTGTTGAGGAATTACAGCCACACTATCATTGAAGTCATCTACGAGTTAACTTCTTTGACGCAAATCGTTTCTTATATTCTCCAAACAACCCCTTTTAAGATTATACTTACCCCGCCTTGTTAATATACCGCAAAACCGTCTCTTTTTTACCTTTTTGGGAAGCGCAGCCAGGCAAATACGGCAAATTGTTAAAAAAAAAAAATGGAGAGAGGCGGCTAAAACGAGAGAAAAAAAATTTTCTTTCTTTTTTGGGAGTGTCGTATTTTTTTTGGGGGATTTGTCTACATGGGCAGCAAATTGGAATAACATGGTTTAACGTCTTTGCAGAGTCTATCAAATATTGAACAGTTACCCAAAAAAAACCATAGGTTCTTTTCTTAGATCTTAATATCATAGAACAATAATAGTAGTAGTCATTGGATAATATAGAAGTAGAGAGTATACCCAATCAATAACAACTAGTAAGCTCTAATCTATTTTTTTTTCCTATTATCAATATACTGCTGTGCGTTTCCCCGCTAATCTTATCAACTACAACAACAATCAACATAGAATGAATAAATTTGTTTCCAAATTTAAGAAACTTATACACAACAAAAGAGACTCTGAAGAAAGAGAGTCCGTAGACATAATAGCCAAATGCGAGAAGAAGCTTGAAGATAAACAAGACAGTGTAGACAACTTCAGTTTGTTTTCTGAAGAACAAGAAGAAGAACTGCCTTCTAGCGACGAAGAGGAAGAAGCCTTGTCTTCCAGTGATGATAAACAAGACGACGAAGAGTTCAGTTTGTTCCCAAAGCCAATTGTTGTTGACAACACCCTGTCTTTGAACTCAACCGCTGTTCCATGCTCATATAATGAAAACAACCAGGCATCCCAGCACTCACATTCTGCAGCAAGCTTCATGAACGGCTTTTCAAACCAGTTCAATAATAACTTCATGGGCACTGAAAATAACAACTCACAAAACAGTTTACTTCTCTCGTCTATTGTTTCGCCAAATACTCAAAACAAGTATCTGAGCAATAGCATCTCATTCAACCATAACTCTTACCCAACCAGTAAGAGTATATTTTCTCCGCAAAGCATCCGCAGCTTGCCACACGATGATCACTTGAGCTCCCACTTTTCAGGAACTCCGCAGATGATTCCGCCATCAGTTTCATCATTAAACAACTACAACAACATTTTGAAACAAGACAGTGTAAATGTCAACAGCCCAAACATAACCGTTAACAACAGCAACAACATCTCACCAGTGTCATCAAACGGTAATGGCACTGAAGCTCTCCCGGAGAATTTCCAACTGCCTGAGGGCGTCAATTACATATGTCATTACTGTGACGCCAGCTTCCAGGTAAGAGGGTACTTGTCAAGACACATCAAGAAACATGCCATAGTCAAGGAGTACACATGTCCTTATTACAGACACGCAGCTGAAACAAAGAGCTTCATGGAACATAACCTGAAAAACAACTACTACAAGAGCGAGGAGGAAGCTGAAGATGCAAGAAAGAAGTATCAGTCAATGAAGCATGTGTGTCACAACCACAACGGTGAGTTCTGGAGAAAAGATACTTTGATGATCCACTTGAAGAAGAAGCATTACTCTGTGGACAGAAAGACCTTGAAGCTTGTATTGGACCAAAAGAAACTAGAACAAGGCCCAAGCATCAAGAGCAAACCTAAAATTGATGCCACAAAGCTCCCTGGTAGTTGTATCTGCTGCAACGAGCGTTTCGCCAATGCGGATGATTTCTGCAACAACCATGTGCTATCAGGCTCCTGTACAGCCTTGCCTAATGGGTACAGCATCAAAACCAACCTGGACGACGAAGAGGAAAAGAAGAAAAACAACAAGTGTGTTTTGAAGCTGATCAAGTTCAGCAACAACGATGCCAGATTCATCTTCACAAAATCAGCTGTTGTGGAGCCTGAGGTCTTTTCCAACAGAGAAGTGATTGACTTGATTGTTGATATGGCTGAAAGAAAGACACCAGCATCAAATGTGAATACTCCTGGCTTTGGGAACACCAGCAAGTTGACTTCTGTTGGCAGCAACAACAGCGGGAACATTTTGTCTCCACAGTCAAGCAACAGCAAGCTGTCTCCTATTCAGCAGCAATCATTGGGTATTAGACAGGGCATGAACCACGGCTCCCCTAGCGGAAGCCTCAGCAGCAATGGGCCTTTAACTCACCCAAGTGCTTCTGATACTCCGATTGTTGAGAAGCTGAACGATAACAGAATCGTCATCCATCCTGACCAGGTTGTTCCTATTGATGCTAACAAGAAGAGAAAGAAAAGAAGATCCAAGAAGGAGATGGAGGCATACAGGGAAAAGCTGGCCAAGGAGAAGATGGAGAAGGAGCACTTGAAGAGCAGCCACTCTCCTGGCTTGAAGCCTTTCATGTCGAATGGAAGTGGCCAGAACATGCACAGAATGGTCCAGCCATTTGGCGATGCAGGCAGGGTTGACATGGGCACTTTGATGAACAACAACAACCCAGCACAGATGCAACTGTTGATGCAGATCTACCAGCAGCAGAACCTGCTTCTACAGCAGCAACAGATGCAAATGAACCACAATCCCTGGAATGTACCAACCTCAGATGAGGGTTGCCACCGAGTATGCCGGGCGCGGTGCCATTGATGACGACTACCAGGCCCTGGACGACGACCACTACACCAGTGTCAATGGATACAGCCCAAATTCAAACAAAAGCGCCACAGCTGCGAATGTGTCCCCTCCAAACATGATGCACGAGCAAAGAAGATCAGAGAGCAGCGGATCCCAGAAGACTTATGCGAACAGGGACTTTGGTCAAGGATACAGCATGTCTCTGCAAGGGAAGTACGCTGGAAGCAAGGCTGCAGACGGCAGAGACGACGAGTACGAGGAGGAGGCTCTGGCCATGGACGGTGGTTTTTAAATGACGATTTATATATGACCAAGGATGTGTTTTTTTGTTAAGGCACGTGTTTCTTAACTCCGACCTTTAACAGTAAAAAAAAATCCCAATAAAAAATTTTCCTCAATTTTGTTTTTTTCTGAATTTTGTTCAATTTTGTTCTTACTTTTTACTTTTTGTTATAAAAAAAGATAGATGTAAGATAATACAGACGTAAAACCACACTATATACAACATGTTCAAGAATACACTAACCAAGCTGGCTGCTGCTGCAAAGAAGCCATCAAAATTACAGACCCAAGTCGACAACCTGTTTAACGACAAGGTCAGAAGAGGAGACTTGCTGTCCACCAGTCTGAACAAGGAGGACTACCTGAAGCATAGAATCATCGAGAGATACAGAACCCTTTACCTGAACAAGCAGCACCTGGCCAGACAGGAGCAGCTGGAGAAGCAGTACCAGAGCATGAAGGAGTCGATGGACGCCATGAAGGCCCAGTACCCGGATCTGTATGCCCTGAGCAAGGACAACGATAAGAACAAGAGATTCCCGGTGGAATACAGAGTCCCAGCGGACTACCCACCAACCAAGGTCTGGGAGTACAACTACCTGGAGAACAAGAAGATTGTTGAGGAAGCCAAGTAGCTGTGAGAAAGAGAGAGTTAGTCTTGTAAATTATATATCATGGAAGAAGAAATTTTTTTTATTGGCCATGCGGCACGTGATTGTGTTATCTCCTATTACTTTTTTGTTAATCTCCGATACATTGTTTTTTTTTTCACAGCAGATTATCAGAAGTGTGTTTTTTTATAGTTTATCAGCACTACTGAAACGTCCTTTCTCTTACACTACTGTGACTCAATACAACCCAAATAAACCTTACGTATTCAACCCCAACAACAGAGGTGAAAGAGACTGAATTGCTTGTAACAACACACATGGGATTCAAAACACAAGTAGCTTTCCTCACTGTCAGCTGGTACATCTCCAGCATTCTGCTGTCGATCTACAACAAGCATGTGATTTCGCAGCTGAAGATCCCGTATCCTTTGCTGATGACAAGCATCCACCAGATCCTGCTGTACTTCATCAGTCTCCTGTACATCTGGACGAAGGACCGGTACGTTGCAGCTGAGCCACAGGCGCCTGTCTCGAACAAGATCCCGTGGCTGTACAGGCTCCCGGTAGCTGTCTTCACTGCTTTGGACATTGGTTTTTCGAATCTGTCGCTGAAGTACATAACACTAACGATCTACCTGGTGATCAAAACCTCGAGTCTGGCGTTTGTTTTGCTGTTCAGTGTGATGTTCCGCCTGGAGAGGTATGACTGGAAGCTCGGCATGATTGTTGTTGTGATGATGCTTGGTGTTTCTGGGATGACTTACTTTCAGGACACTGGTGCCAAGGCTGGGCAGCCGGTGGACAATGACCCCTCGTCCGAGGATAACAAGAAGGAGTTCATCCTGGGAGTGTTTCTGGTTTTGGGGTCTGCCATTCTGGGCGGGCTCAGATGGGTCATCACACAGCTGATCCTCCGTAGCAGCGCTGTGCACAAGAAACCTGTAGTTCACGAAGACACGGTGGCTGTTCCAATCACACACAAGAAAAAAAAGAAGAACCCAATCAAAACGATCAAGCAGCTCGCGCCGATCTCGTCGCTTGTGCTGTTTGTGACTTCTTTGGCTGTTGAGCGGCCATCGATCACACACTTCGTCAACAAAATCTGCTTTGACCACCCAACATCCCTGCCGTACCAGATAAGGGGCTTTTTCATGCTCCTTATTCCGGGTGTGCTTGTGTTTGGGCTGACTTTGTCTGAGTACAACATCCTGCAGAAGACGAACTCGTCTTTGACGCTCTCGATCCTCGGGATTCTGAAGGAGGTTGTGACAATCCTTGTGTCGATGCTTGTTCTCAAAGAAAGACTGAGCCATGGATTTGGCCAGTGGGTGTCGATGCTGGTGATCATTGGGGATGCTGTTGTGTACAACTTCTACAAGGTTGTTGAGAACAGAAAACGGGATGCTGCCCTGCAGGACGAGGAGAACGGACTGATCGCGCAGGAGGAAGACCCTCTGCGTGCATTCGAGACCAATGCCGTTGGTGGACTGGTTGAGTCCATTGAGCTCCAGGAAGTCTTGAGCGCAGAAGAGCGCACATAAAGTCGTGGCAGCACATTCGGCTGTTTTTTTGACCATCCTTCAACATTTCAAAAATAACAAAACCTAACAATGATAATAAATAGCTTCATTCATTATATATACGGCAATCTTTAAACAATCCCCTTTACTTGTTTCGCATGTGGATCTTCTTGTGCCTGGACAGATTTGGACTTGCATTGAACGACTTCCCACAGGTCTTGCACGTGTACGGTCTTTCGCCGGTGTGCAGGTTCTTATGGTTTGTGTATGACGAGAGTCTGTTGAATGTCTTGTGACAGATCGGGCACTCCACGGGCATGAGTCTCTCAGTGGTTTCAGCCTTCTTTGGCGTGTCGTCAGCAGCTGTTTTGCCTGCCTGTGGGGCCAGTGCTGTGTGAAGGTCGAGCGACATCTTCTTCTGCTGGCTGGTTTCCGGGTGCTTGCTGATGTACTCCAGCGTCTTTCTGTTGATGTACTCCTGCGGCGACGTGAGCTTTGGGATGTAGCTGCTGTATGGCTGAGCCCTTTGTGGGTAGCTAGCTCTTCTGGGGAAGTTCAGAGGCGGCAACACAGTGCTGTTGCTAAAGCTGGGCTGTGGGTTGGCCCCGACTCGGGGGGTTAAAAAGGCCATTGGCGGTTGTCTGGTTTTTTGCAAGAAGGCGTCTCTTGGGGCGCTGGTGCCTTTTGTCATGAACTTTGGGTTGAGCAGGTGGCCATTGGCCTGGTTAGGATTGAGCTCGTTTGAACTAAACTCGTTATTGTTTGGGTGTGGGTTGAAGTTCATTTTTATTAAGGGCATCTAGGTGAAGTAAAAAAAAGTGTGTGCTGGGTAGGTGTGAAAGTGCAACTAGTGTCTATTTGGTTATTTTATTTGTCTCTTTAGCAATGAGCTCTAAACTTTGAAAAAAAAAAGGGTAATCAACGATGAAGTTGTAAGAAGTGAATGTGAACTATTGTTGTTGGTGATTGACAAGGTCTCTTGCTGTTTGATCAGATCCAAAAACAATATTAAGTAAGAGGTGAAGACCCAGAGCAAAAAAAAGGACAACAGCCAAGGAGTTAAGACTTGTGTTTTTGCGGTAGCAGTTATTATTCTTCTCCTTTTTCTGCTAATTTATAATTGGAGGGATAATCAGTCCTTAAATTACAAATCGCAACTGGATAATATACGTATAAATATTTCGAACAAACGATAGTTGCAGCACTTAGAAACAAAAAAAAACACAGTAGTCATCTTAGCAAATAGAAGAAAAGAAACAGCGAGTATTATCTAATGATTCGATATGCATAACTCAAATTATCAAGTTTAAAATTCTAAAAAAATAGCCCATTCGACTTTAAGGAGGGAGTGTCCTTTTTTTTTTTTAGCTCATTTTCATTGAGTTCTTTTTTTTTTTTTCCAAGTGATTCTGTTGCACTTATTTTGTGGTCCAAGACAGCCAAAAAGGGTAGTCGATGCTGGATGACTAGGTCACTGTATGGCTGAACCAGCGACCATTCTACTGGAAAAATGGCCAATGATAATAACGGATGGTGTGTGTTAACTGAGGAGATAATATACTTCCCTCAAGAACTGCAAATTTTTACGGCGTCTTTTTTCTTTTTTGTTCTTAAAATCGAAGGAGAAGATGAGATGAAGGTCGAATCAGGTGAAACAAAGTGACGATCTAGCAAAAACAGCAGCAAGGAAACCTTGTTCCTTCTAAACAAAAAGAATAAAACCCCCCACACATTATCTCAGGGAGGAGAAGATAACACCGCTTATCTGTGTGATTATCAAGAGAACATTCCTTTTCAAGAGATTGATGACCAGGTGCCGTATGAGATCACTACTTTCTTGAGTTAATATTTTTTAAGAATAAATTCCTCTCTCTTTTTTTTTTTTTAAAAAAATCGATTTTCGCAATACGGATCAATTAGCTCCGCTCCGCATATCAGCGTAAAAAAAGGATTATTCTTGTTACTGAACACACACAGAACCTTATTTTCTTTAAACAGCATAAAACAGTATGTGTTATATTACAGTACCTTCATTTTGATGTTGCTACCTTAGACATCATTTATTTCTAGTACATATCGTAATTATCACTTTACGATAATACTATAACCCCGCCATGGATCTTTTTTTTTAAAAAATAAATGACACGTTGCCATTATCCGTTTATCTCCTCCTTATTTTAAAACAAAAATGGGTTTAAGGTAAACCCGCTTTAGTGTCTTTTTTTTGGTGTTCTAGACCAACTGTTAAACCCGCATTTTTGTTTTTTTTGTTTTTGATTTTTAGAATTCTAAAGATACGAGCTGTTTTTTCTTCACATCAATAGAAATGGTCTGATTCAATGTGAAAATAACAAGAGCAAATCCACTCAGCTGTGGTTGAGATCAATAAATGTTTTTGTTGATGAAACCAATGTGTGTCGTATATTAGCCCTTTTTTTTTGAATACTTTAACTACAACAGCACAACAAAAAAGCTTATCAACTTTGCCTGTCATGTGGGAGGAGATGGGGGTTTTGAAAAAAAAGTGGTATGTTGTTTTGCTTTGTGTGATTGTTCATTATCTGTGGAATACGAGCTATTTCGCCTCTTTTGTTTGAAAGTTACCCTCCTTCTTTCTCTTTTTTTACTTCGCAAATAATTAAAAAAAAAAACTTAAAATCGACACATTGGTCACGTGATAAATAGTATAAAACACGTGATACTTAACAAAAACACGTGATACTTATTAACACGTGATACTTACTTTTAAAACGTGACTTAATCTTTTTCACGTGGTCTTTTGCATTTACTCTCTTTCACGTGACTGTTAGTTGCTTTTTTTTTTGTAAATTTTCATTTTTCATTTTCTTTGCTTAACTCTCAATTTTCAACCTCCTCACATCTCTATCCAAACTAAAACACTTTATCTATAAGTTGGCCTTTAACTTACTTGACCAAATCCCAAAAACATGCCTAAGTATCTTTTGCAGCTAAGCCAATGCCATCTTGAGTTCCGTATTCCGGAATTGGAGTCTCTGGCTGAACTATACAATATTGACATCGACTTCAAAACCATCGAGCATGATCCAAACTACCCTTACCTTATCATCGATCTTCCAAATGCCCAATCAGCTGCGTTGCTGGTGCAAAGATCCATTCTAGCAAACGGTATATACGAACTGTTTAGTGAGGGCCAAACATATGACGAAATCCTCAAAAATACCAACGCTGAGTTCGATGAGTTGATAAAAGACGAAGAATTCAACAAAAAGACAATGAAGTTTCAGCTTCACACTTCAAACAAGAGAAGCAAGTACACCATGCCTGAGATGGTTGAAATTTTCAATGAGTTTGCTGTTCTAAACATCAAAAACAAGATCAATCTAAAGGCCCCAGAGGTGATTTTCCAGATCTTTGAGCACTACAAGGAGGTCACAGACGAAGTGCCATCCACAATATACTTCACCAAACTTGTCCAGCTGTCCTTGAGATCTCAGGGGATCCTTGACAAGCTGAGATTGAACAAAAGACCATACATCGGCACAACAACCTTTGAGCCTGAGCTGAGTCTGGTCACGTGTAATCTTTCTCTGGTAAAGCCATTCAAGTTTGTGTATGACCCATTTTGTGGGACTGGTGGGTTTTTGACCGCTGCTGCAACCATTGAGGAAAACTCTCTTGTTCTTGGATCAGACATGGATGGGCGTATGTTAAGGGGAAACAGCACAAAGAGCTCAACCAGTGACCACCTGAACAATAGAAAAAACAAGACCCCAAACGAAGCTGGTTTGGAGGAGCGCATCCAAAACCTCAAGCTGACCAAGAACGTCCAAGGAATTGCCTTGAACTTTGAGTACTACGAGCAGTCCAACCAGCTGGTTTCTTTGTTGACCATGGACTTCACCCACAACGCCTTGAGATCAGACCTGATCATTGACTCCATCATGTGCGACCCGCCATACGGTATCAGAGAGGGCATAAAGGTTCTTGGGTCAGACAACAAGGACATTTTGAACAACTCCAAGCACAGCATGAAGGACGGAAAGCTGGCATACCTGCATGAAGACTACATAGCCTCCAAGAAGCAGTACTCGTTGGATGAGCTGATCGTGGACATCTTGAAGTTCGCCCAGGCCAGGCTACCCAAGAACGGAAGACTGGCTTTCTGGGTTCCTACAAAGGACAAGAAGGGCATGGATACTCTTGTTTTGGATGATTACGATGACCTGAAGCTTCTGTACAACTGCTCCCAGGACTTCAACCAGTGGAGCAGAAGAGTGCTGGTTTACAAAAAAGTATAAAACATATATATATCATTTTCTGTTAAGGTGTGAAAAACACATCGTCCTGAGGGAACATCTCGTTCTCACCCAACAACACATCGAGTCCGTAGTTGAAAATCGTATCATTGAAATCATCTTCTTTGTCCTTTGTGTCCACAACAGTCTCTCTCTCTCCATCGTCGTTCTCAGAGGATGAGCCTTCGTTTCGTGTAGACAGCTTCATCTGCTGCATCTTGACATCAAACCCTGGGACCAAGTACTTCACAATCTTCTCATCTCCTAGCAAACTAGGTATCTGCTGTTGTGAGTTCAGATTGTTCAGGTCATAGCTCTTCTGCACTCCTGGCGTTAAAAACTCCATGATCTCGGGGAAGTTGTTTGTTGTTGACATTGCAGAATGCATATCAAACACTGGACTGTTGACACTTTCCGGCTCATTCAAAATATTTCTTGCACAATGTTCAGTGACAATGGTGAATTTCGGCAACGATGGCTGTTTCTGGCTGTTTTCCTCTTTATTATTGCTCACGGCACCTTTCAGTTCATCGTTGCCTGTGCCTGCATTGTCCTTGCCATTCGTGTCCGTTTCACCCTCCTTGAACCACTTTCCAGTTGATCTGTAGCAGAACTTGAATATCTGGTTCTGGGCAGATTGGCAGTTCTTGAGCTTGTCCAACATGTTCTTCACAACCTCAAAGTCATTGAAACAATTCTCAAACTTTGTGTGCTCAAACACAGTCTTTGAAGACGCATCTGAAGACTTCCAATTGGCCATGAATTCGGTCATGTGTTTAGGCAGCATCACGCCCTTTTGGTAGCAATTGTTGTCAAACAAACCATGGATTTTGCTCTGAGTCTCCGGATCACTGGTATCCAATCTTTGATTGAGCAAGTTGTAGAAGTTCATAAAAAACTGGATCATGGCTGTGGACGTGCTTTCAAAGGGATAGTAGTTCAGCAGCTTGAACACGAATCTTATTGTGATCAATGACTTGTAGCCCTGGTAGTACTTGATACCGCAAGAGTTGAACAGCAAAGAGCCCATTTCATTCATGATCAACAAGCAGTGGTAGAACACAGACTCACGGGTGTTCACAACCTCTTTGTTGTTGTTGTCGGTATATGCAAAGCTTGTCTTCAATGCTAGAGAAGCCATCACCATGCAGGTCTTTTCCACAGCCAGCTGAACCAATCTGTTCAAGTGATAGTCTAACTTCAAAATGTACTGTTTATACTCATTGTTCAAGTAAACGTGGGACATGTCACTCAGCTCCACCAAGCTCGATATCAGCATCTCTGTTATCTTTCGAGTAATGCCTTGTTTGTTGATCTTGTCATCAGCCATAACATTTTTATCTTCAAGGAAAGTTAAAACTGCATGAAGAGTGTTGACTTTCAGGCTTAAGGTCAAAAAGTTTAGTTCAATGATTTTGAAGTTTTTCAAAGACAGCTTCAATACCTCTTCGTCAAGGTCTTTGTAGTTGACTTCTTCAATATCCTTGGTGATATTTGCAATGTTGAACATTTTCAAGTTCTTCAACTCACATTTGTTTTCCTTCAATGAGGCAGTCAGTTCATCCAAGTCTTTTAGGAGCTCCCTCAATGACATCGGGTTATTGACTTTGCTCGTATCCTCAATAATCTTGCTGAAAAAAATGGATATTTTATTGCTTGACTTCAAGTAGTCGCATATTCCTTCCTCTATGTTACGGTTATACTTGCTGTTTGGCAGATTCCTCTCCTGTGCTGTTGGGAAACGCGTATCTGTATACGGGTTAATGAAGTTAGAGCCAAAGTTGGACAAGTACCCAGTCAATGAACTGGTCTTGTGATCCATGGTTACAGCTGCCCAGAACAACTTTCTTGCAGTGTACATGTGCATTTCAGATTTTTCGTGGAAGCAGAACTCAAAGACTTCTTGGTTGTTCAGGGGGTCTCTATTCAGACCAATCATCTTGACCAGAATAGCACAAATGTTCCGCAAAACCGTTCCCTGTGAGCTATCACTTCCTTCGCCATCCTCAACAGAAAACAAACTGTAGTTCTTGACAAGAAGGAAGTACTGCAATAGTATCAGCTTTGATTTCTTGAATGGTTTGTAGAAGCCAAGACACTTATTTCCCAAGTTGAAGAACGAACTTGGAATTTTTGCCTTCTTGAGGAGGATTCTATCAACGGCATGCATCTTCAGCTGTGCAATGATCACAAGGTATGCAAATCTTAGCATCACCAAAAACATGGCTAAATGGATGAAATCAAAAGTAAGTGTGATTTCAATGTTTTCAATTCTTTTGTGCTCATCGCTTGGGTCGTCTTCGTTGACACTCATGATATCAAACCCGCCCAAAATTCTGGTCATGGTTTCCTCGAACTCATCACGATCAAAAATCGGCACTGTTGGATAGACGAACTGCCAAAAGATTGTCATGTACTTTTTCATGTACACAGCCGCGATTTCCTTCAGCACTGCAAGAATCTCGTTTTTGGCAGCTTCCTTGGCTACTTCGGACTCTTCCTTTTCAGCCTTGTCTTCTTTAACGCTGAATGCAGTAAGCGTTGTGCTTATCATCTTCAAAACGCCCTCGTCTTTCTTCTTTTTGTCAAGAATGGAGTTTGCCATGGGGATGCTGTCTTCGTTGATTTTGATCAGATCAAGAACTGAATGAGAAATGTTGCTCTCAGCACCTCTGGTTTTTTTTCTAGATCCGAAAAAAACAGTTCTTGTTCAGTTTTCGTATAATAGTCCGGGCATTGTAGTACTGGAACACCAGCTGCAAGTATAGATCTTTTCTGATCAATGAAGAAGTGCTCAAAGGTTTGCAACTGATATCGGATGATCTTTTGACCTCAAGGGTTTTGAAGTGTTTGAAAAAATCTATGGTGATGCTCAAATCCAGTTCATTATGATCGTTTTCTTTGGTTTCGCTGGTGTATCCTTCAATCTTAGCCTTCAACTCCTCCAGGGTTTTGTAGAGACTATTCAAATGTTCGGAGCCTTTGCTCAGCTTAGGATCACTGCTCTTCAATTCAATCAAGTGATTCAAAGTTGTTTTGAGTGTGTTAATATCGTTGTCAATTGCCAAGGCTCCACCAACATCGTTATTGGCAGCTACTGACACTTCTTTCGTGGTTTCTTTTCCTACTTCTATGTCTTTGATGCTCTCACTGGATAGCCTAGAGGCGTCTTTGGTGCTCGGATCAAGGCTCTGTTGATTGGACAGGAAGGTATCCACTGCCCATTGGGGCGATGAATAAAAGCAGAAGTTACTTGCGTTGCTGTACACACACTGAGTGCATGGTTTCTTCCTGTCACATTTGATTTTTCTCTTTCTGCATGGCAAGCATACGACAGTGTTTCTCTTACGTTTCTTCTTCTGTGGCTGCTCCTGGGTGTTATGTTCAGACATGGTGTTGCTCATATTGCTAATCTCCTCTAATGTCCTTTTATTTCCGTCTTGCCTATGTTCAATGCTATGGCAAAAAAAAAGGCTTTTAAAATAAGGTTTGTGTTTGTTTGAGCTTTTATTCCTTAAGAGAAGACAAAAAAGTTGATATAAGATGTTCTTCTTTGGTGTTTGTTTTGATTACTTTCCAGTGATTATTGATACAGAGAGAAAAAAAGTCAATCTGAAAAAGTGGCGGTATTCGGCAGTTGTGTTTCTCTTGGAAACCGGGGAAAAAAGACCAACGGGGGACGTCACTATTTTTTTTTTTTTAGATTTTTTTGAAATCACCAAGATGTCCTTGGTTTAACTGCTGCTAGTCCCATGGAAACTAGGCTCTTTGTGATCTGTTTATGTTAAAAATAGATACAGATGTTGGTTATAAAATTGTGAAAGGGAAATGAACTGCTATATGCGTTTGGTGTGATTGTCAAGACACAATGTGTGTAGTAACCCTCTAACAAACACAAGCCACATCCCATTAATACATAGTTTACATTAAAATTTATTTAAACATTGTGTGTAAAGCCAAATTAGAATGAAGTTTTTTTTATTTTAGTTTTATTTAAATGCTAAATGTTTGAATGCTACACACTTTATTCAAAAGTAAACCCAAATTGTAAACAATCTTAAGCGACATTATTTTGGCGTGGATTAAGCGACGTTTTTTCATTGTGCGAGAAGAAAAAAGTAGCCTAATATTTCGGCTGTATTTCAACTTTTCGTTATCAACAAATCGAATTCCAAATTAGCTAAACCTGTTATGATAAGTGAACTTTCTGAGAGTATATATAAGTGGCAAATTTGTAATTTATTGACTTATACAAGTTTTTAGTTCATATAGATATAAAAAACATAAAATAAAATCCCCATACTTCTAAAAGTAATATACAATATTCCGGTAATATTTATCACAAGCCATGTCCGTTTCTAAATTTGGATCCACTCTTTACGCCACTGAAAACCCAACCAACTATGCCAAATGGGAGCCTAAAATTGAGGCATACAACAAAGACTTAGTCGACCAATGTCTTGCCTTCGACAAAGAATTTTACGAAAAGTGTAGCAAGTTACTGCCAACTGCTGAAGAATTTGACTCAAAGCCATTGAAGGCCTTGGACTACTTAGCTGAGTTGTTAACAGCCGAGGAACTAAAGATTGTCAATGAATATGACTTGAAAACTCTACTGGCCAAACAGAAAACTAAGGAACTTGTCCTCTGTTGCCATCACTAAGGCATACATCAAGGCTGCTATCATTTCCCACTTCACTACCAACTCCATCATGCAGTTCTTGATTCCGGAAGCTCTTAAGAAGGCTGAAGAGCTGGATTCTTTGCCTAAGGGAGAATTGGTTGGTGCCTTCCATGGTATTCCAATCTCAGCCAAGGAACAAATGAACTACAAGGGCAAGGTCACTACTGCTTCATATGTCCAGTACTTGGACAGTGTTGCTGCTGAGTCCTCTGTTACCATTCAAATTCTGGAAAAGCAAGGTGCAGTCATCCATTGCAGAACCGCCCAGCCACAAACCATCATGCACCTGGATACCTGGAATAACATTTCTGGAAGAACCAGAAACCCATTGAACACCAAGAATTCTCCAGGTGGTTCCTCAGGTGGTTGTTCGGCTGATGTTGGTTCTCACTCCTCTGTTTTGGGTTTGAGTTCTGATATTGGTGGTTCCACCAGAGCACCAGCTGCCTTTGCCAACCTGTACGGGATCAGACCAACAACAAAGAGAATATCTTTGATGAATGGTTTGTCAGGTGGTAAAGGACAGGAATCCATTGTAGCAATCCAAGGGCCAATCACCAGATCCATTGAAGAGCTGGATTACTTCATGGACAACTACTTGAACAAGGGTGAGCCTTGCACATACGACCCAAACCTGGTTCCGTTGCCTTGGAGACAAACAGACACCATTGACAAAAAAGTCTTGAAAATAGGTGTTTTGTACACTGACAACTTGGTTACCCCTTCTCCAGCAGTCACCAGGGCCATCAAGGAAACAGTTGAAAAATTAAAACAAGGCTTCTCAGCTGAGGACAAAGAAGACTTGACTTTTGAATTCGTTGATCTGAAGCCATACTGGTATGAAGAAGAGAAGATGAAGGACATCTACAACACCAACGTTACTCTTTACACTGTTGATGGTAACAAGGTCCAACTTGACATGCTGAAGGAGTCTGGTGAGCCAATACTTCCTCTAACCAGACACTTCCTAGAGTTTGGCGGTGGTGATGAACATTCCATCTACGACAACAAAATGTACAACTACCAAAGAGACAGCCTGAAGGTCGACATGCTTGAAAGCTTCTACAAAAAACTAGACCTTGACTTCATTTTGTCCCCAACCTACGTCTGCCCAGCCGAGACCCCAGCCAACTCCTTGTACTGGGGATACACCTCCTTCTGGAACCTGTTGGACTACCCAAACGTTGTCTTCCCTACTGGTGTTTACCAAGACGTTGAAAAGGATGTCTTCCCGGAAAACCAAGCATTCTTGGAAAACGAGTATGAAAAGATGGTTTGGTTCAATGAAGAGGGTAAAGTCAGATACAACCCACAAGACTACGAAAACTGTCCAGTTGGCTTGCAGTTGACCGGTAAAAGATTCTGCGACGAAGATGTTGTAGCTTGTGTCAAAAAAATCGAAAAAATCCTAAAAGTCGGTAGAAGATAGTTGTCTACAGGACTTGTATATATTTAATTAATTGAAAAAGAACATGATATTTATTTTCTTTTGCTATTCTGATTTTTATGTTTTGTTTTTTCTTTTATCTTCTATAAGCAGGGCCCAGAAACTGTCATGCGAGAGCCTCGATTTGTATACTTTGTTGAGCCTCAGGTCTTCGTAAAAGACACCAAAAAGACTAGGCGCATCGTTGTACTCAATCATATCCATCTTCAGAGCCTGTAAAGAGACATTTGTTTTTGAGCCTGGGTACAGAGTCTTATATGTTTGACAGTACTTGTTGATAAACCCCTGTTTCTGTCTGATAGGCAGGGACGCCCATGGTCTTATTTTGCTCAAATCTATTTTCACCATACTTCAAAGGGAGGGATGGTATTGCTGGCTGGTATGGTGTTTTGCTTGATGTGAAAATATCAGTGTTACAGGTGAATTACGTTGTTTTTTGGCGCTTGGGAGAAATCCACGAGATTTTACAAAGGCATGTATCGGGGTTTATACACGTGACCAATTACCATTGGTGCCAATGACCAACTCCACAGCTTTGACAGAGGCAGCCAAGTGCAAAAGTATTAATGGAATAGCCCAAAAAAAAAAGAATGTACAGCGTTTAAAATAGAAAACGATAGCCAAGAAACGACCCTGTGATGACCTTTTATACAAATGTTTGAAAAAAAAACAAAAAAAATCAGAATCTTATATTCAGAAAATAACGGAACTTTGCACAGGCTATAGAGATAGTCCTTCTCAAGATTTTTTGTTATCACTGATACTTTTTGAATATTCTAATACCCAGCTGATGCCAAACCACATTCTCTATTTTTAAACAAGATACAACTACTCTGTATGAATTAAGATCAAAATTTTTCTCTTGTTTAAAAATACGTGTGGATTTTTTTGCATACTCCAAAAAAAGGATACTATGGGGGAGCGGCAGCAAAAAAAAAAAAAGAAGAAACCCGCTGATGAAACAGAAGGCGCCAAAGAAAAAAAACAACCAATTAAAATACCCTCATAGTACTCAAACTAACTTGAAGAAAACATCTTTAATACCACACACAGCAGTATTGCAAGCAGGTTGCTATTTTATTATATTCTTCTTTTTAATTCAATTGCATACATAACATAAGATGAATCGTGGAGGCGGCACTAGGAGCCCTCTGAAGAGAACAAACAACATCAAAACAATGTCGCCACAGGACTTCGTCTTTCTGAACAAAATAGGGTCCGGGTCGTACTCTGAGGTGTACAAGGCCAAGTACAAAACAGCCATCGACGACTTCAACAACAACAGACAGCACTTTTTTGCCATAAAGATATGTTCCAAAGAACACATCATCCGTGAACAGAAGGAGAAGTACGTAAACGTTGAGAAACTCACGCTGCTCAAGCTGGCCTCGCAGATGATACACCCGGGCATAGTGAACCTTTACTACACATTCCACGATACATACAACCTGTACTTTGTGCTGGACTACATCCCGTGCGGTGAGTTGTTCACGTACCTGTACAACAGCGTGAACAAGAGCGTGATCCAGGACTACCAGATCATTGAGAAGTTCGTTGCGCAGCTTTTGGACACCCTGAAGTACTTGGAGATCAACTCCGTTGTCCACAGAGATCTGAAGCCGGAAAACATACTGCTTAACAAGAAGGGCTGTTTGATGATCACTGACTTTGGGGTTGCTTGTGACCTATCGACTCTCCAGCCCACTGGCGACCACCAAGCACGAGCCAAGTCCTTCGTGGGGACTGCAGACTATGTGTCCCCCGAGCTGCTGCTGACCAACTCGTGCTCCTACAAAGCAGACATATGGGCCGCTGGATGCATCTTCTACCAGCTGAGACAGGGGTACCCGCCATTCAGGGGCAAAAACGAACTGGAAACATTCGAGAACATAGTGAGTGGAAACCACAAACCAATGACAAGCCTGGAGGACAACGCGGACTACCTGGATCTGGTCACGAACCTGCTTCTGGTGGATGAGGCAGCAAGATTGAGTGTTGACGAGGCCATGGGCCATCCTTTCTGCAAGAACATCAACTGGGACCTGAAGAACCGCATCTGGACGGGGATCTGGGAGGGGCCGTACCCACTGGACACCAACGGCGAGTACTACATAAGCAAAAGCAATGCTCCGGCCAGTGTTGCCAGTAACAATAACCTGAACACATCGCCGACAAAGAACACCAACAACGCAGCAAGAACCAAGGGCATCGGCATTCCCCGCAAGAGAAAACCCATCACAACACAAAACATTGTCGAGTGGAGAAAACAGCTGGGCATCAACGGGTCCACTGGTGTGGCCACTGGGGTTCCAATGATAGAAAAGGGGTTCAGGGGAATGCACATGAAAGACCAAGGCGAGCACATGAGCAGTGGAAGTGGATACAGCAAATCCAGCGACAATTCTAACCTGTCGTCAAGGGCAGCAGCCCAGATAGTGCTGAAGAGACAAGTCATGAAGAATGGCCCATATACGATACAGCAAGCACCTCCACCGCAGCCAAGGATGGCCAAAACCAGCCAGAAGCCCCCAGCTGTGCCGCCTAAGAACAGGTACCCGGCCCAGAAGGAACCCTCCAATGTGCTCAAAAGAGAAACAAGTGTTCTGTACCACAAGATCCCGTACCTGGAGATGCCGAAGAGCGCGAACATATACCTCGACTACCACACCTTTGCGAAGGGGATTTCGCAGGACCCGCACAACTGCGAGTTGTTCATGAAGTTCATGGACGTGAATGCGGAGACGATTCTGCGGACCCTGCAGAGCGAGTCCACAAGAAAGACACAGGAAAACAACATGCTGGAGGTGTGCACTGATGGGCGGATCAACATCTACAACCACGGCTCCCAGACAGGGGTTTTGGTGGGCGACCTCACGAACGAGATGCTCAGTGTGTACGAGTACACGCCCGAGAGAAAGAAAGGGGACGTAATGGACGAGAAGGCCGCGTGGTGCATCATCGAGTCAAACGACAGAAACATCTACCTGATGCCGTACCTGAGCAGGGACTGGAACAAGCTTTTCAAGAAGATCAAAAAGAACACCAAGGCCAAGGGCAGTGGGAAGAGAGCGATCAGCAACGACGAGCTGATGATCAAGAACGCAGCTAGCATGGCCTTCAACAAGTGATTGTTTATATAGAGATGGTGTATTGAGTATAAAATATATCAATGGTTTATCGGAGATAAGGCCTCAAAAGCAACAGACTCTTTTTTGCCCAGTGCATTTTGAGTTTGCCAGGGGGAAAATTTTTCCAGCCCATTTTGACTTTTTTTTATGGGAAGGCTGGGTTTTTCTCTGGAGGGGGAAATGTGTTTTTTTTTCAACATCTGGTAATCCACAAATCGTTTATAAAGAAGGAAAACTCAGGAAATAAGGTTATACAAAACCACTCAGCTTCTATTGGAACAGTTCTATTAGATACACCAACAAACACATCTGAGTAAAAAAAGTAATTCTGTTTTTATTAACACTAATATATTCTTATCAATCTTTTTTCTTTTTCTAATCTTTGATAGCTATTAACGAAAAAAAACAAAACACAGATAACAACAAACAAAACATGCCTAACTCAGCAGGGAAGAAAACCGTCACCTTGGACGACATTGAATACAAAAACGTGCCTAACCAGCAGAAAATCGATGAGCTGATGAAGGACCTGGAAAACAACAAGCACATTGTGATCATTGGGGCTGGGATCATTGGTGTGTGCACCGCATACTACCTGACCAGACACCAGGACTTTGACTCCACAAAGCACCACATTACTCTTTTGGAGTCCACCCGAGTCGCCGGTGGAGCCAGTGGTAAGTCTGGTGGTTTGCTGGCCACCTGGGCCTTCCCACTGCAGATTGCGCCTTACTCCTTCCAGCTGCACCAGGAGCTGGCTGATGAGTACGGGGGCACTGACCTGTGGGACTACAGGAGACTGACCTCCCTGTCCATTGAGGCTGACATAAGAGACGAGTACATCAAGCAGAAGCAAAGCAACCTGGACGAGGGCAACACCAAGGAAGGCAGCAAGGCCAAGAAGAGCGGGAAGTTGAAGGAAGTCAACGGCTGCTGCATCCCCTCAGGCCAGAACTTTGCCAGCACAGTCGCCACCAAGCCAGAGTTTGACTTTGGGAGCGAGGCTGTTGGGAATGGGAGAAGCAACTCCAAGCTTGGCTTCATGGACTCCGACGACTCTGACTCGGATGAGTTCATGGATTTTGCTGCTGGACCACAAATGATGAACAGAGCCATGCCTTCTTCTTCTTTGAACTCCGTCTCATTGGCCATGGACAGAGAACCAACCGATGAAAACGCTCCACACACCTTGGAAAACGACGAGGGCCATCTTGCTGAGAAATTGCCTTCTGATTTGAACTGGATCAACAAGGCCTTGGTGAACCAGTGGACCCCTCTTGGGGGCAAGGACTCAACAGCCATTGTGCACCCATTTCAAGTTTACCATCTTCATGCTGCAAAAGGCCATTGAAACAGGCGCTGTTGACCTGGTCATGGGTTCGATCACCAAGCTATACTTCAACAACGACCTCACAAACGAGATTGACTCTGAAAGCACTGAAAGACGCACAGATGTTGAGGACTTCCACATCAACGGTGTTGACTATGTCCAGACGGATGACTCCATCCCAGAAAACGAAAGAAAGACAGTCCACCTGAAGGCCACCCAGGTGGTTGTGTGCATGGGTCCATGGACATCCAAGATTCTGAAGGACTGTCCAGTGAATGGCCTAAGAGCACACAGCATCATTGTGAAGCCAAGCACAAAGCAAAACGACCGCCCAAGCACAACCGAGATATCCCCATTCGCCATCTTCTCTGAGTTGAGATGCAGCGACAACGAGTACTTCTCGCCTGAGCTGTATGTGAGAAAAGACGAGATCTACATCTGTGGTGAGGGTGACACCATGACTGAGTTGCCGGACACCACTGCCCAGGTCGAGGTTCTGGACAAGAGATGCCAGGAGCTGTATGTGAACTCCTCGAAGATGTCGAGCATGATTGCGACTGGGCACATAACCAAGAAGCAAGCGTGCTACCTACCCATAGTGAATGTTCCTACAACCACTGGCCCATTGCTGGGTGAGACCAATGCCACTGGTCTGTATGTGGGTGTGGGCCACTCGTGCTGGGGGATCAACAATGCGCCTGCCTCGGGGAAGCTGCTGTCCCAGCTGATATTCGAGGGCGAGTTCAAGGATGCTGACCTCTCAACCCTTGACCCGACCCTGTACTTCGATGCCAGTGTCTAGTATATATTGAATTCAGAGTAATAGTATTTGTTAAGCAAGTGTATCTTATCTCCGATGTGTTTTGATGATGCAATCTTTTGAGTCCCTTCTCCGCGAATCAGATGAACAAAAAAAAGCTAGCGATGTTTCTTTCTTTTTTTTCTGTTTTTCCCCTTGGGTAAAAAAACACACATTAAGGAAAAGAGTGTGTGTGGTTTCCTTTACCCCCTTTTTTCTGATTGGTTTACTCTGCAGAGCTATAACACCTAAAACCATAGATAAGTAATACACACAACCACACAAACATGTTGAGATCTACCAGAACCTTCAACCAAGTCATCAAGAGAAACAAAGTCACCTTGCCAAAGCTGAACTGGGAGTTCAACGAGTTGGAGCCTTACATCCTGGGCAAGATCAACGAGTTGCACTACACAAAGCACCACCAGACCTACGTCAACGGTTTGAACGACGCCTCCTCCAAGTTGAAGGAGCTTGAGGTCAAGCTGCAAACCGAAGAAAGACCTTTGTTTGTTGCCCAGGAAATCCACTCCTTGCAGCAGAACCTGAAGTTCCACTCCGGTGGGTACATCAACCACGTTCTGTTCTGGGAAAACCTGTCCCCAAACATGGAGAAGTCCACCAACGGTAAGGGTGGTATCCACTCTTTGAACAAGAACACTGCCCTGTACCAGATGATCACCAAGCAGTACGGCTCTGTTGAGAACCTGGTTGCTGCCTTCAAGAAGTCCTTGATGGGTGTCCAGGGCTCGGGATGGTCATTCCTGGTCTACTCCCCAGTCTCTAACTCCTTGGAGATCGTCCAGACCTACAACCAGGACTCCGTCCCAGTTGGTAAGGGCATTGTTCTGTTGGCCATCGATGCCTGGGAACACGCCTACTACTTGCAGTACCAAAACAGAAAGGCCGAGTACTTCGATGCCGTTTGGAACGTTGTCAACTGGGAGGTTGTTTCCGAAAGACTGGAAAAGTTGATTGCCAAGTAATTGCGTTTGGCTACTATTTATTACACAAGCTATTGAAAAAAAAGAGAGAAGGAAAAAGGAAATGGAGTAAAGTTACGTTACCGGTGGGTGAAGTATTTACAGGAAGTGTGCTCCATTACTAGTGTGTAAGTGTGTATGTATGAAGCCGACATGGTAGCTTAATTACAAAAACATGGCCTTAGACTTATGTATGTATATATATATTAAACACACATTTTATGAATATTCAAATACTGAAGCAGGGACCTGTTTCTGATTTATGCTTATGAGTGCGTATCATCGGACTTAAGACAGCACGTTTCTTTTTTTTTTTGATTTTTTGCTTCATTTTCATCTTTTGACCTTTTTTGGCTGCGGAAGAATTTCAATTTATGAAAAAATTCAGAAAATTAAAATTATGACTGTAACAAAAAACTTGTTTACGAATCCCCCCAAAAACAACATCATCTTACCATTATGGCAAAAGAAGTTTACTTGCACGACCTGCACAAATGGGCCCTGTCCCCAACTTCATTCCCAGACTTCAAAATATCCCAGCACGCTGACGAAGTCAACCTGACTCTTGAAGAAGATTTCTGCATCGAGGCCACAACCAGCACCACTGCCACTCACATACTATTAAAGACCTTTGTCAATGGCGGGGACCTCACCTGGTTCAAGGATTTCCTGTCTGCCCACGACCTGGTTCTTTCTGAGGAGTATCCGTTCTTGGAAAACACTTTCAAGAACAACCAGATCGTCGCACAGCTGGAGATGCTGTTCAACTACGGGCAGATCTGGAACCTCAGAGGATGTCTTGAGAACAAGACCCTTGGGGAGTTGGTTTTCCCATTCGGTGAGGGTGTGGTGAAGAAGTACGAGGGCGATGAGGGTGGCATTGCCGAAAACATCAGACTTTGGAAGAACGACGTCTTTGGAAAGCTCTCTGAAGAAAAGAAACACACATACTTCGACATATACACATTGCTGAAAAGAAAGGGTATGATTGCTGAGCTTCTGTTCAGATCGCTGGAGGAAACCAACGTTGACTTCATAGACGGCCTGGAGGGCCAGGACATCGTCCTCGGAGACATTGATGATCCTGAAGTATTGAAGCTTTTGGAAGCAAACGAGGTGATGGACGTTGAAGCCCCAGAAGAGGCCGACTCGGAAGACAAGGACATGGCCGGAAACCAAGAGGACTACTTGGAAAGCAGACTGCAGTACGTCGGTGACAGCCAATTACTGACCGCCAACAAAGACGCCGTCATGATGCAGTGGGAGTACAAGATCATGAAGTTGTCTGCAGACTCCCTGTTCTCCAAGACCTTCCCGATGGAGGGGTTCCCTGCCCCACACCCAGACATCTGCGATACCGACGATGAGGTCATCAACGTCCTGAACATCGGGTTCGGCATGGGTATCATCGACACATACATCCAAGAAAACATAACCTCCCTGAGAAACAAGTACCCACACAAGCAGTTCCACCACTACATCATCGAGGCGCACCCTGATGTCCTGAAGCAGATGGAGGACAAGCAGTGGTTTGCCAAAAAAGACGTCCATGTGCTGAGGGGGAGATGGCAGGACCAGCTGATGTCCTTGTTGGACCAAAACATCTTCTTCAACGGGATCTACTACGACACCTTCTCCGAACACTACAAAGACATGCTGGAGCTCTACGACACCATCATTGGGATGATCAAGTACGAGAACGGGATTTTCTCGTTCTTCAACGGCCTCGGCTCAGACTGCGTGTTCTTCTACGACGTCTACAAGGACCTTGTCAAGATGGACTTGCTCGAGAAGTACGGACTGAAATGCACATACATGAACACACTTGTGGACACTATAGACGAGAAGACCTGGGACGGGATCACTAAGAACTACTTTGACTGTCCGGTTTTCTACCACCCAATGATCACCTTTAACCATGAGCTATGAGTTACATAGAAGGGTAAGCCGTGGTTTATTTCACATCATACAAGTTAACTATTTTTTTTTCTTTTTTCTATTATTATTTTTGTTGTTTATTTCAAAGTATATAAAATATCCTAAACATTAAATTCAAACGAACAGTAAACCGATTAATCCGACTACAGCTAAACTACCGACGTTTTGGACAGCAGCGCCCTCGTACATGGAAGTGACGCTTACTGTGGAGTTGCCTCCATGAGCGCTTGATACAGTTGCTACCTGGGCGACTGAGGCGCTGGCATGAGCAGCTGAGCTGGCAAAGGAGGTGGCTGAAAGAGTTGCTTGAACGGTCTGCAAGGTGGAGACAGCCTTTGTGGAGGTCAATGGGCAGTAAGTGGTGTATTCAGTAACAGAGCCGTCGACAGTTGTTGTGGCAACAGATTCCAAAGCGGTGGAAACAACCTTGCTGCACTTGTTGTCGGAGCATGAAGTGATGGTGACAACGGTGGTGACATCAGAGGACTTGTAGGCGGTGGAGACAGAAGCAGCACCCAAACTAGCAGAGCCAGAAGAGGCAACAACTTGCATGCTGGCAGTTAGTTGCTTGCCTGCAGAAGGAGTAGCAGTAGCACTTGCAGAACCAGAAGAAGCAACAACTTCGACGCTGGCAGTTAATTGCTTGCCTGCAGAAGTGGTGCCAGTAACACTTGCGGAACCAGAGCTAACACTGGAAGCAGTGGTGCTGGAAGCGGTGCTGGTGGTGTTGGAAGAGGCACTGATAGTGTTGGCAGAAGCGCTGGCAGAGTTGGAAGATGGAGCTGGTAGGGAAGATACTACAGAGGTGGACAAAACGGAACTACCAGAGGAACCAGTGGTAGCTAGGATTGTGATCTTCATGTAGGCGGTATCTCTCTTCAAGTTGTTGACTGGAACGTAAACGTCAAAGTGTTGGGCAGTTTCAGAGGCACCGGACTCGCTGGTCTTTTCTTGCAGGAAGAACTGGAAGATGTCAGCATCATAGTTGTTGTAGACCATGTAGGCTTCTTTTTCACCAGAGAAGTTCTGGCTTGGTTCAACTCTGTTTTTGGTGGTGCTAGCAAAGATGTTATCCAAATCCAAAATGAAACCCTCAGCAGCCTTGGCAATGACAACAATGCTGTCAAAGGCCTTGGCATCAATATCAAAGGCAAACTTGGCTAAGCCGTCAATGAAGGAGTTAGGCCAGAAAGTGAAGGCACCAATTGGGGTGTTGTTGGTGGCAACAGCGCTAGTAGCGGTGCTGCTAGTGGCGGTAGCTTCAGTGCTAGTGGCGGTAGCTTCAGTGCTAGTTGAGGTGACTTCAGTGCTGGTAGAAGTAGCTTCAGTGGCAGTAGAAGTGGCTTCAGTGCTGGTGGAAGTAACTTCAGTGGCAGTAGAAGTGGCTTCAGTGCTGGTGGAAGTAACTTCAGTGGCAGTAGAAGTGGCTTCAGAACTAGTAGAAGGAGCTTGGGAACTGGTTAAAGTAGCACTGCTTGGAGAAGGAGCTTGAGAGCTAGTTAAAGTAGCACTGCTTGGAGAAGGAGCTTGAGAGCTGGTTAAAGTAGCACTGCTTGGAATAGTAACTTCTGAGCTGGTAGAAGTAACCTCGGAGCTAGTAGAGACAACAGCAGAACTAGCGGCAGAGCTGCTTGAAGAAACAGGAATTGAAGTCAACTCACTGCTTGTGGATGGAGCAATGCTGGTGGTGTTACTGTATAGTGGGGCTAAAGTTTTAACGGCACCAGTGGTTGGGACAAAGCTAGTGGAGCTGGTGGTGGCTTCACTAGAAGAAGTCTCGACACTAGAAGAGACAGCACTGGAAGTCAAACTAGAGCTGGTGGAAACTACAGCGGATGAAGTTTCGGCGCTAGAATAGAAGCTAGAACTGACCAAGCTTGAAGTGGAGCTAACGCTTGAAGTGCTTACAGTGGAGGTACTAGACTTGCTAGTGCTGGTGGAGGTAGCACTTGAAGTGGTAGAAGTACTGGAAGCTTTAGAAGTGGTGGAAGAACTAGAAGTGGTGGAAGTACTGGAAGCCTTAGAAGAGGTCAAAGTACTGGAAGTGGTGGAAGTACTAGAAACTTTAGAAGAGGTCAAAGTACTGGAAGTGGTGGAAGTACTGGAAGCCTTAGAAGAGGTCAAAGTACTAGAAGTAGTTGAAGTACTAGAAGCCTTAGAACTGGTTAAAGTACTAGATACTTTAGAGCTGGTTGAAGTACTGGAAGCCTTGGAAGTGGTTGAGGTACTAGAGGCCTTAGAAGTGGTTGAAGTACTAGAAGTACTGGAAGTGGCAGATTCATCGACCCAGGAGGCATAGTTGTCCAATGGCATGATACCAACAACATCGGTATCGTAGTTCCAGTATGAAACGATATTGGTCATGACGAACTGACCAACGATGTTGACACCAATGTCCGCATCACTGAAGAACATGTAACATGAGTCGTAGTATTTACCAGCCATGTTGTTCAAAGGAATTTCTAGAGTCTTAGTGTCAAATACCATCTGCACAACGTAGTCCTCGTACTTGGAGCATTCCCAGATGCCGCCAGGGGCGTCGATGGAGTTGATGATGGAGGATAGGCCAGGGATGATCAAGGCAGTGGTGGTACCGGAGTCCAAAACAGTGTCACCAGTAACACTGACAGTAGCAACAGAAGAGGAGGCTGAGGAAGATGTCTTTAAGGAAACAGAGTTCAAGGCACTGAATTGGGTATTTTCATCGATTGGGAAAGTCTCCATCTTACCGCTGGAAGAGCCTGAGTTGTAACCACCAAAGACAATTTCACCCTGGGCCAGGACTGGGTTGTTACCACCCTTTAGTGTGATAGGACCGTCGTATGACATGGAGAAGGACTCAGAAGAGATGAAGTCTTGTTCCTTCAAGGCGTAGATCAAGCTTGACTTTTCTTCGTAGCCTTCCATGTGTCTCAAACCGAATACAGATCTTTCAAAGTCTGGGTAGTCGTCAACAACACCGAAGTTGAAGTCAGCAACCTCAACACCAGCAATGTTCATTGTTGATTTATAAAACTCTGGGTTCACAGTGATACCTTGAGCGTATGTGATTGGGTAGCTGTAGCCCAGGTCTGTACCAACAGGGGACATGGTGGCGATGTCTACACAGGCGGAGTTGTCACATAAGGAAGACATGCCAGCAGCGGTAGAAGTACTGTTACCAAGCCATAAGATGGAGGAACCAGTGTCGACGATGGAGCTGACTGATTCGCCACCAATTTCAAAGTTGACTAAGGAAAAGGCTTGGTATATGTTGTCCGGAACCTCGTGGTTTCTCTTTTCGATGGCAGAGTCAGCAGCGGTGGAGTTGGCTTTGTTTTGAACAATTTGCAGAGGTAGAGATAAAGTCTTGGCAGAGGCCAGGGATATCATTGACAAATAAGCCAAGGCCTTTTTCAAGTTGGCTTTTTTATTGATATCTTGCATGTACATTTTGATTATTATTATTTTACAGAGAGGAGTTGAAAGCTAGCTTTAAGTTGATATTATCCGAATGAAACAATTAAAAAGAAGAAGAAGAAAAACTTTTGGGGGTATTATGGTAGTTTTTTTGTATTTCTTGTTAGAGACTTTTAATTGAAGTAATTACTTGTTTATATGTTATATTGTAGCGTTGCTTTCTTGGTTCTTTATTAAATTTTTTTTTCATTCAATGATAGAACTTCTTCTTTATTTTTGTCAATCAGCTAGTTAAATAGTCAGTAGTCAAAAAGTCAAAAGATATGCATGCATACATGAATAAATATAGCAGACTTTGTCAAAGTAAAAAACTTTATAAAAATATCAAACTCACACGATTAAAAAGATGAAGGTGTTTATATAGCAACGACGAAAACATGAAGTAGAATTGAAAAAAAGTCAAAAGTACAAGTGGCATAATTTTCAAGCTTTATTCATAAAAAATAAGGTATTTGTACGCAGCATATTATCGAACCAGAAGCCTTTGCATAAACGATTATGCACCTTGATGCAACAAAAAAAAAAGGGCGAAGTCAGCAAGAGATCTCAAGATATTATTAATAAAATAGTTTGTTTGTGGTGGAAAACTCATGTGATATGGGGTGCTGTACCTGAAGGGCTGGCTCCGTGATTCAAAAATCGGCGCTTAGGCTATTGTTTGTGCCTCAGATGTGCTTGAAGCTTGATGTCAGCGCTCTATTGTATTTCAGCAAAGTTCAAAGGCACGACGCGTATTTTTTGCTGTTGTTTTTTTTTTAAATCTTGGAATTTTGGGAATTCTGCGCTGAACTTGTGATGGGTTTTTGTTTGCGGGCACATTTATGCTTCCCAAATAGGAAAAAACAGCCGTGCACACAGTCAAGCACACTGCCTTCTTTTTTTTTTTATTTAATTCTTATTTTTAATTTTGGCTGTGGCGAGACTTTTGCTGGCATTCTTGTTTACTGTGCGATGGTGCAATTGGTTCTAGAGTGCAGTGCAGTATGCCCGTGGACCTTTTCTTGTTGTTGTTGAACACAAGTCCAGCAGTAATTTAATAACTCTATATATTAAGGAGAGGTTATGTTTGTTCATAGAGAGGTTTTGTGGTTCATATGATATTGAGCACTGTTCATGATTGGACTAGACCCATGATTCAAGGGTGTGTGTACCATAAACACCACTTGCTGCACCGTCAGATCACCCCATGGCCCCTGTGTTTTTTTTGTTGATGCTGCATGGATTGATAAACGACTCTGGCATGGAACATTCCTCTTTCTTTTTTTTTATTTTTGGCTGGGGGAAAAAAAAAAGGAATAATCAAATCAACAATTAAAATTTAGTCTGGACTTTTTTTTTTTTTTTTTTAATTTTTTTACTCCAGTGGAAATGACTATCGAGAATGTCAAGTTGACTAGCGGCTAGTAGCCCAATATATAACACGGATTGCTGAAAAACACACACTGGTCATCCATCATGTGGTTCTTGAAGAACTTCCCAAAGCTCGTATTCTCCTCCTTGCCTGTCTGCACATAGCGGTAACAAACGCCGCACTGCATGACGTATCTTGCCTCGCTGTGGTTCTGCTTGAAGTCAACAAACATCCTCAACGGCAACGGCAAGAGCCTCACACGCACATGCTCCAAAAGATCCCTGCTGATGTGTCCCTTCTGAAGGCAATCGATCATCACCGAGGAGTCGATGTCAATGCTGTGCGGTACCGGGGCCTTGGTCTTCAAACACGTCGTGATCCCGTGCTCCTCGAACAAGTGCTTGAAATAAACCGTGTTGTTTATCCAGTTCTTCCCCTTGCACATCCGGCACATGTACTCTGTCTCCTCGTATGTCTCCTTTGTGAACTTCGCTGTTCTTTTCAAGTACGTCAACCGTCTGGAGTACCGCCACGTGATGAGGTTCACCAAGTTCTTCTTTTCCTGTCTGTCAAACTCAGCAGTGTCTTTCAACACAACAAGGTCTATTCTGCTGCTAATCTTCTTTTTCTCCAAGAGATCCTTGCTCTCAGAAGTATCAGCACCACTGCTTTTGTACTCCTGCTCCAAACATGCGGTTTTCGGACACTTGAAGTTCTTGTATACCTTTGCGTTCACCAAGATATCCTGGTTGTCCGCGCGTAACGAGCTTTGCACAAAAGGCATCACATTTTCATAGTTCACCTTGTCGATGTCTGTGATGATGTGGTGCTGGAACTGTCTGGGCATCTTGCACTTGCTCTTCTCCATATCTATGTCGTGCTTGCACTTGTACTTGCTGTTTGTGAAGAACACCTTCCTCAAGTTCGAGTACTTGTGCATGTCCTCGGACTCATCGCTTGAGTAGCTGTATGCCGTGTCCATGCATTCATGGTTTTGAAGTGAGGGCTGCTTTAAGTGGTAATAAATCGATGGGTTCTCTGCAGAGTCGAGCAAGTTGCTGGCTAGGTTCATCATCTGCGTTTGCTTGTTCAATACAGTAAGGCTTCCCTTTGCCCGCAGCACGGTGCTCAGCTTCCCGTTTTTGTTGTCTGTGTTTGTCATGTCAGAGCCCTGCATGGACTTGTCCGCGCTTTCAAGATTCTCACTGAACACATCGGATAAGGTTGAGATGGTGGTGTTTTCTAAATTGAAAGAGGTCTCTGCACTGTGTGGATCGTCGCTTGGGTCCACATGCATGTCGTGATCGAATCTGTCTTCCACAAAGTTCAAATCACTGAGTTTTGTTATAGGCAACGAGAGCTTTTTGAAGTAGTAAGATTTGTAGGCTGTATCATTATTTTTGTCCTTATTCATTATGGTTGTTTTTGCTTAAATCGCGGTTTTCTTCTAATTTTTTTTTATTGTATTCTTGGTTATTCTTTGGAGCAAATAAATAAATATACTTTGGGTTTTATATATACAAGTTGTTGAACCTCACTTTTTTTAAAAAATATTTAAGGTGAAAAATTTCAAAGTGTATGTGAACAATTCTAATAAAATTTCACGACACTAAAATACTAATAAAATACAAGCAATAAATTGGCAAAAAAAAATATATAAAAAATCATTAATTAAACAATTGCCTAAGCGGGAAACACGCACTCAATATTTTTTTTTTTAATAATCAATGTCTCTCTACAGAACAACCCTCTTTTCAGAAACAACAACACCTTGTCTCATGTTGCTTGCCACAAAGTTCTTGTTTCCGTACTGAAGCAGCTCCTTGATCCCCTCGGACTGGTATGTGTCATTGTATACAAGGTCTCCGAAGAAACAACTGACATTCACCGACAGCTCGTCCAGATGCTCATCGTCCCCGTCGGAGCTGTTTTCCAAGAGCAGCTTTGGGATCCAGGTCAGCTTGACTTCAAATTCCTTTCCAAAGTCCAGCTTGTGCAATTGCAGCTGGTCGACACCGTAATCCATCGGTTTGACCCACTTCAAGTCCTTCCCTACCTCAACTTGCTTGATGGAGTTTTTCTTTGGGAACGACAGGTGGCACAGTCTGTTCTCGATGTTCTTGATCTTGAAAGTGGCCTTGATCGGTTCATAAACTGTTCTGGAGCCGTCCAGTCTGTTGTTGTGCACAACCTCAACGTCGAACTGCGGGTTGGCAACCTTGCTTTGGTCTGGGTTTGGGACAAACCACTCACAGGTCTGCGAGCCAGTGTCAGTTGTGGTGCACTCGACTTCCTTGAACAAGGTCGAGTTGTAGTGGTAATTCTTCTGGGAGGGCAAGTCCTTGATCATGTTCGGAGAACAGCATCTCCGGCTTGAAGGTCTTGTAGTACTTGTCGACATTGATGCTGCTGGCCATCATCTTCTGTACTGGTTCGTCCGTAGTCCAGGTCATACTTCTCAACGACTCTGAACTTGATCGGAGTTTGCTCAGTGAATGGGTCCAAGGTCATGCTCAGGTATGAAGTAACCACAAATACACCCAAGAACATCAATGTGAAGTAATAGTTCAACTTAGGAATGAATGGAATCATTGGTAATGAAATGGCAAAAGCAGAGTACAGCATGATGCCGGTGACCTGGCCCAACGACTTGTAGCTTTCAGTTACGGATTGGTGCAGGGCGGTTAATACCAGAACACTGGCATAAGCCACAAATAAGGTCAATACAGGCACAGTTATCAAGTACTGGATCCACCAATCACCAAAGATAGGGGCCTTGGTGTTTTTCAAAAACTCTTCATCTTCGTCGTCTTGGTGCATGTAATCATCGCTATTGATATCATTGTGCTCGCCTTCGTGCTCAATGGAGTTGTAGTTAGACTCACTGTGTTGGTCAGAATTACTGGTGACGTTGACCAAAACTTCCGTTTCTTCGTCATCATCGACTTGGGTTTTCTCAACTCTTTCAATTGGATCAAACAAAATACCCATTAAGGTTGATATGCTGAAGGCTAAGTACATTGCAGTCATCACATAGATGTAGGTGCCTGTGAATCCAGACTCAATGTTTTTGACAGCCTTGGATAGCAACAGTATCCACAGCCCACAAGTTATTTCCATCGTAGGCAATGCTCTTGAATCTGTAGCAGCCCTTGAACACAGTTCTTATCAAAATGGTATTTATCAGCAGGAATTCAGAAATCAGGGCTAGCAGTGGAATGTAGAAGTTTCTTGAAACGAGCATTGGGTTTCTGCTATTCAAAAAGGTCTTGTAGGACATGCGCATGATGATGGTGGATGCAGGCAAGCGACAATACAGGCTTGGCCCAGTTCAGCAATCCATGGCTCAATCCATTGACGTTCCATGAGATGAAAAACAAAACAGGGAACAGTATCAGCAAAACAAAGTTCAACTCGTTGAATTTCTTACAGCTGAAAACAAAAAACTTGCCCAGGAAGTCAAAGTAAACAGCTCTGTTTTCCAGGTTGTCCTCGTCAATCACATCTTCGTTCATGGCCATGTTGTTTACCAAAAGGGAGCAGACCTGCAGCATTGAAAAGACACCGTACTTTGTATCATACTTGGTAGAGTCAAACATTGTGTGGTAGAATCTTCTATTCTTGAAGAAACTCAAGTCCCACCCAATCAACTTCTCTTCGTATACTTTGTAGTCAGTCTCGCTGGACAACCATCTGGACAAGAACCCGTATTGGAAAATGGAGTTTCCAAAGGCCAGGCCCTTGGAGCCAACAAATTTCTTGAACAGACTGGCTGTTTGGACATTGCTTGTACGGAACAGAATAGGCTTTCCGACATGGCCACCACCAGATACACCCTCCAAGTTCAAGAAAAAGCCGGTCTTCTTCAGCCAAGGATGGTTCTGCATGTATGCGGTGGCACCAAGCAGCCCGAACTCCTCGTTGTTGTTGAAATTGAAGATGATGTCTCTCTTCAGGCCTTTGGTTCTCATGAGCTGTTTCAAAAGGGCAAGTAGTGTGACTGTTCCCGTGTTGGCGTCATTCTTCCCGCACCCAATAGGCACGGAGTCAAAGTGGTTGGAAATCAACAGAGCAGGAAGCTTTGGGTTCTTTCCGTGTATCTTCACAAGTATGTTGTCAGACTCAAAGGAAACAACGATTGTATCCTTGGAGTTGGGGTCAAAGACGTCTTGTTGCTTGAATAAGAGGTTTCTAGGGTCGGAATCGATGGTGACCTCTCTGGATAAGTCGACATTCTCATCCTTGATGATGTTGGTTACTTCAGATAAGATGTGGTCATGGACCTCAGCGTTGAAGTGGGAGGCGTAAGGATGTGGCTTTTCAGTGATGATTTGCAGTTGTCCCCATGAGTAATCAACTAGTTCTTGTAGTTCTTTGTTGGAGCTGTGAGTTAAATCAGTCAAATCCTCCTGCTCAAACAAAAACAGATTGTATATTATGAACAAGATAGAGATAAAGGTGAATATAGACACATTTATGCTCTTGAATCTGAGTGCATCTTTTATTTTAGTTTTTAGCTTGTGAGTAAGAACCATTTTTTGAAGATGTGGTTGTATTTGGTTACTTGATGAGAGTTTCTTGTTCTTGGTTTACTTTGATTAGTAGATGGATTAAAATGGTTGGAAGAGATGTAATTGTAAGGAGCAGTAAAAAAAAAAGAAGAAGAAGGAGTGTAGTATGCGCATGTATTTCCTGTTTTGTAAGGACTTCCCCTAAAAAAAACGGCGCCTATTCTTCCAATTGAGGTGTTAACTCCGGAGCACAGCCAACAAAACCATGCATTTGAAGTGCTTCTACAGTTCATTAAGGCTTTGTAGTAGATGACAATGATATCAATGTATTGTATGTTACAACATGTTTGTCATAAATAAAGAGTGTTATTTTTGTTTATGCACAAATACTGTTTGTTTCTCAATTTGTTATCAATATATTAAATACGAGAAGTAGATAAGAGCTGTACAAAATGTTAAATATGTTAATACACGTGACTGAGCACGTGTGTTTTGTTTTATTTGTTGGAATTTCTCCAAACGGAGAGATGTTATATTAAACACTTCAGAAGAGAATATTATTAAGTGTATATACATACAGTAGTTGATGTCATTGATAAATAGAAAATACAAAAATACAACTCTATCAATCAGATATAAATATACCACATCTTACTCTCGTAATCAACCACCCTTGCTAGTCCATAACCAGCCATAGCTTTGCTCTAGACCTTTAACAAAAAAAAGAAATAAACACCCTGGGAAAATTTTTCCTAAACAGATTTTTCTCTCTTTTTTTTTTTTTTTCTCATTCCCAAAATAATTACGTGGGCTTCCTTTCTTATAATCATTTGTACAATAAACGACACTTCAACACCCAAGTTGCAAAGACACACAATAAACACACAAGTTGAACAAAATAGTTATTAGAATGGGTGTTAAGACTGATCCTACAGAGCATTTTCCAAAGCCAAAAAACGACCTGATTCCTTAGAGCCGCCCTCGGCCAAGAAGTCGAAAGACCTCCTTGCTGGATCATGAGACAGGCCGGCAGATACTTGCCTGAGTATCACGAGGTCAAGGACGGAAGAGACTTCTTTGAAACCTGCAGGGATGCTGAAACCGCTTCTGAAATCACCATCCAGCCTATCAGAAGATACAAGAACTTGATCGATGCTGCCATCATCTTCTCCGACATTTTGGTCATCCCACAGGCCATGGGAATGAAAGTTGAGATGCTTGAAGGTAAAGGGCCCACACTTCCCTGAACCACTGAGAACTGAAGAAGACGCCGCAAAGGTCTTGGACTACCACGTCGATGTCTTGCACGAGCTGGACTGGGCCTTCAAGGCCTTGACCATGACCAGAAACAAACTGGACGGTGAAGTTCCTCTGTTTGGGTTCGTTGGTGGCCCATACACCCTTTTGACCTACATGGTTGAGGGTGGTGGCTCCAAGATGTTCAGATTTGTCAAGGAGTGGATCAACAAGAGACCTGAGCTGTCCCACAAGATTCTGGACAAAATCACCACTGTCTCCATTGAGTTCTTAGCCCAGCAAGTCGTTGCCGGTGCTCAAATTCTCCAAGTCTTTGAGTCCTGGGGTGGTGAATTGGGCAGCGAGGACTTCGATGAGTTCTCATTGCCTTACCTGCAAAGAATCTCCAAGGAGTTGCCTTTGAGATTGAAAGAATTGGGCATCAAGAACAAAATCCCATTGACCATCTTCAGTAAGAACTCCTGGTATGCCTTGGACAAGCTGTGTGACTCTGGTTACGATACAGTTGGTTTGGACTGGTCCTGGGACCCTAAGGAAGCCGTCAAGATCAACAACGGCAGAGTCAACCTGCAAGGTAACTTGGACCCGGGTGTCATATACGGCTCTAAAGAAGTCATCACCAAGAAGGTTGAAAGAATGATTAAGGGCTTCGGCGGTGGAAAGAAGAACTACATTGTCAACTTCGGCCACGGTACCCACCCATTCATGGACCCTGACCAAATCAAGTGGTTCTTGGAAGAATGCCACAGAGTTGGTTCTGCTTAGAGAAGGAAAACATACCATTAGGATAACAAGTATATTTTTTTTGAATGAATGTATTCATGTATATATAGAAATAAAAGTAACTAATTCGTTTTGAAAGAGTGCAGTTGTTGGAGGTATTTTAGGTTTGGGGTCTAGATGAGTTATGTGCTTAACTCCGCCTCTTGAGCCACATCATCTGAATGGAAAAAAAAACCTGATTTTCTATGTGGGTGGAACTTTTTAGCTCGTTTTTTTGCTACGTATAATTGCTGCGAGGAGATCTATGATTGCCACACCAAAACACATCTCAAATATGGCTGATGCTGCTAAATCTTCTTACATAAAGAAGGAAAACTTGTACATCTTTGATCTGAACCCTAAGATCGTCAATTCTTTGAAGACTTACTCCAGCAAAATCGATGGCATAGTGACTCCCGAGTACAATCCCAAAGATGAGATCCAGTTCAACCCCATAAAGCCAAAAGGCTCAATGACCTTCTGCAGTACCTGCAACACGGAGATTGAAGGGAGAGACCATTTTAAAAGCGACCTTCACAATCAGAATTTGAAAAGAAGCTTGAAGGGCGAGTCCGCCAATGAAGCTAACCTCGAAGCTGACAACATGAGTGATAGTGATGCCAGTATTTCTGGTTCTGATGAATCCGATGATGATTTGGACACCATCAAGGAGGAAGACGATGAACTAATCATCAAGGCCAATCAAACGCCCTTTGTTCTATTTGAATCAGACGAACTGAAAGACTCCAACGAAGGCAAACTATTCGCCGGCTACAAGTGTCTCTTCAACAATGAGCTAGACCCAGCCATGCAGCTGAAAACAAACATACCTAACTCCATTGATGGGAAGTCTGCCATCTTCATGATTGGTGGAGGCCACTTTGCTGGGTGCATAGTCTCCCACGGCAGAATGAAGAACCAGACTTTCAACAAGAAGTCCACGTTGGGGTTGAATGCCCAGCAGGTGAACCTGCTCAAGCAAAAGACCTTCCACAGATACACCACAAGAAGAAAACAGGGTGGCTCGCAGTCGGCAAATGACAGCTCAGGAGGCATTGCCCACTCAGCAGGTGCGTCCATCAGAAGATACAACGAAATGGCGCTTGAGCAGGAAATCAAAGAACTCATCCAGTCGTGGGAGGGCGAGCTGAGGGGGTGTGATTACATATTCATCAAGGCGAGTGTGAAGAACAGAAAAATCATGGTCAATGGGGATAGCTGTTTGAAACCGAAGGACCCTAGACTGATGACCCTGCCGTTCAACACGCGGAGACCAACCTCATCCGAACTGAAAAGATCATGGGCAGAGCTGACGTACCTGAAGATCATCGATGACCCACAGAGTGAGCTCAAGGCTCTTGAGGAGAAGGAGAAGAAGCTGAGGGAGCTTGAGATACTGAAGAAGTCCAAAGTCCAAGTCTCGCCAACTCCTGCTGCGGCCCCAGTGATGACGCCCGAGGAGACCCAGAGCGAGGAGATCGTTGGACTGCTGAAAAAATCCAAAATCCCTGCATTGGTGACATACATCAAAAAACACAAACTCGATGTGAACCAGCCACTCCTCCCACAGGACAAGTACCAGGGCATGACGATGCTGCACTACGCGTCCCAGAATGGGCACAAGCAGATCGTGTATGCCTTGCTGACAACTCTGAAGTGTGATCCGTGTCCCCAGACCCACTTCGGGAAGACTGCCTGGCAGCTGAGCAGGGATGATGTGATCAGACACCAGTTCCAATTGGCCAGACACAAGCTCGGCGAGGGAAGTGTTGATTGGGAAAAGGCCAAGGTGGGCAAGGCTTTGAGCAAGGAGGAGGTCCAGGAAATAGAGGCCGCCGCGGAGACCCAGGAACACGCCATCGTGGAGGAAATCATGGAGAAGGAGCTGGACAAGCTGAGACTGCAGAAGCAGGAGGCTAGGAAAAACGACAAAAGAGTCGGCGGCAATGCAGAGAGCCAGACCATGGAGGGCATGACCGAGGATCAGAAGAGAGCATACATGAGAGAGGTCCGTGCAAGAGCCGCTGAGGCCAGAATGAAGAGTTGAGAAGACTTTGCAATATATATAAGTGCTACTGGTGATACAATTTTTATTTAATCTTACTTTTCTAAAACGAACGTGATGTCGTCTCGTTTGATGCTGCTCAGAACAGGATCAAGAAGACTGGGGTCCTTGTTCCGGTGGAGGTCAAAGTGTCTGAAGCCCTTGAAGCACTGCTTCATGACCTGCTGCTTGTCGAGGTTCTCCTTCTCCTGTATTTTGTTGATCAGGCTTTCCGCTTGGTTTCCAGGAATGAACGAGCTCAACTTCACATCCATCAAATTTGAAGCTTCTTCTTCTTCCTCTGCATCGTCCTCTAGCCCATGCGGGACTTTCCCGTCACCCGCACAGTCACAGATCAGATCATGAGTATTACTTCTCGTGTTCTTCTTGATTGTGAACAGATCCTTCAGGTCCTCCTTCGTGAATATGTCCGAGTTATTCTTTTTGTTTCCGTTGCTTGTGTCCGTCTGGTCGTTCAGGATCTTCTTCGACAAGTTGATCTTCGTGACCTGTCTCTGGAGGATCTTCTCATCGATCATCCCCGCAGTCACCAGCCTGTATATGAAACACTCCTTCTTCTGGCCATCTCGGTGGACCCTCCCCATGGCCTGCTGGTCAATCGCCGGGTTCCAGTCATTGTCAAACAAGATCAGTCTGTTCCCGCCAATCAGGTTCAGCCCCATCCCTCCAGACTTCGCCGAGAGCAGGAAACACTTCACGTGCATGCTCGTATTGAATTCCTTCACAAGGGCAGGTCTTTCTTTTCCGGAGACAGACCCATCAAGCCTCACAAACGGCAATCTGTGCTTGTACTTGAGCAGGTCCTGGACGATGTCCAGGGTCTGGGTGTAGTTCGATATGATGACCACTTTGTCGTTCGTCGTTGCTGATATTTCCGCCAGCAACGCATCCAGGACCCGCATTTTACCACTGTCGAGTCCGGAGCCGTGCGGCGTGTTTCGCACCATGCCCTGGAGGTTGCTCTGGTAGTAGCTGTCGGACTGGAGTAGCTTTGGGGTATTGCACACTTTCTTCAGCAGAGTGATCAGTCCTAGGGAAAAAGAGGGTGCGGGGGAGGAGAGATCGCTGGTGCTGAGGATCTGCTCGCTGAGTGCAAGCTGCTCTCCAGTGGGCTTGCAAAAGACAATGTAATCTCTCTTTGGCGGCAGGAACTTGTTCAAGATGTCGTTTGTTCTCCGGAGAATGAACTTCGATGTTTCGTTGATCAGTTCTTCAGACTGCTGCTCGCCAAGCTCAACCACTTCCTTGTTGTACCTGGACTCGGTATTTCTGGCCTTTGTGATCGGAACAATGTAGTTTTTTTTGAATGAGTTGAGGGTCCCGAGGATACCTGGGTTTAGGAAGTCACAGATGGTGAAGAACTCTTGCAGGTCGTTTTGGATCGGCGTCCCTGTCAGCAGAATCTTCTTCTTGAAGTCGACGTTCTTCAAAATCTGTAGAATTTTGGAGTTGTTGTTCTTGAGCTTATGGGCCTCGTCACAGACCAACAAGTCGATCTTGTCTCTGAAGGTGTCCTGCTCAAAAATCGACTTCAAAGACAGGATCTTCTCATAACTTATGATGCACACTTGGTACACCTTCTGCAGGTTCAAAAAGGACTCAAAGTCTTTTTTGTCGTTCTCTGCCGCATTGACCCCGGTTCTCGTTTGCAGGATCTTCACGCCCACCTTGCTGTCCAGCCATTTTTTGAACTCTGTTTTCCAGTTGTTGATCAAAGTCACCGGACACACAATAAGCACTTTTTTGATTTCCCCTGTGTTGTTGATCATCTTAGCTGTTGGTGATTGCTTCAAGAGAGTCCAGATCAGGGTTATCGACATCAGGGTCTTGCCGAGCCCCATCTCATCCGCCAGCAGGCATCCGGAGACGTCCTTGGAAACAACACCCATGACACAGTTGTACATGAACTCAACCCCGTGTCTTTGGTGCGGTCTCAGAACCTTTGACAGAACAGGATCAACCACAACATCCACGTCGGAGTACTCGTTCTTTTTCTTCATCACCAGTGCGTTCACAATGCTGTGTTTGTCAAAAAGTGGCTTCCCAGGGAGGTTTTTGGATTGTTTGTACTCCTCCATTTTTTTGAGATTGCCCTTCTTCACAGGCACGACAAACATGCTGTTGAAGACTGACTTGTCGACCTTGGTTTTTTTTATGAACTGGATCTCGTCGTTCGATGAGTCGTCCATGTTCTCTGAAAGACTGGCTTCGAAGGAGCTGTTCGCCACATCATTGGAGGTGTGCTTCGTGTTCAGGACCTCGTTGGCTCTCTTGATGTCCTCCTGAGACACAAGGTAGTGCGAGAACTGGAACTCAAAGTTTCCGTAGTGGCCAATGTATGTGTCGCTGTTGTCCACGAGCGCGAGAGAGGCGATGAAGTTACCTGTTTCGGTGTTGTAGACCTTGAGCTTGAGCTTCTTGTGTGACTGGAAGTCGTAAGTGGTGTCTGATGATGACATTATGATGCCGTACCCGTCCAGTCCCCAGCTCTTGTTTTTCTTGGTGGACTTCTTTCTGTAAAGCACACTGCACATTTGCTTGTTGCTTGATTGGCCACTGTTTGAGAGAACAGATGTGTCGCTGTCGTCTGTGAGGTCAATGGTTCTCTTCACGGCCAGCTTGGCTTGGTTGTTTGCTCTGAAGCCTTGCATGAGTGGTTTTCTGTACTCTAGAGCAGAGTCCTTCTTCCTCTGTGGAGGCACAAAGGGTGTGGTCAGAGGGTTCATAGTGTGGATTGGTTACATGATTTCTTCATCTCAGAGAAACACGAAAAAAAAAAATAGAGTGAAGAATCACACTGGACAAAAAAAAGAAAGCGGGAGTACGATGATGTGTTGGGCGGAGATAACACATTTCCCACAAGAACACAAATTATAAGTGACAGTTACAGCTTTGGGCGATCGAAGATATGGATAAAAAGAGTATATCGTTTCTTGAAATCGTAATACACCCTCAATTTGTATACACCTTGTTCTTTTGTGTTCAATATATTTGGTTGTGGTGTCATCTCAGAGAATCTCACTGCCGAAACAACCTCTCTTTTCGCGTCACTCCATATATTTTTTTCACTTCTTCTGTTTTTTTTTTTTGAGAAAAGCTTCATACAACGAAACCACATCCAACCCTCACACCAATGGCTTCTTCGCTTGTGTACTACCTCTTCTCACTCCTCTTTGTCTCACTATTTGGACTCAATGCCATGTTCACCAGGGCTGTCCTGCAACCAACACCCCCAACCACCCAGAACAAACCCACAAAGGTGATTGTGTTTCTGGGGTCTGGTGGGCATACAGGCGAAATGCTCAAGATCCTGCACACCTACAAGGCCACCATCCACAGCAGCCAGCTCGCTGTCCTGTGCTCGGAGGAAAACTCGATGGCGCGGTTCAAGAACCAGTTCCCAGACCTCAAGAACACAAAGTTCCACATGATTGGAAAAGCCAGGGAAGTCGGGTCTGGCAAGGTGAGCTCTGTGAAGAGCATAGTGCACACTGCAGCAAGCATTCTGGTTACGATGTGGAAAAACAAAACCTTCTTTGTAAGCAACCACGAACGTACATTGGTCCTGATGAATGGACCGGGGAGCTGTGTTCTGCTATCAATGATCTTCCAAGTGCTGAAGATAGTCACCCTCAAGGACCGCAAGAAATTTAAGGTTGTGTACATAGAGAGCTTGGCGAGATGCAACAAGCTCAGCATGACGGGTGTGCTGCTGTACTACTTGAAGCTGACGGACGAGTTCCTAGTTCAGTGGCCTGAGATGCTTGAAAACTTCCCACAAGCCAAGTCATACGGGATCTTGGTATAAAGTTATCATTTTTTGTTTCATTAAAAAGATGTTATGTTCTATGTATATATATAAAAAGAAAAAAATTTGCTTTAAAGTTCATTATCTTAAGTCAAATTCATTTCATTTGTTGCTTCAACATATCAAAAATCATTGTCTGGAGTTGATGATGTCAACGAATTCAGGCTTCAAGGAGGCACCACCGACTAGGAAACCATCGACATCGGCCTTGTCCTTGAAGGTGCCGGCATTGGCACCGTTGGCGGAACCACCGTATAGGATTCTGGTGCTTTCGGCGATTTCTTCACCTAGTTGTTCCTTCAAGAAGTCTCTGATTTGCTTGTGGGTTTCTTGAGCGTCTTCTGGGGTGGCGGCTAAACCGGTACCAATGGCCCAGACAGGTTCGTAGGCAATGACGACGGAGGCCCAGTCTTCCTTGGATAGCTTGGCGATGGTTGGCAATAGTTGCTTCTTGCAGACGTCCAAGGTGATACCGGACTTTCTTTCTTCCAATAGTTCACCGATACATAGGATGACCTTGACACCTTCATCGATGGCGAACTTGGTCTTTTCAGCGATTAGTTCATCGTCTTCTCTGGCAACAACGGTTCTTCTTTCGGAGTGACCAATCAAAGTCCATTCAACGCCGATGTCCTTCAAGGCAGCGACAGAGTTTTCACCGGTGTAGGCACCAGCAGCCTTGGTGTAGACGTTTTGGGCACCGATCTTGACTTGAGGAGACTTCTTGTTGACGGAGTTAGCGTAGTCTAGGTAGATGGCTGGAGGGCACAAGACAACTTCGGTGCTTTCAGCTAATTTAGCTTCGTTTAGTCTTTCGACAATAGTCTTGATAGATTCTTTGGTACCGTTTAATTTGAAGTTACCACCAACGAAGAAAGTTCTAGCCATTTTTATATTTATATGTGTTTTGTAAGGAGTGTTTAAATATGTAGTAATATTTATATTGGGTATTGTTATATAATGTTTTCTGTTAATAATAATAACAAATAGAATATATAATTATATTTAATGTCTTTTTTATATATAACTAATTCTATATTACAGAAATGGAATGATCTTATGTTTTTTTATTGAATATTACAAAAAAAAAATGGTGTGGATACTTATACCTATAGTATAAAAACAGTGTGAGTGTATAACTCTTATAAAAAGAAATGGGGTTCCACTAATGGTAATTTATAAGTGTGTGTGTGTGTGTCTTTTTTGCCTCTTTTGGGACATGTGGTATTTTATAAAAGAAGAGTATCCCATAAAAAAAAAGCAGTTGTTTCACACATGTGTGCATTTTTGTTAGTGTAATCTTCTTTTTTTATAATGGTTTTCCTGTGTAAATATATATATGTTAAGAGATGGTTTGTAGGTGTTTACTTAATAGAGTAAAAAAAATAATATATAGTGGGGTAAATAATAATATATATTATTCAAGTATCGGATATGTAATATTACATACACGTGATTATATAATATCGGATATAAAGTAATGCATACACGTGACTATATAATATCGGATATGTAATATTACACACACGTGATTATACATTATCGGATATAACCTTATCTCCTTCTTTCTCTAATCTTTTCTTTTCTTTTTTTTTTACTGCTACTGTGATCATTTCTTTTCCATTTTGTTCAAAAAAACACACACAGCCAGAAAAAATCGAGAAGGAAAAATTTTTTTCTCACAAGGCATTTTTTTTCTTACTTCGTATTATGTTCTTCATTTTAATCGCCTATATTTCATTGAAAATATTCATAATGATGTGAGTCAGAACATCACTAATTTGCTTAAATATATATTACTAAATCATCTTTTTTAACATTATCTACAACTTTTTTACTGAAACAACCCACATCACACACTATTACCATAATGTCTGAAGAACAAGTCCAAAAGGCTGCTGAAAACGTCGCTAACCTACACCTTGATGAAGTCACCGGTGAAAAGGTCTCCAAGTCCGAGTTGAAGAAGAGAATGAAACAAAGACAAAAAGAAGAGGAAAAGAAGAAGAAGGCCGCCGCTGCCCCTCCAAAGCCTGCCTCCAAGAAGAAAGCCACCGATGCCTTCGCCGACCTATCCCCATCCCAGTACCACGAAGCCAGAACCAGACAAATCCTTGAGTTCAGAAACAACGCCAACTCCAAGATCAACCCATACCCTCACAAGTTCCACGTCTCCATCTCAGTTCCTGAGTTCAAGAAGAAGTACGCCCACTTGAAGAGAGGTGAAACCTTGAAGGAAGAAAAGGTCTCTGTTGCCGGTAGAATCCACAACAAAAGAGAATCCGGTTCCAAGTTGAAGTTCTACGTCATCAAGTCCGATGGTGAGGAATTGCAAGTCATGTCCCCAGCCCAAGACTACGGTGCTGATGAAGAAACTTACTCCTTCGACCACGAAGTCTTGAAGAGAGGTGATATCGTTGGTGTTGAAGGTTACGTTGGTAGAACCGAGCCTAAGAAGGGTGGTGAAGGTGAACTATCCGTCTTTGTCTCCAAGATCATCCTATTGACCCCTTGTCTACACATGCTTCCAACAGACCACTTCGGTTTGAAGGACCAGGAAATGAGATACAGAAAGAGATACTTGGACTTGATCATGAACAACAAGGCCAGAAACATCTTCAAGACCAGATCCAAGATCATCTCCTTCATCAGAAAGTTCTTGGACACCAGAGACTTCATTGAAGTGGAAACCCCAATGATGAACGTTATTGCTGGTGGTGCCACTGCCAAGCCATTCGTTACCCACCACAACGACTTGAACATGGACATGTTCATGAGAATTGCCCCTGAACTATTCCTAAAAGAACTAGTCGTTGGTGGTATGGACAGAGTCTATGAAATCGGTAGACAATTCAGAAACGAAGGTATCGATTTGACACACAACCCTGAATTCACCACTTGTGAGTTCTACCAAGCCTACGCCGATGTATACGACTTGATGGACATGACCGAAGTCATGGTCTCTGAATTAGTCATGGAAATCCACGGTTCTTACAAGATCCAATACCACCCAAACCCAAACAACGACGACGAAGTCATGGAATTGGACTTCTCCAGACCATGGAAGAGAATCAACATGATCGAGGAGTTGGAAAAGATCTTGGACGTCAAGTTCCCTCAAGGTGACCAACTGCACACCAAGGAAACCAACGAGTTCTTGCAAGCCGTCTTGAAGAAACAAAACCTACAATGCTCCGCCCCATTGACCAATGCCAGAATGCTGGACAAGCTTGTTGGTGAGTACTTGGAAGAACAATCCATCAACCCAACCTTCATCTTCGGCCACCCACAAATGATGTCTCCTTTGGCCAAGTACTCCAGAGACCAACCTGGTCTGTGTGAGAGATTCGAAGTATTCGTTGCCACCAAGGAAATCTGTAATGCATACACCGAACTGAACGATCCATTTGACCAAAGAGAAAGATTCGAGGAACAAGCCAACCAAAAGGACCAGGGTGACGATGAAGCCCAATTGGTTGATGAAACCTTCGTCAATGCTTTGGAATACGGTTTGCCTCCAACCGGTGGTTGGGGTTGTGGTATCGATAGATTGGCCATGTTCTTGACCGACAGCAACACCATCAGAGAAGTCTTGTTGTTCCCAACCTTGAAGCCAGACACTTTGAACAAGAGTTTGAATGAATAAGTATGATGTTAGAGTCTATCTTATATAATTATTATAATTTAATTGTTTTTTTTTTTTTTTTATAAATTTTGTATATATAACTTAGCATGCCATCTACTCCTTTGATAAGTTTCCGTTTCTTCTCAATTTGATCACCTGCTCATACGCAGGGTCTCTGGGAGACTGCACTGGCTTCAGGTTCTTGAAGTCTTCTGGTATCTCGTACGTCGCATCCGAGTCAAAGCTGGTCAGCAAGTCTCCACACGCTACGAACTCGGGCTGGTTGTTGGTTCCTGTTCTGTTGTCCAAGTTGAAGTCTGCCACATCCTTGAAGAAGTCCTGTATGGTCTCGTTCAGCTTCAGCTTTGGTTCCCAGTCCTGTTTGGGTTTTTTGTACCCTATTCCGACCAAAAACGCCTCTGACGACGTGGCTCTGCTGCTTCTTGGCTTCGCAATGTATATCTTATCGAAGAAGTTCCTGCAGATGGCATATAGGTGGTCACAATCCTTCCCTCTGAACAACTTGACCACAAACTTTCCCGTGCCCTCCTTTAAGATGCAACAGGCCAATTGCAAAGCAGCCAGAATCAATTGGTGCTGGATGTACTCGTCAAGGTCGTGTATTCCTGTCACATCCGGAGCACCGTCTGAAATAACCAGGTCAGCTTTTTCGTTATCAAAGATGGTCAGGATGTTCTGCAGGGTTGATGGCGCTGTGATGTCTGCCTTCAAGCATGTGACGTTGTCAATCGGGGTCATTGATTGGAGATCAACAGCAACGATCTTCTTGTTTTTGTCTACATCCTTGTCGGGAAACATCTTCGTTGAAAGAACCTGTGACCATGAGCCAGGAGCAGCACACAGATCAACGACCTTGTTGACATTGTCAGACAGAATGTTGAACTCTTCGTCTATCTGAAGCAGCTTGTATGCGGACCTTGCTCTGTACCCCTCCTCTTTGGCCTTTCTGTAGTACACGTCTCTCTTGTCTTTGCTATTTTGTCCCATTTTGTGTAGTGTGCACTTGTTTTGATATTTATGCTGTTGTTTTTTGGTGATGTCTTCAATATCTTTTACCAAATTTCTTTTTCTCTTTTATTTCAAGTTTTGATAAATTTATTCATGGTAGCGATTCTTCCCATTTCAAAAAAAAATGTGAAGAAAAAAAACGAAAAATTTTCGTTCAATCTATTTCGTTCTTTGCCAAATTTTTTTTTTGTTAATTCAATAGTTTTGTTCATTAAAATGATGGCTTCAAACCCCCAATAAATACCTCACATACCCAGTCACATCATGATCAGCAGTGGTTTTAAGTCCTTGAATCAAATGAGATTCAGCTCAATGAGTGCCACCTTGGCAACCCCATCCCAAGCCATGATCCAAAAATTCATCGATAACAAATCAGTACAAGCCACCAGCATCAACAAGCTGAAGACAGAGCTGGACAGACTGTACCCTAAGGATGTCACTCACACCTCCTCCGAGATCCCATTCAACATAAAAGCTTTGTACTTCCACCCAAGAGTCAACGCCAAAACACATAACGAAAAAGTAGCCACTTTGGTGTTCAAGTCCTATGAAAAGGCCAACCTGCACTTCATGGTTGACTTTGCGATGAGGGCTGGGTTTTACGCTGGCTGTGCCCTTGGCGAGCCTTTGAAGCTGAAGACCGAGAGAACACTGCGTACTTACAACAAGTCCCCGTTCGTGCACTCCAAGAGCAAACAGAATTTCTTCAAGCTGACCAGAAAGTTCCAAGTCGATGTCTACGACTCCGCCCCCGAAGCTCTGGACTTGCTGTTGGCGAACATAGTCAAGTACGCCAAGCCGGGAGTGGCCCTGGAAGTCGAGAACTACACGAAGCAAGGGCTTGAGGGGAACTTCGTCGACGGCCTGCCTTCGAACAAACACATGGCCTCAGCATTGGCCAAAGACCCTCTGTTCAGACATATCAAGCCATTGGCTGAGTCAGAGCTGTTCTTGCAATTCTCACAAAACGGAAACGTCAAGTTGCCAGAAGAAGACGCTGAAGTCAAGAAAGATAGCAACCCAAAGATCGCCGAAGCCAAGAAGGATGTTGAAGAAGAAAAGTAAAGGAAGTCAGGTTTTGAGCATGTCTCCTAGCATTTGTGATATAGTCGTGTATATAGAGATATTGTTTATTGTATATAAAAACAAATGTAGTGTATTATGTTACAGTCGCTGGTTTTTTTTTTCCTTTGAGTTTGTTGGATCATGCAGGCGTGACCAGTTGATGTGTTTCAATGTATGTGCAAACATCTGTTTTGAGGTCATGGCAAAGATGAGTCTTCTGGTTTTTTAGCTGCATTTATAATATACTGTCATTTAAAGACGTCTTGAGCTTTGTTTGATTAATAATAGCAACTTTACAAATCGTGCGAAGGCTTCTTATATATTCATGATTCTACAGAAAACTCATTTTTTAAAAACTTCTACTCCACTTTTTCAAAAAGCTTCTGTTAGTAGACCAACCAATTATTGAAAACTTTAAAAGCTTCAGTGCCTTGATATAACAACAATAATAGCCTACCTTCAACTACAAGACATATCATAGACATTATCAAAGCTTAAATATTAATTCTACTAAATCAGATTTTATGCTTATAAATTTTAATCTGTAACTATGACATCAATAATTAGAAACGGGGGATTGGTCTAGTGGTATGATGCTTGCTTTGGGTGCAAGATGTCCCGGGTTCAATTCCCGGATCCCCCCTTCTAATAATTGATATTTTATTTTTTTTGAAAAATTTCATTTTTTTTTTTTGGATTAACAAGGAATGGGTTAGAGCATCTCAAAGAAACGATTTCGTTTGGACGTCCACAGTCCTGGAGAAGCATTAATTAATGAAGCCCAATTAAGAAATAAATTAATTTTTTTTTTTGCCTAATTGAACAAATCCTTGGTGGTCTTATATAATTTTTTTGGAGAGTCACTTTGTTCAACCAAATCACGGTACTCTGTTCGGTCCTGCATTTCTCTTGGGGTTTGGTAGAACTGTTGTGGTTTGTAAGGCCTGGTGTCTGTCAAGCAGTCCAGCCTGTACTCCAGTATGGTGATTTGTTTTTCCAAATTTTTGTAGGATTGCTGACGATTTTTGATTTTGTCAACTTTGTTTTCCAAATTGGTTACAGTTTTAGAAAGTTTTTTGTAGTTATTCAGCAGTGTACTTTGAAAATTATTCATGCTACTGTTGTCTTCTCTTATATTTGACAGCTCAGTTGATATGTCTGATTTTAAAGAGCTGAACTTTCTCTTTATGTCTTCGAAACCATCATCATCTATGGAAGACTCTTGCCCATTTTTTGAAAGTGTTTCTGCATCTTCTTCAGAAAACCCTTGTACTAGATTCAACATAAGCAATGTTATTCTCGGAGTGCCATGTTTCAGAAAAAGAATTGTTTTGAAAATCATTTCTTAAAGTCATACTGTCAGTTAAAGTATCCAAGCTTTGAGGTCTGGATCGCCACTGGGGTTTTTGACAGGCTAAACTATCAGCTTTTACGCTTTGCGTATCATTTTCTTGTCTGCCATTAATCATATCTTTGGATAACCTTACCAATTTCTTGACAAAATCATCATACGACTGTCTCAACACCTCACCATTATTATTCTCTTGATAGTTACACAGTTCATTCAAATTGTTGACTAAATAGAACAAACTTCTAAAGAGCCTCTTTTTGGCCTTCTTAATGTAATTTTTCTTTAATACTATTCCTCTTAAGTACTCATCAAAGGTTTCCTGTATATCTTTGTATATTCTCAAAAAATCATTTGTGCACAGAAACTCACTTATCATGTAGTCTGCATTTTTCTTAGTGAAATCACAGTTTTCAATCAACAAAGGCATGAATGCTGAAATGTTGCCACTAGACATGCATTTCACCAATGCAATCAATGTTTCTATGTCAACAGGAGTTGGAGTAAACTCTTTCCCGGTGTACCTATAAAGGATTCCGTCTTTAAAACCCAAGCCGTTGACATAGGATGTACTTTCTGTTAAGATTTTTCTAGCCATTAAACTGCTCTTAAACTGTTTCCACACATCGATTGTAAAAAAAAAGTCAAAACTTTCAATCATTGAAGTCACATTGCTAACTTTCAATCCTGCTTTTGTCAAATTCGTTAGTAAGTAGAGTCCACCACTCAACTGTTTCAGTTCAATTAAGCCGCATAAAAACATTTTGGATATCTGGACCGCATGCTCAAAGCTGACTCTAACAGTTGGTGTAGCTGCTTTGTAAAGTATGTCTAATTGCACTTTTGGAACAAGAGTTTCTTTTTGGAAGTTTTCATCTAATCTTGTATCAGTCGCAGAGTTGACATCAGCTTTAGTGATCAGCGTCATACGTTGAGAAAAAAACAACATAAGAAACCCCTCACCAAAGTCAGATTTGTTTTTGAGTTCATCTATATTGCTCAAAGTTTTACTTTTGATCGCATCTAACATATTTGTGTTCATATGATGGCTGCTGTAAGTAAGTTTTGTGTTTATTAGTCACGCATAATCCGCTATTAGCGTAGTGCACTTTTTCTTCCATTTTGATTTAACATTGGCACTTGCTGGAAAAGTTCTCAAAGCCAACTTCCAGTGGATAGATAACGAATGGAAAGAAAAATATCGCCACACATCTTTTCTTTCCCTTCCAAAAAAAAATTACAGATATTACTTCCTAATTGGGCAAATTGTTTAATTAATTAAACCTCTTTTCAGAAAGGTGACATCTTCAAGCGCAATCGTAATTTAATTTTACATTTATTAATATTATATGTGTATATATAACCTCAGGCTAAAATAACTCTTTCTATGACTCAGTCGAGTGGTGAAACAAAGCTGTATTCAAGAACAATTCATCCCTTGATTTTTTGTTCCTAAAAGAGTTTATCCCAACGAACATTGTACCTGACTGAATTTCTTTCCAAGTCATTATTCAAAGCCTCGCTCTGTTTTGTTGTGTACAGTTTGTTGGTCATCAAAAATCTATTTTCCTGCAATTCGGCTTCCCCTCGGTTTTGTATGACATATTTCAAGTCAGGTGAGTTGTCGTTATACAAAATGGTTTCTTCAAAGTGGGTTTCTTCAACTTTGTAGGTGGGTCTGAGTATAGTCAAGAATCCCAGTATGATCAATAATGGAACACTCAAGCATAAACACAGGATTTCCTGAGTGCTAAACTTTGATGATATTGATGACATAAGCTTCTCCCTTGACGAAAAGGCATACTTGCTTTTGCTTTGCTGACTTAAATAGAGTTTGTTGTCGTTGTGCATTGGTAACGTTAGTTTATAGTTGCTGATTGCATTTTCCAACTTCAGTTTGGAGTTTAATAAAAAAAGAAATATTCTTTCAACAATCGTCTTTAAAGTCTTTTGGAATATAGACTTAATATTGTTTTCCGATACTGTTAGGTTATGTATTGGTAACAAGGAAGTGCCTTTCTTAATAGCAAAAGAGTCCTCCGATCTAATCATTTAGCTGTATTTTGTTTGTTTTAACGATGGTTTAATATTATTATCTTCAAAATGAATTCTAAATAACTTTGCTTGAAACGAATCAATTCTTTTGTTACTGTGACAGAGCTATGTAAAAAGTTTTCTTTAAAAGCAGATTTGGTTGATGATATCTAGTTCTTATCTACAATCCTCAAGAGATGTTCTTTTAATTCCCTATTTTATGAAAAATACTTTCAGTCTTTTTTTTGCTCTTAAATGATATAAAGCATTAAATGCATCTGTGGTAGATGTGTTATTAATTTGAGATTAATCAATGAAACATTGTTTAATTAATGAACCTTATCACAAAAAAATTTCCCTTTTAGGTTGGGGGTTTTTTGTTCAAAGAAAAAAAAAAGGTATAAGCTCATCCTGGGTGTTTAACACGTGACTATACATAAGTTCACAAAGAATACGACAGCTTCTAAAGAAGTTATAATCGTAAGCACATAATAATATTCTCAATCCTATTATAATCACATAGACAGTAATCCAAAAATAATAAAAAGGCAAAGTCTTTGATACTCAATAATAGATAATAATTGCAATAAAATACACATTTAATGGAAGTTTTGAAATATTTGTCAGGGTTAAAAAGCTGTCAAATTTTTATCCACATGGTTTTATTCTGGTTGAAGAAATTCATTGTTGTTGTTAAAAGGTTATCATCAGTTAAATATAATAAAAGCCTCCATTAAGCTGTGTTTTTTAATTATTAAGTTTATTTAGTACCTGGGTTTCGTCAGGGTGAATGTTAATAGAATCAATAATATTAATCGTGTTTGTTCATAGTTTATGATATCGAGGGTTTGGGAGTTAAATCTCTGAGGGTTTTTTCTAGAATTTTTATATTAATAGTGACTATGATACATCAACAGAGTTAAACTACTAAAAAAAAGAAAAATCGTTCTTCTGTGAAGCTTAAATAGTGCTTGTATTTTGGATTTTTTTTAGTCTTTTTTTTGAAGAAAAATTTTCAATATTCAAGAAATTGCCTAATTGGGACCGTATGTTCGTAAGAGGAAACATGGTTTTGTTTTTCTACAAAAAAAGAAATGTAACCTCGTCACGGCTAAGAAGCATATTCCTTTAATTTCAATTTTTTTTTTTTTCAATTTAACTTTAGCCACACCTGCTTTTTTCAATTCTGAAAACGGCATTAAAGCGTTTTCGACTTTTCCAAAAACATGCATCTCAAGCTAACTTTCAAAGTTTTATCAGGTGATATTTGTCTAACTTTTGAAACTTTATTTCAGGATAATAGTAAGGGCATAGCAGCTTGAAGACATTCAAAAAGTATTCATTTCTCAAATGACTATTTTTAAGAGCATAGTAAGCCACAGGATATAGCTGATTATTAATAGAAATAATAATTGAAAACGTGTAACTATTATTAATAGTATTCACTCATGTGTTGATACCTATTAAAAGTTCAAAAAAAATTAACGTGGGTTTTGGGTCTAGCAAAAAAATTTAAAATAAGCTTTGCTACTTCAAAAAAAAAATCCCTTGCAAACTTCAAATCACCTTATCGCACGTCAACAAACATTGAAAAACACTCGTTCATTTGAATGCCACTACGTCAAAAAACCACCAAAGCCACATTTTTTTTTCAACTACACCTCTTGATTGATAGGTTCTATTTTTATCAAAAAGATAGCAGAAATTTGATTAATCAGCATTCGCCAAAGGTTGTAATCGTTATCGAGGGTACACCGACTACTTCGGTGTTTTAATTTAGTAACAATTTTAACAAATTCTTGCTTATTTTCACAAGAGTCTGGATTCCCCTCTGGCAAGTTTTTTTTCTTGGAAAAAAAAAACAAAAAAAACTTAATCTATTCTTATCTACAAGGTGATGTCAACAACAATCTAGACTGAAAAAACACGAATATGCTGAATGTATCTAAACGCCGGTCTTGTGTTTCATAAAACGCCATAACTTATTATATGTCTGTCTCTCTTAATGTTCAAATTGCACCCATTAGCTTGCACTCCACATTCTCCAACAATTCCTGCCATGTTTCAGCATTGTCGGGTGTCAGCCATTGCATGGCTCATTCAAATAGCTCTATTTTTTGTCATTGCTCTTAAGCTCAGGAATTTAATCCGCCAATCAACTTCTTGAAAGATGGAAGCAATTCTTTGTATATAGATTCCATTTACCAAATATCGAATGATAAAAAACACGAATAAAATGGGAGGGTGTATCTAGCATTGAGTACTTACCATTACTCGTTTATTTTATTTTTGGTTATTATTGAGAGGGGTTAACCACTGTTTTTTTAAGAGTTCTTTTGTTTTATTGACAGGTGTATTTCTAAAATAGAGATAAAAATAACAAAAAAATAACAAAAGATTAATGTTGTTTTCATGTTTTACCAATGATTTTTGCATGCTAAAAAATAAAGGTATCCAGTTATTATCATTTCTTTGTTTTTAATCTTGTTTGCTATATTACGTATTAGTTATAGGATTGTTGTTTGTTTATGTTTGTATTCCCCATTTTATTCATATCCCTTAACTTTTTGTTGTTTGAAAGATGGATAACAAAAAGTATATAAGAAGGTAATAATTATGGAAATTTTATGTTTTTGCATTATTTTCACATTATTAGTATAATTATAAGAGTTCAAATAACAATAAACCATACAAAAACAACTATGTTAGCTCAACAACTTTTACTAGCTAGTGCTCTACTATCTGCCGTTCACTGTGCTTACTTAAACAGCACTTCCACCACCTCAGCCTCCACCTCAGCCTCCAGCTCTGCTGTCCCAACAGCTACTGGTGTGCCATCTGCTGCTGATTTCAGCTTCTCAGGAAACACCCTTGTTGATGGTTCTGCTACCTTTGGATTTGTGTTAGACTTGCATGATTATGAGTTCTCTTACGCATACGCTAACACCAGTAACTCTCCAATTGACTTGATTCCTGGCTCTGAAACTTTTGAATTCTTAGCTTCAGCAAGCAACTCTACTGCTGGTTCTGCCTCTGGACCTTTCACTGCCGGTGGCTTCTTCTTAACTTTAACTGGTTCTCCAGTTGCTGGCTTCACTTCTTTGAGTTTCCACTACAAGGGTTCTACTTCTGATAGCTCTGCTAGCCAAGTCTTTGACTTCTGGTTACCAGTCACTTCTAGTAAGAGAGCTGTAACCACCTACGTCAAGTACACGGTTTCTGTAACTGCCGATGCTAACGGTGGTTCTGGTTCTGTTTCTTCTGCTACTGTTGTTGCTGATCTATCTGCTTCAAGCGCCACTGACACTACCACTACTTCTACTTCTGCTTCTACCAGCAGCGGTATGAACGCTACATCTACAAGTGCCACCACTACTACCACTTCAACTGAAACCACTACTATGGTCACCGTCACTTCTTGCTCCGATGACATGTGCCACACCTCTACCTCTTCTGCTTGGGTATCCATTGCCACCGCCACTGTTGAAGGTACTGTTACTTCATACACCACTTACTGTCCAATCTCATCCGAAACTAAGACAGTTTCTGATGAAACTACCACTATGGTCACTGTCACTTCTTGCTCCGATGACATGTGCCACACCTCCACTTCTCCAGCTTGGGTTTCCATGGCTACTACCACCGTTGGCGGTACTGTCACTTCATACACCACCTACTGCCCAATCACCACTAAATCCAAAGAATGGGTCACCTCCTCTAAATGGGCTGGCACTGTTACCACTACTGGTGAAACTTGGACTACTGCCACCGGCGCTGGTTGGACTTCAACTATTAGTTCTCATTGGACCTCTACTGTTCATCCTACCATGGAAACTGAAGGACCAAGCTCCTCCGCTACTGCAAAGCCATCTGCTACTATCTCCGTTCAAGAAGGTGGTGCCAGTAAGTTATTTGCTCCTTTAGCTTTGGTTGCTCCTTTGCTGTTTGTATTATAAGTGTACTCTTAATCTAAACAAAAATAGATGCTCTTAATGCTGGGCACATGCATAGATTGCGTGTTTTCTTTTTTCTGTCCCAGCTTTTAGCATTTAGCCATTCGTTCGCTTTTTAATAAGTTAAAAATTTGTTGTTTCTGCAAAAGACTTATGTTTGAAATAAAAGTCTCTGCAGAAACTGTTTAAAGAAAAAAAATTCATAGTTTGTTCTTTAATCAATAATAACTTAATACCCATAATTTTTTCTATTAAACAGACTTTCAAATAACTCTTAACTTATTGAAAAAAATATATATATTATGTTCCTAACAAAATTTTGAGATATGATTTTCAACTCAGAACTGTTTTTTTATTATTGAGAAGGCTTGACTATAGTTAGGTCCGCGTACTTAAGACAATAAATTTCTGATTGCAACTGAAGGTGAAAAATAAATTTTTTATTATTGCTAATATATTGTTCTAGGCTAGTGATATTCAATCATGGATCAAAAGTATCATATTGCAACGGTAAGGCAACAACACTGGATAATGCCTTATCTTGAAATTAATCGGAGAGCAAGATCAGATCAATTGTGAGATTTTAAAGCAAGAGTTGAGCCAGCATATCCATGCGCAGATAGCAATTCCCGGGGAAAAATTTACGTTTTTTCCAGAAAAAAAAAATTTATTGATTAAATATTTATGCAAGTATGTTTATGTTTGTATGACTGCCAAATGGTACCACATTAGTATCATCTGTTCTCTTAAGAGTAGATATCAATGATATGAGTTTTAAAAAGAAAAAAATCCCATCTCCAGATAAAATTGAAACCATAACAGTAATTAGCTTATTTTAATCCAGACCCAAGCCAACCGTTTTGATTTTGTTGAATAAAATTAATTTCTTTATTCTTGATGATAAAAATCTTGATATTTTATTCCCACCTATACAGTAATTTTTTTTTTAGAAGAATAAATCTGAAATTTTGCTGTAAAAATTAGCGAAAGAGTTGTGTACGAAGTTATTTTTCTTCATGGCTGCATATTTTTTGCAGCAAAATAAATTTTTCAAGAGAAAAAAATCATGCGGCCAAGGTCACGAATAATATATTGTTTTGCAAATTTTCACTAAAATCAGCCCTATCAGGGTGAGCATGGATAAAAAGTTCTTGAGAAAAGTTCAATACTTTTAATACAAAAGACATTCTTGTATTGGGGGAAAAATGAGATAAAGGCTCTTTTTTTTTTCTTTTGAGAGATTTAATACAAAAAAAAATGATCTTGATGGTTGTAAGATACGCGATATTATTATTTTTTGAAAAAAAACAAAATAAAAGTTGAAATGAAACTGAAAACACAAAAGTCGCTTGAACAATACAAGCAACGGTGTCCTTGATTATTACAACCTCGTGGCTCATGCGATAAGGAGCGTCAAGATGCATTAGCATATCAGCAAAAACATGATAGAAACAGTTTATTGAAGAGCTAAAAAAAATGCATATCATTTTTTCACAAGACAACATGGCAATAAAATAAAAAATCCTGTTGTGATGCAGGTAATAGTACACAGTAAAAAAAAAATTGGTCGTATTAGCCTCTGAATAACCCCCGACATTTTTTTAGATAGCTATATCATCAACAAAATTTAAGATAACAGTTTTCGTGACTCGCATTTCAACATCCTTAAGGTGTAAAAAAGTAAACGATGCACCTGTTTGCAAAAAAGTCTAATATTGCAAACGGCAGAGATGATGCACATCCAATAGTTTCAAAGCAGAAAAGCAGAAGCGGCATCTTAATATCAACAGGTAAAACTGTTTCCTATAGGGTGAATTAACATTGCACTTTATATATGCTTAAAAAATTATTCAGATATGCATGTCAGCATACTTGGTCGTGTTTCCCTTTTGGGAAATATAAAGCATTCTTGTTTACGCCGCTTTACGCGCTGAACTGAAAAATTAGATGTTTTTTGTTTTTTTTTTTTAACTCAAAAAAGATCTAGACTGGAGCATTATTTGAAAGATTCATTCTTTTCTTTACATTTTCCTTGTTTACTTCGATTATTTTTTTTAAAAAAAAAAAAAAGAGGTGACAGGGAAAGTTTTATTTATAACACAGTTTTATTGATGTATAATATGCAGGATAAAATTCCTTGTTGGTTGCTCTCTTTGTATTGTTTACAGGAGGTGCAATACCCACTTCTAGTTCAAAAGCAAAAAAATAACATTTTTACTTGGAGTATTTAAACTAGCGCCACTGTTTTTAAGTTAAACAATTTTTTCTGGAATTCAATAATTCAGCTTCAAAACTTCTTTTTTCTTTTATTTTATTTATTCGTATACATTTGATTTTTAGAAGATTCTTTTCTCTAAAGATTAATTTTGAATAAAACCAAACACATAATCAACCTAATATATCTACAAAATGTTGACCAAGCAAATTTTATTAGCTGGTGCTTTAGTTTCTGCTGTTCAAGCCGCTTTCTTTAACACTACCTCCGTTTCTTCTAGTACTTCTGCTACTACTACTGCTCCAATCCCTACTGGATTACCAGCCACTACTGACTTCAGTTTCCCAGCTAACACTATTGTCGACGGTGTTGCTCACTTCGGCTTCGACTTAGCTTTGGACAATTACGACTTCACTTACTCCTTCGCTAACGTCACTGAATCTTTAATTGACTTAATCCCAGGTTCCGCTGAAGTTGCCTTCACCTCCAACGGTGCCTCTACCTCCGGTTCTGCTACTGGTGCTTTCACCAAGGGCGGTTTCTTCTTAACCTTATCTGGTGCTCCATCTTCTCCAATCACCAAGTTATCTTTCCACTACTCAGGTTCCACCTCCCAATCCTCTGCTACTCAAGTCTTCGACTTCTGGTTACCAGTTGTTGACAAGAAGAGAGCTGAAACCCAATACGTTAAGTACACTGTTACCGCCAGTGCTGATGCTAACGGTGGTTCTGGTTCCGTTAAAGCCGCCGCTGTCAGCGCTGACATCTCTGGCTCTACCTCTTCTGCTTCTTCTGTAAGCACAACCGCTGCTTCTTCTTCCGTTTCATCCAAAGCTTCTTCTTCCGTCACAACCAAGACTTCTTCTGCCAGCTCCGCCGAAACTTCTTCTGCTGCCTCTAGCAAAGCTTCTTCTGCTAAATCTTCTGCCGCTTCCGTCATCACTACTACCACTTCTGATGACACCACCACTGTAGTTACTATCACCTCTTGTTCCGAAAACAAGTGTTCCTTAGTTACTTCTTCCGCTTTGGTTTCCATTGCTACCACCACTGTTGAAGGCACTGTTACCGAATACACCACCTACTGTCCATTGACCACCACCACTTCCGGTGCTGAATCTTCAGTTGTTACTGTTTCTACCACTGGTGCTACCGAAGCTGCCTCCACTACCAAGGCTGCTTCTGGCACTGAAACCGTTTCTTCTGAAACTACCACCGTTGTTACCATCACTTCTTGTGAAGACAACAAGTGTTCCATGGTTACTTCTTCCGCTTTAGTTTCCGTTGCTACCACCACTGTCGGAGGTTCTGCTAGTGTTTACACCACTTACTGTCCATTGACTACTTCCTCCTCTGGTGCTGCTTCCCCAGCTGTTACTGTTGCCACCACCGGTGCCACTGAAGTTGCCTCCACTACCAAGGGTGCTTCCGCCACCGAAACCGTTTCTACTACTGGTGTCACCGTTGCCACCACTGGTGCTGAAACCGTTGCTACTACTTCCGAAGGTGTCACTGTTGCTACCTCCGTCGGTATCATCACCTCCAAGGCTTCATCTACCGCTGTTGTCTCCTCTTACGAAGCTGGTGCTTTGAAGAAGGCTGTTGCTCCATTAGCTATTGCCGCTCCATTATTATTCTTATTATAAGTTGAGTGAAACTTTCATATTTTTTCTTTATAATAAAATAATAAAATAATAATCACATTCCTTTTATCAAAACAACTCGTTGGTAAAAGCTATGTTTATAATGTTCGTTTAATTTAGGGTTTTCAAAGTATTGTTGTTTATCGAGATACATGATATCCAGCACTACAAATAATAACCATAGGTCGCAAAAGTTTTTAGGAGCTCTTGTGTGTTTTAATTGAGCAGCTATTGCTAAGTTCGCATCAAAATATATGCTAAATATTATGAATAAAAGTAAGCAAATAGTATACTGTTAATTAAATATATATCCTGTTCTCTGTTATTAAATTAGCATCTTCCTAGTTGAAGATGATAATAAAAATTTTCAAAAAAAAAAAAACATAAAATCTTGTTTATCAAAAGGTAGTTCATTAAATGTGGGCCTTACCATCTAAAGTGTTTGCTGAAAAAGAGTTGACAAGTTCATCTAGTTCAATCAAGTAGACTGCACCGTGGAAGTTTTCTTCAGTTGTACCAGACTCATCTATAGTTTGGGAGGCAGTGGTAACAATAATTTTGTTTGATTCAGCAGCTAAAGCACAGCAGGAGATTCTGTCAATGTTTGGAATCATGTATTCATAAACTAAAGCAAAAGTCTTTAAATCATAAACTTGAACTTTACATGTAGACCAGACGGCAGTAACAAAGTACTTGTTTTCTAGAATAAAAGAACCATCAGGTTCTGGAGATTCAAAGTCCATGTTATTTTTCTTAATATCAATGGCTTGGGTGGCATCTTTGACCCAGTCCTTAGATGCATATGGGATTTCTAAGATTTGGAAGTTCAAAGAATCAGTCAAATAAATCTTGTCTTTTCCTACAAAGTTGATACTGTTTGGAATTCTGATTCCATCGTACACACACTCACATGTAATTTCATCATCCTTTATAACAAACTTCATAACACTGCCCTCTAATGTACAATCTCCGACGTGGAAATCATTCATGATACCAGCATAGATGATCGAGCTATCGTTTGGATCAGAGTTACCATCATTGGATCTCATTCTATCCCAGTCCCTGTCAAGACCTGATTTTGAGTATAAAGCCAAATATTCCCAGTTTCCAGAGCTAAAATCAGCCTTGGCTAAACCATACTTAGCTCCGAAGTAAACAACGTTGGCGTTATTTTTGGATGGAACCACAAACCCGATTCTTTCAGGAAAGTTGCCCTCTTTTTTGGTTATCTGAAGCTCCTTGAAGTCAGATTTGTCCTTATTGGAGGAAAACAACTTGGCTTTAAATACATCAATCCAGTAGTATTTTTGGTGAGTTGCGGAAAATAAGCAACCTTCACTCAATCTTGAATCAAGAACGTTATGGAATAATGAAGATTTATTGGTAATAGTTTTTACAGACATGATTGTTTTTTATATATGTGATTGTGATTAGGCTATGGGAGTGTTGTTTTTATGAATTAAATAAATCTAGCATAATTTACTTACTTTGGAAATAGCAATAAACGCCACTTCTACTTATATGTATTTCAATCCTTTTCTCCAGCTTTACCATCCACCAAAAATGTTAATTTTTTGTAAAATCCAATATGAAGAAAAAAAAAATCAAAAAGTGCCTGCGGAAGATGAAGTTCCGACAACCCCACATATTTGAATAAATTCATCCATCATCTCAAAACTTTGAGTAGGCAACTATCCCAAAAAAAGATACCATCTTAAACTCTGCTGTGCTTGCACATCTCTCACTGGTATGCGTTCTTAGTCTCTAAAAAAAACTTGCTTGACACTGAATGCAACAAAGAAATACGTTGCAAAAAAAAATAAAAAATTAAAGAGGTCTTACCCGGATTCGAACCGGGGTTGTTCGGATCAAAACCGAAAGTGATAACCACTACACTATAAAACCTATAATTAATTTGTTAATTAAATAATCGCTGCTGACAATATTAGTCTGAGCTAAAAACTGTACATGTACCTTCAACTACAATATATAAATTGTTGACTATTAACAAGAGTTTTCAGTGTCTTTGGATGGTTACTAGAGCTTTAACAACACCCGGTTGGTTTTAGGTCTGATGTATCTATTAAATCAGTATATCAATGCTGGATTGTCAGATATTTGATCGTTTAGTTTTATTTGGAATGATAAAAATTTAAAAGAATAGTTTCTTGTTAGCATTAAAAGATACCGTTAGGTGCAATTACGTAGTGTCTTAGCTTAAATCCTTTAATTTAAACTATCTCTTAATTAAGGTAAAAAGTTATTTTATGTAAAGTACATTGTAGCCCTGTCTATATTACCTACTTTGTACAATGATTTCTGTATTTAAACCAAGTTCTTCATAGTGTTAATAAATACATAATACAGTATAATAGATCTAATATACCAAACTAATGAAAGCGTTTTTCTTGGTTCTGCACCTGGTTTGAACATTCATAACTGCTAACCATTAAACTGTGTATCACTAATTCAACTAATTATAAGTGTTGATGAATTAGTTTACTAAAATTATCGATCAAGTGTTTATAGACTTTGCAAATTAGCAATCAATATTACAAATAAAAGTTTTCAAATATGTTTACAAATAAATTATAAAATACAATTAGTCAAAGTATATATTAAAGAAATAATGAAGTTAATTAAATAAAAATAGTTTTTAAAAAAGCAAATGTAAACAAAATAGTTAGTTTCACGTGATTTTTAGTAAACAAAATTATTTAATCAACGGTGAGTATCATATAATCGAGACTAAAACATTGTAGAACTCATTCAAAACAGCAAAACTAAGCACTATAACGGCTTTTAAGATAAGCATTAAAACAAATGTAGTTGTTGATAACAGCAGTTCACACACAGCTCAAGCAAATCAATTGGAAATGTGCTTAAATTACTGAGAACTTGTAAAATGAAAGACCAATAGCATAAAGTTCGGACATAAAGGCAAGCAAAAATTTTCCTTTTTTTTTTTTTTTGCCTGCCTTGGATTGAAGAATTTGAAGCATGAAAATTTTTTTGTATGCTTCTTTTTTATAATTTTCAAAGTTGAAAGAAATAGCCTTACTACTGAACTTGTACATCTATTTTAGACAACCCCAAATACAAATTGCATTTAGATTTGAGACATTCATACCACATATAATTAGTATATACTATTACTTAGGATGTTATCAGTTCAAAGGCTGTCTAGAAACGCTAGTATAAGAAGCTTAACAGGAAGCATCAATCACAGGAAAAATGCCATTTCAGCTTTCCTGAATTACAACAAGACTTTCATGACTGATGCTACTTTGATCAACAAAAACAAATTAGGCAATGAAGATTGCGTTGTTTCTGACAACATAAACGGATCTATCAGAGTGATCAAGCTAAACCCTGGAAAAGACAATGCCGAAAATTTTCTAACCCTAAAGCATCTTTCCTTATTAACTGAAAACTTATCTATTTACAGTAAATCTCATATAACTGAATTTATTGTATTGGATTCTGTTACACCAGGTAGCATTGTTTCTAAGGGTTATGACACTGAATTCATAAGAGGTTTAACCACTTTGCCTGAAGAAGAAAGAGTCTCCAAGACAATTGGCCTAATAAAGGGTTCTTACGACGTAGCTACTCAGCTTACAAAAACACAGAAGCCAATTGTTGCCGTTTTGAATGGTGAATCCCAAAATGCATTTAACTCATTTGCTGCTTTAGCTCCTTTAAGAATATCCACAGAATTTACCAAATGGTCTATGGACCATTTGAAAAAGGGTTTGTTACCAGACTTGGCTACAACCACAACTATCCCTCGTGTAACAACATTAGGTGGTACAAACGGTCAATTAGGTGTTTACTTACTATTGACAGGTGATGTTATAAGTGGTGAAGATGCTTACATTGCCGGTATCACCACCCACTACATCCCTTATGATGCTGTTGATGAAGCTTTAGCAAGATTATCAGATCTTGAAGTCAATCACTTCACATCAAAGCTAAAACAAGAATCTGTAGTTTTAAACACTCAAATTGTTAAGGATCATATGTGGAATGGCTCAATTTCTCAAGAGGCCAAGGACTTTTTGAAAACCGAAAACAAAAAAATATTATCCAAGATCAACTTAAAGACTTTCTCTGAAGTTTTGGATGAATTTGGCCAACCTGTTCAAAGTTTAAACAGAAACTACAAATTTAAATACTCTCCTCAAGCATTGGATGTAATTGAGTATGCCTTCAACATCATCAGTCATAAGAATTTCTCTAATCAATTTATTCATAAAGATATCAAAAATAGATTATTGGAAATTATCACCTGTGAAGATAAAGAAGCCTATACTATAGAATGGACAGATGCTCACAAAAATTTTGCATCTTCAACCTTGTCCAAGCTGAATGAGATACCAGAATTCTTACTACAAGTAGCTACCAGAATGATTATTTCCAATAGTGAAAAACCGAGTGTTGAAGCTACTTTATCTAGTGATCAACTATCAATGAGTGAATTCTACTCAAATGATGAATACGTTAATAACATAGGCAAAAAAGATGCCAAGTATACTGAAGATGATTCTTTCTTGGAAAAATTCAAAAACCAAACTGTAGAGGTATTTGAAAATATAAAAATGTGTCCTTCAAAGCCATTTAATCTAACAGTGGGTAATGTCAATGAAAACTCTATCAAAAAAAGCTTCATAAAGCTAGGTCCAACAAACAATAAGCAAGTTGTTGAAAAGAGCGTTTTCATTTCTCCAAACCACTTATCAAAGACAAACAGTGAATTCATAACCAGCAAATTAATTCTAGATAGATGTTTGGTACAAAATGAAAATGTTTTGTCATGGAAGAAAATTAGCAAGAGTGTCTCAATAAAGCCTAAAGCCGAACCAGTTGCTCCAGTTATTGAAGAACCTGTAGTGGAAAACTCTACTAAAGACAGCTCTGTAGATGTTTCCGAAACAGAACCTAAGGCTATGACTTTAGAGGATCTGTTGGAAAGTGATAATGTTGATTTATTTGACAAAAAAGATGATCAAGTTAATATCTACAATGATTTCTTCAAGGATGATAAATAGAGTTTTCAATATTCATTTATATAAACACGATCAAACTGGCCTGTACATATACTTTAAATCCAATTTATTAGTGAATTTATACATAGTTTTAGGAAAATCCTCATGCGAGGTTCCCTATTTTTGTGAGCTGAATTTTGCATCTTAGACGCGAAGGCTATTTTTTTTCTACATAGACTATGTTAAAGTGGCAATGCCACATTTGTATATAATCATCTTTAAAAGAGTGCTTTATAATAAAACACCAAAACCAAGACTCACACGATTCAGCGCAACATGGAAGAAATTATTTCCAACATACCTTATACAATCTATAAAGATGAGTGTGGATATTGCTTTCAAAACGAAAAAAATATGTTAGGTGAAGACAACGATAAATTTTTGTATTTTTGTTTACAATGCTATCAAGGGTTTTGTCCTGTTGATATCTCTCTTCACGAAAAGGCAGCTTCTGATCACAATAAGTTTTTAAAGTACAAAAGAAAAGAAAAAGATTTACAAGATGAAAATGAATCTAAATTGAAGAAAGTTAAATTGGAAATACAAAACGAACCAACACTTGATGAGAAGTTTGACCTTGAGTGGTGCATTTTGAAGAAGAATAATACATTCGCAGATGCTAAGACAATATTAAGCTATGACGATGAAATAACTTCTGAAAATGAAAAGATTTTTGATTGGGTTAAAAAGATTTTTGATAAAAAATCTATCGAGTACCAAGAGAAGGACCAACAATGGAAGCTTGAAATAAAATCTTGTGAACATACCAAAAACTTGGAGACTAACTTGAAAAATGTCAATTTAAAATTAGATAAGGACAACGTGAAATGTAGCAATTGTGATATCAAAGAAAATTTGTGGTTGTGTTTGGAATGTGGAAATTTAGGGTGTGGTAGAAATCAAGCAGGTATCAAGGGTAACTCACATGCAGTAGAACACCAAAAATCACATCAATCACATTCTTTGGTTTTGAAGTTAGGTTCCTTTAGTGAGTCCAATCAAGACATATACTGCTATTCATGTGATGACGAAGTTAAGATCTCAGACCGCTTCAAAGCTGAATTCATGGAGATTCTTTCAAAAGCAAACATTACATCAGAAAATTTTGCAAAAGAAAAAGGTTTGGTAGAGTTAAATGTTGAGCAGAATTTAAACTGGGACTTTAAAATGATAGATGCAAATGGTGAAGATCTAAAAACTATTAAGCCAAATAAAACAGTTGGTACCGGTCTTATGAATTTAGGGAATTCCTGCTACTTTAATGCTGTCGCCCAAATGTTGTTTAATGATGGGTGCAGTGTTGAGAAATTTGACATTTTCAGTAAAGATGAATCATACAAAAAGCTTTTGGCTGATGTAGTTTATCCTAATACAAACATTAAGATTCAATTAAAAAAGTTAATTGCTGCCATCCAAGAAAATCCCGAGAAGTATAGTAACGGTGTGAAACCATTACTAATCAAAAAAATGATTTGTTTGGGGAATGAAGAGTTCAGCTCTGGAAGACAGCAAGATGCTATGGAGTTTTTGACCTACTTTTTGAATTTCATTGAAAATAAGGTATTGCCTAAAAATGATACCGTTTTAAATAAAGTATTCAAATTTGATACTGTCAATAAAATGCAGTGTTCTTCGTGCAAAAAGTATAAAGTTGTTGAAACTCCAGGAGAGAATTTTGTGAATGTGCCTTTAGATGAAGGTCTTGTTGAGCAAAATCTATCTGATAAATTCTTTAGTATTTTTAGTGAGTCAGACATTGGATTTAAGTGTCCTGAGTGTGAGAATTCTATGTCATCAAAAATTGAATTTAAGACTTACCCTGAAACTTTAATTGTAAATCCAACAAGAATCAAGTTGGAGAACTGGGTGCCAGTCAAAACATGTTCAAAATTGATTGTTCCTGAAACAATAGATTTATCGTCACTAGATTTTACAGAAGTTGCTTCTGAAAACCTAGTTAGCGAATCGGCAAAGAAGTTTATTCCTAATGAAGAACTTGTCAACCAGCTTATTGAATTTGGTGGTTTTACTAGAAACGCATGTATAAGAGCATTGAAGGCCAATAACAATAACGCTGATGTAGAGCTATCCTTAAACTGGGTCTTCGATCATATAGATGACGCCGACATCAATGAGCCACTAAAAGAAGAAGACGAAACTCAAAAAGGAGTCGATGAAGAAGGGCTAAATATGATGAAATCCATGGGATTGTCAGAGAAGCTGTGTATCAAAGGATTGACATTGAAAAATGGTAACGTAGAACAGGCTGTGGAATGGGTATTCAGCAACATAGACGATGACGGTGAACTTGAGGATGAATCCAATGACAAAACAACCGAAAATGGGAATAGATATTTAAATGAAAACAAAAGCTACGAGCTACAAAGTGTTATTTGCCATAAAGGTAATTCTGTGCATTCTGGTCACTATGTTATCTTTATCAAAAAAATAATTGATGGCAAAAGTGTATGGGTTTTGTACAATGATGAAAAAATAATAAAGCTTGAAGAAACAGATCCAAACCAGATTGAAGACATTCAAATAAATGGATACATTTACGTATATAAGAAGATTTGAATATAGTATAACTGTTAAATTTATTTCGTTCAATTAATTAAAGCTACAAATATGGTCAAAACCAAAAAAAAAAAAAAATTATATTAATAATTTAAAAAAAATGCATCGGCCGGGAATCGAACCCGGAGCTCAACGATGGCAACGTTGAATTTTACCATTAAACCACCGATGCTAATAAATTCTTAATAAAAAAACTTTAACGGTGAATAAAGCGACAATATTTTTTAAAGAAACTGGTTAAATTAGATTCCACCACTGGCAATTGGTGAGTTAATGAATGGTTGTTTTTAGGAATTGAATAAACTATTGGTATTGATTGAAGTCTTATAAGCATATATTTTTTTGCTTAAAAGGTGAAAGTAGAGTATATTTTTGACAAATTGCCCCTGTATGAAATAAACAAGATCAACATCTAACTTTAACGTTTACAGCATTGTCGCTTCGTAAATATTGGCAGTAAAACACCGAGAGTAATAAAAAGAAAAATAAAAAATTCAAATAAAGTTGTCAAAGAACCGGTAATAAATCGTTAGTGCTCATACCTTCTCTGAGTTGTCTCCATTTAATTCTCAAATTATTAATCTTTTTTGTCATGTCTTATATCCGCAGCAATCCATCTGTTTTCTTTTGGTGAGCTGTTAATTTTTTTTGGTGGATCTGATCTATTATTTACTTTTTTTTTTTCGTGTGGCAAAATCATATTTTATAGATAATTCAGAGATTCCTAAATCAAAACCAAACAAAATTTCAGTTATAAAGCACATATACTATATTCTATTTGTTGAAAATAAAGCAAAATTTTAGCTATCATACTACTATTGTTTTTAAAACATATTACTTTTGATCTTTACAGCTAATGGATAGTTCCTTCACTCATATCTCTTTCAATCATGGTGGCAACACCTCAGTAAATTATCAAGATCCAATAGAGGGTAATTTATCACCAACGCAAAGACTGAATTACGCCAAACCGAATCCAAGCAACAACGGAAGCAGTTCACAAAGAAAACCTTCAATGGTGTACCAGCATTATACAAATAACAATGAAAATACTCCCACAAGAGTCATGAGTGAAAACATTGCCAACTACAGCATGGGAAGTGAATACTATATGAACAATGCTGGTAATCAGTCATTCAGTAATGCAAATGAAAACATTTCATACAATCAGAATAACTTACCCATGAATTCGATGATGGACAGCTCTTTTTGGGCAGAGAATGGAAATAACTCACCAACAAATACCAACAACACAAGCTTTAATACTGCATCCCACAGAAATATTACAGCTCCTGTTCTCAAAAGTAACATTAATGCATCTACTACTAATGGATACGGTGGCTATTCACCATCTACTGCAAACAACGGAGGAAGCACGCTTATTAATTCTGCATTCCAACAAAGAGGTAATAAAAGTCCTGTATCTGCTCTTTATTCACCTTCACCTAATACCAACAAATCCTTTAACTTGAAAAGAGCTATTTCAATAAAGAACAACGGCCTCAGCTCCAATGTTGACTTATCGTTTAATGGCAATGATCAACATAAAAACTACAACGGAAATGGTATATACAACAACAAGAGAGCATCATTGCAAAAGATTGTAGACTCACCTGCAAATGCTGATGAGCCAAATTTTTCTATGGAACTGAAAATCAAAGATGCTCAGATTGAGTCGTTGGAAAATGAAATTGAAAGTTTGAAAAAAACTTTGAAGCTAAGAACAACAGGGTCATTGAAAAACAGTATTAGAAAAAATGACAATTTAACAGCACAGTTTAATGATCTAGATTTTTCTAATGATGATGATGCCAAGAACAAAAAATCTGTTAATGCAAACCTCAAAGACAAGTATGATTCCAATGGGATTGATGAATTAGACGGCTACCACGACAGCTTCTTCTTCCAATTGGCTAAACGGAACACTAATACATTGGATGACGAGATGTATGTGTTTCCTGAAATACCCAACTCCATCAATGAGTTGATATCAAGATTATCTAAGACCAATGAGAACAGTCTCAACAAAATCAAGGACTTGGAGACCAGACTGGACTCCATAGTCACAGCCATAATGATGAACCCTATGAACATCAATGGGAATGTCAATAGTCTGAACAATGTTTCCACCGAGTACGGTAGATACGATGAAGAAGCCATTGCCCATAAGTTAGTTGTAAGATTAGAAACATTAACAAAGGAAAACGAAGAGATGGGCAAGATGCTAAGTTATGGAAGAAGCAAAGAGATGCAAATTGACATAAAGCTGCTACAGAGAGAAAATGAGCTTCTGAACAAAAGAATAAAAGAATTAGAATCTAAGAAAAAATAGCATATACATTTCATTATAAATAGATATTCATTTTAAAACTAGCATTATATAAATTCATGAGTACCGAATGGCGATTTATAATTGTCTTCTGTTTTGAACACCCTTTGCAAGCAATCTTAAGACATCTTCAGTGGATTCCCAAGAAATACAAGCATCAGTGATAGAACAACCGTAGGTTAATTTGGCTAAGTTTTCCGGAGTTGGGTCTTTTGGTAAATCTTGTCTACCTTCAACTAAGTTACTTTCGATCATAACACCACAAATACCGGTTTCACCAGCAGTTAGTTGTTCGTATATGGATTGAGCGACCTTTGGTTGGTTTCTGAAGTCTTTGTTGGAGTTACCGTGAGAGCAATCAACCATGATCTTGGATTGCTTGGTGCCAGCAGCAATGACGTTGGAGTCTTCTAAGAACTTCTTGGTTTCTTGAACACTCTTGGCATCGTAGTTGGTACCCTTCTTACCACCTCTTAAGATAACGATACAGTCATCGTTACCTTGAGTAGCAACAATAGCAGAGTTACCGGACTTGGTAACAGATAGGAAGTAATGGCCGAAGGAGGCAGCCTTGATAGCATCGATACTGACTTGCAAACCACCATCGGTACCGTTTTTAAAACCAATTGGGAAAGACAAACCTGAAGCTAATTCTCTGTGTAATTGAGATTCAGTGGTTCTGGCACCGATGGCACCGAAAGAGAAACAATCAGACAAGAACTGAGGAGAAATGGTGTCCAACATTTCAGAGGCAATTGGTAAGGTGGCGGTTAACTCAGTGAACATTTTTCTAGAGGTTTCCAAACCCTTGTTGATTTGGTAGGTGTTATTCAAATCTGGATCATTAATCAAACCCTTCCAGCCAACAGTGGTTCTTGGTTTTTCTAAGTAGGCTCTCATGATGATGCACAAGTCCTTTTCTAATTCCTTGGACAAGACAGCTAATTTATTAGCGTATTCAATAGCAGACTTTGGATCATGGATGGAGCATGGACCGACAACTATAACTAATCTGTCATCGGAACCGTTGATAATTTCGCTAACGGATTCTCTGGCCTTCAAAATATTAAGCTTACCAGCTTCATTTATAGGGTACTTTGCTTGAAGTTGTTCTGGAGAGTAGGTTAGTTCTTCGTAACCAACGATTCTGGAGTCTTCTAGTCTGGATCTGTCACCTAGGTAAGTGTTTTTAGCTAAAGGCATTGTTAATATGTGTGATGTTTTTATTATTTCTTGGTTTATTTTGATGATTTTATTGTTTCAAGAAGATGATAAAAGTCTGTTTTAAATTTTTTGTAAGTGATTAATCTACACACTATAATTGTAAAAACATTCCAATAAATCTAATTACTCATTACACTTTTTTGATTAGTAATTTTGTTCAGGAATGAGAAAAAAAAAAATTATCGATGACTCTTTGATGAGAAGAATCCATTTTTTTAAAAAAATTTTTTTTTTAAACTTTTTTTCCAAAGTAGTCACTGTGAAAAAAAGGGAAAGTTGTGACCAGCGAAACCCAGGGGAAGTAAAAAAAACAAACGTGGTGCCTTTTTTTCAGCGCGACATTAGCCCATTCCTCGGCAAGTGGGACATCCACAAAGAGAACGTAATTTTTTTTCTATACCGCTCTCTGCCTAAGCGGCCCGGGTTAGAACGGCTGCTTTTCCCTGCTGTGTTCGGGAATCAGCCCAACACAGGAAAAGCTTATATACCAGAGTGAAGGGTCTTCGATGCATTGATTATACTCAACCAGTCACTCTTCAATACATAGTATGTTTCGGACATAGCCAGCACTAAAATACCCACAGCCAAACCAACCCAGAAGCCATATATGCCAAGCGAGGTTTTGAATGCCAACAGAATACCCAGAGGCAGCCCTATAATGTAGTAAGACACTATGTTCAAGTATCCTCCAATTTTCTGTCGGCCTTGGGATCTTAAGATACCAGCAGATAATATGTTGAAAACATCGTACAGCTGGTTGATGGCTATGATCTTAAGGATCTTGGTGGCGGTTTGAGAGACTTGCTCATCGCTTGTGAATATCTTAGTGAGTCTGTTTCCTAAGAACCAAAATATGGAGAAGTTTATAATGAAAAGGCACAGCGATATCTTCTTTAGGACCAGACTGGTAATGATTTTGCACTTGGCTATATCATTTCTTCCTATTTGATATGCCAACCGGTTTGAAATAGCCACACCAAAAGAGAATGGTATTTGGAACATCAAGGATTGTAAAGAAGCTGCAACTGACTGCGCCGCAAGAGGAGTTTCTCCAAATCTGGCTGCTAGCACAGTCAAAACCTCAAACGCAAAGAACTCCGCTTCCAACATGATTATACCTGGCACAGCTAAGCTTACCAGAGTAAACCAGCCAATGAAGTACTCTTTGAAGGCACAGTTTTTATACTCGTTGAAGACTGGCGTGTACATGCACTTAATTGTAATCAGAATACCAATCAAGTTATAAGTAATCACTGCTGCTATTGGTGCGCCAATAAATCCTATTTTTGCGACCAAGGTAAAGTTTAACCAGACGGCAATAGGCACACCCAAAAACAACAGATGTCTCCCTGTATTGAAATCCTCTTGACTTTGTAAAAACTTCTTACCACACTCGAACATAACGTACCCTGGAATCGATAGGCACATTATCTTCAAGTATTGAGATGCATAGCTGATAATTTCTGGGTTGTCGACCAAATTTGCTAGCCACATGTCGCTAAAGTACCAAGCTAGAATCAGCGGTATGGATATGATATATGAAATCAGCAGACACTGCACATAGAACAACCAAACGTTTTTATACTTCTTGGACCCAAAGGCTTGGGGACACAGTGTATCCAGTGAAGTTGCCATTCCTATGAGTATGCAGGCACTGACCTGGAAAGTAACATTGGCTATAGAAACACCACCCAATTGCAACACACCTAGCTTTCCAGTAGATATGATTGTTATTGTGGTGATGAAGAACTGCAAAAGAAAGGTTATTGACAGAGACAGAGAGTTCTTTGATATCTCTTTTAGCTCTGTCTTTTCTTCATCTTTTTCAGACTCGGCCAGTGTTTCATCGGATATATTTAGGGAGCCGTATATCAGGTCACTGTTATCTTGGAAAGCATCTCTGCTGAAGATCAATGGATCAGATGACTTAGAAATGAAGAGTGAGTTGTCAGTCATAAGACAAGGTCTGTTTATTGGTGCTGCACCACCACCTACTTAGATATCTAACCTTGAAACAAAGTCTTTATGGATCCTTGAAGATCTATAAGTGTGTTTTTTTTTTCACTTACTGTCGCAGAATATCACTGCTATCGGTTCTTTCAGGGCTCTTTTTTTTTAGCGAAAAAAAAAACCCAACAAAGATAAGAAAGTATTGGAAAAACTTCGCGAGAATCAATCATTCTGAAATGGCGGAAACGCGGCTAATCCTGTGCCACAGGTCGTTTGTGCTGTTCAGTTAATAGATGTTAACAAAAATATATAGCAATCACCATGTCAGAACGTCCTGCCCTTCCAAAGTGTAAAGATCACTAGTGCTCAGTTCGTCACTGTCTTTGTTCCAGGTACTCTCCAATCTTAGCAAGTTGTGTTTGGTTAATCTTTCGAATCTCTTACCGTTTAGTTTGTAGTATTGTCTAACAATGTCTCTATCTCTTTCTTGATTAGCATTCAAACCAGCTAATAAGATGGCAAAGTTGCAATAACAAGTTCTTAAATTTTCCGGTGGATGTCTGCTCGTTAGAAGCCAATCAAATTTGCTGCAAATCTTGCTTACAATTTCTTGAATAATTATAGAGTTCTTAGGGAGCCCCATAAACTTCAGCAAGACAATCAGTAAAAAGGACAGCACTTGGCACTGATGGGATATGTCGTACCAGCTAATAGCAATTTGCTGTGAGTCAATCAGTGTGATAAGATCCACACCAAAGTCTTTAGGAGTTGTAGACACTATGTTCAATGGGTGGAAAGGATCCTCAATAGGTATCAGCCCCGATTTGTTGATGAACTCAACATCCAGCTGTCTGTCGATATCACTCAAGATTTTTTGGATTCTGAAGTAGCTCAATTTATCATCAAAGTAGTCATCACTAGATACTCTTGTTGTTGTTGAGTTCCACAATAAGTAGTCCAAGTTTTTATTGAAAATACCCTTTTGTTTGAAATAGTTTTTTTCTGACTTTCTTATATGATTCAAATTCTTGATTACTTCTCTTATTACACTATCAAACGATTCGGCGTGTCCTCTAAGCAAATTAAATTCACTTTTCAAAGGAATGATGACATTTAAGCTTCTTAAAGAATCAATGTATCCTATGTTTTGATAATTAAAAATGATATCCAGATCATCATCCTCTATTAATGAACCACCTAAAACAGTAGATATGTGAGCAAATGTCTCAATTACTTTGAACCAACATTTGCACAAGTTCAAAATTTTAGAATCAGAATCAATTTTTTCAAAAAGCTTGGTAACACCCTTCAGGTGGGATCTCCATTGACTGTTCATAGAATAAACACAATCCCATGCTAATAAAATAACTGTAAGAATGATAGGTTCTATTTTCTCTCTTAGTCTACCTTCTTGCTGGAATTCTGTAGATAACAAATTCAGGCAATGATTCAAGTACTGACAATAGAATTTTTCATCATCAATTTCTTCATCGGATTTGGAAGTTTCGTTAGATGATTTTTCACCAACAGGTTTCTTTCTGTTGCTTATACTGGCACCAATAGCCAAAATACTGCTCAGTAGGTAGTCTTCTGTTTTGGCAAAAGACAACAGTGCATCTCGTAAAGGATTAATTTGGTGCTGTGTGAAAGGAGCTATAGAATCCATACAGTCATGGTAAAATACCCTTAGGTATTTGTTGTGGTCTTTCCCCAAATTGAACGAATCCAGTGGTGTATTGACTGTTATTGGCGAGTCTATGGATACAGTTGTTGGTATGTTTTCAAAAGGAGTGTGTGGAGATCTTGATTTTGCAAATGATTGAACTGAAGACGGTGGCTGTTGTTGCAAGGCTTGCATGGGAACTTTGTTCTCAATAGGAGTTTCTCGTATGGATGATTGTATTTGGGTGAAGTTCATGGAGTTCAAAATCGGTTGAGCTAGAGGAGACTTCAATATCTGGTTGTTGCCACCCATTATGTCGCTGTAGCTACTGTAAGCAGGAGAGCCCACCTTCAAGTTGTTTCCACCAGGGAAAACTGTTTGATTGTAATTGCCTGAAGCATCCATCAAGCCAAGATTATCTTTGTTCAATGTAGATGCTAGATCAACACCAGGTGGTTTTAAAACATGATTTTCAGCTGCTTTAGTTTGTGGTGCATTATTAGGCTTTAAAAATATGTCATCCAAAGAAATTGTGTTATAGTCATTCAAAGTCAATTGCGAGTCTTTTAACTTCATGGAAACGATGTCATTCAAATTTTTGAAAATCAAGTTCATATCATCGTCATCAACATTCAAACCCTTGAAAAATAGATCTTGATCACCATCCATAGGCTCCATCTTAATTTCGTTAATTGTTTGTGTTTGAGAACCTTGTGCTTGATAGGAAGCTAGACTATTGATACTGTCTTGATTTACTTCACTTTTAACAGTTTTAGGTTTCTTTTCAACTTTTTTTCTAGGAGATGTTTTTCTCTTGACATTCTTGGGATTGTAGATGTAAATACATTCCTTTCCTAATCTCTCACAATCCCAGCACATCTTGCCATCCCCTGTTGTATTACTACATTTTTTTCTTCTTTGCTTACAACTGGTACACCCTCTTCTAGAGTAGGTTAATCTCTTTTTCGCTGGATTTGCTTGAGGGTTGACAATAATTTCTGGAGCAGCGGTAACCATGTTTGTATTGGTATTGCTAGAGGTGAATCCTGGAGACATCATGAAATTTTGATTGTTATTGTTTGATATTAGGGCAGTTGATGAGACGCTCATTTGGTTCATATCTGCAGGTTTAGACCCAATTTGATCTGTGAAGACGTTTTCTGGTCTTTGCTCATTTAGAATTCTCATTAAAGGAGAGTTAGATCTGCTTGGAAGATGATTCATATTATTTAAGAAATTTAATAAAATTTTGTTTTTTTAGAAAAAATCCCTATCTGCTTGTTTTAAAAATAATAACCAAAGCAAGCTACTGATGTTGAGTGAAAATATTGGTAAAACGGCTAGTATTAAAATATGATAAGGAATGAATTCAAATTTTCAAAACCACCTTAAAAGCGAGATATTCACCTAAGTCAAGTATGGGTGTGTAATTTTTACAGGTGACTTGCTGTTATCGATCGTATATGATTACATATCTTGAGAAAAAAAAAATCATATTAATTGACCTGATCGGCACTTTTGAAGAATTGACTCAGATATTTTTTTTTTTTGGCTTAGAAAAATTTTTATAGTTCAATAACAATGAACGGTATCGGATAGCCGCTATCGCTGTTAGAGTACATGAAGAACTGTGAAGAACTTGTTTTTCTTATCAGTAAAGATAATTTGTAATTTATGCACACGTTTATGTTTTTTTTTGTTAGCATGACTCTATTATTGTTCAGAGCGGTTGAAGATCATTGAACAAGAGCCATGAATATGAAATAGATGCTATGTTTTTTTTAAAAAAAATGATGTAAATTCCGTCGCTAAAATGATAGCAAAATTTAATTTAGACTCTATAATTGATATATACGGCTGAACTCTACAAACTGTTTGCGTGGTATATTTACACCTTTGATGTTATTCTGAATTAAATTATCCTTTGACTCAGTGTAATTCAAAAATTTCTCGCACTTGTTGGAATCAGACAACAGATCTCTATATGGGTCTTTAAAATCCGGGTTTTTCTTGATACTGTTCATGAGCCATTTGGAATCTTGCAGTTCATATGCTATTTGATATAGCAGCAAAAAGTTATTTTCATAGTCAGACAAGTACTTTTTTTAAGGTGCTTTTTAAAAGCATTTTGTAATTTCTGTTTTGAGACTTCTTCAATGACTGTAATTCCATTTTGAGCATAAGACTTATGATTAATCCAAGATCCGGGTTCTCTTTAATCAATGCAAAGTCGATTTTGTTTTTACTTAAGAATTCGTTAATGAGTTTCAAGTTTATTGGGTTTTCTTGGTCAAAAAAGATTTTTCTGTAAAGTAGCTTTTCCAGTATTAGCAAAATAGTATTTCTGTCTGATGGATGCTTGATCAATAGATTCTTGTAAAGCAATGTCCATTTGTTATAGATTGTTGCTGAAGTATCTTTGTTCATGCATAGCAACAGCACATCAACTAGATTTAGATCAAGTTGCGAAGTTGCAAGATCATTGACTACCAAGTCATGACATTTCATTTGGTGACTGTTTTCAATCATGTATTTGTAATATCTGCATTTGAATTCATTAATGGCTGGATCTGTTGCAAAGATATCAATGTTGCATACAAACAAATTTTCGATTGGTTGAGGATTAGGCTTCAAAAATTTCATCCATTCAATATACTCAATACAGTAATCTAGCTTTTTAAACTTTTGATTCTCGTCTCGTAGCTGGTCAAATTTTGCCAGAGAAGTTTCAGTACTCTCGTGTAATATTCTTTGAATCTTCAACTCGTGATAAATCATATTTGAGTCCAACTCAGAGTATTTGTTAACAAAACTTTGAACATCCTTGAGATAAGATTTGTTTCCATTGTAGCAATACTTTTCAACAAAAACATTAATCACACTCATGATTTCTTTGGCCATATCACTGGAGTTAGCCATTGTATCTTCCAATAAATTCACAATTCCATCGATGTTTGAATTGTTTGACAAATTTTGGTTAAAGTAGAACTCCCAAATGTTTAAACTTAAATCTCTTTTCAGAATTTGTTCGCTAATGTACGTTTTCAGCTGTGTTAACTCAAATTTATTTATAACGTTTTTGAAGTTGTTTAAATTGCCCTTATTGTAACGTTTTTCAATGACAAGTTCAATGAAAAACTTTCCAAATTCATCTAGTTTGGTGTCTTCCCTGACATATATTTCTTTGTTCAAAAACTCCTCCCAGTGAACTAGTGGTACTTTTGCGATCAACTCTTTAACATTATCAATATTATCCATTTCTATAATTACTGATTCGTAAAGCAATTCTACAATATCATCCCCATATTTGTACAGATACTCGGAAAGCAATGATTTTCTGGCCATATGATCATCATCGTACTCTTCCAATTCTATTAGGTATAACTCTCTCAAACACCATCCAATTTCAGCGTATTTATCTGATTTCTTTGCAATGCAACGTCTTAAAAAATGATGACATTTCTTTTTTATTTAGATTCATACTTTTAAGAACCTTAAAGGAAAGAATGAAAACATCATTGTCGCTAGTATATCTCAGTATAGAGTTTACATGCGACAGAATAGTCTCTAACGCCATACTGTCGTTGTGAATTTTTTCTGTATGCGACAAAACAGTTTCCAAATGAAACTTCAAATCACTCAATTCGTGCTCTTTTAGGGCATGCTTCAAAGATCTATTCAATATTTTAACTATATCAGACCCCTCCGTTTTTTTCGACAATAGGGTTTGGATGTCTTGCTTCCAATCTGTGGCATTGCCCATGAAGCCCACAAGATCAGAATTTGCCCCCTTTTTAACAATGTTATCTAAGGTATTAAATTTGTTAATCGTTTCAATTTGTTCATTTTTGCTCACTTTGTCAACTGTGGATGTCATCTTCTTTGCTTCTGGAATATTAAGCCAATCGATGTTATCAAACACAGCTGTTTTCTTGACAATCTTATCGTTGTTCAAATCAGCTGCTTCAATTGGAGCAGCTCTCTTTTTGCTGATTGATGAAAACACATCTTCTTCGGCTATTTTCTGTTCCTTATTATTCTTACCCTGTTGAACTTCTGCTTTCTTTTTCTGCTTTTTGGCTTTTAGATTTCGTATATCATCTATAGTAAGCTTCTTCTTATTCAGCCCTAATGCATTTCTGCCAACAGCTGTTATGTAGTTGGCTGGTGCAGATTGAAATATGAAATCAGGTACTCTCAAGTACTTCTTATTAACTACACCTTCCATGATGTTATTGTTGGCTCACAATGTAAAACAAATGAACTGTGGTTTTTAAAATATCATCAACAAAGTGTGTAAAAAGTAGTTTTTTTTATAGATGCGCACATGTGTTTTCCGAGTATAAGCGGTACTTGATTTTTTGTCGTACGTTTAATTGGTATAAAATTGCTAAAAATTGGGTAATCACTATTTTTGCTAAGATTTATGATTTGCAGTTTTTTGGGTATTATGGAAAAGTAGCTATATTATTACCAGAATAGGAGTTTCTAACAGAGTCCCATATCGAGAAGCTGGTTTAAAACTAAACTTGTATAGAGACAGCTAGCTAGAAAAAAAAAACCAAGAGTCAAACATTAGCGGCTCCATTAATACACGATAAAGAATATTTTAATGCAACCTGAAAACTCAAAAATAAGTGACTTACAGAAAGTCTTTACTGAATTTGGTATGCAGATAATACCTAAAGATCAATTAGATTTCTATCATACTGATTTTTCAAATATCTTCTGGAAACTTCGAAATTATAAAGAACCTTCTATTTTAGTCAATGAATTCAGCAGAACCATTACTTTACACGACACTAGCAATTTGAACACTGATATTTTTTATCATTCAGGAGACCAAAGAAAACTTAATGATTTGATAGCACAAAAGAATAGAGAGATAAGCCACATAAATACTCAAAATATCGGAGTAATACAACTTCTAATTAAAGAAAGACATGATAGATTAGCTGAGATTAGATTTGCCGATGGCATTAGTATATCTGCTGAAGTCAATGCGTTATACAATGAAGTCCAAAATTTAAACAAGTACTTGATTGCTTATCAATATCAGGTTGTGGAAAAGGAAATCGAAGTCAAAGGACTCGAGTACATCAGTGCAGAACTGCTGGCCATGGAAATGAATTCTATTTTGTGATCAAATACGAAATTATCCGTTTATAGAATGAAAAGGATTAGTGGACAAAAAAATAAAGGTGAAGGATCACAATTGAAATAACATCTTTGTGCATGAAAGAAATTCTTTGATGTTAATTCTATGTTTTTAAAATCAAAGATCATGAATATATATGCATTAGTTAAATTTGAGAAACATTAATAGGACAATTTGCATTTTTCACGTGATCAGTCATCAAAGATTATTTCTTAAAAGCAAACATTGCAACATAGCAATAAGAAATTAATGGTGATGATTATTAAGAGTTTTCGTAGTATCTGATTATTTACATTGGCATTGAATATCAAGAAACATAGAATTTTTCAAAATATTAAGATAGTTTAAAGAAAACGACCAGCCTTATTTTAATCTAGTTGCAAGACTGACAGTAAGGATTACTGACACAAAACTGTGTAGTTAAATATTCTTTAAGCAATATTTTGCATGGTCTATGCCTTATCTGTATTTGATTACATGCTAACTTTAACTATAACAGAGAGACTAAATGCTTCTAGTAAAACATAAATTATGCACGCTTCATAGATCGAAGACTTTGATAAAGTGAATGATACTTCTTAAAAGTGTTAATTAAAGCTGTAATCTAGATCACACGTGATTAAGTATTAAGCTACTTAAACAACCACTAAAAAGTTTTTGTTGAAAATTATTAGCTAGGTTTTATAGTGTAGTGGTTATCACTTTCGGTTTTGATCCGAACAACCCCGGTTCGAATCCGGGTAAGACCTCTTTAATTTTTCTTTAACTCACGGTTGTATAGTGTAGTGGTTATCACTCTCGGTTTTGATCCGGGCAACCCCAGTTCGAATCCGGGTACGACCTTTTTTTTTAAAATTTTTACCAAATGCTTTAATAAAAGAATTGGTTTCATATTTAATCGCTTGTTAAACAAGGTTGTTTTGTTTATCTTTTATTGTTTAAAGATCTTTACTGGCTTTTTTTTTACAAACAAGAAGGCTTGCAGCCTTTATGAATCAGCAACAAAAGAAATAGGTGTCTCATTTCTAAAACAGAATACTTGTTTTAATGTAACGTGAAGCTATTAGCTAGCCTAACATATATACTTTTATGATAAATGTTCATGTTTGGTGAAAAAAGCGAGGCCAAGTCTCCGATATAAATAGACTTGACTAGGGTATTCCGATTTATTTATCCCTTATAATCATTTCTACATGTCGCTGTATCATCCGTGGTTGGCGTTTGAAACTACCTGTCTTTATGCTGTGTCCAAAAAAAGAAAGTATTCAAAAACAACAGCACATGCCGTGCTCTAAATTTTTTAAATAAATAGGCTGAGCAAATTGACGGCATACTTGACTGAAGCATAGATGACAAGCACAAAAATCAGATTAAAAGCCAAGTAGACAAATCCGGAGTCGAGCATTGGTAGCAATTGACATGGGAAGTGGCCTACATACAACCAACCTACTTTTCTCAAATGTTGGTTGGCTCCCTTCATACCTTTTCTGACCATGTTTGTTTCCAAGCCCAAATTCTGTTCATGAATGACCTTGTCAGTTTTGATATTCAGATATTTCAAGGCAACATCCTCATTTTTAAAATTGATTTGCTTGGACATAGTATTTGTTGTTGTTGGTGTTAGTTTATAGTTTGGTGTCGACTAATACTTGTTTTGTGATGATATTTTGTAAATTTGAAAGAAAAAAACAAAAAACAAACATAAGGAATTAACAGTCTCAGGGTTTGACCTTTAAGGATCGTGACTTTCCACGCAATTTTTTTTACTCGTCGAAAATTTTTCTCCATGAAAAGATAGTACATGGAAGTATATGGATATAACATCTTTTATTAGTAATCTTCGTTAAACTCATTTATATAAGCCATAAATTAAAACCTATGCACTACCTATATTCCTAGAATCCTTTGGTGAACTTCCCAAATATACTTTTTCTCTTTTCTTGTTTGGTCATGCTGCTAGATCTACTCACTTCAGAATCTTTAGTTTTGTTATTGATTAAAGCTATCTTATCCTTTCCGTCTAAAATTACTGCTTCGTACACCTCGTCTTTATTAGAATCTGACCCTCTCTTGGAAGAAGCTCTCATGACCTCTCTTTCAAAATCCAGTGATCTTCTAGCTCTATTGTCGCTGCTAGTACCTTCATTCTTAAAAACACTCTTTTGGCCAGAACCAATGTTGCTAGGAGTACGCTTATGATGAGAAGTCAACAAACTGTGCTTTTTTCTTTGCTCAACATCTGGACTTGGAGACAATGACTCGTTTGAGTCATTCAGATCCATGTCCTCAGTAAAAATGTCTCTTCTCAAGTCTAATGATTTTCTACCATTTTGGGGTTGCGGTTTAGGCTTTTCTTCCTTTTTGCTGTCAAGATCGACATCAGTATATCTCAATTGCAAGACATTTTTGATTCTTGGATCTCTTATAGTCTTGTCAAGTTCTGTGCTGTAACTGCTGTCTTGGCTGGCTAAATCATAGCCATTGCCATCATCACTCATGATTGGAGACTCGTCTTTCATCTTTTTTCTCAGTTCACCAGCATCATTCATTTTGTTCTTCATCGCATTCTTCTTCATATACTCGTTCATGCCTATATCCAAATCTGAAAAATCAATCAAATCCTTGGTAGTGGTTGTTGATGCGATGCCTGATTTCGCACCATTTGTTACCACCCCGCCATTGCTATAACTGTTGCTATTGCCAGCATTCCTAATAGTGTAATTGTGCTCATCAATTCTGTTCAAAGCAGGAATTGACATGTTCCCTGCACTTGGCCCCAAAAATGGTGACATCATTTGGCTTCCATTATTGTTATGCAACGAGGAGTTGGTCATAGAGCTTCCTGTCTTGGTGTTGCTAGTGACATAATTACTCAAGTATGGGTTGTTATTCTTTGACTCGTTCTCCTTTTCAGTTGCTTGACTCGATAAGTTTTTTTGAACAGGAGAAGAAGATGTTGCAAAGAAATCGTCATTCACAGGGAAGGTTTTGTTCTTGTAACTTTCTTGTGCTGTTGCAGTGCTCATCTTTGGGAAAGGATTGTTAGATTTATATTTCTTAGCAGCAACGACTTCCTTTTGCGACGTGCCTATGCTATTGCTGAAGTTTGGTTTGATAGGATTTGGCATCTCAATATTGGATTTAGAAGCAGATGCTGAATTTTGCTTTATAATTGGTGTGCTTTTTTCTGAACTATCAAAATTAACAAAGCCTTTGCTGGATGATGATGACTTGGAAGTCTCAATTTTTTTCAAATCAGTTTCAGTTATGTTATCAAGCTCCAAGGCTAAATCATCAACACTAGGGAATCTCTTATTTATGTCTTCTTCATTCTCAAAGATACTGGCAGATGTTTCTCCTTCTTTTTCAAAATTGTTATGTAAAGTGTTGTCTTCAGTATAAGCAGCTTCTTTTGAAAAATCTTCCAATGAAGCTGCCTTTGCATCTTTTGATACATTAAAGAGTATTTCACCGTTTGATCTAGAAGTTTCACTCTTAGATTTTGAGCTGTCATGCTGGTTACTATTATTGAACGTTTCTTGTGTAGCACTTTGGTCTTTGTTTTGATAAGCAGGTTGTTCTGGCAGATTCCCATTTGCATAATAGCTTCCTACATTGTATGGTTGTTTTGGAGCTATATCAAACACATTTACATACATGTAATCATCAATTTGCTTCTTTTGCTGATAGCTATTTGCCAAATTAATTTGTAAATTATGGACAAAAGTTTGATATGAAGAAAATTTATTGAAGTTGTAAGGTCCCTGCTGGTAGATATCAACTATATCAGTAGGCAAAGGATGATTAGGTCCTCTCAGCAAAGCATGAATTTCTACAAATATCTGATAGATGTTAGGTCTTAGTGATGGATTTTCACTCAACATGATAACTATCAAGTTTGTAATCTTTGTAGAGTAATTATTGACTGGGATATCGTATCTCGAGTGTAACGCAGCAAATGTGCCAGTCATTTCAAAAGGAGTGGTATAGAATAACAGCTTGTACAAGAAGACACCCAATGCCCAGATATCGGATTTTTCATCTATAGGCAATGATTTGTACAAATCTATCATTTCAGGAGATCTGTACTGGGGAGTTGTATGAACGTAGATATCTTGTGACAGATAAGCCAAGTCTTGTGGTGAAGATACTATAGGGTATGGTTTGCTGGTAGAACCAAAGTCACACAGTTTGAAGTGCCAATCTTTATCAACCAAAACATTTTCAATTTTGATATCTTTGTGTATGAGCCCACGGCTATGCATATGAAATAGGGCCTTGGTTGTATCATACATTATGTTTAAGATTTCTATTTCAGATAGCTTTGTCAGCAGTCTTTCATTCATGTACTCAAGCAAAGAGTTATTAGGGCACAGTTCCATTAATACAAACACTTCGTAGTAGGAGGCTGGATCAAATACACCATCATTCTCTTCAGGCAATTCCGAACCATCAAATGCACTCTTTTTCTTAGCGATAGAATCATAAAAGTTTACTATTCTATCACAACTCTTAAACTTTTTCATAACTTCAACTTCAAGTTGCAGCTCATTCAAACTCTGTTGGTTTTGACATATGACTCTTTTCAAACAGATGTATTCATCAGTACTCAGAACCTCGCCATTAATTTTAGCATCGTTTAAGTAGCTTATAAATTTACATTTGTAGATCTGAGAAAATCCACCTTCTGCCAGGTAATTGACGATCTCAACAACATGATTGCCTATGTGAACTACGGATCCACTCACCAACTTCTCCAGCTTTGGCTGGTGCTGTTTTGTTTGTTGGTTGTATATGGAATTGGCGGCTGACTGGTTGTTTGATTTGGGTCCATTGCTGATGTGTGATTTATTTGAAGGGACCCTTGAGATTCTTTCTGAGGAAGCATTCTTACTAGAATCAAGTACTTTGTTATTGAATTCCATTCTAAAACTAGCAAAGGTCTGCAAATATGCCTATTCTATTTGGTTTGGTTTAATATTATATGCTTCTTATTTAATGATTTTATCAACACCTTAATTACACCTGATCCCACTGTTTTTTTTTATATAATGCCAACACCTTTCTTTTCCCCCTAAAGGGGAAGTGGTTTATTAAACAAAAAAAAAAAAAACATCACTCAAAAAATATGAGACACGTTTCCCACAGAGCGTTTACTAAAAAAACAACTACGCACTTGTTGATGATCGGAGTTAGCAGATATTTAAAGGGCCATCGGGCTATATATGGAAACACCTATATGTCCTTCAGTTGGTTCTCCAGCATGTACTCTATTTCCAGTTCAGTGTATGTTGTATCCAGCAAATCATAGCCCAGTCTTTTCTTGTCCGCAAGAATACACAGGGAATGTGTTGTGAATTCAATAAGAGCTGTCCGCAAGTTCATTTCGTTACTGGCTAGTAAGTGCTGTTGACAGGCTGCTAAAAAGTCTCTGAAGGGGACTCTGTAGCTCTTTGATTGTTTATTATTGACTGCCTTTTTCCGCTCAAGGATATTTTGCATTAGTAGCTTAAAGATCTTTAAATTCTTCTTCGAAATAGAAGCAAAGATATTGGATAACCCAGACTTGGTATCGTAAACAGAAGGCCCCTTGACCAGTTTGGTATTTCTCTTAGGTCCACTGTTACCACTTGCAGTGGTGAACAAGCTATCAAATAGTGCATAGAACCTGTCTCTATCATTTTGATTGATCACCCCTTCAGCGTCGTATGGCTTCAGTGTTGTTAGCGGATGCATGGCTGCGTTCAAATCATCTCTTAAAGATTTGTCAACATTCACCGGATACTTGATTCCATCAACTGTAAAAATTAATTTGATAACAGGAACTCTAGCCAGCACAGACATAAATTTTTTATAACTAGGTTTTCTAAACATCTCGGAATCTGCATTGTGAATCAACAAAACCAGCTTTATGTCAGCTTGTTTTTGAGTATTTGGGTCATCTGAAGCTTTACAATAGTTGTAGAATTTGATCAGAATTTCCAATTCTCTTAATGCATGGTCTCCCCACAGTTGCTTCTTTTCTTTATGCAAGGTTTTCTCAAATGCCGCAATTTGGAAAGGATCAAGTCCTAAAAACGCTTTGACATTTGCATACAGGCTGTTGTATCTGGACGGAACAGTCAATCCATCAATAACACATAGGTTCACTCTCTCTCTTTGATAAATGCTATTCATCTTTTCAATAAAGTAATCGCAAAAGTCCAAGACGATCTCCTTTTTGTTACCCATACCATAGAAGCATAACGACTTCCCTGCCAACAGTTCAAGTGTAAACTGCGCATATTTTTTTTTGAAGTTTGGAACCATCTTCTCTTCCAAAAACGGCTCAAGTTCACCAGTGATGATTTTCTCCTCAACTTCTTTAAAGGTCTCGTTATCCAAAATAACAGGCATTGCAAAGGTGTCCTTCAAGGAAGCTTCCGTGGTTGCCTTTCCTTTTGCAGTAGATTTGGTTACGTTTCTTGATCTGAAAAAGGCCATTGTTGGATTGAAGTTCATCATCAAAGATTCTTTATCCATGCCCTCAAGGCTTTTCTTCAGTGCCTCAAACTTCTCCAGTGCGTAGTTTGTCATGTCCGCTGGCATCGGAAGCAGATGGTTGATTTTTCTTTCATGGACTGATGTTCTTTGTTTAACCGTTGTACCGCCGAATTTGACTAAGTTCTTTTGCTGTAAAACATTCGATCCTTTAATTTTCTTAACACTCATGTACTTCTCCACGTACTCTATAAAAAACCCTATTTCACTGTCTGTCAGCCCTGACGTGTTGCCTACCAATTTCGCATCAAAGAAGTTTTTATTCACATCCTCTTCAGTCAAGCCGAAGTTAATTTTTGTTTGTTCTATTTTGAAGTCATTATTATATTCTTCTTTTACATTGTCGTTTAAGTCTTCCTCTAATTGTTCGCTAGCTTCTATATCGTCTTCATCTGTTTGTTCTTGCTCAGATTCGCCATCTGATGAAAATACAAAACTTGAATCACTCCCAGCATCTTGTTTAAGAACCGACTTTGGAGTTTTGGATTTCTGCTTAACAGGAGATGTGCTCTTTTTGGTTCTTCTCCGTTTCTTTGGTTTCTCTTCGACTGAGAAATCTACGTTTTCGTCGCTTGCTATATCATTATCTTCGTCTGTTGACTCAGTATATGTTCTTGTTTGCCTCGTAGTTCTTGTTCTTTTGACTCTGCCTTCTGTTTGGCCACTATTCTCGACAACGCTCATTGAAATAATATAACCTTCTGTTCGGCTTAATGTAAATATCAAGTATTTATGGATGAAAGATATATGGGGAGAGGAAGTTTGGAATCTTAATTGGTAATTGTTTACTATAATTTTAATTTTTTGCTATAATTTTTACAATTTCTCAGTCTCGTCACGCGCGCCTTCGATTTCATTTCTTTTTTTTTTTTTCTGCTGTTGTTTTTTCTCCTTCCAAAAACGTTAATCTCATTCATTTGTTCAAAGTTCTGTTTTTTTTACTAAAACTTGGAGCATTTAGAGTTAGACCAAACACATAAATACATAGCCATACCCAAAAATGCTAACCTTTTGTCCTAATTGTAACAATCTGCTTCCAGTCGAGCAAAACCAAGACACAGGTAACTTCCATCTAGCTTGCAGAGCGTGTCCATATGACTTCAAGATCGATGGTGATCTACAAATATACGACAGAAAAGTGCTAACCAGAAAAGAAATCGATGATGTGCTTGGTGGTGGATGGGACAATGTCGACCAAACTCCTTTTCAATGTCCAAACTACGAAAGCTGTAAGGGTGAGAAGGCTTATTTCTTCACTCTGCAAATCAGATCTGCTGATGAGCCGTCAACCCAGTTCTTCAAGTGTGTCAACTGTGGGCACAGATGGAGAGAGAATTAGACATGCAAAACCGTATTTAGCATGAATAAAACGTTGATTGTTCTTTGACGACTGTGGAGCAAGACACGGAAAATTGCTTTGCTGGCTAAAAGGAAACATCATCACGTTTCCTCAACTGTCTGAGGAACCAAAAAAAAAAAAAATGTTTTTTTAACAGTCATTATCATTATAGTTATATAAACGGATGTTATACAGATTCAAATAAATTAAGAAACCCCAATCTGGGATTTTTTTTCCTAAACCCATTCTCTTGGGGATTTGGTGGCTTCAATCAGCTTAGCTTCTCTGGACCCTTCTTCTGGCTCGTGGCAGTAGACCCAGGAGGCGTATTCAGGCAAGGACATCAAGATACTTTCGATTCTTGAGCCAGGGGTTCTCAAACCGAACTGGGTACCTCTGTCGTAGATCAAGTTGAATTCAACGTATCTACCTCTTCTGATTAATTGCCACTTCTTTTCTTCTTCGGTGAACTCAGTGTTTTTTCTTTTGGCAATGGCTGGAACGTAGGCTGGTAGGAAGGCATCGAAACAGTCTTCAACCATCTTCAAGATGTCTTCTGGCTTCTTGTCGTCCTTGTCGTCAAAGAAAATACCACCGATACCTCTCATTTCGTTTCTGTGCTTGATGAAGAAGTACTCATCACACCACTTCTTGTATTTTGGGTATAGTTCTGGATCGTGCTTGTCCAGAGCCATTTTATGTTGCATGTGGAAGTTCTTGGCGTCTTCCTCGTACAAGTAGAAAGGTGTCAAATCGGCACCACCACCGAACCACCAGGCTTGAGGGTTGCCCTCGGCATCCCAGGTTTCAAAGTATCTGTAGTTCAAGTGGGTTGTAGGACAGTGTGGGTTTTTAGGGTGGATGACCATGCTCAGACCACAGGCAAAGAACTTGCACCCGTCAGAGTTGGACTCCAGGTTCTTGTGGTCGTGCTTCATGGCCTCAATGGCGGCTGGGGATAGGTTACCGTAAACAACAGAAATATTCACACCACCCTTTTCAAAGGTCTTACCGTTGGAAATAACCATGGACTTACCACCACCCATGTTTTCACCTCTGCTCCACTCATCAGCCTTGAACTTGACATCAGGGGAGTCTTCGACGGCCTCAAGACCCTTGGTGATTTCGATTTGCTTTCTTCTGATCAAAGCCTCCATTTGGGCTCTGATGGATTGGTTGTTGGACTTAGGAATTCCAGCGTATGTCATTTTGTTTTCTGGTTGAGACATATTGTGTTTTTTGAATATTGATTAATTAATAAGGAATGAAATAGTTTTGAATTGATAAAACCTGTTTAAATAGGAGTGGAGAAAAATCGAATTAAAAGTGAATTGATATTTTTTATAAACGGTGTTGTCTAATCTAAAAGAGAAATGTTCTTTTGATAATATGAATGTTTTTTTTAAACGATTGTGACTGATAAAAAGAATTTTTTTAGTGAACAAAAAAAAACCCAGAGTTGTGTTAATCTGGTTGATCTGTTTATTTTTCTAACACAATTGATACTAAAAGCTGTTGAAAATGTCAAGAGACATTTATGGAGAAAAACACATGAATTACCTGAATTATGGATGAAAAAAAAAACGAATTATAGACTAGACGTTCGTTTATAGAACGTTTTTTTTTCCCAAATCAAAAAAAATTTTTTTTTTTTTTAAATTTTTTCAATTATGAACAAAAAGTGTTTTAGAAAATGTGACAGTGTTGGGTGAACGCGTCAGATATGGACAAGATAAAGTATTCGGGGTAGTGCTGATAGATCGTTTTTACGAACTTTAAATCTGCTTTTTAGATTTGTGTTGTGCGCTAGATATTAAACTAGCGCCTGTAACTTGTTATGCGTGGTATGAGCACATTTACGGATATAAGCCTTTTATTTTTGCAGCCGTTACTGTTGGTAAGCAAAATAGCTCGAAGGTTTGGAGTGAACAGCACTTTAGATATATAAAAAATATGCCGTTGATGAAGTGTTAAGTTATCATACGGGGTATTAAACATTTTTTAAAATTTTGCTTAGACACATCTTTGAATTGTTATTGTTTTGGTTTAAAGATGTTTGCAACAGCTTTACAGTTTTAAGGATATACAAGAATCGGATCTATCATCTTCAGAGATAATATCTTAAAAAAATAGGTTGGCGAGATAGATCCCTGTAAAAAAAAAACACAAAAAAACGTGCAAAACATCAGTGATAAAGTTATTCTGAGTAATGATAACAAAGCACGGTGGCGCTATACATCTGCAAAATAGCACGAATGCTTGTTTGTGGCACTGTCACGTGCTCAATAAGACCCAAGACCAAAAGTTCAACATTTATTTTTCAACTGTTTTTGCCACTTTGCATATCGGTGTGCCGGTGATAACAAATATGTCAGTTGCTTTGAATTGATAATAATCAATGTGGGTTAACAGCTGAGGGCAAACGCAATATTGGTTGCAGAAGTTCACAGTTTTATAAGCATCCGCCTATCTCCATGGAGAAAAAACAAAGAAATGGTCAGGAAATGCCGAGTCTGCAGTTCCTCGCTAATAATTTTCTTTTTTTTTTTTTTTTCTGTGGGAAAGCCACAAATTTTGTTTCCAAAAAAAAAAGAGGACATCGTTAGCGAGAATGTTGTTTGAAAAAGTGGCGACATATTGAATAACAAAACAAAAAAAAAAAAAATAAAAGAAATTAACATAAACGGGTACATGTGAATATTCCTTTTTTTTTTATTCTTGTTTTTTTTTGAAACATGCGACTCCAAAAGAAAAAAACCGGACACACTTTTAGCTAACTATTGACTGCTTTGGGTAGTGGACATGAGATACTTCCTGTTTACTAGAACTATAAACAATTCGCTCTTAAAGTGAAAAACATGACCCACATCTTCATGCCATAGGCAAACAGGCAGAAAATGCATGCAAGTGCATTTGAACGGCAGTTAATGTGCATATCAACAAATTTACACCCTAAAAGTGAAAAAAAAAGGAATGACAGGCATAGCCCCAAAAAAATACTGCCCTCCTTGTCGGTTCAGACCATGCGCATAACGCCTTTAGCGTCTATTGTGTGAAACAAAAAAAAAACAAAAAGCAACCCGCCCTCCCAAAAAAACAGCTAGGCCCTAGAATTTGATCGAGCCTGTTTTTTTGCTTTTCGTGCTATTTCCGAAGTGGAGTTTAGCAGCTTTTTTTTTTTTTTTAGAACAGCAAGCAGGGGCTAGGCTTTGTCTATTGTTCGTACCCAAAAAAAAAAAAAAAACATCAACAAGCAACCATGCCGTTTTCGATAATGAGTAATTGGCAACTATTGGTGGTGTGAATATGCTATCACAGAGTGTCTAGATTGGTCTTCAAGGTAGTCTGTGTTTAATTTTTTTTGACTCAAGAACTTTCAAGGATCTTTTTTTGAAAAAAAAAAATAAATTCCATGCAGGCTGATATGGTTGCAACCAGATCTGTTTCGTGGCTTATTTTTCAAATGGAAACATTTCCTTAATCCAATTGTTAGCACTCACATTCTTTTTCTTTTTTTTTCAAAACCCAAAATGAAAAAAAAAATACTAGCTGCAGGGTTTAGTAGTAAAAAAAACTTATAGAACATTTGACATCCCTCTAAGGCCCTGTTTGCCAAAAATTGAGAAGAAGTAAATTATCAATTTGCCTTTTTGCAGCAGCAACCAGAAAATTCTAAGTGTGCTGATCTTATTTTCCAGCTTCTTCTTTTTTTTCTCCCTTCTTTTTGTTTTTTTTTGTTATGTAATTTTTGCTATTCATTTAAAAAGACAATCCACAGTTTTTTTTTTTTTTTAAAATCTGCCATTTATATAAAGTGTGGCTTAGCTTCAGTGAAGAACCTAATTTTCTTTTAAGTTTTTCTGTTTAACAAACCTTAGCAGAACCAGTCAAAAAAAAAAATTAAAACAAAAACTATTACACTCAACTACTCATATTTCTGTTTATTAAAGTCGCTAATTGCTTCTGTAAAAAAAAAAGAGAGTTATAAAAGACGAAGAAGAGGTAAAGATAGACATATATGATATACTTCTGCTATAGCCAACAATAAAAAACAAACAAAAAACAAACATACAGAAAGCACATTTTACATTATCTCTATAGCATAAAGACACGATCATCAATTCTAATTCACTACACCTGATATTATTGATCTTACAAAGAAAACGAAGCTTAATACAAAAAAGACAACGATTTTGATTTCATTAACCTGCATAACACCAAATACCAAAACATATAAAAATATGAGTAACCCTACACAAACCAGTTCCAGTTCCAGTAGCCAAGAAGAAGATACGTCAAAGGAGGCTGTCAGCCCAGGTCACGCACCTGAAAGAAAAAATAGAGAAGTTCGCAGTTTACCGCGAATAATGCTTCCCCCAGTGAACATTGGCCACGGGCAGTTGGGGCCCCAATATCCGCATAAAAACTCACTTAGCCAGTACCAGTCGCAGGTGCCTCCAAACGCCCTGCTCAACAACCCGGAACAATGTCCAGCCTTCCTGAGCCCGGACATCAACTACCTGTACTCAATGCAGCTTGGGCACTCACACCAATACACAGGCATGCCCAACCCGCCGTTGGGGTATGACCCGCTTTTCAGAAACCCGTACTTCTTCCCCCACAACGGAGGCAATGCGATGGTTCCGATTTTCAACAGCCAAAGACCCCCATACGCGCAGCGCATGCCTGCCCAGATGATGAATGTGCCTATGAACCTGCCGAGCACCGCGTACAGATCAAACTCCGTGCCCATTGCCAGCTACAAACCCCTGCAAAACACAACAGCACACGACATAAACATCGGCACAGACACGGACGTCGCCGAGAAGAAGAAACGCAGAAAAAACAAAATGTTCAAGTACAAAGGACGCTATGTGTGTGTGATCTGCGCGGACAAGGCTGGGGTGCTTGTTAAGCGCGAGGGGCGGGACAGTGGCCTGGAGCTCCTGGACGAGCCCACCACAGAGCCTCTGGGCGACTCCGCACGCAGCGCAGCAAGCGGCCTCGGAGTGCCCTTCTCATTCTCAACCTCAGGCCACCTTACAAGGCACCTCAGACTGCACAGCGGCGTGAAGGACCACGTGTGCCCCGAAAAGACCTGTGGAAAGAGGTTTGGCCGGAAAGACAACATGCGCCAGCACTTCAAAACACACATGAAGAAGCGGAAGTAGCGTAAATGATTGTCTAGCACTAGCCTTTTTTCTTTCTTTGTTTTTTTTACCCCATAATATATGTTATCATAAGCTATTTAATTTCTATAATTTTTTTTTTCGTATCTTTGATTATCTCTGATGACTTTCGCTACTGTTGTTCTATTTTTTTTTTTCAGTAGGGATTTGGGAGTTGGACCTATAGGGAAAGGATGTTTTGCGCCATCCACGCCTCAAAGAAAAAAATCAGCCCTCCTGGATTATTCGGTATAGCAACAGCAGCCAACTGTTCAGTACAGGGCTTTAATAAACTAGGTTAGCCTTTCAATGGGCTGACTAATATTTTTTGTTTTCTGCAGCGTAGATAACGAGATTCTTGACTTAATACTCAGGCAATGTTCTATGAGAATGAGGGTCTACACCAAATGTGGTGGGTTTACCCGACCAGGTCGGAGTGGAGCACAGTGGTCCCCTATTTTTTTTTTTTCTTCAAGAATTTCTTTGTTTTTTGTTTTTTTTTTTTTTTGGGTTTTTTTGCTGCCTCTTAGTTCGTTTATTTGTCTTTCTATCCTAAACTCAGTGTACACACACTAAAGATTAACAGATAAAGAAACCAGGAAAAAATAACACACACAACAGACCAAACCTGTTTTCTTTCTTTGAACATCTTCTTTAAACTAATACTTAGATTTGTTTTATTACTATAAAAAAAAAATCATCTTATTATCAGTAGAAAGTTCTTTTGGTTATATCTACTCCAACAGTAGCCAAAAGAAGAAGAAGAAATAAAGAAAAACCTTAAGCGAACTTATCTTTTCAACACATAGTTATACAAACACTTTTATACAATGAGTTATGAATCTAATAACGCTAGCACCAGCAGCCATCAATCAACTCCGTTTGATCCCGAAGACGAAGACTTAGGTCCTTCTGTGTCAATGGCTGTAATGGCCGACAACGACGATGATTTCAAGAAATCCACCTTTGGTATGAAAAGAACCACAAGTATAGGTAAGTTTGGAATCAAGAAGAACCAGATGTCTTCTTTGTCGTCAAATAACCTTGCAGGCCATAGCTATCAACCACTAACACCACCTAACAATTCAAGTGACATAATCACACCATTCAACGATATAAAACAAAATAGCCCTCCTGAAAATTATACACCCAGAGAGGATGTATCAATGAGCCCGGAACCTGTCAATTACAACACCAACAAGAACTCCTCAAAGCTCAACTTCAATAACCAGCACGACCCTGTCCACATAGTTCCCAGAGACGATGCATATCTATCTCAGGAACCATCAACCCATGTGGACTATCTCTCTCACAAGTGGGACGAATCCGAAATATCTAAGTCATGGAAGTACATAATCTTGCAGAAAAAGAGAAAGAATAATGAAAACAACAATGATCCTTTAGGGCTCATACATCATGACGACTCATACTCTAGATCCGCTTCCATAGTATCACACAGCGCTACCCCACAAGAAAGCCGTTTTGGAAGCGACAGCAACGACATGTTCATTGAAAACGAGAACTCAGATAATACCAAAGTGACACATCAGCAGGACATCGAGGTTGACATGGATACCATCAATGCCTCGAGATTGGAAAACGCCAGTTGGAGAACTTGGGCAAAGGCTAGAAACAACTTGAAGACCGTATCTCCAGAGATTTTGAACTGGAGCAAAGACAACGACATCACGTGGCTTTATGGCCCAATAGTGCCTGCTGATACAGGCTCTTCAATGAATAATGAACCGGAAATTAAAAAGAATGATGCTGATGATGATAACAAGTTGAAACCCATTTTGAAAAAAACAACAGTCACTGAAGTTATTGAAAGAAATGCTAAATGGAAACTTGACCAGATTAGAAACAACTACATGAAGAATCATGGGGGCAAACTGCCAACACATAGACTAGAAGACGCTTCAAGCTACAGAACTCACTCCCCTGCAGTTTATGGATCCACTGAAGCTAGCAAAGGCCAGGACAAAAAAGACACTCTTTATCCACACGAGGACTTCAAGGCATTGGCTGCAAAGGTCAATGCCCAATACTCACAATCTAGTATCTCCTCCAAAAAGAGCAATGCCTCCCAGGATGACCCCAAGAAAGCATTGCAGGACAAGAAGCTAGTTATGGCAAGTTTGCTATCAACAGACAGATCTAGTCCCGCACAACCTCTAGACACTCTGAAAAACCATAATGATTCATCAATGAGCAATTCTCCGTTGAACAATGCATTCAGCTCCGCAACGTCAAATCAACACCAAAAACCACCACGCAAGCATATCAGATTTAATGATAGAGTTGAGCAGTGTATATCTTTAATGCCAGAAACATACGGTGCGATCAACCAAAAACACTCCCACGGATCATCCGATGAGGAGGATCTCAAAAGAATGAGAAAGAGATCAAAGATTGTTCTTCCAAGTGGAATAACGCTTGGTACTGGTAACGGTGGTTCTTCAGATGAATCTTCTAGTAGCAGTGATAGCGATTGGGACATGGACAGTGACGATGAATTGAACAACACTCAACCCGAGTTTATTGAGGACAGCAGAAAGAAAACCCACAAGAAGGACTCCAAAGCAGACTACTCAAAGGCATATACGAGATACTACAGAGGACCTGCATTGCCAGTGAGTGATTCAAGTGATGATGGGTCTAACAGCGACGATGACAATGATGATATCTTTTCCTTGAAGACTCCTATTGGTCCATTCAAACAGCAGGCTTCTGCCAAAATGTTTAGCTCGCCTCAACTAAAACCCAAGAACGGCCATGGACTAAACAAACCTGAAATTTTCAAAAACAACTCAGACTCAGTGGTTGCTAAGATACAAAAAGGCAAGAAGCAATACCCACCTTCGATCCAGAGACTTCCTGCTACAAAGTTGAACTGTTTCGAGGACAACAACCAGCAAAAGGGATCAATTCATTTCATGAGCGACGTTAACACTGGGAATCTAGGTGACTCCCACGGATACAACAACTACGACTACAACTCTGTTTTCAAGCCAGACAACACAATTTTGGACAACAACTTTGGAATCAACTTTGTGGATGTTCCGCTGCAATATGCCCCTACACCAGTCAAGAAAGAACCGATGTTCAATATGGACAATGCAATTTCCAAGAAAACCAACAGTAAAGAGGGATCAGCTTGTGCCTGGGCTATCAAGAACGAGCTCAGCAACCTCAGGGCTTGCCAGAGGGTTTGCCGACAGTTTGACGTTGAACTCTACTAATGACAGTTCAAGCCACCTGAACAGAATGGCTCCAAAAACAGGATCCACTTTCAATTTGGCCGACAATAGTGACAGCGACGAGGAAGACAATGATGTAGATGATTTCTTTAAGAAAAACGACTCTAAGGTTGACCTATCATTTTTGAAAAAAGGGCCTAGCACTTCCAACTTGAGTGGGAAATTTGGCAGTGGATTTTTGTTGAATTCAGAGAAAAAGAATATGAACTTTGCACAACCATCCAGTAGCAACTCTTTCCTGTCAGGCTCGTTTATCTCAATGAGTGATGCAAGTGAAAGCCAATCAGATCTTCGTGAAAACACACTTTCAAGAATAAAAACCAGAGGCGAATCAAGCAGGAGCTTATCGTCGATGAATTTGATGAATGCTAGTCAAAAGACAGTTCAAGCCGGAAACTTCAAGCACAATTTGTCACAACCACCAAAAAGATCTTTTTCATTGTTTGCAGAAGACGAAAGTGACTCAGGAGAGGATTAACCACAGCTATGTATATATCTCCATTTTTGGTCTTTTTTTTTTTTTTAAAATTTATGATTAACTATTTTAAACTACGGATTTTAGTCACCAAAAAAAAAAAAAAATGGTGTTTGTTTTCCCTTTTTGCATATGAAATTCATTTTGTTGTTATTGTTACGTATATGTGTGGGTTTGAAACAAAAAGGCTCCAAACCCCTAAAAATAAACACACACATAGATTAAATGGAGCAACCAAAAGGCACAGCAGGACTGATGGCTGCGCCTGTCATATCCAGAGGGCCTTCTGAGATGATAACCTTCAGAAAGAGCATCGACACCCGTCCAAGCAGGAGTGTATTATCGAGCCCAAAGCCAATGATCAATAATGCAACCCTGAATAGCTTGTTGATGGAGGAATCTCCAAGCATGGCCAATAGACACGTTGATACATCTGCCGTTGATGCGTACTCACCTTTTCTGAACAAGCCTATCAAAGAGGATGAGGGTGTTTCTATGGTATTGAGTGCCAATAAAAACAAGGATTTCTTTGAGGATGACCATGACTATACCAATTCAATATACCAGACAATAATGAACACCGAGGACAAACACTGGTTTCAAAGACCAGCCACGTACGAGATCCCCCAAACAAAACTTACCACCAATAACGAGGATGATTTCATGAATGATGATTCCTGGAGAAACGAACTGAAGGCTTACTTGAACAGCGTTGGTGATTTGATTGAAGAGTACGAACAAATAAAAGACAATAGTGCAAATACTGCTAGTGGTGATGTAGAGATCGATGCCAATGAATCCAGTATTCTTGAAATTTTCAAGGACAAAAACTTTGATTTGAAGGACTCTTATTACAAGAACAAATTGAAATCTTTCAGCAGCACTAGTGATCAAAGTTTGTTGAAGAATCTAAAGACATTACTATCAAAGATTGATTGCATACACAGAGACTACATTTCAACACATACTGATGATTTCCAAAACACACATAGAGAAATGGTTGAGATCAAACAAAGTTTGGTCGACTATGAAAAGTTGATCTACGAAGAAATGGAAAAAAGCAATCAAATTTTGGAGGATGACATTTCAAAAGAAGAAGCATACCTAAACATCAAACTGAAATTGAACAATCTACAGAAATTGGAAAACGAACTTGTCAATCTAGACACACTGATCAACAAAATCACCTCCTTATGTGACAAATATCATCTTGAATGCGAAGAAAATAACGATTACTTAGGAATTTGATAAATTGGAAGGCTACTTAAAAGAAATCAACATTCTAGATCAGGAATTGTCCACAAATGTTTTATTTGAAACAGTCGCGTTACTAAAAAACAAAAGAGACATCTTGATGAATTTGAAATTGGAGATAGGTGGCAAACTACGTTTGCAGTTTGTAAAGATTTTGGAAAACGATTTGGAATCTTATAACGCTGAGTATTTCGAAAAAGACCCAACGAAAATTCTCAATGTCATGGACTCAGAAGAAGATTGGCCAGATTTGAGATTTGAGCAATCATTCAAAACCAGTTTGAGTGGATACGTAGACAATCTTTCAAGAAATGACTTATTGATCACAGCCTACAAAATGTACTGTGAAAGGATCATCAACAAAAGTAGAGAATTGGTGAAGGGCAGTTTGCCTAAGCCAAAAGAAGACGAATCCGCTGTAATAAAGATGTCCCAACTGATAGTGAACATGACTCCTTTAGAATTCAACAATCTTGTAGATTATGTTCTATCAACAAGCTTGATATACTTCAAGAGACTCTATGAACAGCAAAAATTATTATTGGATTTGGGAATCAATGCCCTTGACAAGAACCCTGTAATGAAGGATGAGGTTTTGGATTCTAGTATCTTTTTGAAGTTGGATATAAGATCTGGTATTAATGAATCCATAAGAATCGTACAACTAAGAATGGCTAAGATCATTACATGCAGAGCCAGCATTAATGCCAGATTGAACTTCAAAAACTTCTTGAAGCTGAGATTGGTCATGTGTGATTTCAGCAGACAATGTGAACAACTAACAGGTGAGATCTTGACTGTTAACTTGAATGATGTGATTGTGGTGCACACAGAAGAATACCAAAAACTTCTATGTGATCGATTAAACAAGAGAATAAGAAACTTTGTAGAGCAAAGAGAAGACTGGCTACCTGCATTTGTAAACAACGATGTTCAAAAGACTGTAAATGAGATCTTTTTGTCAAATGAAATTATACCTGATGATTGGTACATAACAATGTTGACATCTTTGGAGAGCAAGACCAAGCCTATCGGAGACAAAAAGTCAATAGTGATAAATGAAAAGACATATGTCAGCAGCGCAACTTTGATTGAGCTTATAAAGATTATCAAAGAGGTATTGATAGTCAGCAATAACTTACCTGGCAAATACATGCAAGGTTTGGAATATGGGCTATTGAGAATACTAGCTGATTTTGATAAAGTAAGTTTGAGAAGTTTGATATCCAATCCTAGTATTCTGAACACTGCCAATTTGGGATCTTTGAATAGTAGCAGCAATAGCTCTTCAGGCAGTAGTCTTTTTGTTACACTGAACAATAATCACAACATAAACATAAACAGCATTATTTTCAAAAACAAAGACAAGAACTATACCATTTTGTCTGAGACCCTGGAATGCATCAAAGAGCTGCTACCAAAGATCAGAGCTTATTTCAACGGAAAAACCAAGAATACTAGCAGCAAAATGGTGAACAACAGTAAAATGATCACTCACCAGAATGGCCAGGGTGGAAGATTGAAAACAAACAAGCTATACGATAATATTATGTTGAACTACGACAGAACTGCTGGGTTGATTTTCAGAAGCAACATCCCACCACCAAGTGAAGATACACCAGAAGAAAGTTTAACTATAGTTGCTGCCAGAACGAGTTTAGATAAAAGCAATGAGTCTGTTAAAAAGACCGAACCTGTGGTTGCTGCTAAAAAGGATGTAAACAAAGAGAAGAATGAAGAAAAAAAACCTGTGAACAATGAGGAGAGTTCAAAGAGTGTGATTGAGCCAGTTAAAGTTGAATTAGAGAAGAAAAATGAAGGAGGCTTAGTGTGGAAACGGGTGATGACTCTTCAAAGCCTGTTGAAACAGCAAAGGCCAAGGAAAATGCTTCAGAAGATATTCCTAATGGAGACATAGCTGTTGACAAAGCAGAACCAATTAAAGCCGAAGACGAGAAAGAGGTTCCTGAAGAAAACGTGGTTGACAATGACACTGAGATCGCATCTAAAGGTACAGACAGCAACGCAGAAGACAAAAAGGAAGTTTTCGAAAAGAAAGAAAGTTTAGAAGAAGGTGAAGTTAAAGACGAGAGTAAATAAGTTTAGTTGACATATAAATGCCACCGCGATTCTGAAAAAGTATATACACATTTGTTTTTCAAAATAGAGCTAATGATTAAACTCATTGAGCATTACTTCTTTAGGAAGGTTGACCTAACAAAAAAAAAAGAACAAGTTGACCCGAATTGTCGTTTCTTTTGGTTTTTTGACCCGCACTGGCCAATACATTTTCTCTGTCTATCTTTAAATCCGGAACGCAATTTTTTAAGCAGGGGCTTGTCCAAAACCTCAAAAAGTTTAAACGGAAAAAAAAAAACGAAAGGACAAAACTGTGGAATAGAGAAAAAGACAGCATTTCCTATTTGGGAAGTAAACGGCAAATGTGGTCAACAGCAGGGTAATATCATTCCATCAGAAAAAAACAAACACGCAAAACAAAAACAAAAAAAAAAAGAAAAATCCGTATACTTTGTTTTCCCTTAAGTGAATTAAGCTTTATTTACATTGGACTAGATCACATTTAACGATAAGAATTTTGTTTATCATATGAACAATAAAAAAAATATATATTGTTCAAAAAACTCCAAACAATAACTAAATCAAGCGTAAATAGCCAGAACCATGTCAGATCAAAGCCACAACGAGGAATTTGATCAGTATTTAGACATTCAAGATGATGACGCACAACTGACTAAACCTAACAATCAGATAGAAAGCAATGTTGAAGCCGCCTTGGCTGCTTATGCTCAATTGGTTCAAGGAGACAGCAATAACCAATCCAACATTGATACTGAAATTTTGAATGATAACAAGCCTGCAAAGAGTGATGAAAAGGACGTCAAGGAGAAACAGAAAAAAGCTACAAAGCAAAAAGACTCCACCCAATCAAAAAAGAAGAAGACCTCTAAGAGCAAAAAAAGCGCTGATAAAAGCAAAGTCAAAGAACAGACAATAGAAACAGGACTGAATACTTTGATAATGGACGCTCCAAAGAAAGCATCCGACGAGACTTTGAAGAGCAAATCAAGCTACAACAACGAGATTCCTGAGGGCATGAACATCATCAGGTTTTCCCAATCTGACGAAAACGTAGCTGAGGGCATAGGTAAAAAGAGAAAAGCTGTTGATGGGACTGTGGAAATAGAATTCAAGGTAAACAAGGAAAGGTTGGTGCCAAAGAAGCTGAGACAAGTCACAAGTGATGATTTTGAAAAACGGAAAAAAAAAGAAGCTTCAAACAGCTACAAGCCACTGCATAACAAGTCCAAGATCTTTAGCGAGGAGGAAGATGCTCTGATAGACAAGCTGATCAACACCCATTGCATACAACACAAGGTGTCGCGAGAAGAGTTCATTGACTTGATTTGGATGAATGACAACACACATAAGGCCACCAAAACTGAGTTTTGGAAGTTGCTGGCTGATGAGTTCCCGGACAGATCCAGATCGTCTCTGTACAAGCACGTCAAGAGAAAATATAACAACTTCAAGCCTAGAGGCAAGTGGAGCAAAGCGGAGGATCTCAAATTGAAGGAACTGTGCGATGAACACGACAACAAGTGGAACGTTATTGGGCAAGTTCTGGAAAGAATGCCTGAGGACTGTAGAGACAGATACAGAAACTATGTCAAGCACAACAAACGTTTGGATGAAGATGAGGTTGAGGAAAAAGAGCAACCCAAGAAAACCGTATCGAGATGGTCTGAAGAAGAGCTGAATTATTTGAACGACATCATCAGTCTTATTATGAACATTAGTTTGCAGTTTTATTTCAGCTATTGTTATGGAGACGAACAAACAGCCAAGTTAACTGAAAAGTGGATTGCCTATTTATTGAAGCAAGAAGAAACTTTACTGGAAAAGGAAAATGTCAAAGAAAAATACAACGATGTGTGGCTACTAGTACTAAATGCTGTAAATTTGAATAAGAAGCAACACAAAGTAACCCCAAAGTTCAAGGAATACTGGATTGATATGAAGAGTGACATGAACAAGATGATAACAACAAAAAGCGAGAATTTGGATCAACCATCGACTTTGAAACTGTTCTTTGTTGAAAATGGAAACCTGCTCTCACCAAACTATTTCCTAATGGACATTCAAAAATTGATCAACTGGACATTTATTTCAGACTTGTTCTCCAATGGTAGAACCAGAATCCAGGTCAGATATAAATGTAAATCGCTTATAAAACAAAGAATAAACACTCTGGAAAAGGATGCTGACTCCAAGTACACAGAGCTGTTGCCAAGTGTTATGCAAGCCATGAAGGAAGTGTCGACTTCTCTGAACGATAGCAATGTTTTCGAAGATGAAATCGATTGGTTCTTCAGCTTCGCCAAGTGGATTGAAATAGTCGGAAATGATGCCTCTGTGGAGTTCTACGGAAAGTTCAAAGTAGATCCTTGGTTGATGAAGGAGATCTATTCATATGCGAAGTTTGCTCATGGTGTGCCTGAAAACATGAACAATTTGAGCAAGATTGTTGAGTTTTTAGACGACAAGATGAAGGCTTGATTATATATATTTCTAATACTGTAACTTCTAATGACATCCAATAGGCATCAATAAAGAATATAGGAAGATGAGTTTTATTAGGACATAGCCAGTTATGGTTACTTGTTTTTAGAAGCCTATCATTATCATGAGGCAACAGCTCATCAAATACCAACCATTATTGAAACAACCTCTTCAACAACAAGGAATTGCTGTATAATAAAACACATAACAAAAATAGCTGAATTTTTTTTTTGATTTATTTAATTTGTAGACTTCTTTTGTCTGTTTTCTTTTTCAGTTCAATATTTCCTCTAGTTATAGGGAGACATTAGCATTTTATTTATATAAAAGATAGATAATACTAAGGGATAGATTCCACTTAGAACTTAGCGAACTTCTTGTTAACCTTACCAGTGGCAGCAGCAACCTTTAAGACGTTGAATCTAACAGTCTTGGAGATTGGTCTACATTGACCGACGGTAACGATATCACCGACTTGGACTCTGAAAGCTGGAGAAACGTGAGCGGAAACGTTTTTGTGTCTCTTTTCATATCTGTTGTATTTGGTAACGTAGTGTAAGTATTCTCTTCTGATAACAATGGTTCTGTGCATCTTGGTGGAGACAACGGTACCAGTTAAAATCTTACCTCTGATGGAAACGTCACCGACGAATGGACATTTCTTGTCAATGTAAGAACCTTCAATGGCTTCCTTTGGGGTCTTGAAACCTAAACCAACGTTCTTATACCATCTCTTGGTCTTTCTGTTGGCTCTAGCCTTTGGGTTGGTGAAGATGTGAGGTTGCTATTTAAAAATTGTAAGTGTTTTTGAAATAATAATTGGATAATTGTTAGTAATCGTGGGTTGATTCTATTGGTTATTTTTGATCATATTGATGTGGGGTTGAGTTTTATAGTCCTACAAAGTGGAATTAATGATAGATTGCTTTGTTGATGCTCATGCGTGTTGTCTTTCCACTTAGTTTTAACTAATTCAGTATCGGCGTAGTCTGCAGTATTACTTTGTCGTTTATTAACGCTGTGTCAATACTTTCTCCGTTTTCTTCTAGAGGCTTTTTATTTTAGTAATTTTCTACTTCTTGTGTTCACATAAAAGAATCATTTTCGTAATGACTAAAATAATACAACACTATTCTCATATTTCCAACATCTTCGTTGCATTCCCAATTGAACCTCCTAGCTCAATATTTTCGAAAAGTAGTTATTGCTTGTTCGTCTTATTTCTGCTTAATTTTTTGCCATGAACATAAAGCCATCTAATAGGTTTACTTATTTATTGCAGTTGTCCTTCTTTTTTATTGATTGTTACTTCCACACTAATCTACAACTATTTCAAATGTTTTAAACCTATTCTCATTATTTTGCTTAAAAAACTTGTTGGTGACTGCCATTGAAAAACTATCTTCTCTTTACAACGTAAGGCTTAAGACTGTGGTGCTTGCATCCATAATTATATCGCAATTCATCATATATTCATCTTGTAATCTGTGTATGTCCTCATAGTAACACATCGTGCGCATTGGTTAATATTTCACCAATGTCATATCTAGTATATCCTCCATTGTGGCGTGTTACATACCTTTTGGAAAGCTTTTTCAGCTTGAACGTTTAATTCAGTAGACATCCTTGTTTCAACTATTCTTTGGTTTTCACTATACTTCTTTATTTTAATTTCTTTGACAAATGTTAAAAGTATATCCTAATGAATCAATGAAAAGCTACTACGAAAAAAAAAAGAAAAAAACATAGAGAGAAACAAAATTTTTAGTTACCTGTTTAACGAAGAAAATGGAGAAAATACTAGGCAAAACGAAGAATTTACTAGTGAAAAAGATCCACACCAAGAAATTACTGCTGTAGCTTAAACTCATTTTTTTTAAGGAATTCAACAACCAAAAAAAACAGCACCAATGTATTTTTTGACATTGCAGAGAAAATACCCAATGCCACAAAAAGGGTAATTCTGTGAGAAAAACTCTAGCAGTAATATCACAACAAAAAGAAAAAAATATTAGTGGATTGATTTTTCTGCTCTACTTTTTTTTTTCTTTGGAAAAAAATACTATACAAAACAGCATTGACACACTAAAATATTTCCTATTTAGGTAAATGTGTTTATATTTATTGTGAGAGAGGGAGAAAAAAAAATATATAAATTTGGCGAACACATGTCTTGAAAAAAAAATACAGTATTTTTGAAGTGTGATTTTTTTGTAACAAAAAAAAAAGGTTAATTTAATTGTTTGATTTACAATTATTTAATTTTTGAATCTTATAAGGCACGTGATAGGGATGTATTCGGGTTTAACATTTATCCTTAACTGCATCTGCATGTTTTTGGCAGCCGCGAAATTATTAAGTAATTGAGTCACCCTTAAACGCCATAAACAAAAAAAACACACACCCCCATTAGTAATACTAAAATCTTTCCTCGCTTATATAAGAAAATTATGATAACAGCTTGTACACACTTTATAACAGCTCTGATATATGCACCGCTCTGAATACAGTATCATTAAATGCAAATGTTTAGAAAACAGATTCCAAATCTAATCCCCAAACTAAACAATTTCAAGCAATTTTCTAGAATGAGCTCTCATTATTCAATAACTCCGAATTTCACATACCCTACTAAGCAAAAGGCCATCTTCATCGAGGAAAATGGTGGCCCTGAAGTATTGAAGTATGACTTCATTGACACACCAAAGATTGAAGCCTTGAAGCCTAATGAAGTTATTGTCAAAATAAAGTACATTGGTGTCAATCTAATTGAGACCTACTTCAGAAAGGGGATCTACAAAACCTCTTTCCCTTATGTCTTGGGGAGAGAAGCCAGTGGATCTGTTGTTGTCAAAGGTGAGGACGTCCAAGACATTGATTTGAATGACAACCTGGTTTTCTTCAAGAACGAAACCTTCTCCCAATACGTCAAGCTAGCTGTCAAACAGGACAAGTACATCAATGTTGGTAAGAACTGCTCTGATGATTTATTGAAGCAATATACCGCTGCTTGGTTGCAAGGGTTGACAGCATTGACCTTTGTAAATGAAGCTTACAATGTCAAAGAAGGCGACTATATTTTGAATTACGCAGCTGCAGGTGGTGTTGGTTTAATTTTCAATCAACTTTTGAAACTAAAGGGTGCCAAGGTCATTGCTACCGCTTCCACTGAAGAAAAATTAGAAATAGCCAAAAAGAATGGTGCCGACTTTACTGTCCTTGTTAGGTGATCCTGATTTTGTTGAAAAAGTAAAGGCTTTTACTCCAGACAACAGAGGGTGTGATGCTATTTATGATTCGTTAGGTAAGGACTACTTTGAAAAATCTTTTGAAATCGTCAGAAGAAAGGGTACACTGGTTTCTTATGGTAATGCCACTGGTACCGTTGAGCCATTGCTAATCAACAGATTGTCTGCTAAGAATGTCAAGATTGCTAGACCACAACTATTTGGATACATTACAGATGAAGAAGAATTTAATTACTACTCCAAGGAATTGATTAAATTGGTTAATGAGAAGAAGCTATCAATCAATATTTTCAAGACTTACGACTTAGAGGAGTATCCAGAGGCTACCAAGTTGATGGAGGCTAGAAAAACCACAGGTAAGTTGTTATTGAAGGCACCAGAATAAGCACCAATTATTTAATAATAAAGTTTTATTTTTAAATTATATTTCAATTAAGTTTTTTCAATTTTTTTTCTTTAGATTGACGGGAATTTTCCCCTAGAAGAAAAGATTTAATTAATTAATAAAAAAAAAGAGTTTATATATTTACAAACACATTTTTTTTTTCAATAGTTAAATTGGCCCCCAAAAAAATAAAGACACTTTGAAAACTTCACTCAATATTATACATAGAAATTTCATTTTTCTCATTAGTTATTCTCTCTGAACAAAAAATCTAATTAAAAAAAATAAATGCATTTTTTTAAAGGTTCAGCCTTTGTTGTATATAAGAAGAGTAATTTATCATTACTTGTTTTATTGAATAAATTTAACCAAATAGTCAAAACAGATGTAACTTTCCAACGACCACTATTGTCAACCATATTTACATCATTTTAATTATAATACAAAAACTATCCAATACAACTTTGAAATGACAGATACTATTATCTTTGACGACTACCAAATAACAAAAGGACACCCTACTAAAAAAAGACGTTCCTTTAAAAATCTTTTCCACTGGAACACTGAAAAATCTTCTACTAAGGATAATACAATTGAAAAAATTAACTCTTTGTATAAACACAACAGCAAAGAGCCTAGTTTGTCTAACAACACTGGATCAACCAAAGCAAGAAAGCTAAGAAGCTTTTTATCTTTTTCTAAAAAACATCAAGACAACTTTTCTGCAGTAAATGATGTAGATGAAGTTATTGTTGAAAATAACAGTTTCAAATTTTCTTTAAAAAGAACTTTAAGCAAAATAAAGATCAAAAAGACTGACAGTTTTAATGGCAAGAAATCGTTGATGCCAAAAAGCGATGTTGACATTGGTAACAAAGATGCTTCTGAATGCTACAACAAATTCAAGTCAAACAACAACATCACTGACCAAAGTGGCGACATTCCACCAAGCATCAAACAACTACAATTTGACGAGACACCATTCAGAATTGAAACTGTATCTTTAAAAAGACAAAATTCTTTCACTAAAAAGCAAACCATCTTGGATCTTGGTGGTGACAATCCGTTCACTAACTTGGATCCATTTTCTCCATTGACTGAAGATGCTAACACTTTATTGGAACCTTTCGTTGGAATTGAGTTTGAAAAAGACGATGTTTTTGAAAAAGAGAACGGGCTTGATTTCCCAAAGTTGTCCACAAACAGTGACATCAGAACAACAAACATGGATGTTGTAGACGATATGAAAAATGAGCAATTCACCGAGCAGAAGATAAATGCGTTGCTGTTTGGAAACCAAAAAAGTGCTAATGTATTATCCATTGATATGGTCAGCACAACCGCGGCAGATAGAGACATGGTTCTTGATGTTACTGATGTTGAGCAATCATCACTGTCTGCAGATACTTTCCATCCTGAAACTTTAAGCACTGATGAAATAAACAGCAGTGAGACCTTAAAAGAAATAGAAGTACCTGAAAAAAACATGCCAGCTGAACTAAATATTAAATGCAATGATTTGGTGGAGTTCGCAAAAGTTAATTCTGCGGAGGATGAACAAGATGACGAAACCAACGTCAAATGTTTGGCCATACCTACTTTCAGAGACAATAAAATAATAGGATTAGCAGATTATATCAAAGGTCATGAATTGGGAAGATTTTCACAACTTGAAATTTTGGAGAACATGCAGGACGAAAACATTGTAGAATCACAAATGTTGGATAAAATCAAAGATACGTTTGATGATTTCAGAAACCCATCATTTTACAGTGGGAACAGCGAGGATGATAGCAAATACTACACATGTGACGACACCTATGACAGCATTTCTGTAAACCAAACCATTAGATCAATTGGGACTTCCAAAAATAAGGACTCCTCAAAATTACAATTTAGTTTGTTGTCTGAGGTATTCTACTATGATAACAACGTTGAGAGTAAAGGAAATAAAAATCTTTCGGTTTTAGAAACTGTAAAGAAGGAGAATGCTGCCAGCAGACAGGAGGACTCAAGCTTACTAATTCAAGAAACCAAGGATCTACTTTTAAATAGCAGCAGTACCGAAGTTTCTCCTGAAGATACAGACAAGCTTTTAGATTTTGCCAAGTTGGATGACATAAAACATCTCCTCAGCATAGGAAGCCCAAACAACGACAAAATTGAAATCACAAGTAATCTCGATAATGCACCTAAATGGGGCTCCAGCAACCTACATGAAAACTCTGATTTGAATATGGACACATTAAAAAGGATAGCCATGAACTTGGCTTCGGAAGAAGCGTTGGAACATCTATACAATTTGACTTTCCCATACAAAACACAAGTAATCAATGATTTGGAGGCTGATGGATGTTTAGCTGATGTAGAATCTTTAGGGTCACCTAGCTTATCTTTTCCAGAGTATACAGAAATACTGCCTACTGGGTACTTCCCTGAGTTTTTCTCTTGTTTAGAAGAACTGGCTTTGCAGTCGAGCGGCGATACACTTTCTAATATGAACAACGATACAGTCCAGCTAAGCCCAGAGGTTAAAGTCAAAAGTGAAGATGATGAAAGCACTTCAGTAAGATCCATTTTGAAGAAAAAAGTCAATAAAAATGAATCAATAGAGTTAGAGACTCTTTTTAATATGAAAAACAAAAATGGTGGCCTTGTAGATGCTTCACCCCTACCAGAAGGAAGCTTGCAAAAAATGAGAATTGATCAATTGAAAAGATTCTATAGCACAGACTTTTATCCTGATTTGGAAAACGATGAGGAGTACGTCAAAAGCTTGGAATCAACAAAGTCTAAATACAGTAACAATATGTATGTATAACAAGCTGTTAAAAAAATTAATTTACAAGCTTGCTTTCACATAATAAACACTATTTTCTTTATTAAAAAAAACTCTTATTTAATAGTTAAAACTAGTACTCGAGATATATATAGGAGATTAAAAATTCCTGCAAAAGCTTTTTCAGATTTATTTCTTCTTGTTAGAAGTACTGTTCTTTGGCAATTCATTGACGTATGGAATGAATTCAGGTTCACCTGGGATATACTTTCTTAGGACTTCAGGAATCTTCAAACCATCTTCAGTTTGGTAGTTTTCTAAGATACAACATAAAGCTCTTTCAGTGGCGGATAAGGTGGAGTTCAAACAGTGGACGTACTTCTTTTCGTTGTCGTCTTTCTTTTTGATACCGGATCTGATTTCCAAGTTTCTGGATTGGTAATCGGTACAGTTAGAACAGGAAACTAATTCCTTGAATTCTTTTTGGTATGGGAACCAGGCTTCCAAATCGTATTTCTTGGCAGCAGCGTTGTTTAATTCACCAGAAACAATACCAACAACTCTGTATGGTAAGCCTAGAGATTGGTAGAATTCTTCGGAGTTAGAGATCATCTTTTCGAATTCTTCCCAAGAAGATTCTGGATCAGTGATGACGAATTGTTCAATCTTTTCGAATTGATGAACTCTGAAAATACCCCAAGCATCTTTACCATGGGAACCAGCTTCTCTTCTGAAACAAGAAGAGTAACCAGCGTATCTGATAGGTAATTGTTCTTTTGGCTTTTCAAACCATTCACCAGCGTGGTAGGCGGAGATAGGTTGTTCAGAAGTAGCAATCAAGTATTTTTCATCATCACCATCCATGACTTTGTATAATTCTTCATCGAATTGGGATAATTGGGCAGTCTTGGCCATTTGGTCTTTGTTCATCATGACTGGAGCTTGTAATGGAATGTAACCCTTGGAGAATAAGAAGGATAAACCATAGTTGATAAGAGCTTGGTTTAAGAAAACACCGTAGGTTCTTAAGAAGTAACCTCTGTGACCAGAGATCTTGACACCTCTTTCTGGGTCGTAACCGTCTAATCTCAATAAAACTTCGTGGTGAGATAACTTGGCTTCAGCATTGGTGGCAGAGGCGATGTTGGTTAGTTCCTTGTCTTGAGGTAAAGATTCTGGGATCCATAGCTTAACCAAATCGTTGTCTTTTTCTTCATCGTTGGAAACAACAACAGACTTGTGAACAATGTTACCAACTAAGTTGATCTTCTGTTTCAAAGCTAAGTCGGCTTGTTGTTCTCTTTCAATGATGCTCTTCTTATTTTCGTTTAATTCATCCTTTTGCTTCAATAAATCACTGCAGTCAGTCTTGTTCTTGAAAGATAAACCAATTTGCTTTTGTAGCTTGTTGATTTCCTTGTTGGATTCATCCAATTGGAACTTGATCTTGGTCCATTCCTTGTAATCAGCGATGATTTCATCAACTAATTCAACAGAGTCGAATCTAGCTCTTTGAGATTCTCTGATCAATTCAGGGTTACCACCCTTTTCTTCTAAGAATAAATTAATATCTAACATGTTGTTGATTTGCTGTATATAGTTTATTTGGTTTTATTGACCTCTCTTAAGTTTTAGATGTATGCAACCACAAATGTCAGAAACAAACTTTGTCGATTTCTTCACCAAAAAAAAAAAAAAGAAAAGGAAAAAAATTTTCGTTAGGGATTTGTGACTGAAAATTTTTACCAATGTATCGATCCTTTCGGATATAAGAGCATATTTATATGTAAAAAGATACAGTTTTAATCAATGAATGGTTGCCCAGTAGAAATAAAGTGTGTTTAAATCAGTAAAAATCTTAAGCCGTATGTTAGTTACAAATAATTAAAACGTGAAAGGTTGATTACAATTTTAAAAAAATTATTTCTATCCGTTGAATTTTACTTAATTTTCAAAATAAAATGTTTACATATAAAGTTAACAACAAAAAATAATGTAAACAAATTATAAAATGCTTGAATTTATGAAATTAAAAAAATAGAATCAAATATCAGTAGAGGTGGACAGCTAAATAATATAGCGTTTTTTGTATGATTGCAGCAACTAAATCGTTACTTTTATATCCGATATAAACAATACATAACAGTGTAACAGTCACTAATTACCAGAAAGAACGTTGTCAAATTTCAAACCCTCCAAAGAAAATCCACTTACAAGTCTGAAGGCATGTCTGGAATTTCAATTTTGTAGTACTTTTCTATCTTAGCCAATTGTTTCTCGTCTTCATCGGTAACAAAATTGATGGCTTTACCTAGTCTACCAAATCTTCCGGATCTACCTATTCTGTGGATGTAATTTTCAATGTTGATTGGCAAGTCGTAGTTTATTACTAAGTTGATTTGTTGCACATCGATACCTCTGGCCCAAATGTCAGTAGTAACCAGAATTTTGTAAGTACCATTTCTAAACTTATTCATTTGCTCTAATCTTTCCAATTGTGACAACTTGGAGTGAATGAATACTATAGAAAACTTTTGCTTGTTCAAAAAGGCATATAGTGAGGTACACTTCTTGACATTGTTTACAAAAATTACAACTTGCTGATAGCTAACTGTGTTTAGAATATCCTGCAAGGTGTTGAACTTCCAGTTTTCCTTCAAGTCAATCTTGTACTGCTTGATAACATCTAACGATATTTCTTTTTTCTTTGTTAGAATCTTGATGTGATTGTCCCAGTTCATTATGTTTTTAGATATTTCTAAAATATTCTTAGACATTGTGGCCGATAGAATAACTACTTGTGTCTTTGAGTTGATTTTACTGAAGATTTCATAAATTTGCTTCTTAAACCCTAGGTTCTCATCCAACAGCTCATCAGCTTCATCCAAAATGATCATTTTTAAGTTTTCAAAGTCCATTTGATTTCTCTTCAAACAATCAACAATCTTACCTGGTGTACCAGACACAATGTCTGCACTTGCCAATGTTTTCAAATCTAGCTTTATCTTCTTTTCTATGCTAACTTTATCTCCACTGACATTATTGGTCAACCCAGTCAAACAAAAGTTTTTGACTTTTAGGTAGTTTCCCAAGTTTTCAATAACCCCGTTAATCTGTATAGCCAATTCTCTTGTAGGCGACACAACCAAGGCTTGAAGGCCGTCTTTATTTTTGTTGTTAAGTCCATAAAGCACTTGCAGCATAGCTATAGTAAAAGTTGCTGTTTTTCCTGTTCCTGATTGTTGTTGAATTATGATATCTTTTCCTGATATAATTGGCACAATGGCCTTAGATTGGACTAAAGAAGGCTTTTCATACCCTATTGAATATATCCCACGCAACAGATCCTTATTCAGATTCATCTTGTTGAATGACGGATATATGGTTAGCCCATCTTTGGATTTTGGTAAATCCTTGGCAGAGGTTTTTACTTCAGTATGTGTTTCATCTTTTTGCTTATCTTTAAGAGCTCTTTGTTTCAATCTGGCTACAATATCCTGAGTAGAAGACATGTTATGTGGGTGTGAGTTTTGGTGTCTTACTTTCAAAATTTCATTTACTCTTTTATAATTTGAAAAAAAAGCAATTTTCCAGAATTTTAAAGAGATGAGGTTTCGGATTTTAGGTGAGCTTTTTTTTTTATGGTTATAATTTTTTTTTTTGGCCCATCAATGAATTCCAACTGAACACAATTGCGTTCTTCTGTATCAGCTTTCTTATCTTGAAAGCAAGAATATAACAGTCTCTGCCAACAAAGAAAGAATAAATACTAGTGTGTTTAATTGTACATCAGTGATGAATTTCTCAACTAGGTTCAACAGAATACTCATCAATCAACAGTCTACAAGAACGTTGAAGAAACTGTACACACCAATAAAAGACATCAGAAATGAAAAGCAAGAGAAGTTATTGTATCATTTGAAGTACATATACGACAACATATTGAGCAGAAAGACCGATGGTGATAGCAGATTGCCAAACATTTTGCTGCAAAATAACAAATCTACTAAAAAACCAATATCAGTAATAAAAAACAACAAGCAATTTCTATCATGGCTGGAAAGATACAATTTTGAAATCGAAGAGAAAAATATTTTATCCGAAAAAGAAACAACCACCGACTCCTTCAGAAACACTGAAATGATAGCTTTAAGAAGTTTGCTGTTGTACATAAAACAAGTGAACTATGACGTTGACTTAAATGTGGTATTCAAAATGTGTATCAAGTTCATAGAGATATACGATTTGACCAATAATGTGAACAAACAAGCACAATTGCAGGAGTTCATTAAGTTGATCAAGAACTTAGAAATCAAGTTGAGATACAATTCCTCAAAACAAATAAGTGTCCAAGACATTCAAAGAATCATAGGCAACGATTTCAAACAGTATAAAACAATCATTGAGTCCGTTCTTAAGATCCTAAATTACACAATAAAATCCCAAGACCAAGTAAGAATTGTAAGGAGCGACAGCATTGATGATCAGATTGATATACAAGATGGGTGGAGATTGAACAATGGGTGCAAATCCGACAATGACAGATATCTGTCTTCCTTGAATTTACTAGATACAACTTCAAGAAAGAACTTGAAAGTTTTGAGTATAAACGGTGGAGTCAAAACATTGGTGATAGACGATCTGGTGATAAGAGATGCTGCATTTTTCAAGAACTTATTGGAATACTTGAAAGTCTCTAATCAGAGTATTGTCATTTTCATCAATGGTAACATCAAGAACGAAGCTCTTGCTGACATATCCATGTGGAATAATAAAAACAAAAGACAAGACATCAGTGCCAAGTGTGTGATAATTCCTGTGAAAAATAATGATTCCACTGTTTTGGAACACACATATCTGTCTGAAGACTTGGATTTCTTGAACTTTATCAACTTGCCTAATGGTCAGCTGTCAATACTAAATCAATTCACACCAATAAAGTTTGAAGAATTGAAGTCAGCCGAAGACTTTGAGTTGTTTTTGGGTCACTTAGACTCTATCAAGTTTACCAATGGTGAAAGTTTCCTATACTCGAAAACAGGCTCAGACAAAATCAATGAAATGGTTGAAAAGTACTCCAAGGATGGTTACGTGTACCCAAAGAACTTGAAGACCACTATCACATTGAAGTGTGGTGGTAACACTTTGATAGAAATGGATGACAAGAGACAAGAACTAGACTATATTATAAACGAATATTTGTTCTCCATCTTCCAAGCAGGTGGGCTAAGAACCAATAACTTGATATACCTTTTCAATAGAGTCATGGCAGAGTTGAACACTGAAAATGAGTTTGTTCATGCTAAGAACTACACCAGGATGTTTGAGGATATGGCCATTGATAACAATAATAACAAGGTTGAAGTGATAAACAAGTTAAACGACTACTTGAAGGCCAAAGAGGACGAGACTTCTCTAAAAGATGTCAAAATCGAGCCATTATCCAAGGCTGTGAATACCTTATTTGTTGTATTGAACTTTGTTAAGTTGTTCTGCTCCACCGATGTTGTAGTTACCAATGAGTTTGATGGTAAGAAACTTGCTTGGAATATTTTAGACAAAAAGATGAGAAACTACTTTGGTTAAATGACTAGTCACGATTCATCTTGTAAATACTTTATATATTCATTTTTAACCGTTTTGTGATAATTCCTATAGAAGTTTGACATAAGGGTTTTTTTTAATGCCGACTTACACGTGAGTGAGGCTAAAATAGATAAACTTCTGCACCTTCTCAAGAAGTTCGTGAAAATGATCTGGCGCGTTTTTTGAAAAAGAGATGGAGTTAAATGTTCATAACCGTTGTTTAATCTCCTTTAAGGGGGGTTATGTATGACAAAAGTCAACTATTTAAGCAAGTATGCTGGCAGAAGATGTTTGGATGAAAGAAATAAAATCACAAAAAGGAAGAAACAGTTATAAAAAAAAACCGATATAACCAATTTAACAAAAATGTTCAGCTTTTCTAAGGTTTCAGTTAGATTGAATTCTACTTTGAAGAAAACTGCCTTGTTTGACTTACACGTCTCTCTTGGCGCCACTATGGTTCCATTTGCTGGATACTCCATGCCTGTCATCTATAAAGGGCAAAGTCAAGTGGAATCACACAATTGGACCAGAAACAACTGTGGTATCTTTGATGTTTCCCACATGTTACAATCAACCATCAAAGGTAAAGATAGCATAAACTTTTTGAACAAGATAACCCCAACTGATTTTTCAGGCCTAAAAAACAACCACAATTCATTGACTGTTTTATTGAACAAAGAGGGTGGTATTGTTGATGATTCCATTATTACAAAAGAAAATGATAACAACAGCTTTTACGTGGTTACAAATGCTGGCTGTATTGACCAAGACACCAAATTTTTGAAAGGAGAATTGAGTGAAAATTTCAGTGACAAAGATGTCAAATGGGAACTATTAGAAAACAAGTCCTTGTTTGCCATGCAAGGTCCTACAAGTCACGTTGTTTTATCCAGATATGTTGATAAAACAATCTTAGACAACTTATACTTTGGTCAAAGAATCAAGAATGTCAAAACCAATAAGTTTGATGGCTTAACTTTAGACATTGCCAGATCCGGTTACACTGGTGAAGACGGATTTGAAATTTCTATTGATACTGATAAATACGAAAGCTTTATTAATGAATTGTTGACCAATGAAGAATGTAGAATGATTGGATTAGCTGCTAGAGATACTTTGAGACTAGAAGCTGGTATGTGTTTATATGGTCATGAACTAAATGAAAGCATCGCTCCTGTTGAAGCTTCATTGACATGGTTGGTTAGCAAGAGCAGAAGAACAGGCGAATTGGCCAACTTCAACGGTAAAGATAAGATACTAGAGCAAATCGCCAACAAGTCTCACACCAAGCTAAGAACTGGTTTCAAGTTTATGAAGAAGGGTCCACCTGCCAGAGAACACACACCAATCTTTTTAGATGAAGCTGGTACTCAGCAAGTTGGTGAGGTTACTTCAGGCTCCCCATCCCCTTCTTTGAACAACATCAACATTGGTCAAGCCTACTTGAACAAGCCATACAACAAGGCCGGTACTAAGTTGTTTGTTGGTGTTGGTAAGAAGAACAAGATGTTCCCAATTGAAGTTGCCAAGTTGCCATTTGTCCCTGCCTCCTACTACAAGAATTGAGGTATATAATTCAAACAATAACTGTGGGAAAACTCTGTGCGATGGCGGGACACTCAGTTTATTTCCGTCGCTATTTTTATCTTATGTGCCGTTTTTTTCGCTGTTAGTGGCAAGAAATGCCCTTCACCAAAAAAAAAAAAAAGTCAAACCTTGTGATGGTAATCAGGTCACATAGTATTATGGAGTGCGGACTGAAAGGAAACGTGGCTATTGATATGTGAAGAAGTGAGTTATGTTTTACAGAGAACCAAATAATAGACTTCTTTTTCCCTCATTAGCTTTGCCAAATCAGGTTTAACGATAAAGGCGATGCTTTCTCTCCATGGGATACTCAATGATTCGTTAGAGGGAAAAACGTAAATTTGAGTCATTTTTGCCTATTTTTTTCTTTTTTTTTTTTTTTTTCCTCAAGAGAAATATTATCAATAACTCCTGACAATAAAAAAAACATCAAAAATAAATCTTCTTGTTTTATCTATATAAGGTATCTAAATGATTACACATGCCAGACATTGAATGATAATTTTTTTTTTTTCCATCGTTCAAATCTTTAACAGAAAATACCAACCAATATCAATTATATAACATTGCTTGTTGGATTCAGTGATCACCGTATCAAAAAACAAAATTTCTCACCATGATGGAAACTGCTTCAAATAAATCAAATTCTGATATAGAATCTTTAGATTCTCAGAACTTTGACCAAATTACCGCATCCAATGAGGTTGTCAAAGAATCATCTCACAAATCCTCAACGCCTGTTGAGGTGAAAGGAAACGGAATCATGAACGACTTCAAATTAGCCATCTCTGTGACACCCGACAACAAGGACTTGGTAGTCCCATACAAGGAAAGACAAGGGCTACTGTCAAAGTATTGTATCATCCAACAATACCAAAACCCTCACAAGTATCCGCATTCTGTTAAGATTTTCATTGTGTTTATATGTGCCGTAGCTGCGGTCATCGGTCCTTTCCAAGCATCGATTTTGTTTCCGGCCCTGAGAGACATAGAAGAAGAATATAAGACAACAGCAACCAAAACAAACATATCTGTTGGTGTTTATCTTCTGGCTTTGGGGATTTTCCCAATTTACCACAGTAGTTTTTCTGACATGCACGGTAAGAGAAACGTATACGTGGTCAGTTTCATGATGCTCTTTGTCTTTTGTCTGTTGCTGTGCTTGGTCTCACACAATATTACTACTTTTATTATTCTGAGATTCTTCTGTGGTGTCTTTTCAAGTAGTGTGCAATCATTGGGGGCTGGTACTCTAGCTGACATATTCCAACCTGAACAAAGAGGTACCATGTTTGGATTTTTCTACCTAGGTTCGTTATTAGCTCCGCTTTTAGCCCCTATTGTTGGTGCTTTGCTGTGTAACTCTTTCAACTGGAAAAGTACACAATGGTTTATGCTGATATTTTCAGTAGTTGTTCTGATGCTATTGATTTTCTGTTTGCCTGAAACATCCACAAATTCTAAGGACAAAAAGAAAGCCATAGCTGCAATGATCAAAAATCACCAGTCAAATGCTAATGAATCACAAGAGTATGAAGATAGTTTCGACAACGAAAAACAAGCTCTGCCAGATGAAGAAGAATTGGCCTCAAGAATATTGACCAGAGAACCATCAGTCATGCATTACAAAAAAATACCTCAACTGGATAAACAAGGGAAAATTGACCATAAAAGCCATGATTTCAGAGAGGACAACTACGACGTCTTGGCACCTGCCTTGAATAGAGTAACAACGAATACAAAAGGAAACAACGGTGTCTATGAAATGGGTGACAGTGAAAACGATGAGGTTGTTGAAGATGAAGTTGCCCAACAAAAGCTAGAAAAAATTCAAACTATCATCACTGAGAATTTGCAAGCATTCAAAAAAACTGGTCATTACAAAGAGAATATTGATTACAAGCTGTTTTTGAAACTCTATTTCTTCAAGCCATTAAAGATGTTGCTATTTCTGAAATACCCACCAGTGATTCTAGCAATCACATTCTCAAGTGTATCCTTTGGTGTTTTGTACTATGTCAATATGACCTTAGAAAAGACATACTCAGCCGCTCCATACAATTTCAAACCTTTGTATGTAGGTTTCTGTTATATTCCAAATAGTGTCACTTACATCATAGCGTCTATATTTGGTGGTCGTTATGTTGATAAGAGATTGATCAAGTATAAAAGAGAGCATAATGGGATCATATTCCCGGAATCCAGATTGTCCTACAATGTTTTGCTAGCTGTGTTGTTGTTCCCACCTGCCTTACTGATCATAGGGTGGTGTTTTGATAAGAAAACCTTCTGGGTCTTCCCATTGTTGGGTACAGCTATTTTCGGTTTCTGCAGTATGCTGATCATAGGTGCCACAAATTCATACTTGACAGATGAGGTGAAAGGAAGCAGAGGTGTTGCATTAAACAACTTCGTCAGACAGATATGTGCAGCCATCGCATGTTTCACAGCCGACAAAGCAGTCAATGCGATGACTGTTGGGTGGTTTTTCACCTTGCTGACATTTGTAGTCATACTGGCCAGTGGCTCCTTGATACTGCTGAAGAAGAAGAGTGAGTACTTCAGAAAGAACTACGACCTTGAGAAGATCAAGATTGAAGTGGAAACCTTATAGATTTATTTGTGGCACGCCTGATAAGATAACATTAGCCGCTTTCTGTGTTTGGTGTTTTTTTTTTCCCTCCAGGGGAAAACTGTTGATTATCTGGTGCGCCAGGGCCAGATCACTGAGCGCGATGACATTTGTGTGCAGTTAATGCCATTATATATATTTTTTTTTTGGATAAACCTTAAACCAAGTTTTCTATCCTTTTTTTTTTTATTTTTACCCCTTAACTTATTACAGACATTCGATGTCGTGAATGATCTTCACTAACACCAAAGACCATTGCAATTTCTTAACATATAGAAGCCATTCACATATTTGTTCTTTTTTTCCTTTGTTATTAAACCTTTAAATGAGCTTGACTGGTATTTTGTATCAAAGTTTCAGAGCTTTATTATGCTTTCTGTCTGTCATCATTTTTATAATAGGAGCTCTATTCTTGGTACTTCAGCAGCTGATAATAAAGACAATATTTAAACCGTCTCCTTACTACACAAAGGTTCTATTGGATGCTTCCAAGAAGTCATTTATTCTGCTATTAATGACTATTTTTAAAATGACCTCAAATGACACACAGATTAGATTGTCTGTTCCAAAAGATTTAAACGATAAGCAAGCCATCATTCCTGAAAGCGGCAAACACGAGATTTTAAATAAAACTTTCTTGAGCAAACAATCAGTAATGATAGCCAATCACCAAATTTACACAGATTGGGTTTATCTATGGTGGCTATCATACACTTCCAATCTGAGTGGAAATGTGTACATTCTTCTGAAGAAATCTTTGAGAAGCATACCAATATTGGGATATGGAATGAAAAACTTTGAATTTATCTTTTTATCCAGAAAATGGCAAGAAGACCAGATAACATTAAACAATCAATTGCATGAAATTGACCGTAATGGCAAAGGAACCGGAAGATTGAACGGCATGATGCCTGATTGGACCACACCTGAAGGTAAATTTATTTGGTCAGACAAGAGTCTTCAGTCTGACAATGGCACTATTCATCAAGCAGGAACAAAGTGGCCTTACCAACTAATCATATTCCCTGAAGGAACCAATCTTTCAGCCAACACCAGAGGTAAAAGTATACAGTACGCTGAGAAAGTAAACAAAAAACCATTCAAAAACATATTGTTGCCACATGTCACTGGTTTGTATACCATAATCAAAACCTTGTCCTCATGCAAGTGTATATACGACGTCACCGTTGCTTACTCAGGCGTGGATAGGCACGAGTATGCCCAGGACATATATACCATGAAGAAGGTCTTTTTAGAGGGCAAGTCTCCTAAATGCATCGATGTGCACATAGACTTAGTAAAGGTGGAGGATATCCCATTGGACAGCATTGACGAGTTCAGCGAGTGGTTGTTCAAGAGGTGGGAAATCAAGGACCAGTTGTTGGAGAACTTTTATGACAACGGAGGCCAATTCTACAAAGATGAAGAGCAAAGCAACGTCATCTCTCGTATCTACGACTGTGGGTGCAGTCCAAGAGAGTACTTCCAAATCTTGTTTGCTCCATGCCTGACTCTCTGGTTTGTGCTAAAGTTGTTTTTGAAAAGGGTATTCAAGTAAAGTATATATCACAATTTAGTTTCCCCATTCAAAATCTTTTCATACTCATCATGGGTCAACTCTACATACTCTTTGTAATTTTTTAAGAAGTAAATTGTTTCAGTGCCATTGGTTCCTTTTGGCAACTTGTCGTTTCTGTATCCAACCTTTCTTATTTTGTGATTGTTGGTATGCTCAATTTCATCAACAAACTTCACAAACAAGGGCATGGAGTACCTAGGCAAGCTAGAGTTTAATCTTGGCAGTAATCCATTCAAAATCTCTAATTCCGATAACACACTTTGATGCTCGAGGTTTCTTTGCAAGATTGCATAACCACATCTTCCTTCATAGCCTTGGATTTTTAATCCAACAACGCAGCACTCGACAACACATGATTGGTCCTTCTTGATAAGCGGATCAGTCATTATACAGTTCTCAACCTCCTGTGTTGAGCAATTTTCAGACTTCCAACGGAAGGTGTCTCCCAATCTATCGACGAAATACCATCTGCTTTCTTCATCTTCCTTAACCAAATCTCCTGATCTGTAGTAAGCGTCGCCTTTTTTGAAGACGTTTCTCAAGATCTTAGACTCAGTTGCCTTTTCGTTACCCAAGTACCCTTGGAAGCTGGTCTTTGGGTTCTTTGGGAAAAAGATCTTCATTAGTAGTTCACCAGGCTCATTTGCACTAGGCTTTTCACAAAGCCCATTGACATTTCTGTAAGGCACTGTAGGGTCTTCGGGATCAGTCTTTATTAGACATTGCTGCAAAGATAAGAATAGAGTCACAAATGGGCCATAAGTCTTACAAGCACCTACCCCCTTTTCGTTGCCAAATTGCAAAGAAGTGGTTGCAAATGGTGCTTCAGTGGATGCATAGAACTCACCAATGATAGGAATGTTGAATCTCTTTTTGAAGTCAATCCAAATGGTATCTCTTAATCCATTACCGTAAGCAATTTTAACATTGTGTTCTTGCTCATACTGGGAATTGGATCTTGGAGTACTTAATAGGTATCTACAGATCTCACCAACATATTGAATATGTGTTGCCTTACTGTGGTAAACTTGTTTCCAAAATTGCGTGGCTGAAAATTTGGATACTATGGTAAAAGTACCACCTTGTGATACAACAGCACACACACCCAACAAGGCTGCTGTGGAGTGGTACAAAGGCATTGCTGTAAAAATGTTGCTGCCGGCTTCTTCCATGTGGTAAATTTTACCAAAGAGAGCACATCCTAAAGCACTTTTTCTCCAGGAGATCACTGCTGACTTTGGCAAACCAGTAGTGCCTGAAGTGAAAATCAGCAAAGCTGGATCAAAGTCTTTTATAGTCTTTGGAGTTCTGACTTCGTGCTTTTGCAAGAACACAGGTGCTTTAGGGTTTTTTATAACGGTCACTAATACCTCATCTTCATTCACATTGACAATTTGCACATCCTTTAATGTACCTTCGTATGAGAAGTTTTGTTTTATTCTTGGATCTACAAATACTTTGTCTAAGTCACCAATTTTTATGCAATGCTTCAAACTGTCACCCTGAAGGTTGTAGTTCAAAAATGCCGGTGTACATCCAATTTGCCATAAAGCATACCACAAGAAGATGAACATTGGGTTGTTTTGGTAATACATACCAACTATTTGACCAGGCTTACAGTCAATAACGTCTGTTGTTAAGTAGGCAGATAATTTTAAGATAATATCGTAAGCCTGTCTATAAGTGTACTCTTCAAACTGTTCATTTGTGTTGTTCTTTGGAAATTTCATAAATATGGTGTCCGGCTGCTTTGAAACCTGTTCTTCAAATACATACCAATTAGTGAACTTTTTAGTTCTGTTCAATGCATAAACATATGAAACAATTGACTTCAGAAAGTATGGGATTATATGTATGTCTTCCAGCAATCTATGCGAAATAAGAAAGTCCGATAGAATATTACTTTTTGAAGTTTGGTAAAGCTTGGTCTTGTCTAGTGACGATAGTTTAAAAATGGGATCTATGACCAATCCAATCAAGTAAATAAGCGTAAAAACACCAATTCTTGTAATTCTCTTTATGTCAATCATAGGTTTGTTGCTTGTTGGGGGCAGTTAGCTGTGACATTATTAAAGTCTGTCTTTGTGATTTTCGTGTATAAAAACAAAAAAAAAAATGAAGGCATCCGGTGGAATGATTGTTTTCCCCTTATAATTTTTTAAGTACACTTCGTTTTTTTTTGTTGACATGACATTTTTAATAATAAAAAAAATCGTGTCTGTCAATCAAATTGTGAACAGAAAGAGCTATCCTGCAAAACACTGTGTGCCTGATGAATTATAAAATCAAATTAAAACTTATAGCTATATAATTCAGAATTGTTCTTTTTGTAGTATGTGGTGGCATTGGAGTTTTCAGATACAGACTCCACCTCTTTCATGAAGCTATTATTTTTAGTGATACTTTGCTCATACTTCTGATTCTCGCTGTTCATGTAATCACTGAATGGATTGGTTTGATTTGAGAATAGACTTTGGTTTTTGATTTTACTTGTATCGTTTTCTTTTCTGCTTATTTCAAGTTGTTTTAATTCGTCAATTTCCTCGTTCATGTTGAAGTAGTATCTTACAAAAGATACCAGCATGCTGATCATTCCGCACAGTTGAAAAATTAAACTGATCCAAATTAGTCTTTCAAATCTCTTGCCGCTTTGCGTTTTTATTATGTTTAGGCTGACTTTGGTTAAAAATGAGGAATAGACTTTGTCTGTGCACTGCTTTAGGAAAATGGCATTAACAAAGCATACTATTAAACTCAACCCATCGATCAGCAAGTATGTTATGTAAGCAGGGGTTGTAAAAATGTAGGGAACATTCCATGGTTTGGGTATTAATGTTATGATTATAGTGAGCAGCGTCAAAGAGTTAAAAATTAGAGAGCACATCGTTAGGTTTGGATGGATACTCTTGCTCAGCCCCTTGGCAAGATCAATTAAATTAATCTGTGTTTTGGCAGTAGTGCTATTAGCAGCAGCTTGAGCATTTGAATTTATTATTTGGATGTTCAAAGAGTTGTAGAAATTGATTTCATCTTTTAAAACTATGCTTGAGAAATTGAAATTGTGCTTGTAGCAGTGCTCTGTTTGCGTGAATGGCGTAGGATATGGTGACAGGCAAATTGGATACACAAATACCAGAAATACCAATTTTAAAATCTAAGTCCGAAAACCCAGAAGTGTAGGCTTTGCTATTAAACGTGTTGTTCACTATAGAGTAAATAGCTGAGTCTTTGTTTAAAAAGAGCTTTAGAGTATAGTCGTTTCCTAAAGAGGGCGACAAGCAACTCAGTTGAGCAAATAAAAGCAAACTGAAAGATACTATACCAAGTAAGAAAGCTAAAAACTTTGATGTTCTTTTTAAAAAGAACCATATTAGAGAAATGGAAAACATTGTTTTGTGAATGGTTCATTTTACCAATTGACGCCTTTTTGTTTATATTTTCAACTTTTTATGACTAACTCTGATCTTCTTATATATTGTTAGTTGCTTTATTTTAATTTGGTTAAATGAATCTGATAACTGTTTCATATTAGTTTTGAATTGATTAAACACTAAGGTCTTTAAGTCCGCTCCTTGAGAAATTTGTAGGTGCCGTTTTTCAGTGTGTTGGTAAAAAACAAAAAAAAGCCTCTGCCTAGAATCATTCACTAATGGACTCGTTTAAAGTTCTCATTAAATGTGAACCATTTCATGGAATAACATTATTTATTTAGAGGCTATAAAAGAATCAGAACTCTTGCTTTTTTTTTATTTCATTTAAAGTTAGGTTTTCTTAATTGTAGAATATATATACCATCTTAACAGTAGTAAAGGCATTACTATCAACTGTTTGTTATTATTTCGTTTCTATGTTATTTCATCTATTATTTTTTTAAAAATATAAATTTTCAATCACATTTAATCCAAAGAGGAAGCACCAGTAATAATATCAACCAATTCGTTGGTGATGACAGCTTGTCTGGTTCTGTTATACAAGATAGAGTATTTGTTGATCATGTCACCGGCATTCTTGGAAGCATTGTCCATAGCGTTTCTTCTGGCAGAAATTTCAGCAGCGTAACCACTACCCATGGCAGATAAGATCTTGGTGTTTAAAGCGTATTCGAATAAGTCCTTGTTAACGTTTAAGTCTTCGCTGATTTCATATTTACATAAACCTGGGGCTTCGCTAATGGTTTGTTCGTTATAAACTGGATCATCGGTGGCTTCGAAGGAGATGGAAGTGACTGGGTCGTTGAAGTAAACGGAAACCTTGTTGTAAGTTTCAGAGGATTGCTCCATGTATTTTAAGATTTCTTCGGAGATCAAAGAAGCTTCTAAGAAGTTTGGATCACTCTTACCAACACCGTTGAAGGCTAACTTAACGTTAGATTCGTTGGTTCTTAAGATTTGTTGCTTGATCTTGTCACCAACAGCAATGACATCAGTTTCTGGGTTTTCCTTTAGTAAGTTTCTGACTTTCTTGGCCATGGAGGAGTGGATGGAACCACATAAACCCTTATCAGAGGTGATGGTAATGACTAGGTTTTTACCTTCCTTGGTTAGTGGAGACTTTTCAGCTTCAGCGTTGGAGTAGAAGTTCTTTTCTTGCTTGGCAAATTGTTCGGTGGTGAACTTGGTTCTTTCAGCCTTGGATAATCTGGTAGAAGCAACAATCATCATGGTCTTGGTGATCTTTTTGATGTTCTTGATGGATTTTAATCTGGTTTCAATTTCTCTTAAGGTAGCATATTGTCTAACTTGAACTGGGGTGGTTTGTTTACCGGCAATTAAGGCAGCTTGTCTGAACATGGTTATTTATTTATTTTTTATGGGGAAAAAAGTCAAAGAAGAATATAATATATTGATATTATGAGATATGAATATACTTATAAGTTAATATAACGTTATTTTTACTAAGTTTTTTGGTCTTTAAAGGTGCTTTCAAGTTGTTAATATGAGATTGTGTATTCCAAAAATTACTGTAAACACACTGCCAACGAAAAAAAAAAAGAAGCTAAGAAACCCACGACATAGGCTTTGGTAAGAGAAAAAATTTTTCTTTATTTTTTTTTTTCACTTTTCCGAAAAGAAAAAAAAATTTTAGTGCGTGTGATTTGGTATAGCTTATTTTCTGGCAGAGTTACGATTCTATAAGTCAACAAGAAATGAAAGAAGCCAAGAGAGTGAATAAGATTCTGGGCTAGGTGATACTTGATTATTGCTATCTTTTGAAAGTGTTAGGATTTAATTCACCGGCGTCTTGTAATCAGTATATAGTATTCAGCTATAAAAGATTTAAAATCGATTTGATAACGGTGTGCAGCAAATGGATGCGTCTTATATCCGATTTGTTTTTATTGGCTCAAAGTACATTATTTCTATAAATGGAAATTTTATTAAAGTAGGGTAACACTTAGCAATTCAACCAACATTAAGCACGTGCCTTGCTTTTTGCTGCACCAAAAAATCAAACAAAGTGAGAAGAATGCACATCTTAATCCTGTTATCAAACAAAATAAGTCAAAGAAAACGAAAAACACGACCCCCCATTTTTTTTGTATTTTCTTTCTTCAATATTTGTTGAATTAACTCAAAAGAAAGATCTTGATCAAGCCAATGATCATATTAACCAAATCACACTTGGCTTTTTCTTCAAAAAAAAGGCTGTTGCTCACCAATGCAGAACTAACCTCTTCTTCTTATTAACAAAGCGTATGTCTGTTTAAGTGTATGTTTCCCACGTTTCTTTTTTTCGTCTTCTTTTTCTTTTTTTTTTTTTGTTTTTTTTTCCTGCCTTTTATAATAGCGGGTTATTATTAACAGTGCGACTTATCTAGGTTAAAAAAAATATACAAATATTCCTCAAAAAGGCTTTTATTAAAACCAAACAACAGACATATTACCTTAACATTGCCTAAGAAACAACTTTAAACAATTTTCAATTCCTTTTTCATTTCTTATTTTTTGGTAACCCCGTCACATGATTTATGGTAGAAAAGGTAGTGTACAATTAAAAATATTTAGAAACAAAGATAACAATGAAGATTCCTCCAATACAACTTCGCCGTTGAATGAAGAAGAAGAAATTGTCAATAAAGAACAAATAAACGACGAAATTGAAGAAGAATGCCTCAACAAGCGCTCTTTGGAAACAGTCAGTTCTAGAAGAAGCAGCTCAATAAACAACAAACTTCTCCATATACGTAACATCAAGCCTTTGTACTTAGATTCCGATGATCTTCTCAATGACACATCCAATGAGTTTGCCATTGATGACTCCAATTCACCTGTACCACCTACGAGGAAAAGACACAGCAGTCATTCCACAATTTCAAGCCAACCATACTTCAGTTCGTGTAATGATCAAGAGTCCAATAGTAACAAAAGAAGAGCATCGTCTGTTTCATCTTATAACAAATTCATAGAACTACAACCTTTCAAAAATAAAGTTGGTGGTCACACAGAAATCTTCAAGTTCAGTACCAGAGCAATTTGCAAGACCTTGGCAAACAAGGAGAATGAGTGGTACGAATTTTTGGAAAAGGAGTTCAGTGAAAACAACAACCAAAACTGCGGAACCTTGCTGAAGTACATGCCCAAATACATTGGGATTTTGAATGTGCGGAAGTCATCAATAGAGACAGAAGTCAACCTGGATGACAACATACACTTGTTCTCCAAAAAATTGCTGGAGAAGTACTACATTGATGTTGATCCAAACGAATTGAGTATTGATTACCACGCCAAACATACAAACTTGAATGTCCAACTAAAAGATCAAATTTTGTCAGAGGTTTTTGATTATCCAGACAGCAAGGAACGGGGCAGTACAAAGCCTGTTCTTGACATTGATCAAAGCAAAACTGGCCCAAGTTCGAGTGATAATCCAAAATCTGATACCACCTCTGAAGTCACTCAGTACATCCTCCTAGAGGATCTGACTAGAAAGATGAAAAATGCCACAGTGCTGGATCTTAAAATGGGGACTCGGCAATATGGTGTTTACGCAATAAATAAAAAGCAAAAGTCACAGAAGATGAAGTGTCAAATGACAACGTCTTTGAAACTGGGGTGCAGAGTATGTGGACTAAAGATATACCGCCCATCAACAAACACATTCATAAAAAAAGACAAGTACTTTGGCAGAAGAATAAAAATTGGCTGGCAATTCAGTAGACTGATTTTACTGTTTTTATACGATGGTATCACCATCAAGAGTATTTTGAACAAGATCCCCAAATTGATACACGATTTGAACCAGCTAATACAAAGTATAAGTACCCTTAATGGGTACAGACTATACGGCGCTTCTTTGTTGTTCATGTATGACGAGAAGGACAATGAATGTAAAGTATACATAATAGATTTTGCCCAATGCATCACCATAAAAGACTATCTTGAAAAGGGCGACGCATTTGCTTGTCCACCAAAGCTGGGCATCCAAAGCCCTGATAATGGATTCATGAAAGGGTTGAAGTCACTAAAGTTTTATTTGAAAAACTCTTGGGATATTCTTACAGGCTTTGATAAAGATGTAGAGACTTGTTTTTTGAGTAACGGGTCATTAGATCAGAAAAAAGTCTTGAAATACTGTAATGACAACGAAAGGTTCAACCTTCCTTTCAAATGGCTGGATTCTTTCACGGATGAGAGAGAAGACTCTTTCAATGACAATGAAAATGAGTACAGACAGAAATGGACTTCGTACGAGCAAATGTTTGATTTGTTCCCGGACTACTCAGATGATGAAGAGGTTCAAAGTGATTAACATGATACGGTAGGATGCATGTTGCTTGCAAGACAAAAGCACGCTAACTTTCTTTATATATATTCTCTTTTTAGTATGTTTTGTACAATGATATTTTAGTGTGAAGTGTCTTTGAAAATGTTGATGATTTCCAAATATGTTTCCTGTATCTCGTTTTTATGCATTATAAAATGGCTCATAACACCATTGATAAAAAGTCATTGACAAACATAATCACAGAGCTGAATCATTTGTGTAATCAATTTAGGATAAGTCTTATATCATTTAAAACAGAGAGAGGGCTTAAATGACCATTGCTCAAGCAATACAAATCCAGAAGTTATCCAAATGATAAACATCATCTGAATGGTTTGTCCTGTACTTTCATGTTATATATTGTAAAAGGAATAAAAAAAAAACAAAAAAAAAAGATACTATATGATGGGTTAGGAGAATTAAATCCGACAAAATTAGTTATTCAAAGCTAAAGAACAATTCATCAAAAATGACATAGCTGTCACAAATCTTGTTGTGCGTTGAATTAAACTCAACGCATATAATCAAATTGGGCTTTATTTATTTAATTTGTTTATTTTTATTGTACGCAGCTTTTTTGGTTTCTTAGGACTATTTGCTTTTTCCTCATCTTTTTTCATTTGCCTTGGCGTGCCAGCTGAATAGTTCATTGAGTAAACATCCATATCACCAATCATTCTTTCAAGATCTGAAATGTTTTTACTGTTATGCTTTTGAGGTGTTGAAGTTATAGGTAGTTCAACAGGGTTAGAAAAATTGACAAGTGGGTCATCATGAGGGTAGTAGTTGTTATGTTTTTCTTTTGTTAATACATAATCTGAATCTACTTTTCCTTTGTTACTGTTTTTGATTGGTGAGAGAAGAGTATTTTTATTTTTTGTTAAAATTGCTGGTAAAACTCCTAAATCAGAATCCAGAGTTTTACTGAAAGATGGCAACAGTTTTCTATTAATAATGATATCGCGCTTTGGTGCTTTGGCAACTGCTTTGAGAACCAACTTCTGATGCTTGTTGCTTTTTTTTGAGATTCCAAAGCGCTTTATGTCAATTAATTTGTTAGTCAATGCGGCTACATTGCTATTGCGTCTTTTAATAACCTTTTTGATTGGTTTGATGGTCTCAAAGTTTTCTGAATTGCTATTCTGGGAAATTTCTTTTACAATAGAGTTACCAACATTTCTTACAGTACTAACGCTTTGTAAAGTGTTTTCACTGTCAACACTGTTAACCTTAAGATTTTGCTGTGAGCTGGTAGAATTTGTTGCAGTCATATGGCAAAGATCAAAACTAGCAAATGAATGTGGGGTTTGCAAAAAAATGGTTCTTTGGAAGTTTAGGTTAAACTTGCAAACACTCTGAACCTATAAAGTTTGATGTTTTTCTCAAGAATATCAATTTATATTGCACATCAACAGGTAAAAAAAAATAACAAAAATAAGATAAGAAAATTTCCTCAAAGGTAGTTTCGTTTCCCTTTTGGGACAAATGATTAAAAAAACGGAACGACGGGATGATTTTTTTGGATGTAGCCGCCAAGAAAAATTGCTTATATGCTCAATTGTTGGTATTATTAACGGGGGACGAACATATATTCTGTAAAACAGTACCACCAGAATGTTCAACTTTTCAAACTGTTTATTTTTTGATTTTATATTTCTAATACTTCAAAAAGTGCTTTTGATATTATTAGTTGTTTAACGAGAGGCAAGTTTTGCCACAAAACTTAACGTTCATTATCTTTTTTTATGACGGAGATAGCAAAAAATAAATCTTGTAACGGGTGGGGGTGCGACGATTTTTTTACCCTCTTGATGTCTCGTTATCATCAAATTTCTGATAACTAACATTTCAAATAATTAATAAACAAATATCAATGCAAACCAAAAAAAGTTGTAGCTTTCTACTTAAAGCTTTATTAATTTGTTATATTATTTGATTGTTATAATTATTAATAGAGCAAAGCAATGGGTATTTGTACAAAAACGTTAAGATACAATCTTCCTCAAAACAAACAGGGAAATCTATCATTGAATCTGAACAAATTACCTACATTTTTAGGATTCACAAGTAGTAGAGTAAATAGATTTTACAATGAAGATAGATTTTCTATGAATTTGCTAAGATTGCCCACAACTAATCAAGAGAAGTACGGATCTGACAAAAGCAACCAATACGAGCTACCCATTTTGAATCTTAATATATTTGACGGTCATGGCGGTGATTATGTGGTTAAAGAGCTTGAAAAAAACTTGTCTGAAGCGTTTTCGAAGTGCAATCCTAGCAAAGAAAAGTTTTTTGATATTTTGAAAGAGTACAAAGACAATTTTAAAGGTAGTTACTGGAACTCAATATACAAAAACAGAGAAAAGTACTTTGATAAGTATATTATGAATTGCTCAAGTAAGAAAGAAAATCTCTTGTACAACGGGTCAAGAATGATTTTTGATAAAAGAGGAAATCTTATAGATAAAACAGTCCTGCTTTCAGACATAGATAGACTAAGACTATACCAAACGTTTTTGAACATGGATCTCGATATCTATAAACAGGCAACTGAAGAAGTCAAAAGTGGTTCAACTGTATCGTCATTATTCTTAGCTCCTGGAAATGAGGATACATTGGATGAACTAGACAACAAAGACATATTCTGGATCAACAACAATAAATTGATGAAATTATACATTGCGCAATTAGGCGATTGCAAAGTTCTGATTTGTGATAAAGAAGGTATAGCCCATAATTTGACTTTACCACACCATGCAAACACCAACAAATTTGAAAACAAAAGATTGAGCAAAAAGAAGAAAAAAGATACGAGCCATTCCAAAGAGAAATCACTTGAGAAAACCCAAGAAGGTGATTTCCAGGAATCTATTGATGACGGATTAGTAAGCAAAGATTCCTTTGGAGAAGAAAGATTTTTGAATACATTTGCAAACACGAGATCATTTGGTGATTACATGGGGAAGTCATTTGGGCTCACTTCGGAACCGGATGTCTATTCATATCTGATAGGGAGCACAAAAGAAATACCATACAGCGAAACCTCAAAATTGCAGTTTGGAGGTGATGAGTGTTTTATTGTGATGATAACAGATGGAATAAGTAATTTGATGTCAGACCAAGAAATAGTGGATTTTGTAACTTCCACGGTAAATTTAAGAGGAAACAAAAGGGCCACACCTCAACTTGTTTGCGACGAGATGATCAAATACATAATGGCTATTGGAGGAAAACAAGCGGACAATGCAACTTGTTTAATTTTGAGATTAAGCAATTGGGGCAATTGGCCTTTAATAGATAGAACCGGTAAGACACGTGAAGAGAAACTGTATATGAATGACGAAATGAGAGAATAATTACGTTGATGGTTTTTTTTTTTGGAAGTAAATGACTTCAAGATAAAGTAGTGTTATTTATTTTTTGTAACTGCATATTGTCAGCCAAATTTAATTTGGTTAATTGTTTTTATTGTATTAATTTTATTAAAAGGTATATGAAATTATATATTATGTTTGAGCTTTAACTTTTAAAAAAAAGAATTATGCTAAACTTAGCCTAAGGAATCAGCAAAAGCGCTCTTGCGATATTCAGGCGTTTCTCTTATCATCTGATCTAGTACATCTTTAGGGTTTAGCGGTAGAACACTTTGTTCTTCTTTTTTCGATATAGTTTTGCTTAAATCCAAAAAATTAACGTCTATGTTATCTTCTGTAGGGGATTTTGGGCCGATCATACAAGAAACCCGGTTTGTTGTTTGTTTTCTTTTTTCAAATATCTCTTCAAGAAATGGTTTTTCATTGACAAATTCATTATCGTTGTCATTAAGAATGCTTATTAAAATTTTATCTGGTGATGTGGAAAATTCTTCAAAGTCAAGATATGAACTGTATTTTTTCTCATCAGATTCAGAAAGCTCTTCCAAATCTTTGGTTAAGTTTGACAACATCTTGGGTGAAGATAACTGGATTGTGCTGCTATTAAATCCATTTTTGTCAAACTCAAGCATATTGTTGTTAAGGTTTATGTTTGACAAAGAGTCTGGGTTAATGGTATCTTCACTACTATCATCATCAGATTCATCAGATAAGCCTTCATTCATCTTTTCCCTGTAGTCCATTTCTTCAGTGCACAAACTTACTTTTTCAAAACAGTCTTTCAAAAAAGTGAGTTGGTTTTCTGATAAATTATTTAATAACTCTTCATTTGTTTCTATGCTTAAATACATATTTTGGCTAGTTTTGCTCCATGTGAAGCTCTCTGAAATTGTCACTTTGATTATTGCTGCGCCGTTTTCATCAAATTTGGATCTATTTGATTGACTTTTTTGAGGTAATTTCGGAGAGGTTTCAAATTCTAAAACCTTAGCCCTGTCAGCCACAGGTTTTTGAAAGTAGCTGTCTCTAAGCAAAACACTGTTATTGTAATATGAGCTTTGAATTTCTTTGACAGTTTTGTAGTTTTCATTCATCTCTTGACCCATACTCAAGGCTTTTTCGACAGTTAATTGTTGATCATCAGCTAAAGCCGCAGCCCTTAGTCTACCTTTTTGCTCTTTTTTTTTTTGCTCAGTGTAGGCAACATTTATGTTACTACAGCTAAAGGTATCGATGAAGGAATTTAATTCTTTTAGCTTTACAACGTTTAAGTCAATTCGATCGCCTACACTCGAATCGTAGTTGTTTGTCAACGTATCCGTTGAGCGTAAATTTTGATTCATTCTTTTGAGACAATTACTAGCTTGCTGAGGAGTTGCTATTGGGGTACCAACACGCTCCATTATTATTTATTACTAATGGTTTTTTTGGTATCTAATCCATGTAGTGTTTTGTATATAGTGATAGTAAAAAATGAAGAGATTTTCTGAATTAATTAAACATAAAAGTTGCAACCGTAAAAAAAATTCCCCAATATTCATGACTTTCTCATTTTTTAATGAAATATTATTTTTTAGGGTAAAGAACATAATGGTATTGTTACAGATACCCTTAAAAAAAAGACTTAAAATAAAATACATATATATTTCTAAAAAATAAAAACTTAAGGGATCAGCATCATTTCATCGTTGGAGTTGAAGGTAAAAGTAAACAGCGTTTTTGAATAGGATTTTTTCAGAACCTTCTAGTTTGTTGATGAATCAGTAATTTCATGCAACACAAATTCTGTATAATTTATTTTTGACCAGCTGAATATATTCTTTTCATTATTATTTGCTGTCAAAAAAAAAGAAAAGATAACCGTTTTTAAGGTTTGTGAAAAAAACATCATTTTGGGCAGAACTCTTGCATTGTTCCACTGATCACGTGCTAACTTATTATCCTTATTACCGAACTGTCATTTTTTAGTCTTTATTTTAATAATTGAGTGAGGCAATAGTAAAAGATTTAGTACTCATATATAACTTTGAAATTGCTACTTTACTACACATAGTGGCTTAAAATAGGTTTGTTGAAAGAAATCCCCTACTTATCAATTTTATTTTATTAATATTATCTGCTAATAACATTTTCAAGAATTGATTTTGAAAAAAGGTCTTAGAAACAATGACTGCAGAAAATAGCACCAGATATTTAAGAGCAAATCTAAAATTTATTAGAATATTGCTGCCAATATGGGTTAAAGTTATGAGTTGAGGATAACAAGTAATATGCCTGCATTATATGAAACACTTCAAATTAACATCTAAAGGTTGCAGCTTAACTGCAAAAAATGTGCTTTATCGTTTGAAAAGATACAAATATAGCCAAGAAACTACAGTCTTAAGTTAAAGAGTTATTGAATAAGTCTCCAAATGTTGTTCCTGCCAGGCAACATGGGTTACTTCTTTCGGAGATAAATGATTTTTGTTTGGGTTGCCAATTAAGCAACGTTTCTTTTTTTTTTTTTCAGTTTTTTTTCGCACAGAAATTTATATTTATTTTTTTTAAAATTACACATTGCGCTGATCATTCATGAACACACATCTTCGAATACACCGAAGCAAAACCCCGATAACAATGTTTTCTAGAAGATTCAATCCTAACGAGGATAAAGATAATGAAGCGAATAATATTAAATTGAACAAGTTTCCGTTCAAAAGAAAAAGAGAGGACGATTCTTCTTCTTCTGAGGAAGAAGTTTCTGACAAAGAATCATCCGATGATTCAAGTGATATGGAAATTGAAAATGATCCAAAGATTGAAGAAGAAAACAAAGAAACAGAGGAAGCTCCAAAAGTTGATACTTCAAGCTCTGAAGATATTGAATCTGAGGAAGCTGTGGAAGATGAAGAAGAAACAAGGGATCCTTCTACAACTGTTCCAAGTAAAGACCTTGAAGATGTAGATGACAGTAAACATACTAATATTTTTAAAAGATTCAAACAAACAGTTACTTTAAAAGATGATACAGAAATTGAAGAAACCAAAGATAATGAAGAAACTGAAGAGTTACACGATTTGGGCCCAATCCCCCAGCCTGAAAAAACATATCTACCTAAAGTAAAAAGAAATATTATGAATGAAGCTTGGTCTCATCTGAATAAAATATACTATACAATGGATGATGCAGTCACTTGGGAAGACATCTACAAAAAGGATAAATTGATAAACAAGACTTTATTTGAAAACATAACAAACTCTTTCAAATTCGATAAAACTATGCCGATTCAAACAGTCATCTTACAAAAATACCTGAAATCATTGAAGAAGAACTACTCAATTTCCAAGCAAAACTACACTTCCAAATCAGGAGATGTATTGGTTAATTCTTTTACTGGTTCTGGTAAAACCTTGTCTTACTTGGTACCAATTATAGAAATTTTGATGAATAGAAAAATAAGCAAATTAAGATGTATCATTGTTCTTCCAACACAAATTCTGATCCAACAAGTATATTTGACTTTGAACAAACTAATAAAAAACTCTAATTTGATCATTACTACAACAAAAGCAAATATATCATTAAAGGAAGAAATAGAGAAATTTAAGAATCTGAATATGGACATTTTGATCACTACTCCAGGTAGATTAGTAGATCATTTAGTAAAGGGCAGTATCAGCTTGGATGATCTAAAATTCTTAGTAATGGATGAATCTGATAAGTTATTAAATCAAAACTATCAAGATTGGTTGAGCACTATAATGACAAACATAAAATCTGATATCATCAAGTTCATTGTCTCTGCCACATTAACCAAAAACATAGAAAAACTAAACTTATTGAAGCTGAATCCAATCAGAACAAACTTGTTTTTGATGAAAGATGAAAATGATAGTAATGACAATAGCGGAGTTTATCAATTACCAAAGAATATCAATGAATACTCATTAACAATCAAATTCAAGAATTCCATATTCAAGCCATTGTACCTGAAGAATTTGATAAAGATGGTGATTAATACTAACAAGGAAAACAGAATTTTGATTTTTGTAAACTCTAATCAAACTTCTTTGAAGTTGTATCCTCTGTTGAAGGCATTGTTGGCAGATTACCAAATTTTCAACATCAACAACAACAACACAAAATACCAAAACAAACAAAACTTACAAAGCTTCAATGAGCTGAACAATACAGTTCTGATAACCACTGATTTGATGAGTAGAGGTATTGACTTGAATATTACATCTATTATCAACTACAACATACCTATATCTTCTCAACAGTACGTTCACAGAATTGGTAGAACAAGTAGAGGTATTGACCAAAACATAGGTAACATTTACAATATCTTTGTAGGAAATGATGATTACAAGTTCTTCAACAGCAAAATTGAGGTCAATTTGAAGAGATTCAATGTGGATAACAGTAGTGAAGTTATTGTAGATGGTGTTAAAGATGTTCTTGAAAATACTTTGAATGTTAACAGAGACGTTGAAGAATATAATGACATTTTGAAATCATTTAGTTAGTGTTATGTATTGCAGTTTTACCAAAAAACGTTTTGTATTAATATATATACGAACCTTGTTTGTTGCAGAAATGTTTCATTTGAGCTGTGTCAATGCTATTTAGCAGCATTCTATAGACACAGCTTGGGACTGTGTTTGATTATCTACTGCATCATCTTATATCCGACATTTAAATTGGAATACAGGGTAATCGTTAACAAACGTAAAGCGGTTATTTTCCTTTAATTTTTTTTTTTTTTTTGAAAGCAGCAATTGCTATTTTTACTATTAAATTTTTAAAAAATGATTCGAAACAGAGTAAACCAAACAACACATAATGGATAAAAACAAAAAAAGTTCTATTCTGGCGCAGTTAATGGCCGAAGAGGAGGACTCTCAGAGTCTTAACTCTGGCTCCAAAAGCAAATCTGATTTAGATTTCATAACTATGATGAACAACAACCCCGAACCAGCCAGCAATAACAATCAGCAAAGCTCAAATAATAACAATCCATTTGTTAGCAATAAAGACGATAGTGAGATGTATGTAAACAAGTCATTTTCATTTGGTAACAACACTTCGGCTAACAATTTAACCCCACCTACAAATAATCTAAGAGATCATAGTAGAAAGTCTTCATTGAATTATACTCCCAGCAAAATCGTTGCTCCACCTTTTAATTTGAAGAGCAACAATAACTCACCGTCAAACACATTCAGAAAAGCACACAGATACAAGCACTCTTCTGTCTCTATTAACTATAACGAGTTATTGAATATCACCAACAAACTGGAAGACGAGGACGACGAGAAAATACACATCCTGGTAAATAAATATTTTGAATTCCCAAGTGTTAGTAAAGTCTTCAATAAGTTCACAATGGAACAGCGTGTGGAAATGGCTGTTTATGTCTTTTTTATGCTGTTGCTTTCTATTCTTCCTAGCCATTTGAATAACCAAGAGGGCAATATCAAACATGTTCTGATACTTACACTACATACATTAGTTCAAACATCGGCATTGACGTACCTGTCCAATACCATAGGGGATATAATAATCAAAGACGACTTTTATAAACTTTACAACTTTCAGTATCCATTTGGGTTTTTGAGATTTAATATCATCCAAGAGTATGCTATGAGCCTTTACAACAGTTACACGGTTATGAACCTATTCTTTGAAATACTGGAGATTACCGTGTATGGTGGAGATTTGCACACAGGTGGAGGCCATGGCCATACTGGTCATCAGCACGATAAAGAGTTTGAGTCTTCTGGTGCAGAAAAAAGACTATTTATGGAACAAGCAAGCAGTGTTTCGGAAATTGTAATATTAATACTGATTATTGCCGCGATGGTGTATAAAAAAAACCAATATTGCTTGATTGTGTCACTTACCTGGTTGAGTTTGATTATTTTTGATAACTCGATTGTACAGTTGATAGCTAAATTAGTAATGATTGGTGTTCTGTTTACTTATTTGATAACAAATATCAAACACATTATCAAAAATGTTTTGAAATACTTGAACCTGTCAAATGTGTACGATAGAGGATTATTATACTCTTTGAAAAATGATATTGATAGTATTTTGATGACTGATAAGTATAGCTTGAAAATATCAGATATAAATAGCCATACATGTATGGTCCTTATAAAAGTAGAGAGCGATAAGGTCAACGTCATAGACATTGACATAAAGAAAAAAGTTCATTCTTGCATAAAGAATAGAATTAAAAGTAAAGATATAATGCTGACAGTAGAACTATAGCTATGTAAAAAAACTCTCAGTTATTATATCGACTTACCTTATAGACATTCAAGATTTTGTAGAATCAAATTTGCTTCACTGAAAATATAAAAAAGAAGCACATCTTTATATATTCAAGCTACCATCTAATTTTGCATAATTTATTTAAGTGATTTGAGTTTATATTATTATACAAAAAAGTAAATATGCTAAACTGCAGTATATAATTTCAGTATTAACATAAAATGCATGTGGATATTGCTGTTTTTAGGTTCCAAAAACATGTTAATCACTTACAGTGAGTTTTGACGTAGTCTGACAATTTCCAAAGATTGCTCAAAGTCCACAACACCCAAATCCCTTTTCTTCAGATCCTTCTTGTCATTGCCTATATCAAACTTGTCGTTAATCAAAGATGCCAAAATTTGGTTATGTTTCGACATCTTTGAATTGTTGTTAACATTCAGCTTTATATCCTTGATATTAAACAAAAGCATTATAATAAAAACGTTCTTAAGATCTTGATCGTTGTTATCACCAGACTTCTTGATGGAAGACAATTTGTTAATGATGATCTTGATATTGTCGTTAGAAATTTTAAAGTTTTTCAAAATCAGCTTTTTATTGAATTTTATGTTAATGTTAATAAGATCTAACAATAAAGGATTAGGGTTGTTCAAAATTGTTGATAACAATTGATTCAGAAGCGAGTTTCCATAGTCTTCAATGCTGGAGAAGTCAGTAATCAAAAAGTTTAGCAGAATGTAGTCATAGTTCAACGATGTTAAAATGGACAAAATTTCATTGATCTTCAAGTTGTTTATCAGTTCGTTAAACAATAATTTCATCAACTTATAGTTGCACAAATCCAAGTTATTAATTAACTTTATGATGTTTGATTCATTCAGAGACAAGTAATCTTGTTGATAATTAATGTTCAACATTTCACATAGCAATTCCTTTTCATTAATCAAATAGGATTCTATAGCTTTATTGTAAAACTTGTCTATAATCATAAGCTTTAAGTTCTTGGACAAAGCTTTGTTGGAAAGAAGTTTAACAATGACACTTTGATTACTTTTGATCCAATTGAATATCTTTTTTTGAATGATTATATTGTTGATGTTTAAGATACTGATAATGTCTTCAATTAGTAATCTGCTAAAGAGTATATTCAAATCAACTACACCATCGTCAATTAGCATGATCAACTTTTTCAAGTAGATTTCATTGTTGGAATCAAGTTTCAATCTTTTCAAAAAGTACGGTATGAAATTGTTAAATGTTTTCAAAAACTTTAATTTGACTATTACAATATTGACTAAGGATGTTCTATCATTAAAGTATTGTCTGAATGCTTTAATCAAGAATTGTTGCAGAATACCATGATTGTTTACTTCATCTTTGATCATTTGAATATTTGATGGCACATGTTGATACGAAATATTGTAATTTAGTATTGTATTATGCTTCAAATTTTCGTAGTTGCACAACTTTGTCAATGTTTGATCATTGTAAACAGCATTCAACAAGGACCAGATTTTGGCGTAATCAAAGATATTGTAATCTTCAACTAAAAACTTCTGTATATGAATATCCCCATCAAAATGGTATTTTAGCATCAAGTTATGACTGTTTGAATATTCAACATCCCTTAAAATCATAGTTTGCTCAAGCTTCATATAATAACTAAAGATGAGATCAAAGTTTATGTTAAATAACTGAGCATCAGGTTCATATGCTATGATGTAACTTAGGACTAGTTTGAATACTTTGAACTCAGTAATTAAGTTGTTTTCCAAGGCAAAGCCAATATAGTTCCAAAAATAAACGTATTGATAGCTGTATCTGTGAATAAAGGTGTCATGAATTTTGGTTAAGTCATCGCATTTGATAGCTTCATTGCCATTAGTTAGCGATAATAAGTACTTGAAACTTTGCTGAGTTGATACCAAATGATTATTGCAAACTTCACCACTGTCAATCTTTGCTCTTACGGTGTCAATATTATTTTCACTATAAAGAGATTCAAAGTACTTCGACAAAATGGTGTCATATAGCTTGACATTGTTATTCCAATAGTTAACGTTCACTAAGAAATAACCTATTTTTTCTTTGTAGTCATTATGCAAAATACCAGAAGATATAAGCTTTAAAAAGAAGTTGTTGACATTTAGAAGATCCAGGTTTATCAAATGGTTGGTTAAAATAATCAAGTTGTCCAAGTTAATGTCTGATTTGGTTTTCAAAAAGTAAAATATTATTAGTAACCAATACAAATCCTCTTCAATGATTTTGTAGTTTTTGATCAATGGAATAAAGTTTGTGTCACAGTTGTTAATTAAATTCAAGATGCTATGGGATAAAATGTTTTCGTGATCATACTCTTTGGTTAATATTATTTTACAGTCAGAAGATAAAGCTATTCCGTGATTGGTGGCCAATTCACTCTTAGTATCAACAACTTTATTGTCCAAAACATTCAAGTATTTCAAAGCTATACCGTAATTCCAAATAATCAATTCATCCAACTTTCCATTGTCTACTTGGTCTGTGTTTGCTTGGAAGTATAATACCAAATCGTTCCATCTAACACACCTTTTATTCAACTCTTCGTAGTCAATGTCTGAAGCTATAGATTCTTCATCAAGGATTTTAAAGTTTTGTATGTTTCGAATGTTAAATACAGTAATAACTGTATTGCTTATGATGCCTAGATCATCATTGTATCTGTATTGTAAGTTCATAATTGAATGCATTATGTTAATAAGGTCTATATTTTTGAATGTAAAAGAGCCATTCGGGATGATTCTAACAAACATCTCAATAACAATAAATTGAAGAATTGGCAACTTGTCATTTAAAATTTCAACATTACCACTGACTAAAACAACCTCAAATTTATTAATGTAGTTCAGTAACCATTTATTGATAAAATCAAATATTAGCAATTTGTCGTTGAAATTGAAAATGATCAACTTTAAAAATTTCCAGTATGTTTGGAAAGTTGTATTAAATTTGGTAGTGTCATTGACTGCAAAAATTTTGTTAATCATATCAATGCAGTAATCAGTCCAATTAATGTCGTTATTAATGATGATATTAATAATTGTGTTGTCTATGAACGGCTCATTGCTTAAAATAATGTTGTTTAATTGACTCAAATTATAATTGTTGGTATTGTACGAAGATATTATTTTGTCGTTATTGACTCTGTTTATCCTGCATGCCTTGATCTCATTAAAATTTTTCATCATACTGTCAACGATGTGGTCTATGTTGACATCATTGAAAAGTTTGATACCTACTTCATTTTCACCAAGACTGGTTGTGCTTGTATTATTACCGTTTGTATTACTATTTGTGGTAAACTTGTAGTCTTTTTGCTGTTTAATATTCAAAGGATTTTTGGATAGCAAGTCAGAATTCGTATAACCATTGACAAAGTTGTTCAAGTAGATGTTGTTGATTTTAGGGTTTGTGTGTATAAACGGAGTCACATCAGGGTATGTGTTAGCATTCAAAGGATATAAGGATGAGGGTGGCTCAAGTTTATATTGTTTCAAATTGCTCATTTTGTTTATCCGACAGTTTCTTTTTGTTTGGTTTTTTTCATGAGAATGTCTTTTAAAATAAGAATAATGTTTTGACTCACATCAAAACTAAGATCTTATTTCTTGTTTTTTAATTTTTTTTTGTAAACTGATTATGTATAGAGAGTTTACCCCACTTGGATCTGGTCCAAAGACCTTCCCATTTGGACGCATTTTGTTTTAAATTCAAAAAAATGGAAAAATACAAGAAATCAAAAATCAAGCACATCACGCGTAAAATTCATAAGAAATAATAAACATCAAATAAACCAAAACACAAACACAAACCACAATGAGCAGTTCTGATTTGTTTCCGATTCTTACGACCAATGAGATATACAATATTTTGAATACTCAGCTTAACTACAAAATGATTACCTTGGAGCTATTGAATACCCGAAATGACAAAAATACCACCACATCATCAAGTGCCGTAATAAGCTTTTATAAGAATTTCATATTTGATTACCAATTGAGCGATAATATCAACGATAATGTAAAACTCTTGAAATTTCTGCAGCTTTTTTTTACCTTTTTGGGTATAACAGACTTTAATTTGCTGGATCTCTATAACTGCAATAGTTTGAGTCGATTGCATAGATCATTAAGTTGTATAATCAATTTCATTAGGTTTTCTCAGGAAAGGTTAAAAAGCGTTAATAACTTGATAATGAAGATAAATATTCAAAGTAAGCTCGATGTTATAGATAACAAGCTCTCGTACATTTTGAGTAACGAAGATACGAATGATTTGAATGAACTAAAGCTGAGCTATACAAATAAAATAAAGGTATTGAAAATAAATAACAACAATAAAATAAACGAACTAACGGAGCTAATCAATAAACACCAGCAGAACTTAAATGAAACTATACTAAGACATGATGAATTGAATAGTATAATCGACGTAGTGGATTTGGATATAATCAATGACTTGTTAGTCAGCAAAATCAGTCAGAACTTGATAGTCCTTAAAAAGAATTTAAACAGTTTGAAAAATGATAGTATTACTATCAACAAGCTGAAAGAGACCATGGCCAAGAATGAAGAGGAAATTGAATACTTGCAAAAGAATACTGGCTCTTTAAAAGAAAATGATACTGAATTGACTGAAATAAACAACACTTACCAAGCCTTGGTGCAGTTGAAATCTTTTATAAATCTTGAATCAACAAAGGTTTTTGATATTGAAGATTGGACTGAAGAGACCCATGCAATTTTAAACTCTTTTATTCCACAGTGGAAAAACATAGCGCAAAGAAAGCTGAATCTTTTACATGTGGAAAACAACAACATCATACCAAATTTGAACCAGTCCTATAATGACACTTATCATTTCTACAACAACTACAAGGATCAAATTTTAACTAATTATGACTCTTTGATTCAAGAAATAAATGAATATGTCTCCAACATCATAGAGTATTTGTAATTGGATCAGTTACTTTAATATCGGAAAATAAAAAAAATTGATTTAAAAATTGAAGTTTTGTATGCGACCATGTAACTAAACAAGTTTTCACTTTTGCACCTAAGTTTAAGTTTAAGCTTATAAATTCAAAGCCTTGTAAATACACAAGAACATTAGCTGCTAACAAGAAATCGCAGTTGTATATACCAAACATCATTAACTCTGACATGCTCATCTTTTTTATTAAATATCAACTTCATATCCTTTGGGATGTCAACGACGACTGGTTTGTAGTTCAGGAGATAAATGATCAAAACATCATTCCGAGCTTCCATTGCTGGATCATTGGAGAGCTGTTCCTCCTTGGACAAGTACTTCACAAACAGCATATCTTTGTCGTCTTTGTTGAATCCCACATCGATCTTTATCAGCAGCCCAATGGTATCTTTATCCTCAACGTTGTCGTCGATCGTGTACTCAAAGGAGATCCTATTTTCGGGAATAACAGAACCTATTTGGTGTAAGTCTGTGTTTTTGTTCTTGATGTTGAACTTATTCAGCATATTGGTCTTCAGCTCATAGATGAATTTCTTTTTATTCTTATCGTACTGAGTATCACCAGTAGAAGTTTTCTTAACAATCTTGTTCTCTTCTTTGGGTTTCTTCTGAGTTGTCTTTACCTTTAAAAGATGCTTTTTACCGTTGATGTGTCTTTTAAAGGATGTTAGATTCGTATGGAGAGTGTTACACAGCTTACACAAGAACTTGTCATTGTATTTTATAAGGTTGGGATCGTTCAGAAGAGCATCGTCATTGAGCAGTGTTGAAATTTGCTGCTTTCTTCTTAGATTTAACGACTCTTTAGTCTGAATCCCCTTGTATTTCTTGCTACCTGCTAAGTCTGACTGATCCATTGGGTTATGGTTATGTTTGTATTATCGGTTATTGCTTGGTAAATATAGTGCGTAGAAACAAAAAAAATAGAAACTGAGACTTGAGATGTTGTTAGTAGAATGTGGGCGGGTAACTCATCACCAAAAACAAAAGATTATAAACTTTAAAGCTAAAGATGATAATTAGTGACATTACGGATAGATATCTTTTCTGTTCATTAAAATAGTAAAATTTACAGTCTACAAAGTTTTGGATATGTCATAAAAAGGTATTTATTAAACGTCTAATCATTCATGTATATATTGCTTTTTACTGAATTTACATTTTATTTTTTTTTTTGGCTTGAAACCAAAATGGCTGATTGATACGGATTTCTAATTTTTTTAAATCTTCCCTTGAAACACACTGGAAACCACAGAAGAGACCATCAACCCACCATAATGACAACCACAAACACTGATGCTGATGAAATAGCCCGTGAGAAGATCATAAACGAGCTCATAGAATACACAAACGAACACGACGACAACAAACTCATTATCAGCAAAATGATCAACACAATAGACATCAACATAGACAACAACAACAAGCAGATGATCACCAAACTGAATGATTTCTACGAGTACCTGAATAATTTGTCCAGCTCGAACAACGAGGTGAATCCAAAGGAACTCATATCCACACTGAACAACATATTCAAGCTGGAAAAGCTAAACGACAAAAACTTAAAGAACATAGAAGATCAATTAAAAATGGTAAATAACAGTAATATGGAAATGGATGATATCTTGGAGATATTGGAATATAATAAGTAATTAAATAGCGTACAGGAATCTTTTGTTTTCAAGATCAGTTAGATCTAGGTTGGCGTCTTCGACTTTCTCCTTCAAGTCGTATTTGTCGAATTCCATGGCCAACAATCTTTCTTTGTTTCTGTTGTTTAGGGTATAGTAAGCCAATGCTAGGAATACCATTGTGAAGAAGAAACCAGCGGACTGGACACCCCATGCGACATAGTATCTTGGAGCACCCTTGTCGTAGTAAATTCTGGAGGCTACGATGTTACCGACAGAGTAAGCAGCCATGGCCAATCCGGATCTTACCAGTATCTTTGTGTATCCAGCACAGTAGGATTGGTAAGAGGAGACGATGTTGATCCATGAACATCCAAAGACACCAGACAAAAGAGTCAATGCCAGGAATACCTTTTTGTTGACGCTCCAGGATAAAGCAGCCATCAAAATACATGGAACAAGACAGAAAGCGACCCAGAAGATAGCAACGAATGTGGAGTTGCATTTTTTAGGATAGTACTTCATAGCATAGAAACTCAGTATACCACAAACACAACTGAAAGCAGCACCGGCAGCGGATACCAGGTATGTGTTCAAAACAGAAGTCAGGCCAAGTTCAGCAAAGATGATGTTTTGGATGTAACTGATGTTGTTACACAGCATCAGCGAAAACATGGCACCTGTGTAGTACCAGGTAACAGGGTCCTTCAAGGCTTCTATGGCTTGGTATTTCTTGAATACTTTGATTTCAATGGATGAACCATTGGACTGTTGGATGTCCTTGATGATCCACACCTTTTCTTTTATGCTGAAGTATCTCAAGTCAGTAGGGTTGGTAGGGTACAGCCAGACGATCATGAAGAATGTGAATGAGGTCATGCATGAAATAATCAAAATGAAGGCCTTCCACACTGGCAGGCCACCAGAAGTCACATTGTTGGTGGTGTGTTTCAATAGACCATATGCGATGAAGGAAACAGGAATTTGGGCAAAGTTGTTGGCAACCATAAAGAATTGAGCTATTCTGGCTTTCTTCTTTATAGGCAAGATTTGCTGCAGAGTCAAGTTTTGCAAAGACATGGCAATACTCTCAATGAAACCCAAGAAAAATCTTAGGACATAGGCACCCTGGTAAGAGCTTAGTGTGCATGTCAAGTACATGTTCAGGTTCCAGAAGAAACACAAGATGATCATTGACTTTCTGTTACCAATCTTCTGGGCCCACCACAAGTTTACCTGCCCTATTATGTACCCGACATAGTAAAGCGTGTTCATGTTGTTGTATCTGTTGATACCCTTGTCGACGTGGATTGCTTTGAAGAAACCAAACTCTGCTGCATACCCCATGGTGTACTTGTCCATGAAGAAAATCAGGTTAATCCATGAAATCAGAAAGACTATCCCATACAGCTTCAGGTTCATTTTCTTCAGCTCCTTTTTGGTGGGTGGTTCAGTAACAGTTGACTCGTACTGTTCCATGAACGACTTTGTTTCATCGATACGTTTGTCATGAACAACAGTTTCTGTTGTTGTGATGTAGTTTTTTTTGCTTTCAGTTTGAATAGTGCTGTTGTCTGTGCTCATTATTCTTTGTTGCTGGTTTTTCCATTAATCAAATTGTTTTACTTTTCAATATGTTAAATGTTGAACCGATACCCCCTGTTTATATACAAATATGATTTCAAAATGATGATCAACTCATCATTTTTTCACACGGTTATTTTTTTTTTTAGATAAGTATTATTTTATTGTTATTGCGATTAGTAACGTCTTTTTGTTTTGGCTGGTGAAAATAGTCATAATATGGTAATCTGATAGATAATGCGGTCGGGGCTAAAAAAAAAAAAAGAGAAGGTGAATCTGCTAGAGAGCTTGCAGATTAGACGATAAGTGTATTACCTAATCACTGTAACCTGCACTTAACTATTGCTCTAATTTTTAATACCGCTGAAGATGAAGTAATGAGATCTTATTACTGCCTGAGTGACAGCTTTTGCTGTGTGGAAGGCATTGGAAACACACACTACACACTTTTCTCTTCCAATCCAACCAAAAAAAAAGAAAACTGTGAGTGTCAACCGTAAAAAAAAGCGCTTCCGGTTGGCCAAACACAATAGACTTGCAGGGTACGTACCACCAAAAATCACTAAAAAAAAGAACAAATAAAAAAAATACACAGTAATAAAAGCATAATATGACTGCTAAAAGTGTGTACTATTACTATTCAAACAGAGAAGAAATAGACATTCCTAAATGGGAATTGCATGTGGCTGACAACTGCAGTCACAAGACCAACAGAAATAAAAAACGTTAGTGAACTACATGTAGTTTGCTACTGGATGAGCACTTAACGTGTACATGGTAAGACTGCGCAGTTATTCACAAGATAAAATTTACAGGGTGTTGTGATAAATGAGTTGCAAATTTGGACTGCTATTTTTTTTTGTCGGCAATTTCAGATTGGGAGGGTCTTGATATGGGATCTAACGGGCTGCTGATGTTTTATTAATGATAATAAGCGTACGGTTTTATCGTGTATTTTAAGATAACAAATGATATGAAATATTTTCTGTACCCGCTAGCTATCAAACATGATAGTTTTTTTTTGTTCTGATAAGAAGTTATAATGCCGCCTGTATCAGACTTATTCTTATCAGTAGATTAGCTGGTTTTTTTTGTTCCAAAAAAATAAAAAAGTTGAAAAATGAAAAAAGAGAGAGGAAGGGGGGAAGCCATGTTTTTGTAGCTTGTATCATCGGATATAGTTGACGTTGCTTGTTCTGTCTTCAGCGCCTTATGTCCGATAGCATTATCTCCTACTATTGAAAAACCATTCTCATCACCAACAAAAATTGCTTTTTTTTTTTTTTTCTAGTATTCTTTTATATCAAGTACATCACATCAAATATATCATATCTCCTCTGTTCAAGAAATTGTTTCCAACTTCTTAACCCAAAACATACACACACATACCTAACTCCCCCTTATGAGCAACGTAGGACGATTTCTCATCTTCTGATGAAGAAGACAATAACATTTTGTTGTTGAACAAAACCAAAAAAACAGTAACTGCCACCCAAGACAGTGATTCTGATGAGAATAACGAAGCCCTTGATCCTATAAGTGAGCAGCAGGTATATGTTCCATCCAAGGCGTCAACTGCAGAAGAAAAACTGAAAAAACTTGAAAAGTTAAAGGTATATAAAAACAAAAAGAAATCCAAATATAAACCTGGTGTAGTATACATCTCAAAGTTGCCGCCATACATGAAACCCCAAAAGTTGAGACAAGTATTGCAAAAGTTTGGTGAAATCGATAGAATATACATGAAGAAGGAAAGCGAACAGAATAGAAAAAACAGATTGAAGCAAGGTGGAAACAAGAAAGACAAGTACGAGGAAGGTTGGGTTGAATTCATAAGAAAATCAGACGCCAAGCTATGCTGCAGTACCCTGAACGGTAATATCCTAGGAGGAAAGAAGAACTCCTTCTACTACGACGATGTGATGAACATGAAGTATCTGTCAGGATTCAAGTGGACTGATTTGACTGAGCAAATGGCCAAGGAGTCTGAACAAAGACAATCCAAGTTGGAATTGGAAATCAACAATGCCAACAAACTGAATGAAATGTACATAAAGAATGTTGAAAAGTCCAAGATGGTCAACAACATACAAAAGAATGGAAAAAGAAGCAGAGAGGATGATAACGACTATGTTATCTCTCAAAGAAAGACATACACCAAGAGATTCAAAGACCAAAAGGCTATCAAGGAAGATAAATCTAGTGATTTGAGCTCTGTTTTAGGAAGTATCTGATTGTGTTCGGGTCTTCGGTTTTAAAAAATACGGGCATGAAAGATCTAAAAAAAAAGAAATGCTGCGGTAAATGCAAAATTACCTGTTTAGGCCACACAGATATCAAAATTCCCTATTTAGGTAATTTTCTTAGCATTAAAAGAAAATCAGTAAATTTAAAAACTCTTCCCAATATAGACTTTATATAGTTTCTTTTTTTTTTTCTTACTCTTCTAATCAATTTTTATCACTATAACAGTAGCTTCTGTAGAAACATTATTAAATATATAAACAAAACAAAATATAGAATTTAAAACCCAAAACATAACAACTAACAACCATATATTCCAATCAACAAAATGGGTACTGGTAAAAAAGAACAATCTAGAAGAATCAGAGAAGGTAACACCAAGGATGGTAACCTAAGAGTCAAAGGTGAGAATTTCTACAGAGACACCAAGAGAGTCAAGTTCTTGAACATGTACACCAAGGGTAAGGCCCAAAGAAATGCCAAGGGTGAAATTGTCAGAGCTGCTGATTACCAGAGCAGTGACATTCCAAACGCCAGAATCGCTCCAGATAGAAGATGGTTCGGTAACACAAGAGTCATTTCCCAAGACGCCTTGACCCATTTCAGAGATGCCCTTGGTGAAAAGAAGAAGGATACTTACCAAGTCTTGCTGAAGAGAAACAAACTTCCAATGTCCTTATTGGATGAAAAGGATACCCTTGAGTCTCCAACCGCCAGAATCCTAGATATCGAGTCTTATAAGTCTGCCTTCGGTCCAGACCAACAAAGAAAGAAACCAAGAGTTGCTCCTAACTCCTTGGAAGACCTGGTCAAGTCCGCTGAAGATCAAGAAAAGACTTACCAAGAAAAGATCGAGTTGGACACCCAACTAGGTTTGATGGGTAACAACGACGAGTTCGAAGAAAACTGGACCGCCACTACCAAAGAAGCCATTTTCCATAAAGGTCAATCCAAGAGAATTTGGAATGAGTTGTATAAGGTCGTTGATTCCTCCGATGTTGTTATTCACGTCCTAGATGCCAGAGATCCTCTGGGAACTAGATGTAAAGCTGTTGAAGAATATATGACCAAGGAAGTCCCTCACAAACATTTGATCTATGTTTTGAACAAGTGTGATTTGGTCCCTACATGGGTAGCTGTATGTACAGAAAAATATGAGAAGTGGAAACATAAGAAAAGAAAGAAAGATGAGAATATTTCATTGTTTGATATTCATTGAGATGAAAATAAAGTATAGCCTATTGAAAGAAGAAAAAAGACGATTATTTGATAAGACAAGCACCCAACATTACCAGTCAGGATGTATAACACAATTTTATCTTGAATAAAATTCATACTTATATGTCTGTTATAATGTTGGGAAAGTAATATTAACTTGCTGGTAGTAGATCTTTTAGTTACTGTTCTAGAGTTTTACATGCCTGCATTATCTGCTGTTTTAGTGGATGACTTTGTTGTATTTTTTTCTGTTTTGAAGGAATGCAATGTGGGTTCTAGGATACACCAAAGGTAACTTAAAGAGCATGTTGAAGATTAGTTTATTATTCCGTTTTGGATTAAACGTCATTTTTCGTCTTTTTTGGTTAACAAGAAAGAAGGAAAGTGGATCTTCATGTATGTTATTATTGCTATCAGCGGTTAAGAAGGATCATTAAGAGTTGATAAGTGAGCTGAATCTTCTTTAGATTCAAGTTATTTTTTACTCACTTGTCGTAGTTATGAACCTTACACCCAACTATCAAAAAATCAAGCTTTAGAAAAAGCAAATAATCAATGATTCTTATCATTTTTTTGGTTTTTCATAGGAACTTTATTTTCATCTTTTAATGAATAACCTTACTAATGGGATATTTTTTCTTTTATGAAAACTCGCAAACAATAACAATGGAACATAAACCTTTTTACTAACAAATAAACATTTTACAATAACTTAACATTTTAACAAATAGGCTGCTTGGGTTAAACATTTATCTAAGGAAAGACCTACTTTAGCTTTCACGCCTCTATCACAAACTCATTCGGTAAAGGTTCTTTAATCCAACTGCTGAGACAATTCTCCCAATTACATAAAGAAAGAAAGCAAATATCCGTTGGTTTCATTGGTTACCCAAACACTGGTAAGTCCTCCATCATTAATACTCTAAGAAAGAAGAAAGTCTGTCCAGTAGCACCAATTCCTGGTGAAACCAAGGTTTGGCAATATATCACCCTGATGAAGAGAATATTCTTGATCGATTGTCCAGGTATTGTACCCCCAAGTACCAAGGACTCCGAAGAAGATATTCTTTTGAGAGGTGTAGTAAGAGTAGAACACGTCACTACTCCTGAACAATATATCCCAGCAGTTCTGAAAAGATGCAAAAAGCAATACTTGGAAAGAACCTATGAGGTCTCCGGATGGAACACCGCCACTGAGTTCATTGAAAAGATTGCTAGAAAACAAGGTAGACTGCTAAAGGGTGGTGAGCCAGATGAAAGTGGTGTTTCCAAGCAAATTTTGAATGATTTCAACAGAGGTAAGATTCCTTGGTTCGTTCCACCTCCTGAAAAGGATGAAGAACAAAAAGCCAGAGAAGCCGAAAGCAAGTCCGCTTTGAAGGCTGATGTTGTTGAGAGCAAGTAGTATGTAGCAAGCTTATATAGAAAAGAAAAAAAATAAGAATAGTTGCATCGGTTTATTTCGGATAATAGAACAAGAAGATATTCAATACATTTAGGCTGATGCCTGTCTCCACCAGTTCTCATTAAACATCAACATAACAATATTAAAAAAAAAAAATTAATTTTAAAAAAGAAAAGTCCTCATATACATTTTTTATTTTACATTAAAAAAGGTAATCAAATTTTATTTTTAGGCTTCTTATTCAAATCGCTTTGGAACCCGCTTTTATTTCCATTATTGTTCTTTTTGAATCCTTGATTCCCACTGCCTCCATCGTTTTTTGAATGGTTATTTCCATTCTTTCTTTTGTTATCTTTATAATTGTTGCTTTTGCTGTTGGCCACAACTTCCCAAGACCCATCGTCGTCTGCTACAGGATCAACCTTGGCTATGTTCTTTTTAGTATCTTCCTTCTTGTCAGTGTTTTGTGAAGAGTTGGAACCATCGGCGCCGGACTTTTTATCACCATTCTCTCTTGACTGTGGTTTCTTCTTGTTCTGAGGTGGTGGAGATGTCGACAAGCTTCCGTTGCTGTTTTGCACAGGGGACTTCATCAGCTTATTCAAATCGGTATTGCTGCCACCAGAGATGATCTTGCCTACAGGACTTTGCAAAGTCTTGGTCTTGTCTATTAGTTTAGCAGGAGGCTTCTTGTCCAGAGTATTCAACTTGGATACCAATTCACTGGACTTTTTGGCGTTCAAGGCTTCTTCTTCTTTTTCAGCAATTTGCTTCTTCAAAGCTTCCAACTTGGCCTTCTTTGCTTCAATTTCCTTCTTCTTTTCAAGGACTTTTTGTTCACGTTCACTAACCTTGGCATTCTTTTCATTCAACTCTTGCTCAACGTTCTTTAATACTTCACCAAAGTTGTCTTTTTTATGAGTGTGTCCTTTAGGTGGACTTAATGAAGTAACGGTATTCTTACCCATAGGCTCAATAAGTCTGGTGAAATCAACAATGACTTCGAAGTTACCAGCACTCAATTGAAGGAAATCTAATCTTCTGATGATTTGTTTTGGGGTATCGTTTTCTTTGTTCTTTATGGACAGGTAACCATACATGTTAACACTAATGACATTGTCATGATCAAATCTATCAAACTCGTAGAAGTAATAAGCACAATTTTTGAATATGGAGTACAATTGAGCTTTTTTCCCGTTGCTGGATATGTTGTTGACTACGATTTTGTTGTAGGATTCGTTGATGAAAACATATTTACCCGTGTCAGCGTAGTACTTCAAAGCATTTTCAGGATTGGTTCTTAATTCCTGTAGCAAAAAGTCAATTACTTTAAAACATGTACCTGTAGCAATTTCAGCTGCTTTAGGTAGAGTCTCTATTTGTTCCATGTTTATCTATAACAAAAAAAAGAGGAAAAAAAGAGAGTGAGTGAGAAAGGGTAAATGTTTATAGTAAACAAATTACTGGTATCAGTATTCCTTTTTTCTTTCTTTTTTCCTAAGAATCACTGGATTGTATATAAATATATACAGTTCACTCAAATGTGCAGTGTTTTTTACAAGGTTTAGTGCTTGTGTTTTCTTAGATTCCAGTAGAAGGTGTTAATTTTCAGAATTTTAATGTTTTTTTTTTTCACCACGTTGCGTTTGACGATGTCTTTTTTTTTTCTTTAGCAAAAAGGAAAATTTTTCCAGGCTAGAAAAAAAGAACTCAAAAAAATCGGGTGGGGGAAAAAACACACACACACAATCGAAAATGCATTTGCTGCTTCCTAATTAGGCAAATATATAAGGTAACCACACATTCGGGTAATCCATGCCAGTGACACATATCACTTCCATTGCTGGGCTTTGTTGTTGTGCTGCATTTGCAGTGTTTGCAGATGGTTCATCATTGAAGCAGACCCACTGTTGCTGTTAGCTACGTTTCCAGATGGTGGCCCCATTACACGTCCTCCTTGTGGTATATTCATTCCAGGTGGCATTCCACCATTCATCATCATTCCGTGCTGCTGCTGCTGTTGCATCATCATATTCATATTAGGTTGCTGTTGGTAGTTAGGAACTTGCTGGCCCATATTATGCTGCTGGTTGAATTGCGCGTTATTCTGTGTATTCTTGTTAATGTTGTTGAAATCGTTGTCCATGGATATAGCTGATAGCTGATTCTTTATAAAACTGAAATCCTTTTCGTCTGGGAACTTCTTCTTTGTTAGGTTACACAAGTGGTTGTACGTTATCAGAATCAATAAACTCACACCACCAGTGGTTTTGTAGTGTGGCAATTGTTGTATTTGTAGTCCATCAGCTAACATCTCCAAGTGCTGTGGTGGTAAGAACATATCATCCTTCATTCCACTGACCATGAAAATTTGATAGTTTAGTCTCTGGTTTATCAAGTCCAAATCGTAATAGTTAGGGAAGTACAGATTCAGTTGAGCTGCAAAGTCAAACTTGTTATTTGGCAAAGGCTTATCAGTTATCAATCTTAGCAAGTAGGCAAAGTCGTATCCTCCTGAGTGGGCAATCCACGTGTTGTTGGTATTAAACAAAAGCCCACTATCAGTCAAACGTACGGCAAACTCATTCAAGTCAATACCTGTGTTTTTAAGTTGTGTAGACATTGTTTCTGGTATCGTTGATGCTGCATCCAAGAAATCCAAAAACTCTGAGGGTACCATTTCGGTTTCAGGATCCACTTTCATATGCAGTTGCCATGTAGAAAAGGTGTTTTCTGGTTTATTGCCAAACTCATCAGACAAGGAGATACCAACTTTGAATATGTTGAATAAATCAACATTAACTCTGATAGTTTGATAAATGTAATCCTTCTTTCCTCTGAATTTACCTATAGGTCTTCCTAAAGTACCCGCGCTCTCAACATTGATACTTATATGGTTGTATGTTTTGGACAGCTCAACGATGTTTTTAAACTCTTTATAAAAGTTGCCTTTAAGAACATCCTTCACCATGTATTTCATGTAAGCATCGCTGATGTTGCTGCTATCTTGCATGCCATTTCTATTAGGGAAATGCTCTGTGTTAGGAGCAGATTTGTGTTTCATCATTTGTTATTATAGAAAACTTTTGGAACAAAATTATAAAACGCTTTCCTTTGAAACTAATAAACTATGTATAAAGAATCTGTTGTTTTTTTGGTTTTTGAGATGTTGTGAGTTGTTATAACAGTATAATACCTATAAGTTGTGTTTACCTCTGTATATGTTTTTTTGAATTCCGCAGGTAAAATTTTTCCTTGGTATAAAAAAAATATAGTAGCAAACTAAAGTGGATATGCAAAACTAAGCTTTTGGCTTCCAATTCGGGGAATTTAAAAAATGGTGCGGGTAAACATATAATTCAGAGGGGACTTAAGGAGTTTTTTTTTATCATTGAAGCAGCACAGAAAAAAAAAACTCCTACCAGAACCATAAATTAATCCAACACCCTTACTTTCTTTTAAAGAAAGCTGTAGAACAGAAACCCATTAGCAAACACTCCTTTATAGAACCCACAAATGCTAGTGCCACCATTAAACTTTGGTATTGTCGAAGAATATCTTTACAGATGCACAAAACTGGAGACTTTGAACTTATCTTTCATTGAAAACTTGAACTTGAAGATCATAGTGTTCATAATGTCTGAGGATCCAGGAAGACCGTTCAAGGAATTCATGAAGTCTAGAAAAATTGAATGGCTGGTGATAAATCCTAACTCATGCACGGCCATCAGCAGCAAAGATGAGAAATATAACGATGCTAACTCATCAGGCTCGTCCAAAGATAATACACCTTCAAATACAAGCAACGAAAACTTGATAAAAAAAGACAGCAATGATGCAATTACATTCGACTCCAATCAGTACATGAACAATGAGCAATACGGAATAAATAATGCATTCTTTTTGATGCATCCAAAGGTCATCAAAATGGTCTTTAATGTCATTTTGGATAAATCAAATAATAATATTCTTCTTGTGGATAAGAGCTCTTTGTTAGTAGGCATGCTGAGAAAAATACAAAAATGGCAGCTGTCCTCGATTATTGATGAATACAGAATGATCACAGGAAAACACAAATCTTATAATGCAGAGTGCTTTTTAGAGTTTGTGAAAATTGAAATCATACAGAATAAAACCAAACATCATGACAGCAGCAGTCCGGTGGATGAAGTAGCACCCTCCATGAGCACAAAACGTGATGATTCGGCCGAAAAAGATGTCAAAGAGGACGATGAAGATGAGGACGATGATAGCACTGATGCTGATAAGAAATATATTAAAAAAAGATTGATGGAAGAACAGAAACTTCAGATACAGAATACCAAGGTTCTTTCCCAGATGATAAATAGCAAGCTCTTTGGATCAAATGAAGAAAATAGCACACTCACAAGAAAAACAGAAAACGACAAGATGAACATCTTGATTGATATAGATCTAGAAAACTTTAATCCACCAGTGCCGGAATATCTGGTTGATATAATAGACTGTTTAGATCTAGAAAAAGAGAAACTTGAAAAGAAAACCACTGAGGAGCTGAAAAAGTTTGATGAACAAGAAGAAGAAAGGAAAGAAAACAAGAGAAAGAAGAACAAAGATATAAACAAATACTCAATGAAGTTCAACAAGTCCAAAAACGAAACCTCTCAATACGAATACTACAAAAGCGAAACAAAGTCCAGAAACACAAAGATCTCCAAGAAGTTGATAAATATCAACGCAATCAATGAGTCGATAAGGAAGATTAAGAACATGAATGAAAAAGACACCAACCAAATGGAAAATGAGTTAACCAAGATGAAGGATAGCTATGAGAAAAGACAGCAACCATTCACGAGAACAAAGATCACCTTTGAGCCGATGCCGTATGCCACCAATGATGAGAAAACCAAAAACGAGGCTCTTTTGAGTGAGTATGACATCAAGTTCTGTGAATTCCCTGTTTCCGGTGAACCCGAATTGGCCACTAAGAAAGAAGTGTTCGAAGACAAGCAGAAAGTTGTGATCAACATACCGACTGAGAATAGGCTGCAGAGTTGGTTTGTTCACAAAAGAAACATTTGGGAAGAGGAGTTTGTGGAAGAAAACCATAGAGAGAAGATATACATATGATTAATTTCGTGTTTGAAAAGAACATTTATTTGTATGGTTTGTATTATTACTTTTTTTTTTTTTTGAATTTTCAAAATACGATGCAAGTTACGAAAGTATGAAATCAGATAAAGAAAGAATCTGTAAGATGTTCCAGTTTTTCAAAATGGAGCGGTAGAACAATGGTTAGTCATTCTACCAAGTGACCTATGGGGGCAAAGATAGTGATTTTAAAGACCATCCACTCTGTAAAACTGGAGAATTCAATATTGGAAGTTCGTTTACCTCTATGAAGCGTTTTGTTAAATAGTTTTAATTGGTACTTTATTATTTCTGCTTGAAAACAGAATTTATAAAGACACCAGGCTTCTAAAGGTGATAATAACTTCAGGTTTTTTTTTTAAATTTTTTACCCTTTTTAGAAGAGTTAAAAGTTAAGATAATAAAAACATGTTTACTTAAACATTTTTATAAACATCTGCTTAAATAGTGTAGAGAATTTCGTTGAAAGAAAAATTTAAAAAGAGCAAAATTGGCATTTAAATTTTTTTTTTCTTTTTATGTTTAAAACCTGATGAAGTATTTCCCAAAACGGAAATTGTTAATAGTGGCACGTGATAAGCATTTGAACAAGCAGGACTGGATATCAATATGATATTTTGCCAAAGAAGGGCGACGATAAGTTGTAAAAATAGGATAAAGAAAGACAGCTATTGTCGGTAATACATAAAGTAGTGAGGGTAAAACTAAGAAGCAACCCACAACTGGATTTACAGAGAGCAACAAGATATGTTTCAGCAGCTTTAAGCACACAGCATTGAAAAGCAACCCTCTATTAAGAAAATAACAAATACCCTGGTGATATTACAACAACACTGGTGATGCAGTTGCAAATTCTTAGAGCTTCTCTACACAGATTTTATAACAGCTTTTTTACAATGACTTCACCTTTCACAAACTAACAACAATGCCGAAGATGTGACACATTCCAGCTGCCTCAGACTCGCAACCGCTACACGATCATTGCAAACTCCTACTTACAGAGAAAGAAAAAATACCGACGGAATATGTCACGCACTTCGGAATATTCAAAAAAACCCAAACCCACACTGTCCCAAAAAAAATTAATGCATGGCCACTAGGCACCAATATTATTGCGACGGCAAAAATACACACACAGGAAGGTAATTTTCAAAAAAAAAAAAAAACCTGTTTCAAGGAACTATAAAAGAAATGAATACTCAAGGCATACTTCCTTCTTTTATAAAATCAAAGTAATCAGACTTCTTACAAAAAAGAAATAACTTAAAAATAAACCATAGAATCTTATCATATCTATTAAGAACACACACTCTCTTCAAAAGAAATGGTACAAAAAGTTTTATTATTAGGTTCCGGTTTTGTTGCCGAGCCTGTTGTTGATGTTTTAGGCTTTGCTGACGGTATTGAATTGACTGTTGGTTGCAGAACTTTAGAAACCGCGCAAAAGCTGGCTGGTCCATCCGAATCCAACGCTGTTTCCGTTGATGTTTCCAACACCGAGCAATTCGAAAATGTCTTGAAGGACCACGATGTTGTCATCTCCTTGATTCCATACATCTACCACCCAGCTGTTGTCAAGGCTGCCATCAAGTTGAAAAAGGATGTCGTTACTTCTTCCTACATCTCCCCAGCCTTAAAGGAATTAGAACCTGAAATCAAGGCTGCTGGTATCACTGTCATGAACGAAATTGGTTTGGATCCAGGTATCGACCACTTGTACGCTGTCAAGACCATTGATGAAGTCCACAGAGCCAACGGTAAGATCAAGTCCTTTGTTTCTTACTGTGGTGGTTTGCCAGCTCCAGAAGACTCCGACAACCCATTGGGTTACAAGTTCTCCTGGTCCTCCAGAGGTGTTTTGCTAGCCTTGAGAAACTCTGCCAAGTACTACGAAAACGGTGAACTAGTCCAAATCGCCTCCGAAGACTTGATGGCCACCGCCAAGCCATACTTCATCTACCCAGGTTACTCCTTTGTCTGCTACCCAAACAGAGACTCCACTGCCTTCAAGGAATTGTACCACATCCCAGAAGCCGACACTGTCATCAGAGGTACTTTGAGATACCAAGGTTTCCCAGAGTTCATCAAGGCCTTTGTTGACATGGGTATGTTGAAGGATGAAGCAAACGAAATCTTCTCCACTGAAAAGTCCTGGAGACAAGCTCTGGGCGAATACCTAGGTGTTGCTGGTGACTCCAAGGAAGACTTGATTGCCAAGATTGACTCTTTGGCCACCTGGAAGTCCGACGAAGATAGAGAAAGAATCCTAAGTGGTTTCGGATGGTTAGGTTTCTACTCCACTGAAAAGAAGATCACTCCAAGAGGCAACCCATTGGACACTCTGTGTGCCACTTTGGAGGAGCTAATGCAATACGAAGAAGACGAAAGAGATCTTGTTGTCTTGCAACACAAGTTCGGTATCGAATGGGCTGACGGCTCCAAGGAAACCAGAACCTCCACTTTGGTTGCCTACGGTGAAAAGAACCGTTACTCCGCCATGGCCGCCACTGTTGGTTTGCCAGTTGCCATTGCCACTCAAATGGTCTTGAACAAGCAAATCAAGGGCCCAGGTTTGGTTGCCCCATACTCCCCAGAAATCAATGACCCAATCATGGAAAAGTTAAAGAACTTGTACGGTATCTACTTGAAGGAAAAGACCATTGCTTAGGTTGGCAGAAGATTATGAATTCAATGAAGCTTATGTATTTAATTTTTTTTAAACTTATTTTTGATTAAAAAAAACAAGGCACGGTTTTCTCATTTTTTGATTCCTTATTTTTTTTTATATCCGGAACTCGCTTTTTGAACACACTCTCTGTGTTAAATGCTATTTATATAACAGACCAAACATCAACTCTCTTCCCACCTATGTCTTACGATCGTGAAAGCTCCTCCATTTGGGGCAAGCTCAAATCTTCCAACACTAGCTCATCTCTGGAGAAGGCACCTAAGTACAAACCCACACGGGACCCTCTCACTGACCCCAGAAAAAGCCATAAACTCAAGTCTGTGTTCAACTCTCTCGAGAACACCGTCTCTGGCAAGAAGGACGCCTACTTCGTCGAGAAAGACGGCGATGACATCGAGTCCACGGCTGTCCACAAGGCACTCGTAAAACACTTCAAGAACAAGCGGAAACAGGACCCACTCAACTTCGAGGGATTCCCTAGCTGGCTCGGGTACAAGGAAACCGAGGAGGACATGATGATGCAACAACAGCAGGAACAGGCAACACAGCCAAAACCACAGCAACAACAGAGGGAAGAACCAAAGAAAGTGGTAGAAAAGCCTCCAGCAGTCCTCTCGAGCGGATACAAACCACTCTCATCAAGACATATCTACAAAACAACACACACAGCAATGAAGAACTTGAGTGTGAACGACCCACAAAATGACTTTGCAAATGACCGGCCACAAACCAACAGCGAGCCGCCGCTGGGAGAAGTGAAAAAATCATACTCAATGAGAGATAGGATGAAAAGAAGATAATCAAATTAAAATTTGGTTATGAATATTAAATTACAAGATCAACAGAAGAAAACAATAAACACGCATAAGTCGTTTGTTATATATCATTCGTTTTTGTACTCCTCCTCAAGCTTTTCTTCAATCATCTCTTCAACTCCGTTAGCTAGATCTGTCATGTCCTTGACCCCATGTCTTCTGAGCATAGGCACAATGTCGCAGGTTTCGAATTTCTTGGCAATGAAGACATCCATCACCTCCTCGCTGATGCCGTATAGCTCAGCATCAGACACATCTCTCAGGGTTCTGAACTTCGGTTTGCTGTTTGTTTTGGATTTATATTTGGATGTGATGACAGATGAGCCGTCGCTTGCTGTTTTGGACTTTTTGGTAATCTCGTCGGAGCTCTCGTCGTTGTGGTAGCTCTCTTCTTCAGAGCTTTCGCCATCATCGATCAAGTCACCGTTTTTTTGCAAGTTGTCTGGGTTGGCGTATATCTCGGTCCATAGCTTAGCAGTTCGGTTAAAAGAGTCAATGTCCTTTAGGTAATGGGTGGCGACTTCGGCGTCTTGTGGATCATCTGGAATAGGCTCGCACAACAACGCCTGCAATGAGATCAATGTGGACTTCAAGGTCAACACAGGGGACCACTTGTTCTTCAAGATATCCAAGCAAATGGCACCTGTGACAGAGGAGATATTCGGGTGGTAGACTTTGTTGTGGAACTTCATGTGTGGTGGCTTGAATGGGTAGTCCGATGGGATGGTTATATCAACGATGAACTTACCCTTGTAGTATGGAGTATCTTCAGGCCCGTAGAAGGTCCCGGTTAGCTGGGTGATGTTGTTTGGGTCTTTGAAGTAGAGCTCAATGTTTGCCTCCTTGTCGTTTTTGGCAGCATTGATCTCTCTCATAAGTCTCTTGGCGGTAGACATTGTATTTCGTTGTGTGTATTGTAGGGTAGAAGAAGCCTTTTTGTTATAGCAGATAAAAAGTGACGTATGGTTAACAGTTGTTTAATGTTACTTTAAAGGAGTTATTAGTTTCTCTTACAAGTACAATATATATTTATATGTCTTATTATCAAAAGGTGGTATTTATTGACTTATATAGATAATATAATCTTCTATGTTTTCTTTTTGTCTATACCCCCAATGATAATGTTTCTAACACAAAATGAATATATTGAGATCAGAGATAACGTGTTTTTTTAATCTCAACACTCGGAACATAGTGTTCGTAATGGGAGAAAAAAAAAAAAAAAAGGATGGATTCACACAAAAGAAGCATCTGTTCCGGGTCAAAGATTCGGGGGAGACAGACACCTTCTGGAAAAATAACAGACTCGTATATGGGAAAAAATCAAGATGGAGACTATTCCACTCGTGAAATGTTGTTAGATATATATAAGTCACGTGAACATAATTCCAACACACTAACACGTGCACACAACTCACATGATATCCCTCAAGGGATTCAACTGCTGCTGCAACATATCATTGTCTGCTGTTAGGTAACTGTGTCCAGTGAGGCTTGTTCTCTTTGGCTTGATGATAAATATGTTGATGAAGAAGATCACTGCAAAAGCAAGACTTATCACAGCCGTTATCAGGTACATCAGCGGCAAACTAACGTTACGGCCACCTATCACAGAAGAGCTGGTTATCACAATTGACTTTGTGCCGCCAAACATCTTCACAGGGAAGTTGTCCACAACCTCCATCTCGTAAGTCCCCTTCAACAAGGCATCCTTTTCATTCTTCCCCTTGAGCTTGTAGAAGCTTGGCAACCCTGATGTTCTCATCCACACCAACAAGTCCTCGTACTCGCTTATGTCAAACAAATTCTCTTCAGTGTACCCATCAGGATACTTCTTGGCCCAGTTTGGCGGAGGCACTATGTCCGCCGCACTGTACTGGGTCTTCTTGTAAATCTTTCTGTCGGACTTCCATGCTATGCCCTTGTTGCTGAATTGATAATTCGTTCCTTTTTTATCAGTGCTGCTCAACTCCAAAGAAATAGGTATCGTTGAACAAGGAGTTTGCTATCAAACCACACGGGTAAACAGGCTTGCCATCTATTTCTTTCAGTGGCTTGCAAAAGTCATTCAAGTCAGACGCATCCACAGCATGTCCTTGGAGCTGCTTGAGATCATAGGACTCTACGTATTTTCTATGGTTTTGGTAGAAGTTCGTGAGCTTGTAGTACATGTACAAATCACTCTTCATGTCATGCTGCACATCAAACTGGATGGTGCAGGTGTCACTGCTGCTGTCGTACTTCCACTTGGCCTGCGTGTCTTCTTTGGCTTTCTTCTGTCCTGTTTCCTTCAATGCCACATCCAAGTATTTCAAAGGAATGCTGCTGTATGTATCACTAGCTAGGTCTTTGCAGTGTGTGTAGTCAACGATGATGTGCTGCACCTTCATGAATGATACCAGCAAGCCTATCCCTATTGGGAGCAAATATGATCACAACCAGCAGCAATGTGGGGATCATGGTCTTTGGCGATAGTATCGGCTGCCAGGCTTTGAGTCTCTGCTGTCTGAAGGCGGTGTTTGGGGGCTTCTTGTTGGCAAGCACAGCTATAGGTGTTGTTATACTCCCCATCTGGTTGTCCATGCCATCATGTTCAATTTCTTCATCGCTTATCCCATAGGTGTTAAAGTCCTCCACGCTTTCTTCAAGACTATGAGGGAAAGAGTTCACATTTGAGCTCTGGTGCAATCTATCAGCCATTATACAATTATAGATAGAGTTGCAGATTTGTGTTTTTTTGGTTGTTTTGATCGTTATTATACAAAACGTTTAACAAAAAAAATAAATATGAGAGAAAACAAAAACGGGTTACACGATTTGATTCTCCCCCCCCCCCCCCACATGAACCATATTTAGAAAGAAAAAAAAAAAAAGACTTTAAGCCTCACAAAGCATTAACTCTGGCCAAAAAAAAACAATAACAATTCGTTCTTTTGTTACAACAATATTAAAATTTTGTATATATCATCTATTCAAACTTCTATTTCCTTGTTTGCTGACTCAAAGATGCTCTTCATAGCAGTCATCAAGCCGTAAACAGACTCGTTTCCGTTCACGTTTTCGTCTTTGTTGATGAACTTCAAGTTCTCGACATTGTCGATCTTCTTCAAAATGGTCATGAGTGTCATGACACAGCCCCATGGATGTGGTTTGGTAACAAGCAGTCTGTCCAACAAGCTTCTCAGTATCATTTCCTGTGCAATGCTCAAGTTTTCTTCGTTCCAGTTCAACTTCTTGGTGAAGTCCTTGTCGTTCAAGTCAATATTGAATATAGGTAGTCAATACATACCACGCAAAGTAGGTTTGTGTGTTTGGGAATCTTAAATGGTTGACCAAACTATCAATTACATTCATAGTGACTACCTTGTTGTCAACAGCATTGTTGGTGATTAGATTGGAAATCAAGTTGAAGTAAGAGGAGGATTCATTCAAAATGACTTGTTTAGAAGTACTCAACAACTCATCACCGGCTAAAGCAACTGAATGGGTGACTATGGCGTTAATTAGCTTGAAGTTCTCCTTGATATCTCTGGTATTCAATTGGGCAATTTGATTCATAATGTTTCTGTTCAAGGATGAAGATGGGATTCTCAAGAATGAGTCTAATGGCTTCTTCAAAGAACCTAGATCATTGACTGGAGAAATCAAAGTGTTTGGATTGAAGTTGCAGGACTCATCAATGATATCAATGTTCACGAACTGGTTCATCGCATCAGGGAAGATCTTGCCTTGTGGGATACATGAATTGATGATGTTTCTGATTTGTTTGAAGTCGGATGGCAACTCATTCATCAAAACATAATGGTTCTCAATCAAAAACTCTGGACAGTCATTGGCTACAAACAAAATGATTCTCAAAATACCAGCATTCAATACCTTGATGGATTCATCGCCGTTTTTGCCAAAGACCTTCAAAAATCTGAATAAGTCAATCAACAACAAATTCAACTTCTTCCACATACTGTTCTTCAAAGTGTCATCAAACTTCAACATAATTGGCAAGTACATTCTGTGGGAGAACAGACCTAACCATGAGAATGAGAAGCTTGGGAAGAACATAGGCTGGCAAATGTGCAACATATCGGTGACAACAGTGTACAACTCCTTGTTGAAGTCAAGCAACTCACGCTTGACACCTTCATCAGCAATGAAGTCAAAGCCAGCAACATGCAATTGCTGCCAATAACTCAAAACAACAGAAACAAATCTGAAGAATGGTCTTCCGTTGAATTGCTTGTCGTTGGCGTGCAAGGCCAATTTACTTTGGAAAGCAACTAGAACAACACTCAAGAACTTTGATCTGCTGACGCCCAATGAGCCGTTCTGGTATACTATCATTTGAACAACAAAGTAAGCCAAGGCATCAATGGCCTTGAAAACATTGCTTTGAGGATCACTGACCATGAATGAATCATAGGAAATCTTGAAGGATATGTTCAAAAAGCCAATGAACTTTTCCATGGTTGGGATGTTTTGCATCAACTCAACCAAGAACTTTCTGGATACTAAGTCAGATGGTCTGTAATTTTCCAATAAATTGGCCCATTCAGTGAATAGGACAGTGTACAGTTCATCTTCACTTTCAACAGAAAGAGAGGCGTATTCCTTAGAACTGAAGAAGGCAGCAATTTTTTCCTTGTAGAAATCGTCTTCGACTTGCTTCAACAAAGTAATGGTGTAGGCTAGTTGAGACTTGGATATTTTCAATGGCTTGATTTCAAGTAGGTTCTTCAAAACATCCAAAACAAAGTCAATGGTATCCTTGATATCGCTCTTTAACAAGCCGGAAAGCAAGGCATCAAACTGGGAGGCCTCCAAAACACCGATCTTGTTCAAAATCAACAAACAATTGGTATCCATCTTCAATGGATTTTGAGAGTGGACTAACCACCAATTAACATCCTTCTTGGCCACTGGGGACATGATGCAGAGTTTTTGGATCAAGGTAGTGAACACAACAACAACAAGTTGGTTTCTCTTGAACTCAAACATTCTACTGACACAAGTTTGGGAAACAGCCAATGCAATGGAGTCCAATTGTTTAGATCCAGCAATACCAGAAATGATTCTGATGACAAAGGCATCAACAACAGTGATCACATCATCCAGGTTTTCTTCCCTGGAGTCGTAGATGTACCCAATGACAGCATCGATCATGTTCATGAAAAACATCAACTGCTGTTCAAAACTCATGACCATCATGCTTTGTTGTCTTTGCATTGGTGGGTTCATGACATCAGGAGACATCATTTGGTGAGGTTGAGCCAATGGAGTTCCTTGGACGCTGTTGCCTTGCATTGGTCTTTGATTGATGAATCCTGGAGGTGCGTGGTTCATCATTGGAGGCGCAGCCATGTTGCCAGCCTCTTGTTGGTTGGAATGCTTGACTTTGTTCAGCTGTTGTAGTAAGGATTGTCTATCACTGGCAGACGAGCTTTGAGTATTCATAGGCAATGATCCAACGTTGTTTGGTAATTGCTGTGGAACCATTGTAGTTGATGAATTACTGGATTGGTTTGTTGAGGATGTGTTCATGGCTAAGTGCATATCAGTTCCCAGAGGCATATTTTCCAAAGATTGGTAAACAGACAATTGTTGCTTGGTGATACCTTCCGCACTCAACTTCAAAGCATCAGGTAGTGGGATACCGGCAGAGGTAACAACCCCTTCAGGAACGTAGTGGAATGGTTGGCCAGAACGTCTTTGAACATGATGTTGTCTGAAGCTTATGTCTGGGATAATGGCTTCTAGTACCAAGGTGGTGGCTTTGTCCATAGCAGCATTTTCAATGATAGAAATGGCCATGTCGATGTTGTCATCGATGGCGGTAATCAATTCTTCCTCAACATTTTGCAACAAAATCATAACATTTCCACACAATTGTCTTGTGGTGCTGACAATGTTGGCTCTCAACATGGAGGCTGAGTTGATATAAGTTGAACTCTTTGCCAACTGTCTAGCAGTTTTTAACACATGTGTACTTGTATTGCTCTGGATTGGATTCAGTAGCAAAGTCTTTGGCAACCAATGCTCTAGCGGTCATTGCAGCAGTAGTTGAGGATTTCTCAACAACACTAACCAATATTTCTCTTACGGATTTAGCAATAGCCATTTGGAATGCAACCTGTAGATCTGGATTGGCAACAAACGTAGTATTACCTTGCAAAGAAGTCAGAATAGCATCATTGTGAGGCAGCTGAGCAGATTGCTGTTGTGGCATTTGCATGTTCATTTGCTGTTGTGGAACTTGCAAGTTGTTTCCTGGGTGTGGCTTTGGAGAGATAACTTGATCTTCGATGTTTATGTTGGCCATGCCATTGTTGACTTGTTGAACCTTTTGGGTCATGATCATATCCATAACAGGTTTTTGAATTAAGTTTTGAAGCATTCTTTCGGAGTTCTTGATATCATTACTTTCATGAGAGACCTTACCTGTTAAAATGTCCAAGCTGTCAGCATTAGACAACCAAGAGGACTTCTCAACATCAAGCATCGAAAGTTTCAAGTTCTTGAATAAAACTTCTACATTGAAAGTAGTCTTTAGAGCCCATTTGTTAGCGTCCTTAATTTTTTCACCAACTTCGTTCATTTCAGTTAAAAGTTGAATTACAGACTTGGTCCACAAGTTAGGATATTGGAACAAAGTAGACTCCTTGGTGTATTCTATAATAGTACAAACAAATGGTACAGAAGATTGGGTATAACCCTTGTTCCACGAATCTAGCAACAATTCTCTCAAAGGTAACTCTTCATTTGTTAAGATCTTGCTTTTGGCAATCAAGGATAAACCCAACCAATTAGCCAAGGTTTTCAATAGTTTTTTGTCTTTGGTGGAGCTGGCTGAATGAGAAAATAAAGTGCTGACACTTGTCAAAACACCGAATGTGATGTCATCCAACAATGGTTTGATGTTCATGGCATAGATCAAATCACGGTAAACAACATGGTAGTTGGAATCTTGTTTGATTCTTTGTGTGAATAACTTGGCCAAGGATTCAAGAACACCAGTTCCGTTGTCAATAACATTATTTAATATCATTCTTAGATTGTGAGCTGACTCTTGAACATTATTGTTGGAGACATTGTTCAAAATAAAGGACATATCAATGCTGATCTTTTCCGGTAGGTTCACATCAGCAGGGTTAACAAAGTTCATCGGCTTTTTTGGCTTGACTAGACTATTAACAGGAGGTGTTTGATTAGCCAAAGCGTTTTTGGAATCAACTTCAGATTCTGCAGCAGCTTTCAAATTTAAGTTCAAGCCTGGTAACAAAGTAGCTAAATTGCCTCTTTTGATTATTTCATTCAATATGAAAGTATCTCTTTTAACAGCATATGCAGGAGTTGTTTTTAACTTCTCAATTAAAGCTGATAGAATGGTATGGTAGAAAGGCAAGCTGTCGTTTTTGACTTCAGAAGTGTTTATGGCCAAGATGACTTTGAAAACATCTAGTTGGATACCTCTGAATAAGTTATTTTCAATCAACTTAGCAATGAACAACCCACCAATTTTCATAGCAGACTTTGGATACTCCTTCATCAAGAAAGGCGTTTCAAATACAAGTTCACCTATTATGTGTGCATAAATGGCTTGAACAGCTGGATTATTAGAGTAGAAGTAATTTTGAATCTTGTTTAAGCAGACATCTAAATTATCTGTCTTGGAGTACAACGTCTTGTAGAAATCATTTGACAAAGCTTGGTAGTTTTTAACATTTTGACCATAAACTGCTTCATATGGAAGTTCTGGATAGTTCAAACAAATTTCATTGGCAAATAAGTTTGCTAACATATTGAATTCTTTGGTTTTTGTATTGTAAGATGTCAGCAAGTAGTTGCTGACTAATCCGATAATAATATTGGCAATAGAAGGATCTAATACCAAAGGAGTTTTGTTATTATCATTGAATGATCTCTGGGAAATGGACAAAACATCTATAAAGGCCTTGAACATATTGGCTAGCTCAGCATAGTGGGCTCTTTGTTTATAAGTAGCTTCGCCAACACGGACGTTGTATTTGTTGTGGAGTTGTGTGATTTCATTCATGATCTTCTTCTTAATGGTATCTTTATTAGATGATGCTGCCAAAAACATGCATTGAGCCTTGAAGTAATCGTATGTGCCATCAATAAACGACAAGTCAGCATAGGCAAACTTGGACAATGTTATATTGATACGAGAAATGCACTCAACTGATTGTGAAGGTAACAAAGAAAAGAAGATATTAAACAGTTTTTTTCTTTGCTCTTCATCTTGGAATTTATTTGAAGTAACCAAGTGCAAATTACCAAAGTTTTCACTAATACACATATTTTCAGCCCATAGCCTCATGACCTCAGGTTTAGATAGATAGGCAGGGTTTTGGTAGAATAAAGTGCCGCAAATGGAATTTGGCATAATTTTTGGATGGCTCTTAACAAATTGCATAACATCATTGATGAACAATTGTCCAATATCAGCATCAGCACTTTCCAAATCCAAGTTCAAGAAAACTGAAACTATAAATTGTACTATACCGTTAGATTCCATTAGTAAAGTTTTTTCCAACTTCTTTGAGTTTTGTTGATTTCCATTAGTTGGTTCGTTGCTGGCCTTCATAGGTAAGTCTTCAATATCTAAAGCTTCAGGATTTTTCTTCATGACGTCTAGCAATGTGATCATAACACTGGAAACAAGTCCAAAGTCTAATTGATTAATGTTTCTTTCAGGCAAGGTGTTGAATGCAATACCACAAACACTTACAAAGTGAACAACACTTGGAGAGGCTAAGAGCTCAAAGTGTTTGCTTTTTGGTGAATTGCCATTAGACAAAAATTCAGACATCTTCATCAAAGTATCAAAGGTAACATTATCGGATGGGTTGACTCTTGTTAGAACAAAGAACTTCTTGCTTAGAACACTTGCCATTTCAGGAGCTTTGATGATTTCAGCTAGCATTGTGACCATTTGGTTATGTACTGGGTGTAAAAAGCCATTGAAGCGAGAAGTTTCAATGTCATTCTTAAGGCTTGGGTATAACAAGGCAACAAAGAGAGCTGCAAAGAACCCAGAAAGATATTCAGGACCAAACAAGGACATGAATTGATCAAAGAACTCGCTTATTTCATTGGCAGTCATGTTGGTATTAAGTTGTAGAGCAGGTGGGCTTTGTGGCTTGTTGGCAAGGTATTTTTTGTTTTTATAAATGTTGTAAGTGGCAAGTAAGAATTGTGGGGATAGTGCATCCGACAAAAGACTCAAAGAGTTCTTGGATAAGTTGGTGCCATCGAATATGAAATCCAATATGTTGCTGCTTGAAATATTGAAAGCGTACTTGCAACTCTGGAGATGGTAATTGCATGTTCAAGTAATAAACGCTAAACTTGCCAATATGCTCATTCAAAATGTTATTCAAAGCTACGCAAACATTCATGGATAACAAATTAGGGTACAGAATAGGGTACAACAGCAAATGCATGTAGACAGACAGAAACTCCTTTGGTTCAAGGGTTGCCAAGATTTCAGAGATTTTGCTTTCATTGGCAATCAAGTCTGCTGTTATGATTGTGCTATGCAAGGATGAGACTAATGACCCAGGGTTGTTTTTGATTAATAGAGTGTCTGTGAATTTTGATATAAACTCACTGGTTTTGGCGTCATCTGGTTTAGGAAAGTATGTTTTGGACATAGTTCTTGTGTTGTTTCTGTGTTAGGATAACGTTGTTTGGTTTTTGTTATGTTATTTGTGCAATGCTGTGTTTTCCATGATTATATGGTGTAACGAACGGAAAAAAACCCCCTGTACAGTGCTACTAAAAAATTTTCCCACCTTTGTTTTTTTTTTGGATAAAAATTTTTTTTACAGTGAATATACAGGGGTCACGTGTTTGTGTCTGTGTTGGGATATTTTAGAAAAGCAGGGTAAGTGTATGGTTACAGCAAGAAGGATAAAACAGAGTTAGGGTATGAAGCAGAAATTAAGTTAATACAATATAAAAAGAAACAAGAAAAAATCTTACAAATGGTGTATTATAAGCACATGAGTGGTACTGTTCATTGTTAATATTACATCTTTTCATTTCAAGCAGATATAATATAAACCTTGTATTTACATAACTCTTCTTCTTTTGCAAGAGCAAAACCCCATACAGCAGATATTATTGTAATCTATATATGCTATACTAAGGACCCATCTAGCTCTACTCTGAAGTACTACCCCCAATAGCCTTCAGTGTATACCATAATATCATCAACACATATCGTTCACCCCGTAGTTCTGGTGCCCCCTTTCAAAAAAAAAATAGAAGCCAAAATCACCACGGACAACACAATTGAAGCAAACACGAACGTCTCCTTACGCCTTTATTTTTTTTCCAACTTTTTTTTATTAGTTTTTTTTAAGGTATCCTCTGAAATTACAACTGACTCTTTTTGAATTAATATAAAAAACAACCATAACACAAGTGTCTTATCTGAACTATACAACTGAAGCTTTCCAATCATACCACCAATCACAAAAAAAAAACAAAAACATGAGTTTTTTTAGCAGCAACACAGCAGACGAAAATGGCTCAGCATCCACAAACAAAGGCATATCCAAAAAAATCAAATCCTTATCCATGAGCAGAAAGTTCTTATCAAAGAAAGCCTACGACTCGAATTTGAAGTACGCCACCGATGAAAGCACTGGTAACGTTGCCGACATCAACAATATGCTGAAGGAGCCTATTGATGAACTGGATTTGAACAAGGTCGACAACGGTAACGAGTCTGATGGGGAGAACAAGGAAACCATATCTGAAAGTGCTCTGGACAATGTACCAAAGACAAAAAGCGGTTCCTCCACAAATGTATTCTCAATGACAAGTTTCATGCGTGTCTTCAACAGCTCAAATAGCTCATCGGAGAACACGATTCCCCTTCAAATACACTCTGGGAAGACAGATGCAGACATATCCCCGAGTTTAAAACCAGACAGCCCACATAAAAACTTGAAGCGTTTCCCAAGCAGCAATGCGAAAAACAGCAACAGCATGTCTCCGATCATTTCATCAGCCAATTCCCCAGCGCTGGTGAAGGGCAGTCCGGTCTCCCACAAGCAATTCAACAAGCTGAGATCAGACAGCGATGCCTCGTTCCTGAGCATCAATGACTCAGTGTCATCCAAAAGAAACACACTCCTCAGCACACAACGGAAAAGAACGGATACCTTTGGGACCTCGTTCCAGGAAGATACACTGATAGAGGAAGGGAACAACTCCAAGGACACGATCGTGAAAAATGCGGAGGAAACCACCATACCAGACGACGTGGCGTTCATCAAGCCACTGATCAAGAGATCCAACAGACTGAGATCAAAGTCGTTTGGGAACATGTTCCAGGAGGCCCAGGTGGGGCCTAAGTCCTTTGAGAAGGTCAAGAAGCTTGGCCAGGGAGACGTCGGCAAGGTCTACCTCGTAAGGGAGAAGAAAACAGACAGGTTGTATGCCCTGAAGATATACGACAAAAAAGAGATGATCAAGAGAAAAAAGTCGAAGAGAATCATCACCGAACAGGAGATTCTGGCCTCAGTCAACCACCCGTTCATTGTAACACTATACCACTCCTTCCAGACAGAAGACTTCCTGTACTTGTGCATGGAGTACTGTGTTGGCGGTGAGTTCTTCCGCGCCCTGCAGACGAGAAAGACCAAGAACCTCGCCGAGGAAGACGCCAAGTTCTACGCATGCGAAGTGCTGGCTGCGTTGGAATACCTGCACATGATGGGATTCATTTATAGAGACCTGAAGCCAGAGAACATCCTGCTCCACCAGTCCGGCCACATCATGCTGAGCGACTTTGACCTCTCGATATCAACTACGTCAAACAGACACTTCAGCTCACAAAAGCAGCTGGTCAATCTGCCCGGGGTGAACATGGATTCAGGACTGGGGCGAGGGGTGTCCTGTGGATACCAAGTCCTCGATGTCTGGGTTCAGAACGAATAGCTTTGTGGGGACTGAGGAGTACCTCGCCCCGGAAGTCATCAAGTCCAACGGACACACGGTCGCCATAGACTGGTGGACCTTTGGGATTCTTCTCTATGAAATGATTTATGGGTTCACGCCTTTCAAGGGGAAGAGCACGAACGAGACTTTCAAGAACATTCTGAAAAACGATCCTGAGTTCCCAGCAGGAGTGACGGTGTCGAATAACTGCAAAAGCCTAATAAAAAAGCTGCTCACAAAGAGAGAAACCAAGAGACTCGGGAGCAAGCTTGGTGCGGATGATGTGAAGAAACACTCGTGGTTCAAAAAAGTCAAGTGGTCCTTGTTGACCAACCAGGAGCCGCCATTGATTCCGATCTTCAACAGGGACGGGAGTCTTGAGAAGATCAAGCTGAAGTCGAAGAAACCGTTTGATGACGGCAAGGAGGAGAGCACCGAGGAGGGCAATGCGCCGAAGAGATCCATTGACAAGGAACTCACGATGTTTGACGAGCCTGTGCAGTTTGACGAGACGATGACTGAGGACGACCCATTCAAGAACTTCAACTCGATGTCGCTGACCTCCGAAAACGAGAAGATGAAGCTCATCCAGTCGGAGCCGCTCCTGTTTAATTCCCTGGAGGAGAACCTCACCATGGGCAAGCTCAGCTATAGCATAAACGAAAACCGGTCGAGAACGAACTCGCACATCTCCTTCTTCAAGCGTGGGCTATGATTAGTTTGTTTTATATATCATCCAGCAATTCCCTGAGGACACTTGTGTCTTCAGTGTTCACGAACTTTTCGAACTTCTTTTTCAATCTTTTGGTTTCCAGACTCGCCCTGACGGCTTCTATGCTGTCCACTACATCGTCTTCGAACCCGCATATCCTGGCCAGCTCCACTCCCAGGGACTTTCCAATCCCTCTCTCGAGTTTGAATGTCGGGATCGAAACACTGTGTCCGTCGCTGCTCACTGTGCAGAACCCCATCTTGTACACCTCTACTGCACCCCCATCTTTTAAACCCCGCACAATGTCGTGGTAATGCGTTATGAACATCACAACCCCCTTTCTCGCCCCTCTTTCGGCCAGGTCCTCCAGAAACGCATAAGTCAGACTCGCCCCGTCCTTGTGGCTAGTCCCCCGACCTATCTCATCCAGCAACACCAACGACCGCGGACCCATCTGTTCCGAAATGGCCTTGTACTCGAGCATTTCGTTCAGGAACGTCGACTTTGCCTGCACGATGGAGTCTGTGGATCCGGTCCTGATCTCAAAAGACGTGAACACGGACTGCACGTGCGAGCGACAGGGGGTGTTGCAGCCAAGCTGGGCAAGAATGCACAGGTACGCCACGTTCTTGATGATGGTTGTCTTTCCGCCCGCGTTTGGGCCTGTGAGTACAAACACCCTGTGGGAAGACAGGGAGATCGTGTTGGGGATGTCCTGCATAGCGGGGCCAAGCATTGGGTTGCACGCCTCGTCAAGGGCCACAACCCCAGCATCGGGGGTGAACACGGGTGTGCACCCAAAGTGGCTCGTCGAAAGGCCCAGGCAGCACAGAGAGTCGATGCAGGCCAGACAGTCGATGAGCGCGGATACTTTGTTGTGGTCGACATTCAGCCTGTTCAGGAAGTAGCGGTACTCGGCATCGCACACCTGCAGGAGCTCCGTCTGTCGAGCGTCATATTCCTCCCCCAGAGAAAAGCTCTCAGGGGCTCGGTATATGTTCTTCCTGAATGCAGTTTTCTTGTATGTGTGCTCCAAGAATACCCAGTCCACGGGCAAGACCCCTGGCCTCCGGTTGATCTGACGATGATGTCGAACCCGTCTTCGTGGAAGGTCAGGTACGGTTTTCCTGTGGTTGTTCTGTATGACTCCAGCAAGACTTTCTTTTTCTCTTCCAGCAAGGCTGATTTCCCGTTCGATCCGGCTTATGTTGTCGGAGTGGTCGTACTCCGTCAAAATGAAGAATCGTCTTATGGAGGTTTCCAGGTCTTTTGAGAACACAGCTTCCCGGTCAATGAACGCCAGCAGCTTGTGTATGCTGATCCCTCGGAGAAGTTCATCAATCTGGATGAATAGCTGTTTCAGCAGTTCGGGTGTGTTCCTGCTGTACTCGTTTTGATCTTTTGGCATCTTTATCTTTGATATGTAGTCCGCATGTGCTATGAACGTGTCTCTCAGACTGCTTAGTGCTGACAGGTAGAAGTATACGTCCTTCCTGTCTATGGCGCACTTGGGATTGAGCTTAATCTTGGCGGCTGTTTTGGCAATGTTTCTGAAGTTTCTGTTCTCAAAGAACTTTTTCAGGGCATTCAGCAAAATTGGGTAATGTCTGTGCTTACCAAGAAAGGTAATAGTCTCATTCCTGAGTTTGATTTCCTCAATGCTGGTCAGAGGCTCTCTGATCCACATGGCGAGCTTGTCTTTTCCGTAGCTGGTCATTATGTTTTTGTTGTTGAGCAATCCCCAAAACGTGCTATCACTTCCCGTGGTGACGTGGTTGCTAAAGAAATTTAGGTGCTGGATTATGTTTTTAGACAGGCTGCATTTTTTGTTATAGTTGATATGACTCCGATTGTCATAATTTGCCTGAAGGCTATGCTCCAGGTTATAGTCTTTTAGGTAACTATACAAGAGTTGGTATTCTTCTGGAAACTGTTGATTCTCCTCATCTCTCACATTTTGCTTGTATACTCTGATTCTTGCGTCTACTGTGTTTAAAGAAGCCATTAGAGAATCAGGCGCCTCTTTATTTGTCACCACTTCAATGGTTTGAAATTTGAACACTGTATCTAAAAACTTCGCTTTTAAGTAGCTCTCATCAAATTTGTCTTCATTGGTTATGATTTCATTGCTAACTATGCAACTCTTCAGATCAAACCCTAAGAAACAGACTCTTTTCAGTATCTTGTTTTGGTAATCGAAGTAAATACTCAGTATGGTACTGTTTTCAATTTCCAAAATCGGGCTTGTCCCATATACATCATCGCTCATGGTTGTGTTTATGTAGTTAAACGTGGTCAAACTATATGTTCCCTCGATAAACCTGCTCATATCACCTGTCGAAGTGTTTGCCGATTGCTTGTACAGCAACACCTTCTGGTTCTGCGCCACAAGCTTGATCAAGCATGCATCAAGGCTTTTGGAGTTCAGTGAGCAGAACGCAAACCTCTGTGCAGGTTTCTTTTGTTTCCCATTGGTCTTGGGTACTTTGTGGTCTTCGTGGTAAAAGCTCTTTCGCCCGGCAGCGAACTTGTATCCCAGGATCCTCGATGCTATTCGTGCGTCTTCGCAGTAGAACTTGTGGTTGTAGCCGAACTCCACGAGAATCAACTCCTGGGGGTGCTTGAGTTTAAGCTCTAAGATTTCTGCTTCAAAAGGGGTTAAAGTGAAGGGTACTTCAAGCTTCCTTTTGGCTGGTTTATTGTCTGAAGCTGTTTCCTCATTTTTTGCAACTTTTGTCTTGAAGTATGGGCTAGTTTTCGGCATTGGCTTCCTCACCACATCCAAACCAGCATTCATTGAATAAATATATTGAAAAAAAAGCTTTGGGGTTATTACTTTTAAGTTGAAATATTTTACAAAGTTATTAGTTAAAAGTCTGTCCTAACAATTATATGAAGTAATGAGCAAAGTGCTTGATATTCTTTATTTTTTTCCATGTTTTATGAAAAGCCGCTGGAGATGAGCTCCATATCACGTGCATTTCCATCTTCTTCTGGAATTTTTTTTAAAAAGGCAAAATAGTTTCTATAATTTTTCTTATATATAAAACAAATAATTATCATTAAGACAAGTGTGGTGGAAGCAGTAAGTTTGGGATACCGTTTTTGATTAGGTAGACATGCTCGCAGGAGTCGCACTTCATGGATCCGTTGACGATTTCTGTGTTGATCAGCAAGTTGAAGAGCTGCTTCAAGATCAGTCTTTCGTTGTCGTTCAGAGATAGCAAAGAGTCTTGGGTGAGAACAGGCTTGTTTGGAGGGAGGTCGTTGTTTCCAAGGTCTGCGCATACCTTCAACAATGCTTCCCAGTCGATTTTATCCAGAATGCCGACTAGGAACTGGTATGACTTTTCAATGATGGCCTCGTCGTCTTCGTAGTTAAGCTCCAGTTGGGATTGGTTGTCGTATCTTAGAGGGAAGGAGGCCATGTTTGAGTCGCAAGCCTTGACAGAGCACTTGATGAAGTTTGTAGTTAGTAGTTTCATTATATATATGTGTGTGTGTAATAACAAAACAGTATGTTTGGTGTTGTGTATGGGTATGTTTATTTGTTTCTGATAAATATCATTTCTAATATAAGAATCAGTAATAGTAATATTTAAAAAAAAAAGAAATTCTGAAAAAAGAGATGGGGGGTTTTTTGTTTGGTAAAAGAAAAAATATATATAGTGTAGCTGTTAGTGTTATCTTAATGGGTTAAAACAGATTAGTGTGTTCGGGTAATGTTATTGTTTGTTTTATTTTGGGTAATAGTTATTAGAGTGTTTTGTGTCGGGTAAGTATCAATAGTGTTGTTATATCCGTATGATTAAATAGATTACTTACCCGCATTTCTTATTATTTCTTTACCTAAAACAGACACATGCTATTTGCTTTAGCCCCCCAATGAAGTATTTTTCTACTCTCTCTTTTTTTTATTTACTTAGCACACTAAAAAAAAACAGCTGTAACTCTTCTTTTTTTTTGGTGGGAAAAGGGCACATATTTTAGTCAGAAACATCAAGGCAAAAAAAAAAAAAAAAGGAGAAAATTTTTTTTTTCCAATGGGAGAATATTTTCATTAGGAAAATATGTATACACACATTCTCTCTTTATACCATTACACTTATACTGAACATTATAAAGGTTAATGTTTATATTTATATAACACACCCCTTTTTATATATTTACTATTAAAAACATAATACAAACACCAACTAATAACTACACACAGAAAAGAAAAATGTCTGGCTTCTTTGGCTTTGATCCAATGGACGCTTCAACAAACACAAACACAGTGAAGATTATCAACGAAGAAGACTACGATCTCGTCAACAATGAAACCTTTGGAAACGTGGACCCTCAAATGAACATGTACGACTACGGATACAACACCCACGAGTCCACCCAGCAAACAAGCGTGTCATACAACGACTACATCAACAAGCAGAAGGAGCTCTCAATCACCCCTGAATTCAACCAGGTCGAGCAGTACTACCATACCCAGCAAGAACAACCCACTTACAGCCACATAGATGCCAACATGGGTATCCAGCAACCATCCAACTACTTCAACCAAAACCAAATGTTGCAGAATAACTCTCCAGGCATCCAGAACAACATGCCATACGGTACTCAAGGTAATATGAATGGAGCCATGAATGGGAACATGAACATGAACAGCGGTATGCCAAACATGAATGGTGGTATGTCTAACAACATGAGCAGTAATTTGCCTACCAGCATGCCGAATAACATGCCTAACATGAACGGTAGCATACCTAACAACATGCCTAACAACATGAACGTTAATGTGCCTAACAGCATGAACAATACTGTGCCTAACAATACAGTACCTAACAGCATGCCCAACAACATGCCTAACATGAACGGCAACTTCCCAATGCCATTTATGCCAAACAACTTCATGAACATGAACCAAAACAAGCAGATGCCAGGCAACATGATGATGCCACCAATGACCCCGCAGATGCAGCAGCAATTCCAGCAGTTCCAGCAGATGATGCAGCAGGGCCAAATCCCACCAAACATGTTCATGCCCCCAAACATGAACGGCATGCAGTACCCACCTCCAAACACCAGCCACGCGGAGATGCCAAGAATGAAGGAGCCATCCAGCGAGCAAATAGACAGCAGCATTCCTGAAGACACTCAAAAGAAACCTGTCAAGAACAGTCTGCCAACTCTGGATGAGATATCGAAGTCAGGACTCACCAAGAAGCAGATGAACCAGAAGCTGCAACAACACCAGCAGCAAGTGGACGAGCAAAACAAGATGAACGTTGACTACCAGAAGATGGTCTCCATTGTCAACAACACAAACAACAAGAACTACTACAAGAAGGGCAACCTGAACAGCAACGCAAACCTTACTCCCGAAGAGAACAAAATCAGACAGAGAAAAGTAGAGAGGATCTTGTGCCACCACGGGCTGATGACATACAGAGACAAGGACTTCTTGACCAGACTGCAGCTGTCCAGAATCGTTGACCAGGACCCACTGGAAAGCGACTTCTACTACCAGTTCTTCAAGATCATGAAGTCCACCTCCGTAGCCGGCGCCAACCATGGCCTGGACTCTGGAATGAACGAGAAAGACGCCATTGCAAAGGCATACCTCGACATTTCAGGCCACAGGCTAGGTGGTAAAAAGAGAAACGTCTCTCTGGCCTTGCAGAAGATGCAGAGTCAGGTTATCGCTGCAGTCAGCGTTGCCAAGGAAAGATCCGGGTCCACTGTTGTGAATCCAAGAAAGAGGATCCTATTGGACGAAGAACAGAAGAAGATCGATGATGACCTGAACGATGTGATGACCAAGATGGTCTTGGAAAACGAAAACGACGTTCAAGAAAATGTAGTTTATACCCCAGCCGAGGCTTTGGAAAGAAGCAAGATGCTTGCAGAGTCCGTCTACGACATTGTGCTGGAATTGGAAAACAACTTGAGAAACAATGTGGACTTGGACAAGAAGGAGTTCTTGAAGATGCTGCTGCACAACTCAGACCAGGACTTGATTCTGTTCTTGTCCCTGAACAAGTCCCTGAAGCTTCTGCCAAGAATGTTCAACTTCTTGGAGTTTGAGGAAAAGCTTGAATTTGTCAACAGAGTGTTCAAGCTGTTGACTTCGCTGGATATCATCAAGGAGTCGTCGTACTTGAATGCCGACATGGACCCAAGAGAGAAGAAGTTCACCAAGCAAAACTGCCAGGACTTCCAAAAGATCTTCCTGAAGCTGGCCTGCTCGATGTTATCGCAGTGCACTCTGCAGCAAATCATCCAGCTGACCCAGAGCACATGCATGAACAACCTGATCATGCTGTGCACCACCAAGATTGGTTTGAACCTGATAACTGTTCTGATCAACAGAACCGTTCTGTTCAAAAACGAGCTCACCATGAGTGGCTGGGACAGTGTTTACGAGTACTTGTTCAACAGCCTGAAGACGCACCTGACCCAGTGCTTCCCACCAAACACCAACTCCAAGGAGGACACCTACATCTGGCAGTTCTTTGCCTCTTTGGCAATGGCTGGAAGACTGGACCACCAAAGAATCATCATTGACGAGATCAGAGACTTCATCTTCCATGCGATTGATGTTGCCGAAAGAGACGTCACCACGACTGAGGACCTGAAGATAAAGATCTACCAGAATTTGAATTTGTTCTTCAACGTGATGGGTTTGGTGTGCAGAAACGGTGAAATCACAGAGTTGTAGATCACAGGCGTATATACATTTCTGGGAATTGCTTATCTCCAAAAAAACAAATGGGCCCAAAAGCTCCCCGTATAGAGAAACCGCATTTGTCCCCCTATTTTACAGATAATGCTCCCTTCCCTCTTTTTTTTTTTTTCCTTAACATAAATAATTTAAACACACTCAGATATCAACACTTTTTTTGGGATCATCACTTTCGATGTGCAAAACCATAGCAATAAAACAATGAATCTAGACCACTTCAAGAACAACCACTCAGACAAGCAGGATGACGTGAGCTCTAACAAGTCAAACATGAGCCAGGACTTCTTCAAGAAGAACCAGAGGCTCAAGGACAAGCTGAACGTGTCCAACTACAACAGCAACATCCTCAAGGAGTCGCTTGCTGCCAAGGACTTAGACTCGCGCAGCAGCTCCGTCAGACAGACACACCCCCACCCACCAGCCTCTTCCTCCATCAAGGCCGACGTATCCATCTCCTCGCGTGAGGCTCTGCACGATCTGGGGCTTCCGCCTCGGGAGGACGACCCTTTGGACCTCACCCGGAGAAAGGCCCACACTCTAGGCGACCCGAACGAGACCTTCTCAAACGCATCCATGGTGGCCAACTACGGCGACCTTGACCTGAACCCGATCAACGGCATAGCGCGTCCCAACCTGAGTGTTCCGCCATCCCTGCAGCCGAAGAACCAGGGTCCGATCTTTGATCCATACGGCACAAGGGAGAACAGCCACGTCCACCTGGGTCCGAACGGGGGGATGATCTTTGATCCGTTCAAGAATAAGAAAGACAGCGAGCCAAAGCCAGGATACAGCGGATACCCGGGGGCGAAGTACGACAACCCGTTTGGGAACGTTGGTCTGGGGAAGGGCTGGGGGGACAACAGCAGCAACGGATTCTTTTAGCCCACGGGGGTTTGGTTTATGAGCATGTGAGTATTAGCGGGAACTAGGCCTGGGCTTGTACTGTGACAGTGATATAAGAAAAGGACATGCATAGTTTAGGATGAGCGGCTGAGATATAAGTGTGCAAGGAATCGGTAGATGTCAGTTCAAAGAGAAAGTAAACTATTTTGTGCCAAGTATCACATTGGAACGATACAGGTCAGTCAGCTGGCACTATACTATCAAATAGGAACAACGAAAAAAGAAAAATAGTCTCAGGAATCAATATAGGACATTGCATATCACAATGGGAGATATATAATAGCTGTAAATTCACGTATAACTCTAAACACGAACAACTCTACTAACTCTGATGTATAGTAAACACTCGCCTCCGTAAGAACTGACAATCTCCGAGTCTCTTTTCCAGCACACTGCGTTGCTATTCTAGCTGCTGTTTCCTCTGCAGCTAGTTCCCGGAGTAGGAGTACACAGCAATCGTCTGGCCGTTGTTTCTGTACACATATATCCTGACCGGACCCTGCTCGATCAGCGCAAAGTTGTCTTCAACCTCAACGTCGTTCAGCTGGTCGATCTCCTCAAGGTTTTTCGATCTCTCCACACCAATGCCGGAGCAGTTGACTATCTTTTTGTTCTCGTCAAAGGCGATGTGTCCAATGGCGTGTGGTATTAGCTTTGTTAGGTCGATTTGTTGCAGATCTACAGACATGTGTTGTTTTTGGGGGTGGTTTTTGGTGTTATCTGTTGAAACATCCCTGATTTCGGATAAATTGAGTAAATGGTCCGAAAAGAATGGGGGAGCCGGTCCGGACAAAGGCAGGGTAAGTCCTGTCTCTTTTCCCCAAAACGCACATTTCCTCTTTCGGGGGGCAACTCCCCCGCCTTTGTAATCAATATTATTTTTTTGGACAGTATTCCACAACATCTTGAATCTGTCACGCGAAGCCATACACAGCACCCCCCAGGATAAGATGGTTCAGCTGGAAACCTTCCTTAACTTTTTATACTCATCCTGTTGGACTGTGTCCCCGTACATCCCGATTCTCCAGAAGAAGGTTTCTGGCCTGTCGTTTGACTTCCTGATCCTGAATGAAGTCGGGTACACCGCGATTTTTGTTTCAATGCTTCTCCAGTACTTCTTCATGGACACCGGGATTGGTCTCTTTGACCTTTTGTATGCCTTGAACGGCATAGCACTGAACACAGTCAACGTGTTCATCAAGCTGTATAGAGTCAGCCCAGTCATGGACCGGTACCACCTCCCATACAGCGCAGCGATCCTCACGGAAAAGCCACAGCTCAGCGGAAAGGGCAAGATCATCCACAACAAAATGACCAAGTTCTACTTCAGAATAGTCTTCTTCACTGTGGTGCTGATGGCTGTCTTCATGGTCGCATGGCTGCTAAGGCTGGTGGATATCAAGGTTCTCACAACGTTCCTGTCAACGGTCAAGATGTGCATGTCCTTCATCAAGAACTTCCCGCAGATAAAGCAAAATACGAAACAGGACATGAGGAAGACCTTCCCCATCCTGCAGACCTGCTTCGATGTGACAGGGTGCTTTGCATTGATGGTCTACACCTTCAAAATAGGGTTCAACTTCTCAAAGTTTTCGATCACGGTGGTAACAATGACCTTCATGTCCATATACATATACCAGTACTTGAAGGCTTCAAAAATGATACATAAACCAACTATATATTAAAACTCATATGCTCTCTTGATCACATGCACGCCCTTGATGGCATCCTCATCCACAAACCACGACACCTTCTTCAAAGCCCCCTCGTTCACCAACGAGCTCGGAAGCGACAGCTCAGGCATCTCCATGATCTTCTCCATGATGGGCTGCTTCATGGACCCCTCAACAACGAACGAGATGTGGGATGCATTGCAGATAACAGGTATGGTCAACGATACTCTCTCCTTCACCCCAACAGGCGAGTCGGTGATGGGGATCACCCACTTGGAGTCCTCCCTTAGTTCCTTTCTGTTTGGGAACAAGGAGCCTATGTGACCATCCGGAGCAACACCCAAGAGAATCAAGTCGAAGCACGGCCACTTCACAGCATTCTTCGACGCAAACTTATTTATCAAGCACATCTCATAGTTTTCCGCACATGTCTGAGCACCCTCAAAAATCAATGACTCATCGATGTGGTACACCTTTGGTTTCCCGAACTTCTCAGTGTCTATTTGCGAAAAGATCTTTCTCTTTGAGTTCCCATAGTTGGACTCCGGGTCCTGGAAGGGAACCAATCTCTCGTCCAACAAGAAGATCTCCCACTTGGCCCAGAATATGTCCTCCTGTCTCTCCAGCAACCCGTGCTTCAAGATGTCAAGCAAGGAGCCCCCGGAGATGCCAACCTTGAATATCTTTTTCACCTTGGTGAGCTTCTGCTTAGACGAGCTTGCGTCTGCGTTATCTGCATTGAGGTTGCCGGGAATGGCCGTTATGGAGTTTCTCTTCTGGGTATGGAGAGATGACCCGCTCAATGAGCTGATGCTGGAGATGGAGTTTTTTCTCTTTGATGTGTACTTGTTCTCCTCCAAGTACTCGAGCTTCTGTTCCCTGGACATTGAACTGAGCTCCTCGGGGGTTAGGGTATCAAAGAATATTTCGTTCTGCTGCTTGATGACATGGTCAGCAACAGCGTATGATATGTCGTGTATGTTGTTTCCAAAGGTATAGACCTTAGGTATGTAGGTTGTCATTATGGTTTGACAGCCTTTTATTTCTGCTTTTCTGTTGTTGTAAGTGTCTTATCTTGACTAATTGCTGTGATAATAAAAAAAAAGTATTGAAAAAAAAAAAAGTAAGGTGGTATATACAAGGATAACGCCCCCCAGGGGCACCGTGAGTTTGTGCCACAGGGAAAGACGGAAATCAACTGTTTTTTTTTTTTTTTGAAGGGATTTACGTGGAGTTTATAGGAACTGCCCAAAACACGTAATCTTATCTCTTTTATTGAACTCAGAATATCTGGACTGCACTCTCTAGCTTTACCTTCATCTCCTCGTACTCCCCCTCAAGATCAGACAGCACAGTGATGGCCCCTCCTGCGCCTAGTCGCCACACCCTGTTGTCGTTGCTGAACAAACACCTGATGTTCACACTCCAGTCACCCTTCATGTTCAAGCTGTAGAAGCCTGTCACCCCGGAGTAGATTCCCCTCTCGTTTGTGTCTTTTTTTTCTATCTCCTGCTGCAAAAGCTCAACCGACTTGATCTTCGGGGCTCCTGTCATTGACCCCGGAGGCAGGCTGGACTTCAGAATATCCAGCCCGCCCAAGGCCTTGTTCAGGGCCGTCTTACCCTTGATCACAGACACTAGCTGATAAACCGTCTCGTACTCCTCAACAGTCATCAAAGAGTCAATCTCCACCTTGTCAAGCAACTTGTACAGGTCGTTTCTTATCAAGTCAACAATCATCAAGTTCTCCCCGAATTCCTTAGGGGTCTTCAGGATCGACTCGGCCTTTTCAAACGTCATATCAGGGTCTTTTTTCTTGCTCACTGTCCCTTTGATAGGTCTCAGTTCCACACACTCCAAGTCCTTGTCCCACTTGATGAATCTCTCAGGCGAGGTGGATAGCAGGTTCACCTTGATGCTTGGGAAGCTCATGTACGAGGAGAATGGTGCTGGGTTCATGTTGGATAGCTTACAGAATAACACAAACGGATCAATTTCTTCCTTTAGAGTAACCTGGCATTGGCAAGTCAGACACAGCTCATAGGAGTCACCCCTGTTCAAGTACTTTTGACATAAATCGTACTGTTCCTTGTATGACTCCAAATCCGTGGTTTTGAATGACTCAATGGGGAAGACTGTTGATTTGCTTCTTAGTGACAGACCTTGGTCCTGCTTGACATTGATGATGTTCTTTTCCAGGAAATCAACATTTTCACTCGTCCACAGCATATCCTCCTCGTCCTCGTATATGTCTATGAAGTAAAAGTCATTTTCAAAGTGATCCCACACTAAAGTGTGTTGAACCTCAGCAAATATGGCATTGATGTTGTTCTCATAGTCGTTGGACTTAAATTCAGGCACATCATCGCCCATTTCGTAGTTCAAGATACCCAAGTACCCACCAACAAAAGGCAGGTACTCGAAATCTCTAATGGTGTCTTTGTCAACCACCAGATTGTGTTTCCACTGGACCATCTGGTTTTCTATAAATTTGTAGTAGTCTGCTCTACTTTGCTTCTGTTTGATCAGTTCAGAGTCTGCTTTGGCTTTCCCCCATGAATTCTTAATAATGGTCTTTTCATTGATGTCATAACAGAACAGATCTGAGGATTTGTTAGGAACACCGAATATGGAAAACTCACCCCTGTGCTTTTGCTTGACAAGGGACCCCAACATCAGGCAATTCCTATACGTGTTCTTGAAATGGTTTATCAAGTTAAGGTGCAGATTCAAAATATCACTCATTCCTGCAGAATGAACCTTTTTGATGCTTATTCTGCTTTTTTTGGAGTCTTCAACTGTCAATCCATGTTTTAAAAATTCAAACTTCTCATCAACACCCTCTAACAACTTCATTTCTCTGTCTGTGCCCTTGACCAGTTCGTATTGAGGCATTACTATTTCCCTGATGTAGCTCTTCATCATGTCTTTGCCGTGGTTGGAGCAGCATGATTCCAAGTGGTACTGAACACCCATTATGTTGGTATCTTTGATCATACCGGCCATCAAAATCTCTGGCTTGTTCGCATCCACGCTCCCTGTATTGTAGTCTATATTCTTGGCATAGGCAAATGGAACCACTGTGGACTCAGAAGTGCTGTTTATGTCATAGTAGATAGAATGGTATCTGGTTCCCAAGTACTCGCAGTTCTTTTCATTGTACAAAACATCCATTTTCTTCAAAGAATCGCCATCGTAACCTTCAGTGTTGGAAACCACTTCGATGTTACCGATTTGTCCGTGAACGGGCTTTTCCAGGTATGAGATTTTGTTACTGGAAGATTCTGAGTCCAGGTGATAGCACATGGTTTGGAAACCTAGGCAAATACCAAAAATAGGCAAGTTTCTGTACAGGGAAATGTTCTTGCTGATGTACTGGTACAGATTGTAAATCACACCAGTGTCTTCCTTTGAAGTTGGAGATCCCGGACCAGGGCCAATGACTATGAAATCATAGAAGTCTGCAATTCTTTTCAAGCTTTCATCGGTGAGTTCGGATGTGTCGTTTTTTCTATAGTAATCGTTTTGGATATGTGTGATGTGGTAATCTACGGATTCGGTGTCCATAAACGTCTTTGAAAGTCTCATTCAACGATTCCTTCAAAAGGGATGTAACATTGTACGCAAAGGAGTCATAGGAGTCTATGTACAACACCTGCAGCATAGTAAGAAATAAAGGAAAATGTTGCTGTTGGGGGTTGATTTCTGCTCTTTTTGTAAAGAAGTTCATCTCTTGAAATTATGGCGCTAAGGAGGGAAAAAATGGTGGAAAAAAAAAAAGGATAAGGCCGTTTGGCAGTTTGAAAAAAAAAAAATATTACAACAGTGGAAATAGGTAATTAAAATCCGAAATTAAGGTCTCTGCAGCTATAAGGCTTAATATAGCCCTTATAAAAAGTACTCGACGTGTCTCTGCTTGCTGTTTGTCTTTTGATATTGATCCGAAAAGATATCAATAGGAAAGTCTTCTACCGCAGCCTGGTTCCAAATGACTGGCGCTATGTCCACACCCAGGTTGTCCAGATCTTCATCGCTCATGGACACGCCTGAGCTTACACTGTTTCGTCTCTTAACAGCACTTTCTTGTTTCGTATCCGAGCCTTGACTCTTGGCCTTGCCTTTTTTGTTCTTTTTAGAGCTACCTTTCGATGCAAAGGTGGTCACGCCTCCGTTTTCAACCTCTTTTTGTAAGTCTTCCTCGGTTAAAACAATGTGGTCGTTTTCCTCAGAGTCAGAGTCAGACTCGCTGTCATCTTCTTCGGTCTCGTCGTCTTCATCTTCGTAATCTTCGTAAAAGTAGCTGTCCTCTTCCTCCTCAACTTGCGTGAAGTAGCTAGGATTCAACATCAATACTCTCTTGTCACTTTCTAGTTTGTAATTGTTATCCGCTTCAAATACGTTGTAGAAGTACTTATCGACGCCATTGATTTCAACTATAACAGCCTTGTTACCGCATCTGTAGCAGTAATTCGGAGCACTCCAAACAGTCGTCAGCAACCCATCAAACAAGTCTAGAACACCCTCCTGGCATAGCTGATGCGCTCTAAAAATTTTCTTTATTTTATTTCTTTGGCAGAAAACTTCAACTATCTTTTGGGAAAAAATGTATCCTGCTCCTCTGGAGCTTATTTCAAAGTTTTCATCTCCGCCACTTATAGACTGTCCATGCATAAATGCTCTGCTGGATTTTCTGTTTATATTCTTGGTCTCAGCCCATCTACTCCCGGTTCCATTGCCGAATATGGAAGGCGTTGTGCCCATGGAGGTGTCAGGATCAGACCATACCAAATCAGCCATGGGACCATCATGAGGAATCTCTTTGAATCTATCAATCAAGTTGATTTGGTCTATGTATTGAATATTAGGAGATAACCCACCATGAACACAGAATATTTCATCATCAACCAAGGCACATAGAGAGAGATAATCAAACACAGAAGCTATGTTTTGGTATACACCACGTCCTAGTTCTCGTCTCTCCGTGCCAGATTCATCAGTCCCTTCTGCGTCTAGCTGGAGTTCTTGCAATTGTGCACTCAAATCGTGCTTCTTGGATACAAAGTTATCTATAAGATTTGACCACTTGGAGTTAAGTTTGTCTTCGTATTCCTCATATTTTGTGAGAACCTCCATGTGAAACCCATAACTCTGTGTTATTTGCCTTGATTCATGGTTGCCTCTGAGCAAATGAATTCTGTGGGGGTATCTTAGCTTCAGCACAAAGAGCAGCATGATCGTTTCCAATGAGTACAGCCCTCTGTCAACGTAGTCACCCAAGAACAGGTAGTTTGTATCTGGAATCCTGCCCCCTATTTTATCAAAGATCATCTTCAAATCATGGAACTGGCCGTGTATGTCCCCCACAACCGTTATGGGGCTCTTGAGTATTAGCACATTTGGGTCTTGTATAAGCAATTCCTTCAGAGCATTGCATATGTACTCAACTGTGATTGGAGGAAGAATCTTCCCCTCGTAAAGGAAATCTAAGCACTCGTCAAGATCAACTTCCATAACAAAGCCATCTGACATGGTAATAGCTCTTTGTTTGTTGGTGTTTGCAAATGTTTGTTTCACGTGTTTGGCAAGCCGTGTGTTTATGATCCTGGGCCCTACCTTTTTTTTTTTTTCCTTTTGCTTGAAAATTTTTCTGGATTCAGCTTCGGTGTAAGAAAAAAAAAAACAAATGGAAAGCGCAATCCGCTGCGTATCAAACACATTGTGTAGACACGATAATCTGGAACTCGCCCTTTACATTTCATGCTGAGCTTCTTCTTTAGAGCTTAATGTATGCTAAACAACCCCAAAATATACTCGGAATTATTACAAGGGCATGTTTGATCAAAATAGCAATGCTTCTAGTAACGGTAATCTAGCTAGACACGGGTCTATCGATAGTAGAATCTCTTCTATAGAGGAAGAAACACACAATAACTTTACTACTTCTGAGCTTTTATCTCTAAAACACGCCCTACAAGTTCAAAACAATAGCAATTTGAATGCAAACAATTTAACTTCATTGAATAATAGCAATATGAATCCTATTTCATCTTCAAATGTGGGAAGAAGATCTAGATCAAGCTCCTTTTATACTGCCCCAAGCCAGTATCATAACAACAATAGCTTGAATAACCTAACAAGCCATGACCTAAAAACATCACCTAGTATGGAAAATGCTCCTAGAAGCGCGGAAATAAACAACGGCTCATTGTACGGTGTAATTTCATCTCCTAATAGTACTAAGAGCATCACACAAGCTTCGCAGATTATAAACGAACTGCTGAATTCAAGTCAAAATTCAAATATACTACAAACCCAGCAGTTTAACCCTCCAAATACATCAAACACACAGAAACCTCTACTCAACCAATCTGTTTCTAACTCTGCTGTTGAAACGAGTTGCTCAAGTCTGAATTTTCCCTCTGAGAAAAGCAAGTCAACTGGATCTGTGTCTGTTCAAAAACCCCAACTGCAAAATATCATCACTTCTGAATCAGGGCTTAAAGCTATAAGTGAAAGCACGTCCACACATATAACACCTATTAATGTCGAGTTTTCCGACTCTAACTCGTCAAGAAGAAGCAGTCAAACTTCCATATTGATGATGGATAATCAATCAAGCGCTAACAACACCCTCAATCCAAATACTCCTATAGCTACAAACAATGGCAGCAACTTGAATCTGGATAGATCCAATTTCTTTTATAACATCGACAGCAATTACAAAGCCTTGAGATCTCCTACTGGTATGGGAAATAACGATGGCTTTTATTTTGCTCCAAAGCAATCATCTGAGTCTCCAAATGTTAACAAGTCTGACAAGTCAACAATCATTGCAAACAATAGTGTTGAAGGTAGTATAGAACCTAGTCATGGCTCCGGAAGTGCTTTAACATCCAGCAGACACAGCAGTGTATCTAATAGCTCCTTCCAAAGCTTTTCAAAGTCTAATATTACTACTCCTTCAGCAGCAAGACAGTATCAAACCCCGCAGTTTTTTATTTCTGGCAATAACAACTTGACCAAACAGGGATTGTCTCAGCAGTATTCAATAAACGAGAAGCAGTACTTGAAGAAGATTAAGCAAAATCAACAAGAAAATGACTATTACAACAAGAGAATCTTTGATTCTTCCGGAATAACTACATCTTCAGTTGATGACTATGATGGATCAGTTGCTCTTACGAAAACACCTTCGACATCTACATTTGACAATTTATCAAATTTATCAACTCCGGTGCTGTTCAACAAAAACAACAAAGAATCTTTCTTTGTAAAGACACCATCTATTTCTGGATCAGGAAGCCAGATTCCTGCTAGTTCAGGAAGTGCTCATAAGAAGAAGATTGAAAGACAGCCAGTGCTGATACAGCAAGATAGTTACTTCAATGAGGATTCATACTTTTCCAAAGATTCCGTAAAAATTAAAAGACAGCCATCTTTCAAAACAAATACTGTGACTAACCCTACCAAACCTAGTACCCAAGCAACTGTCCAAAAGATATCAGAAAAGGCCAAGAAACTGAAACTTGAAAATAAAATCGGCCACAAGGGCACTACTTTGAAGGACATGGAGGCCAAGTACAACAGGGAGTTGACCAAGCTGCAAAAGAACATGGGAAACCTAAATGCTTTTGATGGCCTTGCTTTGTTGGAAACATTGATCACCTCAGAAGATCAGGAGTACAAGGATAGATTGACCTGGCAGATGATGCTGACGAGGGTATTGACAGGTGATATTGTAACAAAAGAAAAGTCTAAGCTTGAAGAGCTGAAGGAAAATGCCTTGATCATTGGCACAGATGGGATCAACAGCGGTCTTTCTCAAAAAGACGATAACGGAAATGTCGACATAAACAAAAGAATTGATGTTTACACCAAGTTCAAGAGTGATTTATGGTTGGAACTAAAAGCATGGATGAATGGTCAGATTCTGCAAGAGCATGAGAAGACACTGGACATTTTAAGAAACTCAGTTGCTGATTATGTTTTCGAAGCACTTATGGAAAATGACATAACAGGCGTGTCTGAATTCAAAGATGAAGATGAGAAGTTCAACATTTATTTGGAAAAGATGAATTACAAGATAGAGAATTACGAAAAAGTTACTTCTTATTGGGCCAACCTTAAGGATATGCACCAAGACAAGCCATTAACCATATCTGAACCATTCCTCAAAAGAGTTCATTTGTTCCACTCTTGGGTCAATTGTTCAGATGCTATCAATAACGCCATAGATGTCATTTCAAGACATATTGAATATTTAGATGACGAGCGCACAGATTACAAGATAAAACCTGAATACATCGAGAATGTTGTGAAGGAAGAAAACATCCAAGAAATCTTCCAAAAGTTTTACAATCTGCAAACCGGATGTCTGTTCAAGTACACTTCCTGTTTGAAGGATTACGGTGACTTGGCCAAGGAATTGGGTGTACCTTCTGATAACAAGAGAATTCGCCATATTCTAACATACTCCTCTAGGCTAATCCAAGATATCATCACTTATAGAATCCAAGTTGCCAAGAACTTGGTCAATCCTACAATGATGATGCTAGACCAAATCATTGATGATCTTGTCTTATACATTAAAATATCCGCAGAAACCAAGGTTTGCTTGAAATTCATTCCTGTTATCAACATTGCCGATGTCATTGGGGATTTGGACAAATCAATAAAATTAGCCATCAACCATGTTTATGATATCGTTGTTTTAAAGCTTGAAGGTAGGGGTATGGGATTGTTTAGTTCTGCAAAGGATACAGATGAAATTTTGGAACAGTGGGAAATATTCAGGAACTTGGGTATTTTCCTTGGTGGTGACTATGGATACATAGTCGCTTTCATGTTCTCAAAGCTATTCCTACAATTGTGTATGAAGTTGCATGTTTTCAGTGTTATGAAACTGGAAACCATGCCAAAGTTCAAGAAAGAAAATGAGGCATCTGAATGGCTGAACAAAACCTTGGAAAACTTTGGAGGATTTGCTAGAAGATTCAGCAGGTTTTTTACTTCATTGTCTAACTCTGTCAGAAACCAATTGAATTTCAAAATCAAAAAACCTCAAAGTGAATTTGTTAATGATATGTTAACTAATGGGTATGTTTTAGTATACACCGGAGGTGATTTAGAAGATTTGGGATACTATTGCTTTGTTAGTGAAGAAATGCTGATCAAACACGATGGAAACGTCGAGAAAAAGGAAGTTTTGAATGCTCTAAATAACTACTATATCTGTAACGATCTGGTTCCTTCTATAGATATTAACAAGACTCTTCTCCTTTCAAGCGTATTGTATGAAGTAGATGCAAACAGCTCAACATCAGGTAGCCAAGACATACTAGATCCTGAAGACAACACAATTTGGGAATTTGAAACAAGTAATGGTATACCCTGCAAGAATTTGAAATTTGATTTCGAATCAGGTGACGTTTACCACATAATTGATGACAAGAAGATGCCTATCTTGGCGTACAATTCCTTGGACGGTGAACGTAGAGACTTGAAAGTTATTTCCAGGAAAGTTGTTGAGTACTTGAAGAATCATACTAACATATTACAGCAAATTAGCGAAAGCAAGAAACTCAATGCTAATGGATTGAACGCAAAGACTTCAACTGACTTTTACAAAAATATTGGTGTCGATTATGATGCTGATACTGGTTTGAAAATCTATGAAGCTGTTTTGAGAGGAACCGGACATGTTGTCCTATTGAAGCCTGATGAGCCTTTGTTGTGGGAGGGTAATGCTTTGTACTTGGAAACACCAATAAACTTGAACGAACTTTACTTGTTCAAGAAAACTTACTTTGAATCCAATACACATTTCAATAACAGCAATAACAACTCTGAAGACAAGATGGAAGCCTATGACGACAATGACGGGGTCTTTATTCCGCCTTCATTGAAAGAATGTAACTTCATAGTGTTCTCTGAATCAGCTCCGATAACCAATGATTACTTGCTTGACAAAATCATGTCACAATTTGGTCCAGACTCTCTAACATACGTCAACAAATCCACCTCAATCAACTTATTGGAAAAGCTTTTGAGAAAGACTTCTGTTGTTGGCTTCAATTTCCACGAATGCATTTTGACTTCGTTCTTAGAAGTTAAAAACAAAATCAACAAAAAGTTCAGGGGTCTGCAATCTTTAAACACTGGTTTCTTGTTTTGCAGAGAATTAATGAAAGATTTTTTGGCATTGAAAGAGAACTACATGGATCCCAAGTACACCAACAAATTGTTGATTTCATCTTTAAACAATGCCATTGGATGGGTCCAGTTCATTTGTTATGATTGTAAGCCAACAGACATGGAAACCTTCCGTTGGTGTGTTCCAGCAATGGAGTATGCCATGAGCATGACTGAGAATCAATATATTTTGATTTTGAGCTCGGAGCAATATGAAGCTCTGAAGAAATCTGTTTCTGGATGTATAGCCCTGTTAATCTCACACTTTGACGTTATGGGTGGTAGAGCAAGGGCTTTGGAAGAAAACAAATTCTTGATGGCTGCACAAAAGAAACTGTTGGGTAAGGAAATTTCCTTAGATGACTATGATGACGATACTCTGTTAGAAGTGAACTCTCAAATCAGAATGGATTCCATCAAGAGTTTGGAAAAACAACTAAGAAAGATCGACAAACAAAAGAAGAAAGTTGGTAAGGTTTTGAATGACTCCTACAGAGAAGACAAATACATTGCCAAATTAGCTTCCTCGTTATCAAACGTTACCATCAAATGGAGAAAGAAAGATTTTGTTGGTGGTGGTTCCTTTGGTGATGTCTTTTCGGCTATCAACCTGGATACCGGTGGTATTTTGGCTGTTAAGCAGATTAAGATTCAAAGAAGCAAAAATATGGAGAAGATTTTCCCAAGAATCAAAGATGAAATGACAGTCTTGGAAGTTCTGAATCACCCAAATGTTGTTCAATACTACGGTGTTGAGGTTCACAGAGACAAGGTCAACATTTTCATGGAATACTGTGAAGGTGGTTCATTGGCCTCTTTGCTAGAGCATGGAAGATTTGAAGATGAGGTAATCATTCAAGTATATTCCTTAGAGTTGTTGGAGGGTTTGGCTTACCTACACCAAAGTGGTGTAGTGCATAGAGACATCAAACCTGAAAATATCTTACTGGATCATACCGGTGTTGTTAAGTATGTCGACTTCGGTGCTGCTGAGTTGGTTACCAAACACGGAACTAAGAACTTAGGTACTAGATCAGTAATGCGTGACAACTCTAAGTCCATATCCTCAATGAATAAGTCCAAGAACAAAGACAACGACATGATGGGTACACCAATGTACATGGCCCCTGAAAACATCACAGGAAAAAAGAAGGGCCAGAGATTAGGGTCAGATGATATATGGTCTTTGGGTTGTGTTATATTAGAGATGACCACTGGTAAAAGACCATGGGCCAACCTGGACAACGAATGGGCAATCATGTACCATGTTGCTGCAGGTCACATACCGCAATTCCCTTCTGCAAACGAGATGTCGCAGTCGGGTATACAGTTCTTGAATAGAATGATGAAATACAATCCAGACTCAAGAAGTTCTGCTGTTGAGCTATTGCTGGATCCATGGATTTCTGACATCAGAAATGTTGCTTTCAATACCAGTAACACAAATAGCTCCTCCTCAGACACTGAAGGAACGACTCCAACAGCATCTTATGTTAAGAAGTAGAGTCTATATATGATTAATTATGATTGTCAAATTGATTAAATCTTAAAGCTGCGGCTTTTTTTGCTGTTTCTTTTTTTCCTTTTAGGAAGAAAAATGATGAAAATCCAAAATTTCCTAAATAGGTATTTTTGGGTTTTTTCTATATTTCTCTGTTCGCATCTTAAAAAAAAAAACTTGAAATAATTAAAAGTTAACAATGTATGATAAAGTAAATAAGCAAATACATACCCAAAAAAACAAACCAAAGTAGCTTTCTAAAGTATTACACATACACATCATGTCTACTGCATTGCCACCAGCTTCCAAGAAGCAAAGAAAAGAAGCCCTGATTCCAAAGCAAGTGGATGTTATCCCTGAAGATTTGCCTAATGTTTTAGTCAAGTTCCAAGCCTTCGACACAGGTAATACCGTCGGTGCATCCATGAGAGTTCCAGGTAACATATCCGAGCAACAATTAGAAGAGCTTTTGAATAACCTGAACCAAACTGAAGAACATGACAAGGTCCCATACACATTCTCTGTTGAACTAAGCGATGGAAAGACTGTTGATATCAAAGACAACCTATACCAATCTATCCTTAAGCCAGGTTTGAAGACTACTGAAGACCATCTGACTTTGATCTTTACTCCAAGAGCTGTATTCAAGGTCAAGTCTGTTACTAGATCTTCAGCTGCCATTTCAGGTCACGGCTCCACTATTCTATGTTCATCTTTCGCTCCAAACACATCCTCAAGAATGGTCACTGGGTCTGGTGACAACACTGCCAGAATTTGGGACTGTGACACTCAAACACCAATGAAGACCTTGTCTGGACACACCAACTGGGTCTTGTGTGTAGCATACTCCCCATGTGGTCGTTTCATTGCCACTGGGTCCATGGACAATACTATAAGAATCTGGGACGCCATCAAGGGTGAACAAATAGGCAAGCCATTGAGAGGCCATAACAAGTGGGTCACCTCTCTTTCCTGGGAGCCTTACCATTTAGTCAGGGATGGTGAAGTTCCAAGATTGTGTTCCAGTTCCAAGGACGCAACCATAAGAATTTGGAACCCAGTTTCCGGAAATAACGAAATGACTCTATCAGGACACACCTCGAATGTGTCGTGTGTGAAGTGGGGTGGGATGAATGTCATCTACTCAGGCTCTCATGATAAAACAATCAGATGTTGGGATATGAACCAAAAGGGTCTATGCATCAACATTCTAAAAGGACACGGACATTGGGTCAACCACTTATCTCTATCAACAGACTATGTTCTGCAGAAATCCGGATTCAACGAGAAGTCCAACAAGCTATCTGTCACATCCCAATTCAACGAAACTGAGCTGAAAAAGAATGCCCTTGTGAACTTCGAAAAGGTCGCCAAGAAGAACGGTACCTTGGAAGAGATTCTGTGTACATGCTCCGATGATTTCACCATGTACTTGTGGAACCCAGTCAAAAGCAATAAGCCAATAGTCAGATTGACAGGTCACCAAAAGCTGGTAAACCATGTTTCATACTCTCCAGACGGTAGATACATCGCCTCTGCCTCCTTTGATAACAGTATTAAGATCTGGGACGGAAGAGATGGTAAGTTCGTGCAAACCTTCAGAGGACACGTTGCTGCTGTCTACAAGCTAGCGTGGTCCTCAGACTCCAGACTCTTGGTCTCATGCAGTAAAGATACCACATTGAAGGTCTGGGATGTCAAAACCAAGAAGCTGTCTGTTGATTTGCCAGGACACACCGATGAGATATACACTGTTGACTGGTCTTTGGACGGCAGAAAGGTTTGTTCCGGTGGTAAGGACAAGACCGTTAGAATCTGGACTCACTAGATGATATATATATCCCAAGAAGTAATTAGCAGCCTTTGATAGTTTAAGAATTAGAATGAAGCTGTGCCCAATTATGTGAATTCATGTTTGCCTTGGTAGCGTTTGTTGTTTCCCGCGCTGATTTTTTTCTTTTTTCTTTCCAAACCAAAAAAAAAAAAATTAAGAAAAAAATTTTCCATACTTGGATAGAAATCTCTGCACTAAAGATATTATGAACATCATGCAAACCCAAATACCAATACCCCCATACACAGTCCAGCAGAAATGTCTTTGACTAAAGTTATGACCCACAAGATGTCCATTGTCGACAAGGTTAAGGCCCAGTTGACATCCCCGCTGTTCCACACCTACCTGAAGCTTGACTACTCTCCGGAGAATGAAGCTTTGCTGAGAAACCAAGTGTTCCACTTGGATACCTTGAAGAACAAGTCTCCCTTTGTCAAGCTATCTGATGTTCCAATGAAGCACATTGTTGGTTCCCAAGAGGTTGACTTCTACACATACAGCATAAAGATTGCGAGGGAATCGAAGCAGATCCCTGTGTTCTACAACTCCGAACTAGATAGAATCACCATCAAGGACATAACAGGAGACATTGAGCAGTTCAAGTACGAATTGATCGAGGTGTGCGAGGCCATCTTCAAGGAGGAGAACCTTGAGCAGTACTTCGAAATAGCCAAAAACAGCAGAAACCTAGTCATAACCAAGCCGTTCGTGCAAGAATCCTTCAGAGGCGTTGATAGCCCGAAGTTGAGTTACTTCTGGTTTAAGACCATCCGTTTGATTCTGCAAGAGAGCATAATAGGTAAAGGCGACGGTTACTATGAAAGCGCCGTCAAGGACTTCAATTACGAGGGTTTATACAAGCAGATGAGTCAAACTATAATGAACGACTGGGCCACAAACGGTTTGTCCAAGAAGAACAACCTTGAAGAAAAGGCTAAGTTGGCTAAGAAGAAGAAGACCAAGGCTGAGGAAGTTGTTGTCTCAAGCAGTTCCATCTTGCCAGAAGTATTCATCAAGGACTTACAAGAAGCCTTTGGCAAGAAACAATAAGCATGTTAATAGCCTCTTTTGATGAATGTTTATTACCTTATAAGATCAATATATAGTCACTATTTTTTTTTTTGATTTGAAGATGAACACTTCTTTTGTAAATAAATAACAAAAAAACAAAATTATATATAATTCTAAAAGCTTCAGGCATCTTTCTCCCAGATGTAAACTACATCTTCGTACTTGATAATGCCATTGAATAAGTCATACATCAGGTACGCAGATCTGTGCTCAACCATATACTTGACAATATCGTACAAGTTATCGAATTCGTACTTCTCCTTTATGGCTTCAAAGTGTTCGCCGTTGACTCCGCTGTACACAGAAGCTTTTCCAACTAGGGTGTAGTTGAACTCAGTCATCTGGTTTAAGTCTGGGTAGTACTGGCCAATCAAGAAATCGTAAGTGTCCCAGCTGTCGATGATTTTCTGTGGATCTTGGGTCTTGTCGTAGTTGATGGAGTATGTATCAGGCTGGTCGATTTCACCAAACAAAGTGGCACCGGTCATGCAGGTCAATGGATCCATGTGAACTGTTATGTTGGTGTTGATGTACTTGTTTGTAGTGTCGCTCAAGGATATGCTCGTTGAACTTTGCCAAGGCTGCACCACCCGGGTAGTTCTTGCTTCCCAGGAAACTGAAGACAACAGAAATAGACAAACTGACCAATGGAGAAACAGATATCAACACAGGGATGATGATTCCAAATGGATCTTTATAGTTGATGTTGATCAGGGTGAATGAGCACCCGTTTGCACCGATAACAAGCAAGATAGGAACAATGTAAGCAATGAATCTCCATTCCTTGTGAGGCTTCAATGACATGATGCACACATACACAAAGGCAGTGGCTTCCAAAACAAAGAACAACTTGAAGTTGTCATATGAGTATTGCAGACCATAGTAGTTCAAAGCCAGGATGGTTGGTGGAAGGAAGAATATCAAAATGTACTTGGTGAAGTATGCGTGGACAGGTTCTGCCAAGCTTAGATTGATGTTTCTGTTCAGCAGGAATGACTCAACTTCAGGGATGGTACTGTAGCCCCAGAAATAAGAGTCGACCAGGAATGACAAAGAAGCACCCAGAGCAACTCCGTATAAGACATGTTTCAAGATCTTGAAGTATCTGGTTTTGGTTTCATTTTTGGCTGATGTCATGAAATGGGTGAGATCCATCTCGTTGGTGAAGTGGCTTTCTGTGATGATTTGGCCTACAACCATGGCAATTGCCAATAGGAACAGTTCAAAGTTGAAGGTCATTCCACCCAAGGACAGCAAAAATACAGCGATGTTGAACTTGCCCATGGCCAGCAGTCCAAATGCAATGTTTGCCACAGCAAAGGCCATGATGAAGTTTGGTGATGATCTTGAGCAGTAATACATCAAGTGGAACTGGCCTAGCAAAAACACATCAACCCAGTAAGACAGGGACGACGACGGAGCAACAACGCTTTCCTCGTCGATGCTGTAAATGCTCTTTTTGGTGACGTTTCCTCTTCTTTTGGATCCAGCGTTTCCTGAATGCAACAGCTGGTCCAGTAATCTCATTTGCACACAGTTTTTGAAGAATATGATGGAAAGAATGTTCAAAACAGCGATTATCCCACGAGCGCCTAACTGCAAGGACATCTGGGTCAACAGCGAGGTCTTTGTTTCCAAAACTCCCAAGAATATGAATGGCTTCATCAAAGCGGAGATTATTAATGGCGCAATGAAGGAGCCTGAGATGCCGTAGGAGTACTTTGTATGGTCGAACTTGGAGATGTCAAAAATACCGTACTTCAAAATGTCGTGTATGGCCTCCATGTTGAATGACTCTTCAATCTTTGTGTATGGTGAGTAGAACATGTGCAGAAAGGCAAACAGGATCAACAAGTAAGAAGTCGGTGTGATTGTGTACCACGAGATGCCTGCGTTGTCTGCTTCGTCGTCAGCTACAGAGGGCGTGTGGACTTGTGGTTTTTTTTCAGATACATCCTTGTCTGCCTCGATGTCGAGTTCTTCGATGAACATCCTCAATGTTGATTTGCTTCATGTTCTTGTACTTGGAGTCTTTGTATACCAACTCACCGTCCTCATTGAACTCCCTGTCTTTAAGGGTGAGATCAACAAGATCTTGAACAAGCTCTCTTTGCTCTGCTGTTGGTTGGAATCCGCTAGTTTTACCTTTACCTTTGGACATCTTGGTTTAATTTATTCTTTGGTTTTCTTTTGTAATGTTTAATATGATCAAATCAAGTGAAACTTTTTTAACACATCACATTGCGTTATATATCACACACTCTAGCGATATTATTCCACCTTTTTTTTAAAAAAAAAGCGCGATTTTATTTCAGGATAGGCAAACCCCTCACTGCGGAAAACAATCGGTTTGGGGCCCTAAAAAAAAGACACTCCGCTTTCCAGAACTTCGGATAAATTATAAGGAAAATTATATATCATCACTCGTGTCTCAGACCAACAACCTTGTAGTCGCCGCTGCTCTTCGAGTCAGAGCCTATCTTGGAGAGGATCTTGTACTTGTACTTGCCGTACACATGGTTCATTCCAAACCCAACAGCAAAGATGATCAGCAACTTGCACACAATCACGGCTAGCAGCTCGATAGGGTTGGATGGGCCTCTGACAGAAGGATGGCCCTGGGAGGACTGCACTTTATGGGGGTTGGTGCTGTGGACAGTCTTCTGGGTGTTTTCCAATAGGTCCATGTGTTCTTCGTAGAACTTGCTTCTGACCATTGGGTCGTAAACCATGCTATTTTGTTCGTTGATGTTGCCTTTTCTGTACTCCTCAACAAGCTTTACGTATTCTTGGGTGCTTTCGGTGATCCCGTCGTGGTGCAGGCCTGTGGAGTAGGCGTATATGATCTTGGCCTTGTACTCAAACTCTTCAGGCAAGACAACATCATTCAAGTATTGGAGCTTTTCAACAATGATATCCAAACCCTCAACGACTTGGCCAAAGGCAACGTGGCTGTTGTCCAGGCTATGCATGACGTCGGTTGTGATGAAGAATTGACAGCCGTTGGTATCGGCCCCGTAGTTGGCCATGGCGACTCTCCCTGGTCTATCGAACTGGACCTGGAATGATTCATCGTCGAACTTGTGGCCGTAGATGGAGAATGGACCAATTTCTGGCAGGACATCCCCAAATTGGACGTACTTGTCAACCTCGTAAGTGACAACAGTGGTGTTCTTGTATCCAACGGTGAAGGCCTCGTCCTTGGAGTTGTAGTTTGGCAGCAAAGCCTTGACACCGTTCGATAGTTGCTGGAAGTTGTTGACGGTCTTTGGGGCAACGCCTGTGAACAAGTCAATGGCGATGTCAAACTGCTGGTAGCTGTTGGTGTCGACATCGAAGTACTCAACAACCATGAAAGCCAGGTTGTTCACTGGAGGGTTGATCTCATAGGTCTGTGGTTTCAAAGAGTCCTTGAGCTTCATAGCAGCTCCGGAAGTCAAGGCAACATGTGAGATCAGAAGTGCTGTGACTAGTTTGACTAAGGAAAGCATTTCTGGGTGGTTTGTTGAAATGGCGTTATTTGGGGAGTGTATATTTCTTGGTTGGGTGAATAATTGCTGATTGATGGAAAAGGACAAATTCAGTCGTTGTTGTTGTTTTTTTCTCGTTTCAAAGGGTTTTTTGGCAGAGAAAAAAACAAAAAAATATAGCTGTATGGGGGGTATTGGTAGATCACGTGTGTCAGGTAGTATCCTATTCCGGTTACTTCAAATAGAAATATTGTAGCAGGGTAAATAATTTAGTAGGAATTATGACATAATGATTAAAAAATGGTGTATCTCTCTGTCTTTGGAGAAAAAAATAGCATTAGAGTAAGAATTTAGACTCAGACTATATAAAATATATCAATAAACACCTTCTTCTATTCCATACACACACAACCTTGATCGCTATTATCATAACACGTTTCTTTTATAAAACGTTGCTAATTGTTTTCTTATCTCCGTCTAAGCCATCCTTCCTTTTTAATGATCCAAAAAAAAATAGGACCCTCCCTGTGAAAAAGAAGCCCTTCGAGGAGATAAAGGACACAATATACAGCGGCTGTAAGAAAAAGACACTCTGGTACAGATTTCAACAGAGATAAAAAATAAAAAGAAGTTGACACAGTCCATATACCACTAAACACTTTGCAAAGATGGCCACCAGCACATACCACGACGTAGCCACTGATGACCACCAGTCGGACTTCGAGTTTGAGGACACAGGCCCCGTCGACGACTCTGCCGGCAAGACCTGGCGTTCTGACAAACACAGACGACAACTCGGGGATCTACTACCTCCTTGTGGCCCAGTTCTTCAACTCAATCATGTCCTTGTCCACGAAGCTTCTGGTGACTGACCACCTGCGGGACTCTGCAGACGACGGCGCCGAGAGCATCCACCCCTTTGAGATCCTCTTTGTCAGAATGGCCATAACACTCATCTTCTCGTACATGTACACCGCCAGGAACAACATCGCCATCTTCTTCAAGGAGTCCGGGTTCCCCGTTGTGAAGACGCTCCTGTGCATGCGGGGGTTCTTTGGGTTCATTGGTGTGTTTGGGCTGTACTCGTCGCTGCGGTACCTGTCGATATCCGACTCCGTGTCGATCACATTCCTGACCCCGCTGTCCGCATCCGTGCTTGCTTACTTCATCCTCAAGGAGGCCTACTACAGGGTGGAGGCCATGTGTTCTGTTGTTGCTCTGTTTGGGGTCTTGCTGATCACCAGACCGAGTTTTCTGCACATGAGCCAAGACACTGTTGAGGCCGGGAGCGGGATCATTGAGGGGAACGCCCACCAGAGAGTCATTGGATCGATATACGCATTCGTGGGCATGCTCAGTGCATCCACGATATACATCATCATCAAGAAGATCGGGGACCGTGCAGACGCCATTCTCTCGGTCACGTACTTCGCAATGATGGTGTGTGTGATCTCTTTCTTTGGGATCATCCTCTCCCCTGGGCTTCATTTCAAGCTCCCGGGAAACGCCAGACAGTGGCTGCTGTTCGCAAACATAGGTGTCTCGGGTTTCATCATGCAGTATACCCTGACGCTCGGCATACAGAGGGAAAAGAGAACTTCGAGATCATCATTGATCATATACACACAGCTGATCTACGGCATTGCGTGGGATGTTGTGTTCTTCCACCACGCCCCGGACATGTGGAGCGTGCTGGGCATCGCAATCATCCTGGCGTGCACGCTGTTCGCAACCCTGAAGAAGCAGAAGATCAAGTACTCGCAAGAACTCAAGAGCAGTGCAGCAGAGGACGATGCCGTCGACTTCGAGCTTGAGGACCTTGAGGGTGCAACTGCCCAAAGCACTGTAAGAAGGTGAGCTATAAGATAATTAGAGTAAACCATCTTCGCTATTTTTTGCTTAAGAGATAAAAAAACTATATATAACTTTTTCCCCCCAAACATCTTGTTATTCATTCATGTATTCTTTGAAGAAACCCCAACTAAAAAGAAACCATCTTCTTACCGGAGACTGTCTTCTTCACAGTGGCCTCGTCCTCGTCCTCGATCTTGGCTCTGTTCAGAACCTTCAGGAACGAGCCCACTCTGAATCTCATTCTGCTGTGCAAGTAAGCCTTTGAGCACTTTATGTGGTAGTGGAAGTAGTTTCTGAACTGCAAGATCTTTGCGATTGTCATGAACTCCACGTCCTTGTTTTCAAAGTGTCTCGGGAACAACACAAAGGTAATGAAGTGGTCCTCCTCCTTCTTGCCCACGGCACACACCTTGGCAATCTCCAGCGGCGGGGTGTTGCTGAACAATACCTGCGGAGAGGACTGGATGGCCCTGTTTCTCTTTCTGGAGTCAATGAACTCCTGTATGAAAACCTTCCCGAAGACCTGGTCGTTGTAGTCCTGGAACTTCGTGTTGAAGATCACAGTTATTCTGTCCGAGGAGGCGTTCAGGTAGAAGCCCTCCTGGTTTGGTCTGTTCTCCACATGGTAGATGGTCTCGGACTGTAGGATTCTGCCCTCCTCCTCGCTTTGTATCACCTTCTGCTGCAAGGCCTTGAACTCCTCAATGGCCTGGGTGAATGGGTACGACAGAACATGGATCTTGAACAGAGACAGCTGGACAATGTCGTTCATGTCCAAAGTGCTCAGGTCAATCATGATGCTGATGTCATAGCTTATTTCAGTTGTTGTTAGGGAGAACTTGTTTTGCAGTCTTGCTAGGATGTAGCTTGTCAGGGTTGAAAGGTCGTTGTTGGCGCACTTCAGCAACGAGGCCCAGGCCTTGGATCTGTAGGATAGCACAATCTTGGACTCGTCAAGCTCCTCGTCGTTTCCAGGCTGGGAGGCTGTGGTCAGGTGGTACTGGGTGAAGTCGAAGTCAGTGACAATTCTATCAATGATTACAGGGGTGTTTTGCTGGAACTTCTCCAGAGCCTCGTACAAGGTCTTTTGGATAAGCAAGTTCTCGTTTGGCAGATGTAGCATGTTGTTTTTGTGGGTTGTATATATGTTTTGGTTATGTTTATATAGATGATTGTTTTCAATGAAACTATATTAAGAAACACACCCAAAAACACCAATCTACATGTGTTTTGTTATTTTTTTTTCGTTGCCCCCATAAAAAAAATGCATAACAGAAAAGCTCACATTGGTAAAAGAGCCGTGGTTGTTTTAGCATCACCAAAAAAAAATATATATAGAGGCTTTGTCGGATATAAGCACAACCAAGGGCTAAACAACCTACGTCAACGAATCCACACAACGATGCTCTCAGGATTACCTTTGTGATTGGAAAGTATACAAAAACAAAAAGTGCATGGCTACTATGACAACCACACTGCACATGGCTAATACTCTTTCTCTCTCATATCACAATGAAGTGTTTTTTCTTTCTTTTTATTTATTTACATAACGAAGAACTATATAAAGTGGCTCTTTTCCTTCGAAACCAAATCATGCTTTCTTTGGCTTCTTGACACCGTACTTACTTCTGGCCTTGACTCTTCCAACAACCGGCTGGGCATCACCCTTCCCTCTGATGATCTTATACTTCATACCTACCAAGTCCCTGACAATGGCACCTCTGATGAACACTGTGTGATGTTCTTGCAGGTTGTGGCCCTCACCACCGATGTAGGCCAGAACAACCTTGCCGTTGGTGAGCTTGACCTTTGCGACTTTTCTCTGGGCTGAGTTGGGCTTCTTAGGCTTCATGATCATTACCTTGAGGACTGTTCCTCTTCTGATTGGGGCACCCTCCAGTTCCTTGCATCTATATTTCTTTTCCTTCTTTGGTCTGGTGAACCTGTTGTTTCTTACCATCTGGTTGATGGTGAGTGTTCTCTTTTGTAAGTTTAGGTTTTTTATGAATGGGTTTTGTTGGGGTCTTTGAAGAAGCATGGAGAATTGCTTTATGCTTGTGTTGTTGTACTTCAAAAGGGGCTGTGTGTAAGCAGAGGTCAGTTTCAGACCTCTGAACATGTTACTCAATAGCATCTTTAATTGTATTTATGTTTATCTAGGGTTTTATAAATATATTTTTGTTAATAGATAATGGTATCTAAACAGTCTAGTGAGAGAGTATAAAGAATTATAAGTGAGTTGATATTAATGCTCTTTTTTTTTTTCTTTCTGTTTGGAAAGAAATTCCCATTTTGAATGAAAATTTTTAAAAGCTGAAGAAAAGAGAAAAAGAGTGAAAGAACATATCGGATATAATACACATGGTAGCGTTGGTTTTTCTTTTTAACAAAAAAATATATACATTTAAACAAAAAAAAAAGTAAGATAAAAATAAAAAAGTGTAATCTGGTTATAAATGTATAGTATAACTCCGATACTACCAGTCACATGATCTACTTCCCAATTGGGATACTACTCTATTTCTCTTTTCTTTTTTTTTTAACACAACATTTTCTTTAAGAGTGGAAAATAATACTAATAAAAAATTTTGCCTGTAAAAAAAAAAAAAGAAGGAGCACTCGCCCGACCTATTCTATGTGAATACACCTTAATGTCATATCCAGCATAATTCCTTATTCAAGAAAAAAAATTTTAAAAGATGACTCTATGTATAAAATTATATACTATTTTTTTTTCTATTAGTTTTTACTTTTTTTATTATTTTCTCTAGTTTCTCACATTTACTATCAGATGTGCTCTTATCCAATCGGCTAAGTTTGTTGATGTTCCGTTCCTGTGTCAAAAGAAACTTACCTCTAATCACTCCTCTTAGAAGAACAATCTTCAGAAACTATACAAAACCCCATCAATTAACAAAAAGGAATTACTACAGCATGGCTCCACTATCCTTAGTTGAACAGCTAGAAAAGCTATCCATCAACCCTGATGAAAAGAATATCAAAACCTTGACTTTCCCAAACGAAAACATCGTTGACTTCTACAGAACATTGATTGCCGACAAGCTATCCAAAGTCTCTGACATCGACTTCAACGTCATCTACGAAGCCTTGGAAACCGTCAACAGCTTGGACAAAGGTGACTTGTCCATCCCTATTCCTAGAATCTTGAGAGGCAAGAAGGGTGTCAACCCAAGAGAAATCAACCACGAGTGGGCTGCCAAGCTTGCTGACAAGGACTCAGAGTTCTTTATCCCTCACCTGAAGGCCGTCAAGGCTGCTGAGATCTTCATCGCCTTCTACTTCGACCAATCCTTCATCATCCAAAACACCATCCCATTGGCCTTGACCAAGCAGGAGAAGTACGGTTCCTTGAAGCTTGTTGAGAACAAGAAGATCGTCATTGAATTCTCATCCCCAAACATCGCCAAGCCATTCCATGCCGGCCACTTAAGATCAACCATCATCGGTGGTTTCCTAACCAACCTGTACAAGTTCATGGGCTGGGACGTCACCTCCATGAACTACCTGGGTGACTGGGGTAAGCAATTTGGTTTGTTGGCTGTTGGTTTTGAAAGATACGGCTCTGAAGAGCTTCTGGTCAGCGACCCTATCAACCACCTGTTCGAGGTGTACGTGAAGATCAATGTCGACGTCACCAAAGAAAAAGAAGAGGAAATCTTCACCGAAAACGATCCAAAGTCCACCAACAACCTGGCCAGACAGTACTTCAAGAGAATGGAGGACGGCGACGAAAAGGCCCTTGCAATCTGGGCCAGATTCAGAGACCTCTCCATTGAGAAGTACATCTCCACCTATGCCAGACTGAACATCGAATACGACGTGTACTCGGGTGAGTCCCAGGTTCCAAAGGAAAAGATGGAGGAGGCCTTGAAGTTGATGCATGAGAAGGACCTGATCCACGAAGACAGAGGCGCCAAGTTGATCGACTTAACCAAGTTCAACAAAAGCTCGGCAAGACCTTGGTCACCAAGTCCGACGGTACTTCCCTGTACTTAACCAGAGATGTTGGTGCTGCCATCGACAGATACGAGAAGTACAAGTTCGACAAGATGATCTACGTCATCGCCATGCAACAGGACCTGCACACAGCCCAGTTCTTCGAGATCTTGAAGCAACTAGGCTTCGAGTGGGCCAACAGACTGGAGCACGTCAACTTCGGGATGGTCCAGGGTATGTCCACCAGAAAGGGGACCGTTGTCTTCCTGGACAACATCCTGAACGACACCCAGGACAAGATGCACGAGGTCATGAAGAAGAACGAGAACAAGTACAACCAGATCGAGGATCCTGAGAAGGTCTCTGACTTGATTGGTGTTTCCGCCGTTATGATCCAGGACATGCAGGCCAAGAGAATCAACAACTACGAGTTCAAGTGGGAGAGAATGCTGTCCTTTGAGGGTGACACCGGTCCGTACTTGCAGTATGCCCACTCCAGATTGAAGTCCGTTGAGAGAAACGCCGGTGCACTGTTCGATGACATGAAGACCGCTGACATAGATTACTCCCTGCTGCAAGAGGAATGCGCTGGTAACTTGACCAGAGTCATTGCCCAGTTCCCAGACGTCTTGAGAGTCGCCATGAAGAACCACGAACCATCAACCATATGCACCTACCTCTTCAGACTGTCCCACCAGGTCTCATCCTGCTACGATCTGCTGTGGGTTGCCGGCCAAGAAAAGGACGTTGCCATGGCCAGATTGGCTCTGTACTCCGCTGCTAGACAAACCCTGTTCAACGGTATGACCCTGTTGGGTTTGACTCCAGTTGACAGAATGTAAGAGGCTCTGAGGTTAAACCATGGAGTGTGTCTATATATCTTCCGCAAAATAAATTATTACTGTTTAGAGCATGAGCTTTTGTGAAAATTGTTCAAGAAAAAAGTTTTGCTGTTATTAAACTTTTACTGTTTAGTCTTTGGGAAAGTGAGGGTAACAGTTCTATTAGACAGCTTACTGTGATAGCTCTATTTCTGTATCTTTCATTAAAAAATAACTTTTCATATAAATCTACTACTTTTCACGTGCCTTTTTGGCTTATTTCAGCATATCTAATTATCTTCTTTTGAAAAATTCTGGCAATCTGGCCGAGCGGTTAAGGCGTGAGACTTGAAATCTCTTGGGCTATGCCCGCATAGGTTCGAATCCTGTGGTTGTCGTTTATTTTTTTTTTTTTTCTCTCCCAAATACATGCAGACGCGGTAGCGATTGCTGCAGGGATTTATTTTTGTTTAAAACCATTGGCAGCGAAAAAAAAGAGAATTTTTTTTTTTTATGAATTTCCAACTATTTCTTTTTTTTTTTTCCAAATTATTCTAAAGGCCTTTATCCAGTTACAAGTTACCCTCAAACCAAAAACAACTTATACTCTGCATCCAAGTTTGATGGAAGCAGTGCTCACTGACTAATACAAACAGACCATATATGAAAGGGAATAACTCATATTTTGGCTTTTCTTTCAGGAGATTCATGCAGAATCTGATACGAAAAAATGACTTCAATACATATAGAAACTCCAGACAGTACTGGCGAATAACGTGGCTGGTCTATAGATCATACATGTTCAGACCTAGCAACATCATGTTGATAGGATCGCATGTTGCTCTTTGCAGTACTCTTGCACCTTTTGCCAAAGAATATGATGACAAATCAAATCTACACGACAATATGAAAGCTCTATCTGAAGTATACCTAAAACAAAGAGTTGAGGAAGCTGCCAGGACGCAGACATGGGAGGAGACTCTGGAGATAGTAGCCGTTGAGGATTATTTTGAACAGCTAGAAATGGCCAAGACAGTTGAAAAAGAAAACAAAGAGGTGTACAAAGAAGCTCTGGACATTGCGGTTTCGGAATATTCTGCTACTGAAGCAAATAATAATCTCAAAGAGTTGAATCCTGATGATTTCACGGGCTTTGAAACAGACGTGAGGGCAAAAGATGCTGTAGCTCTGTTTGAACAGCATAAACGAGAGATAGCGAATTCATTTCTGGGAAAAGGATTTTTAAAGACGGATGAGGAAATACAGGCCTTCAAGAATGGCATAGCGAATATGGATTATAACAAAAGAGTTCTGATGGACCAAGAAATTCTCCTCAACCAAAGCATAGTCTATCAAATAGAAGACTTGGTGTATAGCTTCACACAAAAATCAAAGGAGAAAGACGCTGTTCTCGCAGAAGAATGCAACTCAACTTATTTGGCCAGAGAGTACTCAAAGAACAACCTATACCGTTCTTTCCTAAAAAAGATTTTTGATCCATGGGACTTGCACATCAAACAGTTCTCTAGAAACCAATTGAAAAGTCAACGTAAGGCTCTCAAAAAAAGAGACACTGAACTATACCAAGAGTTAACTCAGGAAGATGAGGTAACAAAACCGGTTGTCCATGATCTTCTAGATGAAGAGGCCAGAGTCACAAACATTTTCATACAAAAGTTGTTATTCATGCAGAACCAGTATTTGGAAAGTATAGAAGAGCAAAAACAACGGTCTCATGACGTGGAGGTAAAGTTTGAAAAAATCAAAGCATCCTCTCCACAGCACTATCAAAGAATTATGGACTACTTGCATACTTTAAAATATAACGGATTGAAGAATGCCAGTGAGTTGATGATGATCTTTGACATGATACCATACAATGACAGGGAATTGAGAAGTGGAGTCACGCAGTTTGTCTTGAAACAAGTGCAGTTTTTCAAACACATCATGAATCCGGATAAGAAGAACAACTTCATTCTGCAGAACGAAGCTTTGTTTACAAAAATGCTGGACAACGTGTCTGAGGTCAGATTCATCCTACCCAAATACTCAGCTTTTGTCGTGATGCTGAAAAAATTGAGCGAGCCTGTAAATAGCAACAAACGAACACCGGTCAACAAGAAAATATTAAGAAAACATAACAGCAGAGTCACACGAAAGGCAGTATACTTTGATGCACAGAAGAAATGTGACGTTCGAGAAAAATATGAAATCAACGTCACATGGAAGTTTTTCTGTGAGCTTCTCAAGAAAGCAATGCAGACGGGCCACCTAGGCGATTCTCTGAAGCTTCTGGCGGCCATTCCAAAGGAATACGATGTCGACAAAAAAATGAACATTGATTTAGGAGACTACGTTGCAGGCATACGCCCACATCATGAGACTCAGAATGAACTGAGGGAACACCAGGAGGAATGGTCCAATAAGCTGATTGAAGAGCTAGAGGCTTATAAAACCAGTGATGATGAGAAGAAAAAGAAATTGTATAATGACACGATCTTCAGAGAAGCTATTAACCATCTGCATCTAAAAGAAAATGGAATCATGTGAGGTGATTTGTTATTATATACGACTTTTATCTACTTTTTGATTATTTTTTAACGATTAAAAACTGTTACTTGTGTCAACTCATAATATCAAACCAAGCAAGTACATTATTTATTTACATTTAGCAAATATATATTTACATTAAATACAGAATATGTTTATAAAATTAAACTAAATGTAAACTTTTAATAATTAGTATTCTTAAACTAGTAGTGGTCACATGACACATTGTAAACAATTAAAAAATGAAATTAGTAGTTTTTAAACAAAAGTAGGCAATTTTGTCTTCTATCTTATACTAAAAAGACACTGTTCAATCTTAACAACGTACAACACATATATGCTACAATGACAATCTTATATCACGCTGCTGTATGGCCTTCTGAAAGCAAGTATACCTCAGGATTCAACTTTCTCATGTGCTTTCAATGGTCTGTTTGGTGCACCGGACTTACCAGTATCGCTTTTTTTTCCTGAAGGGATTTAGCCTGTGTCATTTTCCCCATGATGGAGATCAACGTATACAACACATTGGCTCCTGAAGCTTTTACAGATAATCAAAGGTTTACTCCTACACAACCACAAAATAAACCCCTCCCCCCAAAATGCTATATTTGTATTTCTCTGCGGAGATGTCTTCAAACATCAAATCTCTTAAATTCCAAGATATCGAAAAGCAAGTATTCTACATCAACAAAATCAAGTGCACAAGCTGTCACGAAGTGAACGAATCAAAACCACATGCCGTCAACATGTACGACTCTGTCCAAGACGACAAGGGCAACGAATTCAACTTCATCATGAAGTGTAAGTACTGTTCAAGCAAGATGACCCTGAACATCCAATCCATTGACGAAGTTCTGATCAACAAGAAGTTCGAGGCCACCCAAGACTACGAAGAGGACTTTGTTGAGACTGCCCTGGCCGCCAAAAAAGCCTCAAGATCAAGCGCCGGTCTGAAGAACATAGACCGCGATGAAAGGGCCAATGACGGCGCAATCTTACTGATGATGGATTGTAGAGGTTCGATTATAGAGGAAATTTCATACGATGAGGGAAATGTGTTCACTGCTGAAACAGCTGGCAACCATACTATGACCGACCTTGCTCTAGAGGATATGGAACTTTATGACTACGACCAAGACAATGAAACCGATTTGTCAGTCACTGAAGTTGTTTGGACGTTGATAAAGAAGTGATTTGTATGAAGAGTTGTTAAAGGATTTGTAACAATCAGCAAATTTTCATGACCTGAACTTTTTCCTAAATATACATGAATTTTTTTGAACTTATTGAAAAAAGTGTAAGCCTCTTTATGAGATATAATAATTATTGATCTTTTGAAGCAGACAAATTTATATAATGTGATAACCCTGGTATCTTGAAAGATATTATGATAAAGCAAAAAGCAGTAATGCATTTTTTTTCGTTATTTTAATTTTCTTATAGTTAAAAAGTTATATATGGTACATGAATTCTTTTTTTTTTGACATGTATGCTTTGATAGAGATGCTTGAAGCCAATAAATGCTCAAGGATGCTAGAATGTTAATGATGGATTTTTGATTGCAAAGAAAAAAAGCTCTACTTTTTTTTAGCGTTCTTAAATCATCAATAATCCTAAGAAGAAGGCTAATAAACCAACAGATTTGTTGTTTGCTACGACATTGGCAGCACCAGTGTAATAGCTGACAACAGGGGTGCTTGAACTATAGTTGACAACAGATGAAACAGCTAAAGTGCTGGATTGTACTACAACAGGAACTGAAGTAGCACTTGTAATAACAGTTTCCGGGCTGGATGTTGTTACAGAGCTTATAGCAGAGTATGAGTAGACAGTAGTGGTGTAAGAGCTCAAAGTACTCTGCTCAACGGAGCTACTTGGTGCTGGAACTGTTGGTGTAGTGGCTTCTGTGGTTGGACTGGAAACAGACTGGACAGAAGTGGTTGTTGTCTCTGAAACAACAGTACTAGTTGTAGACTCAAGAGAAGAGGAAGCAACTGTTGGAGTTGTAACTGAGGAAGCAGCTAGAGAGCTTGGCATGCTGGAAGTCTCACTTGTAGAAACAGTTTGTATAGTGGTTGGTGGCACGGTGGCAGAAGAGCTTGGAATGCTGGAAGTCTCACTTGTAGAAACAGTTTGTATACTGGTTGTTGGAACGGTAGCAGAAGAGCTTGGAGTGCTTGAAGTTTCACTAGTAGAAGATATAACCTGAGTTGTAGAAGGAGTACTTTGCACCAATGTTGCAGAGGTTATGGAGACTGAAGAGCTCTTTGCAGTTGTTGAAGTTTCACTGGTGGAGGTTGAAGTTTCAGTGCTGGTCAATGGACAATAAGTGGTGTAATGAGTTACAACACCTTTTGTGGTAACAGTCAAAACAGAGTATTGGACTGGGGTGGAAATAGTCTTGTAAACAACAGTGGTTTTAGTACCGGAGCTAACAGATGAGGTTATAACAGTTTGAATAGTGGTTGTTGGCATAGTAACCGAAGGGGTTGGCTGGCTAAAGCTTAGAGTTAAAGACTTACCAGTGGAAGAAGCAGATGTGCTTGGTTTGCTGGAGACCACACTTGAAGAGACAGCAGAACTGCTTTTAGTAGTAGGAGAAGTACTTTGAACCAATGTCTGAGTGGTGATAGAAGTAGGAGCGCTGGAAGTGCTCTTTTCAGTTGTGGATGACTCACTAGTAGAGGTTGAAGTTTCAGTGCTGGTCAATGGACAGTAAGTGGTGTAATGAGTAACAACACCTTTTGTGGTAACAGTCAAAACAGAGTATTGGACTGGAGTAGAAATAGTCTTGTAAACAACAGTGGTTTTAGTACCCGAGCTAACAGATGAGGTTATAACAGTTTGAATAGTGGTTGTTGGCATGGTAACCGAAGGGGTTGGCTCGCTAAAGCTTAGAGTTAAAGACTTAGTAGTTGAAGAAGCAGACAAAGTTGATAAGCTGCTGGAAGAAGATCCAACAGTGCTTGATGAAGAAGCAGAAGTGCTTGGTTTGCTTGAAACAGAGACACTGCTAGAAACACTGCTTGAAACAGAGACACTGGTAGAGACACTGGTAGAAACACTGCTTGTTTCAGTAGAGGTAGAAACAGTGACTGGCGGAACTGATGAGCTTGAAGAAGCAACTAAAGTGTTTCCAGTAACAGTTGGCGGAGTTGTGGATGTGCTTTCAGTCAATGGACACCAGGTAGTGTATTCAGTAACAGTGTTTTCACGTGTAGTGTAGCTTGTAGACAAAACATAAGTGGATACTTTGGTAACGGTGCTATCTGTGCTGTAATCAACGGTGTAATACTTGTGAGTTTGGCAATTATCTTCAGAACAGTGTGTAACTGTAAGAATTTTGGTGGTGTCAATGGAAATAGTTGATTCAATAACAGATGGGTAGGTTACAAAAGTAGTTGTGGCGTTGCCTGTACTGCTTGTCAATAACTCACTGCTGGTAGTAACTACAGAAGAGCTTTTGTGACTACCAGGGTACAAGTTAACACTTGTAATTGAAAGAGCGGAGCTTGGGCTGGAAGCTGGAGTTGATTGAACAAATGTTTCCGTGGTTGGGTACAAAACTGGTGTATTAACAGAGAAAGTAGAACTAGTGGTTGTGGAGCTGGTAACATTATGAGATTCAACTGGAGCAGGTGTGGTAGGAGTAGAAACTGTTGGCAATTCTGAAGTAGGACTAGTAGCAATAGAAGTGGTTGATGTAGCCAATGTTTCTGAAGTTGTGTTGGAAGACACACTTGCAGGTGTTGTTGATGAAGTTTCATATGTTGTTGAGTTCACAGTTGAAAAAGAGCTGCTTGTTGTTGAAGCAGATGATACAAAGCTCAGAGTTAATGGTGGTGTTGTGGCAGAGCTACTTGTGTCTTGGCTGGTAGTTTCAGAAGCAGTTAATGGACACCAAGTGGTGTATTGGGTAATCGTGTCTTGAACTGTTGTGTAAGAAGTAGTTAAAACATATGTAGAGACTATATTATTTGTGTCATTGGTAGTACTAATAGTATAGTATTTTTTTGTTTCACAAGCGTTTTCAGCACAGTGAGTAACTGTAACAATCTTGGAAGTATCAACCGTGATAGTCTTGTCGATAACTTCTGGGATAGTGGTTGTAATTTGACCATTCGAAGTGGAGTTATAAGAGCTTGTTGTAGCAGCTATACTAGTTGTGGAGCTGTAATCACTAGTAGTGATAGCATTTGTAGTAGCTAGAGTAATATTCAAATCGGTAGTCGAAGTAGAAAGGAAAGAAGGAAGGGAGTAAACAGTGTTATTGATAGTTGTTAAACTGTCACCGTTATTGCTACCGCTGGCTGATACTTGCTTAGCAGCAGCTAAGGAAGCCATTAAAAATTTAATCTTGTTAGAAACCATTAAAAAAAAAAATAAGAAATTTATTTATTGCTTGAAGTATAATGTTTATTTTCTGGTCTTTATTAGTAGCTTTTTCTTCTAATAACTACAAGAGTTTAACGTAAAGTCACAATTAAGAACACAAATAGTTACGAAGATAGATGCTCTCATTGACTGCTTTTATATACAATCTGTCTCAAAAGTTTTTGCATCTCAATCAAAGCAAGGGTTTCACAATATGCAACTTGCTGGTTTTGTTAGTATCAACCATGGGGTTTTACTTAAGCACACTGCATAAAAAACCATAAAACTGTTTTAAAACACAGTTGTTATACACAGGTTTTGTATATGTTTCATATTTCACATCCATCAACATTTAAGTTTTTTTTTTTAATACAATCGAATAATTAAAAACCAAGAAAATAAGTTACAAACCAAGAAAAAAAGTTACAAACCAAGAAGCTCAAAGAACATCTCAGTAAAATGGCACAATACAACTGGCTCTTTAGGTGCACTTTTTGTTGACTTGTGCTGAACTGGCGGAACCTCAAAGACAGATCTTTTTTTTTTTTTGGCGATCTAGAAGCAAGGGTAACCGGTAGAAACCTTGTTCGAAGGAAAAAAAAAATAATCAATGAATTTGAAAAAAAAGTGTGGTGCAATCTTCGGCGTTGTTTGTTAATGGTTTCATATTTGTTTGGAGAAAATCTGCTAATAAAAATAGAAGCATTTTAGAAGCGTGGTTTAGGATTAGCAACTAATAACGAGCAGCGATAAAACGATAGGGGCTTTTGCAGCACATGCTCATGCATCTTTTTTATTATCTTGTTTTTTTTTAAAAAAAAACATACAACCGCAATGATTGTTTAAGACATGGCACCAGCTACGGCAAATAACAAAAAAACAAGGAGATTTATAAACTCAGCATTCCTCATGCATGTTTTTCTTGCATTGATGGCTTGGTTATATACTGTTCATTAAAAGATTAGATCTTCTCGACATAATTGGATGGGAAAACACCTGATTCTCCAGCTTCATTGGTACCGTACCACCAGTCTTCATACTTTTCTTCAATGTTGGTCAATACTTCGTCTTTGCTGAATGAGATTTCATTGCTTTCGTCGGCTTCGTAATCAAACAATGCCTTGGCTCTATCGGACTCTTCCTCAGATTCTGCTTCTGGTGCAGGTGTTTGAGCAGCTCTGGCTGGAGGAGGTGGTGGAACAGCCCTGGCTTGTTCTTTCTTTGGTTCAGGAGTGGCACTTTCTGTTCTTGTAGGCAATGGTGGTGAGCTTTGTTTCTTTTCTTCATTGGCGCTTAAAGATAAAGCCGGTTTAGTGTCTTCAACTTCTTCCTCTTCATCAGACCATCCGTCATTATCGCTTTCTTCTTTTTTGACAGGTTTCAGTTCTTCGGGTTCTTCAACGTGCAGACCCGGCAAAGGAACACCGTACTTCTTGATATTGGATTTTGAAACTTTTACTTCATCATTGGATTCATCTGAAACAGTATTTTTGACAGATGGTTTAGGCTTGATTATTTCTGGGGTAAAAGATGAAACAGAAGTAGAAGATCTTGATGGCAAAGTAGGTGGTTTGGTTTCAGGAGTAGATTCCTTTTCTGCAGCCTCGGCCTTCTTCAAACCAAGAGTGGATGTGCCTGACTTCTTTGACATCTTGGCCAAGTAAGCCTCAATATCAGCCTTTCTATCAGAGTCGGTCTTGATTTCAGCAGAAGCTTCCTTGGCAACTTCTTCTTCCTTTTCAGGTTCGGCTTCACTTTCCTCAATGACTTCTGGTTCTGATTGAGCAGGAGCAACTTCCTCTTCTTCAGATTCGGACTCAGGCTTGACTTCTTCAACTTCTTCTTCAGCTTCTTGTTCTTCTTCAGATTCAGGCTTGGTTTCTTCAACTTCAGGCTGAGGAGTTGGGATCTTTCTTTTAGCAACAAAACCAGTGCTGGCCTTCTCCTTGACTAATCTTGGGTCGACTTTAGCCTTTTCTTCAGCAATGATCTTCTTCAAGTCAACCTTACCGATCGGTTTCCAAGAGCTGGTGGTGTAAGAGCCTTTGTGACCAACGTCCTTTTCTTCTAGTGGAGGTTCAGACCAGCCATCTTCGTCATCAGAAGCTTCTTTAGGAGCAGGGACATGCAACTTTGGTGGAACAACAGCTTCTCTTTTGACTGGTGGCACAGGTACAGTCTTCTTTGGAGTTTCAACTACAGGAGAAGCCTTCTCGACAACTGGAACAGGAGAAGCCTTTTTGGCAGGTGGAACAGGAGAGGCTTTCTTTGGAGCAGGCTTGCTGACAGCTTCAGGAGCTGATGGAGTTTTGCTGAAAGATTTGGAAGGAATGACCTTTTGAGGTAATTTGACTGAAGAGCCACTATGTAACAGAGTACCTTTACTGTTACCGGTTTGAATACTGTATCTTGCACCAGCAGCGTCACCAAGTCTCTTACTGATGGCTTCGTAGCTCAAGTCACTTTCATCTCTGATTTCCATCAAGACATGGTAGTTGTTGAACAAATCATCTCTTACAATTTGCAAGTTCTTCATGAAGGCCATTTTGTATTTGATAGGCAAGTAATCAGAACAGTAACCTATAAATAGCAATTTTTCAACATCAGAGCCTGGTGGAATGGTTTTACAAATACCGTATTTGACCTTGGAGCTGTCTTCCTTCAGGGATTCAACAAAGTCCTTTAAACTTTCACCAGTTTCTTCAATGAAAAGTTCATTTTTGTCGTCGTTTGTTATGACCAACCATTTAAGTTTATCTTCAGAGTTGTTAATGATCTTTAGATAGGTGTCTTTGATTTCATGACCATTTTCATGAAATGAGATAGTGTTGTTGTTCATTTTTTATGTTTAATAAAAGACTAGTCTGCCAATGGTAAAGAAAAGTTATTTATTTCTGTGGTTTTTTTTGAATTAATGTTTTAACAGGTGTAGATAACCCTTTAAATTTGATTTGTTTATTTTTTGCCACCATATGTGTTTTTTTCGTTAGCTGTTCCGAGAGTTGTTTATTTTTAACATAGCCGAACACTTGTTCACGTGCTCACACAATACTATCGGATATAAGAGTGCTAAAATTCGGCTAAAAGGAAAAAACTCCCAACATAGCATCACGTGGTTCTCTATAAATTAGTCTTTACATTGAGAAGCTTATATCCGATGATTTCTGAAATGATATATTCTTTTAGTGAAAAATTTCTTTTTTTCATTTACTTTTTTTTTTAAATAGGCCATTTTCATCGATTTTGACTAAGTCTTCTTTAATTTCACAATTTGTTCAAACTGATATTATTTCAGTATAAGCATCGTAAGTACCCTGTAAACCTTTATCCCACATAAAACTAATCTAAGAAAACTTAAAATGGTCACTTTTAACTGTGAAGTATGTAACGAAACCGTTCCTAAAAAGCAAACCGAAAAACATTTCTACAAATGTAGAGATGCCTACTATACATGCATCGATTGTAACAAATGTTTTGATGACTACGACGGGTTGTACAAAAAACATACCCAATGTATATCAGAAGACCAAAAGTACATGGGTAAACTATATAAAGAGAAAAACACCAAGGGAAATAAAAAAGAAACTCCTGCTAAAAACGTTGAAGAAAAGTCCAACAAGAAGGCTGAACCTCTTGAAGAAAAACCAGCTAAAGAGGAAAAGAAAACTTCTCAATCCGAAGATGATTTAGTCAAGGAGTTGCTGAAGCCAGGTGACAGTTTATACAAGATATTAAAGGCTTTGGAAAAAAACAAAGATGCCAAACTTGATAAGAAGCAATTGTTGAAGAAAATTGTAGTTAACAAAGACGGTAAGTTAACTATTGATTAATAATCGAAGATATATTAGATTTAGTTTTTTAATAAAAATAAAAATATTATGAGTCTTTAGTACTCAGGTATGTTATTTGTCAAAAATTTTTGCAAAGAGCCGTAAAACATTGCCAACTTGTCGTGTTGGATAGCAAACATGTCGAAAAAGACATTAGGCAAGATTCTTCTAAGATATTCGATATCTTTAAAATGTCTTTGTTGTAGGCAGGGTACATAAACGACATCAGCTTTTGAATTTTCGTCTTGTTCGTTTTTGGATTCATCCTTCTCTGCATCTTCTATATCAATACTATCGATAGTGTTTTGGTCAACTAATTTTAAAAAGTCTGTATTGTAGTTGATTCCTAAAGGTAGGTACAAGGAGTAATCTACAACTCTTCTTTGATCAATCACAGAGTTCAACATAGCTTGTGATATTTCCAATCGAATGCCATTGGGTTCATCCTCGTCTTCGATTTCTTTTCTTTCATAAGGCAAAGTGATTCTGTGGATTCTTAATGCTGTCATTCGTTCAACAATGTCTTGCATTATTAGAAACTTTAAAGCTATTGCTTTTTTGTCAATCAACAGCTCTTTGCAGTTGTTTAGGGACAGCTTTAGCTTTGCATTTTCTTGGTTTAATCTTAGGTTTTCTTTCTGTAATTCTGCAATTAGCTTGCCTGATGTGCTTGTCAAAAGCTGACTTAAATGTGTTTCTTGCTGTTCCAAAGTGTCCATTTTGCTTGGTCTGGTAAGTTCAAACATTTTTCCATACACACAGAAAAAATGAAAACATGGAGAAAAAGAGTTTATCGCTGTTTTGATTAAACCTGGGTATTGCCGTTTTTGGAGAAGTTAGCTATAAAAAATAATAACCGCCAAAGTTGGCCTCTGCTTTTTTTTTTTTTTTTTTTTTTGGGTTTGATAAAATCTTCAACACGTTTTCATCTGTAGTAATTTTTCATAGGCTAATTCTTTCAGTTCTTTTATTTGCTTGTTATAAGTCATAAAACAATGTAAGTTGCACCCCAGAAACCATATCCTTAACAAAATGTTTTCGAGATTTAGACCATCACATTTTAAGCTGACTAATATCCTCAACAAAAGGGTTGCAGCTATTAGAAAATATACACCACGTACTGCAAAATGTGACCCAATATACGCTGAAGATGTTGTTCTGTACACATACAAACCAAATAAATGGGAAACCTACCCATTATATGGGTTGAGTGCTGCTTTAGTAGCATACGGCTTTGCCATATTCTCAACTTACTTGACATTCTTTAATAGCAACATTAAGCTAATTGAAGAAACACCAGAGGAACTTGAAGAGAGAACCCAATACTTGGCAGACTTAGAACAAAGACTAAAAGACAAGAAAATCAATTATCCAGCATACACCATGAAAAAGTATTTCAATGAGAACAGAGAAACATGCTTCAAGGTCTTTAACAACACTCTCTACGGTATTATTGGTGGTGTGGGGTTGGTAGCAGCATACATGGTATCATTGCCTCCAAAAAGAATGATAGTTAAGATTTACAAGTCCAAGAACCAACTATTCATGGAAACTTTCAACACCAAAACGCCTATTGCACTACCTAACAAAAGTTTCCTAGTCAGTGCTGCTGCTAAGAAACCATTAAAAGATCAAGAAAGTTCTTTGCTGTATGCTTATGGTTCTGAGGAAAACAAAATGAAGAACAAATTCAAGAAGATAGATCTGAAGCACATGTATTACTTCAAGATTGAGGGTGCCGAGTTCCCAAGCGATTGGGTGACTTTCCAATTTTTCATTAACAAAAAATAGTTAGTTAAAACACAATACAGTTTATCGACTGTCAATATTGTTCTTGTATATATTCTAATAAAAGATATCTTTATTCAATGACTCAATCTGGTGGTTTTGTTATCTTTATTTTTGAAGAGCTGATAGCCATATTCAAGCAATAATCCAACGGTCAATACTTGCCCGTATTTCAGATTTCTCTTGAAGAAGTACCAACAGTTCTTTGGATCATCCAGATTGACTTTATAGATGGTTCTGAATAACAAGTAGTTGAATGTAAACATACCAGTTGTGCTGAAAATGCTGTCTTTGCCTATCAATCCTGCTTCGTTACAACTGTCAAATAAGGCCAGAGACTGAACAACAGCCATTGTGTATAAGATTGGCTTAGTGTTTGAACCCCACTTCAAAGCAGTTGACTTGATGTTTGCCTTGATGTCGAACTTCTTGTCCTGATGGGCATAGATGGTATCGTATATCATGCACCACAAAAAGGTAGTAACGTATAAGCCAGCCATTGATCTCCATGGAAGCTCTTCAATTTCCAAATCTTTATTTTCATCTTCCTCGGCGTTGGTGGTTGCGTATGTGAAGCTACCCAAAATAGCAGCAAAACCTAGCAAGGAACCCCAATTGAAACAGGAACTCAACACAATTTGAGGGTAGTAGGTGAATCTTTTAAAAGCGGGTACACAAATACTATAGGCAATGAAGCCAGACCCAACCACCAACATTGCCATGGCAGACCAAAGTACAAGATTGCAATACCCAAACCTGACAACGCTAACAGAGCAAGCCACGCCTCTGAGTAATTGATACGCCCACATGCCATAGGTCTCTGCAATGATCTCCATACTTTGAAGTCCAAGTCTCTGTCGTGCATGTCGTTGACAACACACCCTGCAGATCTCATTATGTATGCACCTGCAATGAACAAAGTGGTCTGCAGTCCAAAGGTGCACAAAGAGTCAGCAATGGATAGCTGAAGTCCATTGAACCCAGACAGCAACATTATAGAAGACATGGTCAGCGACCAAATACAAGGAGTCAATAGGAGATAGGTTCCTGTTGGCTTATCAGTTCTGAAAAGCTCAGCCAAAGCAACGATCTTCGGAGAGTTGGTTTTCAACAACCACGGCTGAACAGAGCGTATGTGCAAGTATCTCTCATATTCGGATTGCTGGACTTGGCTTTGTGTGAAAGTCTTCAAGATGTTTTCCATCTTTGAAGGCGGAGTTTTGAATATAACTTTTTGTTTAGGTGAAAGAGATTCATACAGCTTGTTGTAGTTTTCAGGAGAATATTCGTTGTTTAAGTTAGTGGAGTAGAAGGCAGCATGGTTGAATTTAGAAAATGATGAGCACTTGATTGAGTTAAACCTCGGTAGCTTGGCAAGAGTCTGATTAAAATTTAATCTAAACATTGTGCTGTTATGCAAGTGATGTTTGGTTTATTTGTATGGTAAAACTTGTAACTCAATGCGGGATCTCAAAACTTTTTTAAAAACAAGGTTAAATAATTTTTTTTTTCCGTGGTTTATTTTTCTTTTGGTCAAACATTGCTCACAAGGTAACGAAGGTTATGAAAAATAGGTAATAATAACGATATATTGAGATGTTGTTACATGCCCCAAACAATAAAACAACTACCTTTATTGGCTAAATATAACACATTCTGAATAACCTGCCATAAAATGAGTGATACAAGCAAAAAATTGGATGACAAGGAGATCCAGAATCTTCTCAATAGTCTATCATCAGAAATATCCCACTCAAAAGAACTAGCAAAAGGTCTAAATGAGAAGAACCAAGAGATCTTTGATAAGGAAACAAAATACTTTGGGTATTTGAACAACAACGGAATCAATAACCAAGCAGGAACAAACACCCTGTCTAACTTCTTAGTTCAAGCAAGCGGGGGAGGCACGTCAAACAACGATACAGATGGCCCCAGCTATAACAGCTATGGGAACATAATCAAAGGTTTTGAAGGGTTTGTTAAAAACAGCATATCTCTCGGGAGTGGTTTGAGTACAGGAAACGGAATATCTCAGCAACTTCTTCAGCAGGTAGATAAGGAACGTGCCAACCAGATAATCAATAAGATAATCGCCGAGGTCAAGAGAAATGCTAGCGGTAAAGGAAGCAGCAAGAACATTCAAGTATCCGCTGAAAGAGTAATGAAGCTATACTTGGAGGACTACTTTGCTGAGCTTCCTGACTTGACCACAGAAAAGGAAAAACACATTCTGCTGAATTATTACGGTAACATAAAAGGTAACTTTGGGCTGGACAATGGCTTTGACAATGGTCACATAAACACCAATCTATTCAAAATCCTCAAGCAAAGAGCCTTTTTCAGTGAGATATCAACAGATGAAAAGAGCACTGCTACTTACGGTACAGGGAGAGCAAGCAGAAGCACCACCAACAACCAGGTGCTTCCATCCAAGCAGGATCTTGAAATGCTGGTGTACAACCAGAAAAAAATGGTTGAAAATAACATAGATCAGTCTGAACTCCTGGATAACGATAGGATTTTCTCGTTGAGCAATGCGGAGTACAAGTCACCGAATGATGTGTACGATAATTGAGTCAATAGCTATGGTATTAGCATCGGCCTTAATGCGTTCATGGGGGGTTTTTTTTAAATATGGTGATTGAATCTTCTCTTTTTTTTTTAGCTGTTGACATCTACCCGAACAGATTTTCCTGAATAGCACATTGAGGAACCCGGAATATCCGGTGGATTTTTTTGTACCCTGGCAGTTGGAAGAATGTTTTGCTGCCTAAAAAAAACAGGTGCTCCAAAAAAAATAACAAAAAGGAATATAGCTATTATTCATAGAATCATTCTTGAAGCCATTGTGGCTGTAAAAAAAAATGAGTTATAACTGCAACTTTCAGGTAGCAGCACTCTGTTGAATTAATCAACTTGGCAATGAAGACCCTTTTGAAGATAACCTTCTTTCATTGGTCAAAGGATTGCTATTGGTAAGCGACAGATGTGCAATTTTGGATTACCTTCAAGATACAGTCCAATGTGTTATTCAAGGCACCGCTTTTGATACATTGAGTTTTCTGCCCTGATTCTTTCAAATATCGCCATTGGACTTTTCCCAAAAAATTGCTTTTTTTTTGTTATTTTCTGAATACTTGAATATGTCCGCCTGAGTTAACTGGAAATGTCAAACGGTTGGCGGACTTTTTTGAGAAGGCATGAGCGTAATAGAGGAATTTAGGGCGAATCTGCTGCCAATGACAGCCAAAAAAAAAAAAAACAAAAAAAAAAGAAATGTTAATTTTGAGTATGCGGCTAATGATAATGCCAACCCGACTCATCTAGATCTGATTGAAAATTCAATTTTTTTTTTTTTAAAAAAAAAGAGACCCTTTTTGTCTTCATGTTCATCGGCAGGAGATTTTCTGACATTGACTTTTTCTGTTGAAAAGGTGTGTTCACTCAAGTATATAAATGAATTGATATTTGGAATTATAAAGAACATCTGCACTTTTCATTAAAATTGGCAGTAAAAATAAAAGATAGATTTGTTAAAACTCCCCAAAAAAAAAAATACAGGGTCTTAAAAAAAAAGGAAGCTCAGTAGTAGATTATTTAGATAACTCATTCATATAACATCTAATTATTCAACTCTCCATTTTTTAGCTAATAAATCAACATCTAGCTACATCTATCTCTTCTGATATTAAGATAGTATAACCATTTTTTTTTTTTAAATAACATAACATATATCAATAATGGACAGCAAAACTACTCAAAGAATTCCATTCTCTAAAAGACACTTAACCAAGCCTGCTTGGAAAAGAGATATTCCAAAAGGTTCTGAATGGATCACCAACATTGTCAAGTACGGTAACAAGGAATTCGCTGGTTTGACCGGTGGTGGTGACAAGTTCGAGTCTGAGGCTGAAAGAGAAGAGCTTCAACATGTCAAGGAACAAAAGAACGAAATATCTGAGGACTACAAGGCCTTGTCTCCAAGAGAAAAGAGAAAGACCTTGGTTGAAATGTTCTTTGCCTCTTTCTGTCTGGCCACTGATGGTTACATCACCTCCTGTACCAACACCCTGAACGGTGGTTTGCAAGCCGCATATGGTCCTCAATACACACACTCTGTTGCCATCCAGAACATCTCCGCTATTGGTTCTGCCGGTATGATTGTATCCATGTTGTTCTTTGGTGTTTTGTCTGACTGGATCGGTAGAAAGAAAGTCACCCTTATTGGTAATGCCATCATGATTATCTTTTCTTTGCTTTTGGCTGGTGCCTTCACCAAGGGTACCCAAACCCGTCCTACTGCTGACAGATTCTACCTAGACAAAGAAACTGGTAAACACTACCCAGTCGCTCCTGATTCTCTGTGGTCATACATCACCTTTTGAGATTCATGGTCGGTATTGGTATTGGTTCTGAATACCCAGGTGCTGCTTCTTGGGCCACTGATATTTCCAAAAAACTTCCACCAAACAGCAGAAATATGTGGATCATTCTGTTCACTTGTTCCGCTATTGACGTTGGTTTCCTAATGGGTGCCCTTATGGTCTTCATAATCACCTGCATTGTTGGTGAAGACAGATACATTTATGTTTGGAGATGGGTTACTGGTTTCGGTGCTTTGTTCTCCTCTTTCTTCTTCTTCGGAAGACTGGGAGTCAAGGAATCAGAGTCTTTTGAAAAGAACAGATTCAAAGGTAAAATCCCATATTGGTTGGCTTTGAAGTTCTACTGGTACAGAATCATCGTCTTCTCCATTCCTTGGTTCTGCTTTGACTTGTCCGCTTATGGCTTTGGTGGTACTTCATCATTAATCATTCAATTGATCCTAGGTGGTTCTGGTACCCAAAAGCAAGTCTGGGCTTACAACATCATGTTCCAAGGTTTCCAAGTCGTAGGTTCCGTCGCTGGTTCTGATATTGCCTCCAGAGTTGGTATCAGATACACTTGTGCTGCTGCTTCCATGATCCAGGGTGCTGTTGGCTTGATTCTGTACTTCCGTCTGGAAAACTTGAAGAGCCATGTTGGTGCCTTTGCCGCTTTGTTCTCTATCTACCAAGCCGTTGGTAATGTTGGTTTCGGTAACAATACTTTGTTATTCTCCTCAGCTGGTTTCGCCACTCCAGTCAGAGGTGGTATGTTCTCCATCTGTTCTGCTGTTGGTATCGTTGGTGGTTTGGCTGCTGGTTATGTTTTCCCTAAGCTAGTCACCCACGGTGGTACCAAGTCTACCTTCTTGTTAGGTGGTTTGTTATGTTTGGGTGCTGCCTTTGTAGTACTATTTGCTCCACCATTGGATCAAGTCACTCAACAATTGGAAGATAAGAGATTCATGGAATACTTAGAATCTGAAGGTTACGACATTTCTGAGCTAACTGCTTACGACTTCTTAAACGAAAAGGAAGTAGTCAAGGAAGGCTCTGTTGATGAAGAAGAAACAGGCTCTGAAGTTGAAAACAAAAAAGAAACCGTTAACGTAGAGTTAGCCAATGAATCTTTCTAAGTCTTAGAGATAATTAAGTTTAATAGAGACAACATTTTTTACATAGGTTTATATAAATTCAAGTGAAAAGTAATAAATAAAATCATTTTGAATACAGTATTGAAAAAAAAAAGAAATAATTAATTTTAATAGCATTTAATCACATTTTTGATAAATTTATGAGTAGATTTAGTCAAGGGTCAATTTTCGCGACTCATTAATTAATTCAGATAAGAGATATGCGATTAGGTTTGATCCCTTATCTATAATGGCACAAAAAATTACTGATAAGATAAAGATCGAAAGATTAAATTGTCTGGGGGAGACAATATCGATAACTGCTTTGGACGATACTTTAACTTTGTTTTTTTGTGCTTTGGAGCTAGCTTTATGCATGTGAATGCAGCAATTTGAGGTATGATTTTGTTTTCTCCGTTGGAGATAAATAGATTTTAGTCAAATTTTAAACAGAAAGCAAATTACCTACACGTGATCTAAAAGTTTAAGTCCGAATTGACATGCAATTCTTTTCGAAAAAAAACAGGAATATCAACAACAGTATAGTAAGAGAACACGGTGACAAGGTGCTCACACGAGCCAATAAAGATACTGTTATGAAAGTGGCTTATAGATTCTACTTTATTTGTTAAAACAATCTGTGCCTGTTTAATTAAAGCTACGTACAATAACTTGAGCTGCTTTTACCTAATAATGCAATAGATTGTTTACTGAAACTTATGCTTCCCTCGTTTATAGACCATATTTGCCCACGTGATGTGTCTAATGAACGAAAGTCGTGTCAGGCAACACAAAAAAGGCGGCAAATTTTCAGCTCCATTGGGCATGAAAATTTTTTTTTAGGCATTTTTGTTTGGTGTCACGGATTCTACACAACAAAGTGATGTATATCAGTAAATACATTTTTTTTTGCTTTAGTGCTTGATATAACAACAAAACTAACAGGACCATACTGCATTTGATACACAATGAGTGAAACATACACAGCCTCCATCACAGCTCCAGTCAACATCGCCACTTTGAAGTACTGGGGTAAGAGAGACACATCTCTGAACCTGCCAACCAACTCCTCCATTTCTGTAACTCTAGACCAATCTGACTTGAAAACCACCACCAGTGCCATGACCAGCGCCTCATTCACCAAGGACAGACTATGGTTGAACGGCGAGGAAGACCTACAGCTATCCCAGTCCAAGAGACTGACCCAGGTCCTGGCCAACTTGAGACAGAAGAGACAGGAAAAAGAGGCCAAGGACGCCTCCCTGACCAAGATCTCCGAATGGTCCATCCACATAGTCTCCATCAACAACTTCCCTACTGCTGCTGGGTTGGCTTCCTCTGCTGCTGGGTTTGCAGCCCTTGTTGCCTGTGTGGCCAAGCTTCTCCAACTAGACGATGACATGACCGAGCTGTCCAAGATTGCCAGACAGGGCTCCGGTTCTGCGTGCAGATCTCTCTTTGGAGGGTTTGTTGCCTGGGAGATGGGTGAGAAGGCCGATGGAAGCGACTCCAAGGCTGTTGAGGTTGCTCCTCTTGAGCACTGGCCGCAGATGAAGGCCTGTGTCCTGGTTGCCTGTGCCGACAAGAAGGACGTCTCCTCAACCTCCGGGATGCAACTGACCGTGCAGACCAGTGACCTGTTCCAGAAGAGAATCACTGAGGTTGTCCCACAGAGATTCGAGCTCATGAAGGAAAGCATCATGAACAGGGACTTTGCGCTGTTTGCTGAGCTGACCATGAAGGACTCGAACTCCTTCCACGCCACCTGCCTCGACTCATACCCACCGATCTTCTACATGAACGACACCTCCAAGAAGGTCGTCAGACTGGTCCACAAGATAAACGCCTTCTACGGCGAGACTGTTGTTGCGTACACCTTCGACGCCGGCCCGAACGCCGTGCTGTACTACCTGGAGGAGAACGAGGAGAAGCTGATGTCCTTCATCTACTCCATGTTCAAGGACCTGAGTGGCTGGGACGCCAAGTTCTCTGGCGAGCAGCTGGCCAAGTTTGCCCAGAACTTCGAGGAACCAAAGCTTGAGGAGACCCTGGGCCTGGACATGGAGATTGTCAAAGGATGCTCTAGAGTCATACTGACCAGAGCCGGCCCAGGACCTCTGGACACAGACGACGTCTTGATCAACGAACAGGGCCTGCCAAAGTTCACCAAATAAGTGAAACAAAAATAAAAATAAAAGAGAGTTCACCAAGTGTTGTGTCTTATTTTTTTTTTGAGGATTATATAAAAAAAATACCTAAAATTCTTTCCACTTCCATATTCTTGCGTTGCAGTCACCACTTCCAGTGGCAAAGACGCCGGACCACTCTGGACCCAAAGGCGCACCGCCGGCAACGGCAACACCAATGACAGAGTTCTTGTGGCCCTGCAACATCAGCAAAGGGTTTCCGGACTCCTTGTCCCACACGATGATGCCCCTATCCTTGCTTCCTGAAAAGACGAATCTGTCGTCGTTTGAGGTTGCCACGGAAAGCACAAAGTCTCTGTGGCCGGTGTATGTGACTACGCACTTGGACTTGTTTGTGTCTGTAGCTTGGGTCTTCAAGTCCCACAACTTGATTGATCTGTCCAACGAGCCGCTGACTAGCTGCTTCCCGTCGTGCGTGAATGCTATGGAGTACACGGAGTCCTTGTGGCCAGTGCCGAGCTCGTTTTCGGAGTCCAACCTGTCTATCAGCTCGCCGGACTCGATGTCCCACAACCTGATGGTTCTATCCAGCGAACCAGCAGCCAAGATGGTGCTGTCTGGGGAAATGGCAACTGTGGTAACACCGTCGTCCAGCTTGAAGTTCTTTTCCTGGAACTTGACTTCGTTGGCATCGTCCTCGATCTTGAAGGAGTCTGGGTCCTCCAAGAGCCTCGAGACATCCCATACTCTCACAGTCTTGTCACCGCTTCCACTGACTAATTTTTTGCCGTTGGCGGTGAACTTCAAGCTGTAGATGTCCTGCTCGTTCCCCTTCAACATCTTGACCAACTTCTTCTCCTTCAAGTCCCAGATTCTGATGATCTTGTCTTCGGTCCCGTTGGCAAGGTATCTGCCGCACGGAGAAAAGCCAACAGCTCTGATGTACAGGTCCTCTGAGCCTGCGTGGCTGTTTTCCGGTTTGTTTTTTAGTTCTTCACCCGACTTGAAGGTATTGTCCCCAGAGTTCAAAACATACTGGACATCACCGGTGACGGTATCGTATATCAGAGTTGTCCAGTTGGAACCAGTTGCCAACATCTTCCCATCAACACTGAACTCAACACAGCACACAACAGAGTCGTGCTTTAAGGTCTTGTGCAAGTCAAAGTCCATCTTCTTCTCCATGTCAAAGGCTGGGTTGTAAAGGATGTAGTACTCGTTTGTTTGCTTCTTGTGGGACATGGCCACGCTGGCTGAGTCCAGGTCAAGCAAAAATGGCGGAATTGGCTTGTAGTGGTTGCTACGCTCAGTCTTTTCAATCACATAGTGCTCTTCGCCCTGACTAGCAGCCTCAGCTTCTTCAGTGACAGGCTTTTCTTGCGGGGTTTCAATAATCTCAGCAGGTTGTTCTTCGGCTGCTGAGGACTGAACAGGTTCTTCCTGTACTTGAGGAGGCTCTTCTGCTTTAACTGGCTCGACTGGTTCAAGAGCAGGAGGACTGACCTTGACAGGTGGCTGATGTTGAGGAACATGTTGTTGAGGAACTGGCTGAGGAACATGCTGTTGTTGTTGGGGAGCTGGATGCGGAACATGCTGCTGATGCTGAGGAACCTGTTGAGGAACTTGCTGAGGAGCCTGCTGTGGTTGCATCATCATCTGCGGTGGCTGCATGCTGTTCATGGAAGGTATCTGGCTGGTTTGGGATTCTTGTTGCTGTTGAATCATCTGCTGCTGCCATTGCTGCTGCATGGCCTGCTGGACTAGTTCCTGTTGTGATTGTTCTAGCCATCTTGAGTACTGGGAGTCTAGGTCGTACATCTGCTGTCTCATTGAGACCATTTCAACCATGTTATTTTGTAGAGCCATTTCGTATTCTCTTTGAAGCTGAGATCTGTATTCATGGGAGTGTTGTTGGATTCTCAGAAACTCTGTCTTGATCAAGTCAGCGTACTCTTGGATTTTGGTCAATGCAAGGTTTGTTTGGTACTGGTACTCTTCAGTCAGCTTCAAATCGATCTCGTCAAGTTGCTGTTGGTTGGTGCCTGCAACTGTGATGTTGTTCATGGCGTTTGCTTGATCTTGGTTATTCTTTGCTTGTTCGTTGTGTTTGTTCATGATATTGTGATGGTCCTGGTCCATTCTGTTACTGTTTTGTTGCATTAACAAGGGTAAAGGGTGGAGGCCTGGTTGCTGGCCAGGGTTACCTTGTTGACTGTTGCCTTTGTTGTTCATCATTAGAAAAGACTTTTAAGGTGGATGCAAAAACAGCTATATGTAGGTTAATAGATATTTTTTGGTTTAGGATAGTACTTGTTTTTTTTTTAATATGTTTTTCAATCAAGATACACACAAAAAAGTTATGTGTAAAATTGACAAATGGATATAAACAACGTCTGAGTTCCATCATTTACGCACAACAAAAATAAAAAAAAGGTAAAAATTTTTTTTGTTTGTTTTTTGTTTTTTTGGTTTGGTGGCCGCTTTTTGGGTGTGCTTAACTCCGATTAAAATACAGGCAGAATGAAATAAAAGTTACCCCCTCAAAAGGATATTGTGGTAGTAGTAAAAGACGTATGATGCTATAGACGGTACGGTATATATTTAATGATTGTTGTTTATTAATACAATAAAATAAAGCTTCATTATTATATACTATGAACAAACATCTGTTATAGTGATACATTAAATATATACACACACTTCTGTTGCTGCTTGTTTATATTTACATTACAAAAAAAAATAATAATTAATACTTATATATATATATCATATACCTTACCAAAGGCAGTAGCATCGCAAACAGCAACGCTTATAAGTTGGCGTCTAGCTTGGTCTTTAGGCCTCTCAAGTCACCACCGATGACTTGGTCGACTCTTTGGCCGTTCTTGAAAAGAATGAAGGTTGGCATGGCGGAGACTTCTTGGTCTCTGGCAACATCGCCAACGACATCGACGTCGATCTTGAAGAAGTCGACCTTGGCGTCGGCGTATTGGTTGGAGGACCACTTTTCGATCATTGGGGCAACGGCCTTGCAAGGACCGCACCAGGTGGCGTAGAAGTCAACAAGCTTGACGTTTCCGTCTTGGGCGTTTAGGACTTGGGCTTCGAATTCGGCTGGGGTATTGATGGAGGAGACGGCCATTTTTGATATGTGGTTTGTTTTTATTAGTTGTGTGGTTATTTTGAAGTTTCTCTTAATAGCGAACATGACTACTCTTGGCTGTTGTTTAAATATGGATCAGAGTAAAAGGGGGAAAAGATCATTTGCTAATAAATTATGTAAAGGTGGCAAAATATAAATATTACCGCTGCTGCTGTATTTTTTTTGTTAATTAGGCGAAGAAAATATTATGTACTACGAATAAAAAAAATAATTAATGAGCGGGAATCAACGACAGTGTATTTTTTATGTAAGAAAACGACAGAGAACAATCTAGAGCATTCACAGGAAAGATGATAATTAAAACGTGTATGGTAATAAAGAAGTACTCGGAATAGGTTATTCTTCAGGGGGTAGTGTTTTTTATTGTATAAGGATATACAGGATGACTATTATATTATTCTAAAAGACTATAATCAATAGAAGAGAAGATATATATATTAGAAAGAAGACATCTTATTACATCAGTAGATGAAAAGGTATTTATCTTCACGTGTGCTTTCACTTCTGTTACCATCTTGATCCTATGGTTTTTTTTCTTTTAACAGTATAGAAATGTAAAAATTTTTTGTTGGTTTTTTGTAATTGCTAACACGTGACAGTAACACGTGCTTACTTGATTCACAAAAACTACTATACCTTTTACCCGCCCACTACTTCTCTTTTCCTTTTTCTGCTCTTTTCCCCTCCAGTAGCCATTGTTTACAGTATCCTTTCCTGATTTGGAAGCGGTGGTGTTTTTTTTATTTTCTGTTGATTGTTTTTTTTGCCCCCTCATCATTTTTTTACTTCTCAAAGAAAACCGTAACCCAGATTCTGATCTTTTGGAAAAAAACCTCAAAAAAAAAAAAAAAAAAAAAATGCTAATTCGCACTAATTCTCAATATTTGTTTGTTTATATTTTATTATTATTGTTTTTTTTTTGTAATTAAATTTATTGGAAAAATATAAAAATACCCCCAATTGACTATATTTGTATATTATTAACAGCAACCATACATCCAATTCATAAAGTCAATTTCTAATATTTTAATTTCTCTACCAAGCAATAATAAAAATAACATTGTTGTAGATCAAAAGCTGTTTATAAGCCCAACGTTGTAAAAAAAAAATTTTTTTCTAAAAAAAAAGAAAACATACCAAACATACACATAGCTACACAACACACGTAGTTTACACACCCCTATAACACTACCTTTTAATTGTTAAAACAACAAACATCATATTAGCTGTAATCACATATTAATAAACTACCATAATAGATGAACACCAGCTCTGACAAAACCACGGCAAGACCAGCCTTTGTCAATGTAACAGAAGCCGTCATCAACGGAAGACTATACCCGAACACAGAAAGCTCAGCCAAGAACCTGAAGCAGTACGCCTCTGGCAGCGAAAACACATACAAGGAAAACAGCTCCAAGCCTTTGGTAAGGAAACACAACACCCAGCCGAAGCAGCACAGGGTCCTGAACAGACCAATCAAGGAGAACTGCTCGGAGGACGACATAGACAGCATCTTTGACGACAAGCTCAAAGAGGCTTTGGCAGACTTTCAGAAGGAACTGGAGAAAGAAGAGGAAATCGACACCAAGGCCATCGAAGCCATGTTTGCCAAGGAGAAGAAGAACAACGACGCAAACAAAACCGTGCTGAGGGAGAAGTACACCCTGCTGGCCAAGGAGGGCCACAGCAAGGACAAAATAAAGGCATTCATTGTCTTCAGCGAGAAGGAGCGCATACGCAATGCTCTGCTGAACAAAGAAAACACGGACGACCACTTGCAGAAGTGGCAAGCATACAACGAGCACATTGAAAAGGCCCACAAGAGACCAGTGAGCACTCTGATCAGCCCATGGCGACCTGAAGAAGGCCAAGCTCGACGACGGGGCCAGTGTGCACGAGGACAAGACCCCCCAGAAGATCACGGACTCAGTGAAGAAGCAATCCTTGCAGGACATCAAGGAAAACACAAAGGAAGAAGAAAACAATGCCGGATATTACCCTTCTGAACAGAAAGACAACGAGGACCTCAGCGATGTGGTGCTGCCTGTGAACTACTACCCGGGGATGCCGTTGTTCGAGAGCGTGACCCACGACTCGGTGAGCTACCGGTACGAGGACTTGGACACCGAGGACAGCGACGATGTGTTGATGGTGAATGAGTATGTCACTGATATCTTTTCGTACATGTACAAGTCCGAGATGGCGTGCTTGCCAAACCCAGCCACAATGGTGCTCCACCCGAACATCAAGCAGAACAGGGACATTCTTGTGAACTGGATGATCAAGATCCACAACCAGTTCAACCTCCTCCCGGAAACGCTCTACTTGGCGGTGAACATCATGGACCGCTTCTTGTCGATCAAGCTCGTGGACCTGGACAGGCTCCAGCTTGTGGGCACTGTGTCGTTGTTCATAGCTTCGAAGTACGAGGAGGTGTACTCGCCGAGCTGCAAGAACTTTGCGAGTGTGACTGATGGTGCGTGCTGCGAGGACGACATCATCGACGGCGAGATCTACGTCCTCCAGACTTTGGACTTCAAGCTCGACTACCCGAACCCGATGAACTTCCTCAGACGGATCTCAAAGGCTGACGAGTACCACATGGACTGCCGGACTGTTGCGAAGTATCTCCTTGAGATCACTCTTGTAGACTTCCGGTTTCCTCGGTGTTCCGCCGTCGAAGTGTGCCGCGGCCGCGTTCTTCCTAGCGAAGAAGATGATGGGCAGACCGTACTGGGACGGGAACTTCATCCACTACTCCGGCGGGTACTCGAAGGAGAAGATCCGCCCATTGGTCGCAATGATGATGGAGTACCTGGAGCACCCGGTGATCCACGACGAGTTCTACAAGAAGTACAGCACGCGCCGGTTCTGCAAGGCGAGTGTTGCCTCGCGCGACTGGGCGAAGCGGGTCATCCAGCAGGGCTTTGATGTCATGGACCTCCACGAGCAGCAGTGAGGCGTAAGTACGTGATATACATTGAACTAAAAAAAAAACGCTATTATTATTTTTTTTTTTATCTCTATCTAATTACAACCCACTGTGGGTTTTTTTGTTATCCTTTTTGATATATAACCGTATTACTCTATATGCCCTCTCAGTTGTTGATCAGGGTGCAGTACGTCTTCAGAACAGCGCAGTGGTGGATGTTTTCCTGGCTGGCGATTGAGGGCAGGCTCGTTGACGGGTCCGCGACCTCCATGATCAGCACGCGGATGTGTTCCTGGAACTCCTCGTCCGCCTTGATCCCATTCGTCGCCGCAACCATCTCCTCCGGCCATATCTGTTTGATTCTGGTTCCGAGCACGGCAACTTCGTCGGTCGCTGGGAGGTAATCCCGAACAACAGCATCCATCGACACCTGCATGTCCTGGTGGTACATCAGACGGACCAGGTACACGGCGAGTGCGCACTGGTAGGAGGTGCGCAGGTGGATGAAGTGCGGCGATGTGAGGATGTACTGGACGAGCAAGTACCCGATTTCGCCGGGCATGTCCTCCTCGTACGCTGTCTGGAGGAGCAGTCTGTTTTCTTTGTACAGTTCGTCGTCACTCATATCAGGGTTAGTGGCTTTTTTTCTGAGGACTAGACCCATCTCACGACGGAAAATGGACAGGTACTCGAACATGAACACCTCGGGGCTGGGCGGGGACATGCGGAACTCGAGCGACTGCAGGATGGCCATCTCCGCAGACAGCATCTCGTCCGTGGTGTACGACTTGTCCGTCATTTCGCAGTACTTCGACAGCTTGGGCAGCTTGACCTCCTCGCACTTGGCGGCCATGAAGATGGCTGTGATCGTGAGCAGCTGGAGCTTCTTGAGCGAGACCTTGTTGCGCGCGAGGTATCGGTCGATGATGGACATCGCGAGCAGGAAGGACCCCCTGCTGACTCTGAACGAGCTGCTGACCTGGATCAGCCAGTCGATGAGGATTGCCCTCATGGATGGCTTGATGAATATGCGCGAGACCTCCTTGTCAACAAGACACGGGTTGAGGCTTGGCGTGTACAGGTGCTCGCTGGCGTACAGGTTCTTGAGGATGTCGTCCCGGTACTCGTTGCTGAAGGCGAGGTTCTCGTAGGCCTCCTGGTTGCTCTCGAAGAACGTGCTCTGGGCGACCGGCGAGGCGTTGAATATGTTCTGCGACACAGTGGTCAGCAAGGCGTCCTTGGCGATCTTGGTGGATTCTATGTCTGCATATGCAAAGAAGTCGGAGTCAAGCAGGTTGTTCTCGGCCTTCTGGAGGCTGTTGTTCTGGAGCTGTCTCTTTCTGGTGTCTGGGGCGAATGCAGTCCTGTCTGCGTCGTCCTCGAGCTTTCTCTTCTTGAGGTTCTTGTAGTCCTCTGTTGCTGAGTCCTTTGGCGGAGACGACATCAGCATTTGCTTGTCCTGCTGCAAGGGAGAGCCAGTGGTGATTGTCATGAGGGTTGTGGCATCGAGACTATTCAGGTCGCTGAAGTCCACAGCGTTGAGCAGCTTGTTACTGCTGGATGCGTCCAGGGCGTTGTGTTTTTCTTTGTTGAAGTAGTAGTTGATGTCATGCTGGCCCATTGTGGATATGTGTGTTTGATATGAACAAAAGCTGTTTTTTGGGGTTTTATATTAATTATTCTGCTCTACAGAAATAAAGGTAATTTGATGATTGATTAAGAACCAAATCCTTATAAGATGCCAGTAGCTAGTTAAAAACCCCCTAGGTAAAATTTTTCCTTAGTATAAAAAAAAACATCAGTAGCATAGTATATTTTTTTAAGGCGTTTGGGTACGGGTTACGCGTCAGTTAAGCTGTGCTTAAATTTTTTGGTGCAGAATATCCACAGCGAAAAAAACGAATAGAGCGCTGTACAGAAAAGCACAAATTGTAGGGCACAGAATCGATCTGTGCTCTTTTTTGATCTGTACGCGTGAGGAGTTTCCCAATTGGGAAGGTGATATGCCTAATAGAGGTTTAATCAATTAAGCGCCTTTATAAGAAAAATAGATTGATAGTGTTTTGGGGATAAGGTGGTGTATTTGAAGTTGGTTATAAGTGTTTGATATTAGAGTTATGTAGTGCTGATATATACTTTATTAAGAGATGTGCAACAGTTTATAGAAGAGGATCATTATTATAAAGTAGTAGTAACGTTATAAGTTACAAGTACTGTATTAAATAGATTATGACATTGCTATCAATAGTCGATAGTATTTTATATATTTATAATAAGAAATAATATTATTTTATTGTGTAGTTAATTGCTAGTTATATAATTTATAATAAGTGTTCACTGCTTTTTTAGTAGAGTGTGTATTTAATCTATCCTACTCCACCTAAATATATTATTATTCTTTGGTTTTTTTTTTCTTTAGTTGAACAAAGAGATAAAAAAAGTGAAAGAGTCATAAATCAGTTACTATCACGTGCTTCTCTTTATAACAGCAATACTCACGTGTTCTCTTACTACTTTATTCACGTGACACTGAACTACAAAAAAAATAGACATATATGAATATTTTTTTTTCTATGGACATTTTCTCTCTCTCTCTCTCTCTCTCTTTTTTTTTGGTTTAATGAAAAAGAAGCCTTTCCTTTTTTTTTTGACCCACCAAAACAGCTGTTACTCTTTCTCCAGAGTTGTGCGCTCCTTTCTAAGCATGTTCTTGGTCTGTACACATAAATATTACATTTTTTTACCCTTTATAATCATACCATTCCCAAAAAGAAGATAAATTTGGTTTTAAAAAAGATCGATGGGCTAGTCTTTAGATTGTTATCTATGTTTTTATTTTATTTTCCAATCAGTTTCCTTCTTAATTCTGATTATTTATATATATACAATAATTAGTACAGAGATATTCTTTAAACATATCAACAAAAACAACTCCCTTTTTATATTATTATTAATACAATCTTTTATAGAAAATAACCTAGATTCATATAACACATAACACACACACAATGGGATTCAAGGAAACTTTACAAAACGTCAAATACTGGTTCTCTGCCTCTCCACAGCCAGGCAAGGAGTACACCAAGAGACCAGAAGTCAAGGACTTGCCACACATGGTCGATGCCGATGGTGTCAGAGTTGTTGTTTCCAACGGTAAGAGAGAGTTGTCTCCTGTCTTGTCTCAAACCTTCAACATCAAGAACAGCAGCAACGACAAGATCGATGACCAAATCAACGCCAAGTAATCTTATGTAGCAATATATATATGTAGTTTTTTTCACCTGCTCTTTGTTTGCTGTTGTTTTGTTTTTTATCTAAGTAGTGCGGGCAGTATAAGACATACACCAGTTACTCAAATAAAACTAGAAAAAAACAACACATACAATGGACTATCCTAATACAATAATAACAAAATACTAAAAGCTTTTGGAATATCATCAGTGATATTTAAGAGTGAGGTTATTTTTTGGTAATACTCCAAAAAAACGTGAGTGATACGGTTAATCGGATGGTGTTCCCCTTTTGGGAAAGATCTTCCGAGAGACTTACACAAATGAGCACGTGTAGGAGACTGTTTCCCAAACAGGCATAAAGCTCCGTGCCAGCAGAGTCTGAAAGTCAAAAAAATTCTGAGAAATTTCTTTTTTTTTGGGCCGAGTTTGGCCTGGCTCAAAAGTCAAAAAAAATTGAAGCACTCGCCACATTGACCTAAAAAAATGCCACTCCCTCTTTCACTTTCTTTTTTTTTAAACTTCTCCAAAATTTCCCGGATGTAATTTAATCACATATATTTTTTTTAAAAAAAAATCTTAAAGTTGACTTCTAACTTCATTGTTTTATATAAGAAAGTATAGACTATTGCGTTTATTGAATTCATAAATTACTGAGGATTAAAGAGAATTAAACACAAACACCATATACAATATACTACATATCAATTACAATGTCCCAAATAAACGTCTTAGTTCTAGGCTCTGGTGGAAGAGAAGATGCCCTTACATGGAAGGTCGCTCAATCTCCCCTAGTCGCCCAAACCTTCATATACCCAGGCAACGGCTCGTCCAGAGTGCCAGTCCTGCCAAGCTTTACCGCTGGCCTGGAGACCACCGAGGACTTCGAGACTCTGGCCGACGCCTGTTTGAAGAACAACATCGAGCTGGTCATTCCAGGTCCTGAGTTGATCTTGGTTGCCGGTATCTCTGATGTCCTTTCCAGAAAGGGTCTGAAGGTCTTCGGTCCTTCCAAGAAGGCTGCTGTCCTTGAAGGCTCCAAGACCTTCTCCAAGGACTTCATGAAGAAGCACAGCATTCCTACCGCCATCTACGAGAACTTCACCAGCTACGAAAAGGCCAAGGAGTTCCTGGTCCAGAACCAGGACAAGAAGTGGGTCTTGAAGGCCAGTGGGATTGCTGCTGGCAAGGGTGTTCTGATCCCTGAGACCCACGAGGAAGCCTTGAAGGGTCTATCCGAAATAATGGTCTCCAAGGCCTTTGGAGCTGCCGGTGACGAAGTCGTCATTGAGGAGTTCTTGGAAGGTGACGAGATCTCCATCCTTACTCTTTCCGACGGCTACTCCCACGTCAACCTGCCTCCATCCCAGGACCACAAGAGAATCGGCGAAAACGATACCGGCTTGAACACCGGTGGCATGGGCTGCTACGCCCCGTGTCCTGTTGCTGATGACAAGACCATGAAGTTCATTGACGAAAACATCATCAAGCCATCCATCAAGGGCATGAGACAGGACGGCTTCCCATTCTTGGGCTGTCTGTTCACCGGGGTCATCTTGACTGCTGAGGGGCCAAAGGTCCTTGAATACAACGTGAGATTCGGTGACCCAGAAACCGAAACCGTCATGCCGCTTATAGAATCCGACCTGGTCGAGCTCTTCCTGGCCGCCTGCGACCACAGACTGGACTGTGTTGACTTGAAGATCAAACAAGACATCTTCTCAACAACAGTCATCCTTGCTGCTGGCGGGTACCCTGAGTCCTATGAGAAGAACAATCAGATCACCATCAACAACGACTCCTTACCTGAGAGTGCCGAGATCTTCCAAGCCGGCACAAAGATCCAAGACAATGCCTTGGTCACCAACGGTGGAAGAGTCATTGCCGTCAACGCCCTGGGTGGAACCATCAAGGAATCCCTAGCCGCCGTGTACAAGGCGTGTGACAGTGTTGAGTTCAAGGACAAGTACTTCAGAAAGGACATTGCCCACAGAGCTCTGAAGCAAGCTGTTTCTGTCAAGAAGTCCATCACCTACGCCGAAGCCGGTGTCTCCGTCGACAACGGTAACTTGCTGGTTGAGAAGATCAAGGCCAAGGTGAAGTCCACCAAGAGAGCCGGTGCTGACTCCGACATTGGTGGGTTCGGTGGTGTTTTCGATCTCGCCGCTGCTGGCTACGAAAACGGCCACGAAACCCTTCTGGTTGCTGCCACCGATGGTGTTGGTACCAAGTTGAGAATCGCCCAGGAAACCAACATCCACGACACAGTCGGGATTGACCTGGTTGCCATGAACGTCAACGACCTGGTTGTCCAGGGTGCCGAGCCATTGATGTTCCTTGACTACTTCGCCACTGGTAAGCTTGACATCAAGATCGCTGCTGACTTCGTCTCCGGTGTTGCCGATGGGTGTTTGCTAGCTGGCTGTGCCCTTGTTGGTGGTGAAACCTCTGAGATGCCGGGCATGTACGACCCAGGCCACTACGACACCAACGGTACTGCTGTTGGTGCCGTGAACAGAAACAAGATCCTTCCACAAATCCACCAAATGTCCGAAGGCGATATCCTATTAGGTTTGGCCTCCGACGGTGTCCACTCCAACGGTTTCTCCTTGGTCAGAAGAATCATCGAACACGTCGGCATCAACTGGTCAGACGCCTGTCCATGGAAGACTGAAAAGCCACAGACCCTTGGTGAAGCCATCCTGACCCCAACCAGAATCTACGTCAAGCAGCTGCTACCTACAATCAAGGAGGACCTGTTGCTGGGTCTGGCCCACATCACCGGTGGTGGTTTGGTTGAGAATATCCCAAGAGCCATTCCAAAGGACCTGCAAGCAATTGTTGACATGAACACCTGGGAAGTCCCAGACGTCTTCAAGTGGTTCGGCAAGGCTGGTAATGTCCCGGTTGAGGATATCCTGAAGACCTTCAACATGGGTGTTGGTATGGTCTTGATTGTGAAGCCAGAAAACGTCGACAGAGCCATTGAGTTGCTGAACGCAAGCAACGAGACTGTCTACAAGATCGGTAAGCTTGTCAAGAAGACCTCGTCCTTCCGACCCTGGCTGCATTTGTGAGAATGCCACTGGTATTTATTGATCCAATGGCCACAAAAAACATATATTATCTAGGTGCAACGTATATACAAAAAAAAAAATATAAAAAATAATAGAATTTGATGAAACTGTAAACCAGCCTTAGTTCAGGTTGATGGCTGTTTCCAAGTACGAGTACACACCCAGGTGGATGCCGAAGTTCAGGATGTTCACCTTCATGAATCTCGGGGCCCATCCTTTGTACAAAGCGGAGATTTTCTCTTCGGCGACAACCTTTCTGATGCAGTCTGTCAGCGAGTCATAGTAGAACGGTCCAAACCTGTTGGACTGCGTTCTTGTCTTTATGAAGTCCATTGGCTGTGTCAGCAAGATGATCATTGACGAGCACGATACGGTTGTCAGCAATGCCAGCGAGAAGGGGTTGTGGCTCGACCCGCTTTCCTTGTTGGTTATCAAGATGTGTTCGTTGATCAATGAGTAAACACCGAAGTTGATCACAGAGTTGCATGAGAATTTGGTTGCTGTTGGGATTGTTCCTCTGAAGAACCCCTTCAGGCCATCGGTTTGGCAGATCTCCTTGAAAGCAGTGAAGAAGTTGATGCTGGGGTTGGCTCTATAATGGAGCATCGTTGACTTCAAAGCCGCAGGCTGCTTGTTCGTATACAAATCACGTCTTTCCACCATGTATGGAGAGTTGCTCAGACGAACCCCTTGGGCCCGCTCAGAAAGCAGGATGCTATTCCCAACCATTCTGCTCTTCAGGTTCTCAAACGGTATGTACAAGCACGACTCCAGAAAGCCGGTTATGGCCCCTGCTGTTAGTATGTTATGCGGGCTGGCATTTGTCAACGATGACAGATGATGGTGGTACTTGTGGTGCTCAAAGGAGGTGTTGTCCCGCTCCAGAAACTTCATGATGTAGTTGTACAGCGGGAATCTCAGGATATTCTTCGACACAATGGCTGCATTCAAAGCAGACAAACCCGATGAGTAGTATATGATATTGGCGTGTTTTAGGCCAAAGCCGTAGTTTCCAAAAGAAAGTTGTTGACCGATTTTAATAACTTCAAAAGGATGGGCGAGCGACATTGTTAGCATGGATGCAGCAGTAGAGCTGATTATGGTGCTGTTAACGGGATCATTGTCAATGGCCGAGATGGTGATGTCAGTAACATGTGAATTAGGCATTTGCAATAAACAATGCTGGACTATTTGCTCTGCAAAAAAAGTAAATAAATTCACGAATTAGAATTAAATGTTTAAAAGGCTTTGTGAATAATAGGTGTTATTTGGTTTGTTTCAAATAAAAGAAAACAAAGCAGAAGAATACATAATAGAACAAGGGTATAAAGGCTAATCCTGTGATGATGTAACTAGTCATATAAAACCCTTATGACTTTATAAATGACTCTGAAAAAAAAAAAAAGAAAGAAAGGAACTCATTGAAGTTTTCAAATTTGAAAAGTTTGCACCTTTTTTTTCTGCCAGATACGAAAAAAAAAAAACTATTTGAAAAGAACCGATGCCGGGCTTCGTTGAACGAGCACGTTTTTGGCATCCTCAATTATTTCTCTTTCAAAAGAAGCTATATACATTTTAAACTACAAGCCTACGCTTTTCCAGGTAGGTATCCAGATAGTCGGAGATACCCTTGGAGAAAGCAAAGCCCACACCAGCGTGTAGGAAACTCAACTTCATGAATCTGAACGTGGCACCGTTGTATAGCTTCACAATGTCGACATAGGACCCAAAGTACATTTTGAAGGTCAGTATCACATTAGGCGAAGGGAGCGTGATTACCTTGCTATCGGACAAGCATCTGAAACGGTTGAACAGCCCACTCTGCAGAACTGTCTTTAAAGTATCCAGTGGTTGGGTCAGAGCAACTGTAAGGAACGCCGATGGAATCCCCATGAAGAGAGGCGCGACTTGGTGCAGGCCGGGGACCTTATAGCTCAACTCCTTGATCTTTGTGTATGCCTTGCCCCCAAAAGACATGTCTTGGTACTCCACCCCCGAGCTGTATTCGTACATGGAATGACGTAGCTGCTGCAACGAAGCCATGAATACTGTGGTCTCAATAACAGAAATTGGAATCACCAGGTACCAAGCATTCAGAAAGACGTTTCTACCGTCAAACTTACCACTCTCGATCATCTCCTTTAGCGTGGAGAATACTCCCACAGCAGGCTTCTTCAGCATACCATCTGTAACTGCCTTACATGTCTTCAGCACGTGGTAGTATTGCTCATGGGCTAAGGTGCCTTGAAGACCCGCAGTCATTCGACGCCTCAAATCAGCATACGGCATGACTATGTGGTTTTTGGATGACGAGGCTGCATGGTCCAGTACTTTCAGCTGCTCGATGTACTCTTTGTTGCCCAGAGCAGCTGTCTTCTTTGATGTTTCATTGATTTTCGCACCTGCCTTGCTGCTTTGCTCCAAGACTTGGTCTTTGACAAATTCACTGACTGTGAAGGAGTTTGGATGTTCCTGCAGCTTGAAATCGGCTGGATAGTTAGCCAGCAGTCTGTTACCGATCTGTCTCAATTTCAAGTTCTCAAGGGGAACGTTGATGATACCTTGAACAAACCCAATGGAAGCCCCTGCATACAAGCTGTTCTGGAGATCCTTTGTTGGTCCGGTTCCATTCTGGGAGCTGATATATTGCAACATTGCTGGATACAGGAAAATCACATTCAAACCGTGCGAGCCAGCTTGAAGCAACGACATGGTCTGACCTGTCAAATAGCCGTTCATGTTCAAGTTGAAGACCGACTTGTAGTGTTTGCTCAAACCGTTTGGCAGGTAGTACTTCTGTGTGCCGGCAACATACTCTACTTGTCTGGCCACCTTGAAGTACTCCATAGGCTGGCAAAAGAATGTATCTATAAGCTTACCACCTAGGTACAAAGCATTGCCTTTTGCAGTATCATCGGAATACAGGGTCAGCATTTTTGGGTATATATTGGATATGTTGTCTAGGGATTTGTGAGATGTTTCTTACCATTTTTTTTCAGAAAAATTTTTTTTGTTTAAAAAAAAATTCATGGACAGCGTGAATTGGTTAACGCGAAGAGGAAGTTCATTGAAATGGCCTCGGCAGTGCACAGAGCTTAACCATCGAGGAGAAACCAATGTATTCAGCACTATGCTTTACTATCATTGTGCCGATATTTTACTACTTGTTATCTTTAAAAAAGGTAAAGCTTGATTTATTGATTATGCCACCTTTTTATGCTTAAATATATTTTTTTTTTATGAAAAGCTCTTTGCAGTGGGTCACGTGGCACGCTTCTACTCTTAATAGAAACACTAGTTCCTTATCAGATTTAAGCATATAATCTATCACAGTTCTATCAAACGTTAAATCTTGTATATAGTTCACGCCTTGGATTTGGTCTTTTTGGCAGCTGGTTTCTTCTTTTTCCCTTGATCTGTCTTCAGATTGACGTTTATCTTCTTTGTCTTGGCCTCGCTCTTTGGTTTGTTATTAGGCAGTTTGGCGACCTTCTTCGCACCCAGTGCTTTCTTCTTCTTCTCGAGTTCTTTGAGCTTATCGAGTTTTTGTTTCTTTATGCTATTATCGAGTTCTTGTTTCTTCTTTTCTTTGATCAAATCATGTTCCTTTTTGGTTATCAACGGCGCGGATACCAGACTTGTCGCAAGTATCTGTTCTCCTCTGATGAATATGAACCCTATGTCTTTTTTCTTTTCCTTGGGTGTTTTCAATACCTCAACACAATCAGACAGCAATAGGTTCATGTGCTCATCAAACCCCTTCAGTTCTCCCTGTATGACACTTCCATCTAGAAAGATCACCTTTATTATATGGTTTATGAGTTGTCTCAAGTGAGCGGTCTCGCCCATTACTTTATTATTACTGGCCATCTGGTCTTGTAGTGGTTTTGCTTGTTTGGTTTCAGTGAAGAGGAAAAAGAAAACACGGCAGAAAAACTACCAAAGTGGAGGCGTGCGCAGAGCTTGGTCGCTGAAATAGGAAGTATGCGTATACTGCGGGTAAATCATAGTGGCAATGTTCTTTAAGTAGATATAACTTATTGTAACATATAAAACAGTTGGTAAAAAAGTGCATTTATGTTAACTTTTTTATATTGAATAATAGAACCGATCATCTTTAAAGAAAATAACAAATTGAAAATACAATATGAACGTAAAATTTTATAGTTGGTAAAGCTTTAAAACCAAAGTTGTTTACATATAAAAATTGGCTTAACAATTTAATATACTTTACTTATATCCGCAGATGTAAACAGCAAAAAAAACATAAATCTTATTAAAATAAACACGATTTCTTTAAACAAACTCCCCTTTTTTCTCTGGCTGCCCAACCTAGAGCAAGATGTCTACAAACGACAACCCATTTGACGATGATTTTCAAGACGAGTCAGTTCCACTGAGCAACAAAACAAAAAAAGTCCAGTTTGCTGAGTTCACTGAACCAACTCAAGAGCCAGAAATCACAGCAACAACAGACACATTTCATACATACTACTACACGAGAAATGTCACCACAAGCGAGATATATTCATTCACCAGAAGTTGTCTGCTGAACTACAAAAGCGAGAACAAGTCCTTGGTGCAGTACCTTACAGACAGAATGAAGTTCCTGTTCACGGGTGGAGAAAACGATGTTGATTTGGAAAACACATCTGAGAGCGACGACTTGAAGGATGTTGGTGGATACTTTGCTATCTGGACCTGCTTGGGGATATCACTGCTTCACTTGATAACAAAGACCTTTGAGTTCAAGCAAGGAAACCTCATCAACCACACTCTAATCCTCCTATTCATATCGCTAGTTCTTGAAAGCTTAGTCTTGGTCTACGCACACAGACTGCAGATGTTCCAAGACATCATGCAGTTCAAGCTTGGTGTGTTGAATCTCAGCTACTTGGTACTCAAGCTCATTTTCGAAGTTGTTTCCATAGGGCTAGGAGGGTTCCTAAGCACTCTTCTTTTGATAATAGCGCAAGGGATTTTCACGATGCTAGTTAATTTCAGAGTTTGGAATGTTCTGGATGGAAGGGAGTGGGCTGATAACAGAATTTCGATCCTCAGCATCCTCACCATAGAACTTGCTGTTTATGCTGCGATTGCCATACTGGATACTGTGCTGTGATCATAAACGGATTAAGACAACATGTGTGGGGGTTGTTCTGATGGTAAACGGGGATAATGTGTTTTTGCGCACACGTGAATGCCATCCATTTGTATTTTTTTTTCAGAGTCTTTGCAAAGAAGGAATAAGTTCTAAGCGGGTATTATTCACCTTTATGTTCATGTGCTCATTTTTTTTTTTTGGGAGGGTTGATTTTTCCCCCCCTCTGCAGGAAACACACCCAGACCAGACAAGGCTTCCGAGAAAAAAAAAAAAAAAGGAAACACACAGAGCCCACAGATTACTGGAACTTCAACGCCTGCAGCAAGACAAAAGGATTGTGTCTAGGCCTTCCCATAGACACACCAAAACCCCTATTGAAATCAAGAGATGGACTAATTTATTCTGTTTTTAAGGTTGCAGGGGACAGAGAGATAAGTGGAGAATCAACATGTGGGGATTTAATGTCAATAAATGGGGGGTATTTGTTCACACTCAGTCGCCGTCCTCTAATCCCACTGTTGCTTAGCACTGAAAGTCGAATGTTCATTTTTGTTTTGTTTTGTTTTTTTTTTTACGTGTGAAAATTTTTATGCTGGAAGTAAAAAAAAAAAAACGAGTACTTTTTTTAGTGGGGCGACGACGTGTGTTTTTTTCTTAGGTTGACTGCTTTCCCACCCTGTTGATATAGAATTCCCTTTTGATTTTTTTTGTTAAACTTTTGCTAATGATTATAATACTTAAAGTGAAGTTATATATAAAGATTGCACTGAATGATAACAAATTAGTAAAGAATATTCACTTCTGATTAATAATAGAGAATCAAACAATAAAACCAAACTTGTATTAGAAAAAAAACAAAACAAAATCTTAACATTTTATTCATATCTTTACTCTTAAGTTATAAATAAAACTAACATTTACTTTACTTTTTTTTTAATCAAACCTCTCATTTACATATAAAACACAAACTTTTCACTCTACACTATGGTTCATTTAGGTCCAAAAAAGCCACCTTCCAGAAAGGGTTCTATGTTAGACGTTCCTGAAGATTTAATGCGTCAATTACACGGTTTTGAAGCTATCTTCACTGTCGGCGGTGACAAGCTAAAGGCTGTTGTCAAGCACTTCATCTCTGAATTAGACAAGGGTTTAACCAAGAAGGGTGGTAACATTCCTATGATTCCAGCCTGGGTCATGGACAAGTCCACCGGTAAGGAATGCGGTAAGTACTACGCCTGTGACTTAGGTGGTTCCAACTTGAGAACTGTTTTGATCACCTTGAACGGTGACGGTACCTTTGACACCTCCCAATCCAAATACAAAATCCCAGAAGGTTTAAGAACCACCCAAAATAGAGACGAATTATTCGGTTTCATTGCTGACTCCTTAACTGCCTTCTTTAAGGAACAATTCCCAGACGGTGTTGACGAAGGTGTCACCATCCCATTAGGTTTCACCTTCTCTTACCCAGCCTCCCAAGATAGAATCACCCAAGGTATTCTACAAAGATGGACCAAGGGTTTCGATGTTCCAAACGTTGAAGGCCAAGATGTTGTCCCATTGTTGCAAGAACAATTAAAGAAGAGAAACACTCCAATTGAAACCACTGCTTTGATCAACGATACCGTTGGTACTTTGATGGCTTCTCTATACACTGACTCCGAAACCGTTATGGGTGTTATCTTCGGTACTGGTGTCAACGGTGCTTACTTCGATGTTGTCAAGGACATTGAAAAGCTAGAAGGCAGATTAAGCGACGATATCCCAGCTGAATCCTTAATGGCCATCAACTGTGAATACGGTTCTTTCGACAACGAACACTTGGTCTTACCAAGAACCAAATACGATGTTATGATCGATGAACAATCTCCAAGACCAGGTCAACAATCTTTCGAAAAGATGACTTCCGGTTACTACTTAGGTGAATTATTGAGATTGGTTTTGGTCGACTTATACGAACAAGGCTTAGTCTTCAAGGGCCAAGACATCTCCAAGTTGAAGGTTCCATACATCATGGACACTTCCTACCCATCCAAGATCGAAGAAGATCCATTTGAAAACTTAGAAGACACCGATGACTTGTTCTCCAATGACTTGAAGATCACCACCACTGTTGCCGAAAGAAAGTTGATCAGAAGATTATCTGAATTAATCGGTACCAGAGCCGCCAGATTATCTGTTTGTGGTATTGCTGCTGTTTGTCAAAAGAGAGGTTACGAAACCGGTCACATTGCTGCTGACGGTTCCGTTTACAACCTATACCCAGACTTCAAGCCAAGAGCCCACCAAGGTTTAAGAGATATCTACGGCTGGACTGAAAAGGATGACTCCAAGTTACCTATCATCATTGTTCCAGCTGAAGATGGTTCTGGTGCTGGTGCCGCCATTATTGCTGCTGTTACCGAAAAGAGATTAGAAAAGGGCTTATCCGTCGGTATTCCAGAAGGTAAGTAATTGGTTTCCAATGAGCTAATCTTTCTTTAATGAACAAAAAAAAAAAACAATAAAAACAAAACATACTTTATAACATAAATGACCATAATGAACATGTTAATGATCTACTAGAAAAAAAATGAAAAATTATTTAAACAGAATAAAGAAGTAAAAAAATGATTAATCGTAGTTGTTATGTACACCTATTATTTATTGCTCTATATTTTAATTTTTCAGGCATTTTTAATTTCGGTTTTTTTTTCTTTCTCTCTCATTTTGCAAGTTTTCTTTTTTTCAACAAACTGGATAAGAACTGTTAAGTGAAATAAAACTAAAAACTATAAACAATCTCTATATACATGGATGAACGTGGTTTAAATAAAACAATTGATCTTATTCTCAAACTCTACGACACTGAGTTCAGTAAAAAATCCAAACCTAGGAACGGTGAGGGAACGGTGCTTGCATCGATATTTCTGCACCACAAAATATTCAATGAGATAAAGGTCATATCAATGGCAACGGGTGTGAAATGCATGAACACAAACGAAATGAACAGAGAAAACAAAGATGGGAAAATTTTGCATGATTCACATGCAGAGGTGCTAGCGTTCAGAGCATTCAACCGATTCATTTTGCAGTCAATGAAAGACCACGAAGCTGTTGATGATGATGATGACATCCTTTTCAAAAACGATGATTCACAGTTTGAGTGGAACGAAGTTTGGGAAATTGGAATGTACATATCCGAGCTGCCCTGTGGAGACTTAGCTGTCATTCATGAACAAGCAAAAGAAACAAACATAGAGCACCAGGTCTGGCAAGATCACGAGATGAAGCAGTATGTTGACGACAATATAAAGACAATTCTGAGGGGCAAGAACAACGTCAAAAAAACTGGATATGTGAGGACCAAACCAGGAAGATTTGATAGTGTTGCAACGCTGTCAAAGTCGTGCACGGATAAGATCATTATGAAACAAAAGCTAGGCATAGCAGCAGGATTAGTGAGTTTGCTACTGGACAGCGATCTGAAGTTGAAATATTTGATTTTGCCAGATGTGACAAATACCGTTACTGAAAGTATCAACCATCAGTTGAGAGCATCTCTGCATAATCGAATGGGCGACAATGCTATAGACATTCGCTTTGTTGATAAATATTTTTCAGACAACATCAATGATTATTCAGATGTGAATGCAGAATCGAAGAAAACTAGCAATGAGCTAGGAGTAATGATATTGAACAAAGACGAATACATTAACGAGCCTTTACAAGACGGCGTAAGGCTTGGTTACAAAACCAAAAAGAGTAGTCCATTTTTGAGGAAGAACTGCGAGAGTCTGCTCAGCAGAAATTCAATGTTCAAGCTGTATGAAATGATAAGCACTGGCCATGGTTTAGATTACAAACAAACAAAGCTAATTAATGCGAAGAGAGAAGAACTAAAACAAAAAATCAGAAAGGAAATGTCCAAGGATGGCTGGATATTTAACATCCAAGATAGCGTGTCAGCACCCACAAAAATAGAATAATCTTTGATAAGAGATTATCTCCCATTATACATCTCTTTGCCCATTCGGGAAATGTAAATAAGCGCGATTTCAGTCATGCGACCTAGGCCATTTTGACCTTACTTTCTTTTTTTTTTTTGGCCCCAGCAGCCAAAAAAAGAAAAAAAAAACGAATTAATTTTTTTTTTTGGTTTAATCCGCTTGGAAAATTTTTTGCTGCGTTCACCTTAAAGTTTTTGTTTGAGAGTTGTTGTCAAACATAAGTGTTTACTATAATTATTGTTTACCCTTAATTTGATCTATTCAATTCTATTTCTTTGATAAAGCAAAGAAAATACATAAAAACCTACAAACATAGATATCTTATACACTTACTATAAAAACATATAATAAAATGAGTGACGAATTAAGAAACTCTAAAGTTGGTGTCTCATGGGTCAACAATGGTCCTGTTTCCATCACAGCTTACTGCTGTTCATCTATCATCATGACTATTGTCAACAAGTTCGTTGTCAACTTAAAGAACTTCAACATGAACTTTGTCATGTTATTTGTACAATGTTTAGTTTGTTGTTTGTTGTTAGTCGTCTTAAAGGGTCTAAACTACGCCAAGTTCAGAAACTTGAACAAACAAGATGTTAAGAAGTGGCTACCAATCAACTTCCTGTTGGTTGCTATGATTTATACTGGTTCTAAGTCTTTGCAGTTCTTACCTGTTCCTATTTATACCATCTTCAAGAACTTGACCATCATCTTGATTGCTTATGGTGAAGTTTTGTTCTTCGGTGGTAAAGTCACTTCCATGGAGCTAGGCTCCTTCTTACTAATGGTCTTATCATCCATTGTTGCCACCATTGGTGACAACCAGGCCAAACATAGCTTAAGCAAGAGATTAGTTGAAAAGGCTGTCGGTGTTGCCGCTACTAAGTCTTCCGCCGTCACCCAAGTCGCTGAAGAAGCTGCCTTCAACATTGGTTACCTATGGATGTTAGCCAACTGTGTTTCTTCTGCCTTATTCGTTTTAGTTATGAGAATGAGAATTAAATTGACCAACTTCAAGGATTTCGACACCATGTTCTACAACAATGCTGTTGCCTTACCAATCCTACTAGTCTCCTCCTTTATCTTAGAAGACTGGTCTCCAGAAAATATCCAAGTCAACTTAACCAGAGAATCCGTTATTGCCATGGTTGTTTCTGGTATGTTCTCTGTTGGTATTTCTTACTGTTCAGGTTGGTGTGTCAGAGTTACCTCTTCAACCACTTACTCCATGGTTGGTGCTTTGAACAAGTTACCAATTGCCTTAGCTGGTATGATGTTCTTTGATGCTCCAAAGAACTTCCTATCCATCCTATCCATATTGATTGGTTTCCTAGCCGGTATTGTCTATACCCAAGCCAAACAAAAGAAAGCTAAAGAACAAAAGCCAGTTGAAACTAAGCTACCTTCTTCCAACAAGGATTAATTAGTATAGCTCTATATATATGATTATTGAATAACTAGTATTCGTATGTATGATTGATTGAGAATAGAGATTGATTGTGCTTAAGTGTAACATAATAGAAAAACAAAAATGACTTAATTCTTTTTTTTTTGAAATTTTTGAAGATCAAGTTTTTTTCAAAACCAATACCAACGCGTCAACGTTGCAGAAAGATCCAAAACAATATGTATCAATATGTCAAGTTATCGGATATAAGAGCAAACAAAAACAAGATCTCCAAAAACTAAAAAATACACATGATAAGTTTTTTCTTTGTTAATTCTACATCGACAAAAACATTGCCACATTGACCACGACAACAAACATCTTTGATTATGACCAGTAGGTCAAGAGGCAACACCACTGACAACTCTGAAAAATCTTCAGCTCAGAAAAAATTAGACATATCGAAAAACTTACTGAAAGAGATAGAAAATGATTTTGATGACTTTGAAAACTTCTTGAACTCAGAAAAAAAACCTGATGTGAATAATATCAATCATAAGCTTTTGGACTCTCTAAGTTCAATGGATAAGCTTGATCTGAAGTTTAAAAAAAACAAGCAGGATTACAAAGAAATCTTAGATGATTATGAAAACTTAGATTTTTTTGTTGAGGACAAAGAGGACGAAGAAAGAAACGATCAGGTCAGGTCACTACAAGAATACAATTCAATTGTCCATGACATATTTGGATATAACGTTTACTTTAACAAGCTCTTTTTGAAATTAGACAAAGAAAAGTTAGAGTTTATGCTAAATGAACATAAAATTGTCAACTTGATAGATAGAAAATTAGAAAGCTTTTTATACGCCAGAGACAGTAATAAGAAGAAGCACTGGATATACAATGCATACACTGACAACGATTTATTGATGTCATTTGAAGAAAGAAAGTCTGTGTATGAGAAGTTTGACTTATGGCTAAAGAACTTACACGAATTTTATTATGGGGATAAAAAGCCAGGCAATAAGGACAGAGAACCTAACCGAAAACGTCAAAGAAGAAACCTGCGCGACGATTCAAGCGAACAAAAAGCATATCCCATCCACAATGAAATCAACTTGAATGTTTTGCTGCTGTTGCAGGTATTGTTTATGCTATCCAACGATTTCTTCCATAACAACATGAAATATCAATATGCATTTAACTCTATGTTTGACTTGAACAATTACTTGGCATACATTAAAAACAGCATACCTGTTGTATATGAGAGGCTATCAAAGATTACCTTGAAGGAATTGAACACTTTTAAGTTTTTCAAGGTTTTCTTGGACAAAGAGTTTGTAAACGACTACCATATCGGAATTTTTATGAAATTAAAGTTGTTACCTCAAAACATCATTGATGTATTCAGAGAAGCATACTATGGACATGATTTTGAAAAGTTTATTGAAAAAAACATTTTGTTGAATGTTAAAGATATAGAGAAACACGAAAGAGAAATCATAGACTTGCAAGATCCTGAGATTGATCAAATGAAAGAAGACGCAATGCTGAAGAACTCTTTGATTAACTTGCAAAGCTGCATTAAGATGGAAGAAACGCATCTACTGTCAATAAAAAGAGCTATTAAGATACAGAATTATTTTATAAACAGAAAACAAACAGCTGAAATTATTAAACAACTAGACTTCCTACAAAGCATTGTTTCTGGTAAAGATGTGAAATATTATAAGCATCTAGCAACGAAGATATTGAAGGATTTGCATGAGCAGAAGAGACAGCAACACGACACATCAAATGTCGTCAATGGTGTAGTTGATATTAAGCAGCCTAAGAAGAAAACTAAAATGGAAATGAAGTCATCAGACGGGCTAAAATATAGTGATGATGAGGAAGGTAATCTTGCAGAAATAGACGATGCACAAGCAACCGTAAACAACTATGGGTTTTCCAAAGATTCACTGCCTGATTTGTACATCAAAAGACTGATTGAGACAAAGCTTGTGTCATGTGATATGTCTTTACTATCAGTGAATGGAACAGATGCTTTGTTACAATAGAGTTAAATACGCTGTTGGTGTTAATGTCTTTAACGACATAAATTACAGTTGATTAGATCTGCACCAGATGGTTTTATCTCCTCCAAATTGGCTTTTCGGCGATACGATCACAAACAGTTATTTCCGACAAAACTGTGTAAAAAAACGCTCTAGAAATTGCAGTTTTGCGTGTAAAAAAGTGTGGAAGGAAAAAAAAACTGGGCTGCGACTTCGCCAAACGGACAGGCGTATTATGTAAGGCACATTTTGCTGATAATTTTATTGCGTCACGGTATTTAAACACGGGATAAGGGACTTTGCAATTTTGATTTAAGGGACATCATCTCTTTTATAATTACATAGAAATAGATTTGTTTTACCACAAAACCAATAGTAATATTAAAAACCAAACATATATACAATGACTAAATCTAGTATCAACAAAATCTCTAAGTTATTCAACTACAACCCAGCAACAGACAGCATCATCACTTTGGGTGCTGGCTGTTATTGGGGTGTTGAACATCACTACAGAAAGCACTTCCAAGACAGATTAAAACACGTTGTTGTTGGATTTGCCAATGGTAATGATACTTACAAAACAAGCGAAGATAGCATAACATACAAAAGAGTAACCGGTGGTGACACTGGATTTGCCGAAGTTGTTCAAATTCAATACAGCAAAAAAGATGTTTCTTTGGATGAACTGCTTGACTTCTTCTTCAGACTGCATGACCCAACCACCAAAAACAGACAAGGTGGTGACATTGGGACTCAATACAGATCAGGTATTTTTGCCAGCAACGAAGAAGACCTGAAAATAGCACAAGCCAGTAAAGAAAAATGGCAACCAAAATGGAATAACGATATCACCACAGAAGTAGAGCTGCTCACCAACTACTACGACGCTGACGAATATCACCAAAAATACTTAATTAAAAACCCTGCAGGTTATGCTTGTCCTGCTCATTACGTCAGAGATATTTAATCTGTATATATTATTCGCTGTGTTCCTGCTGCAACTTTTTTAAGTATCTTTTATCAACAATGACCTTGACTCACTGTTACCAAACAAGCAAACCCCAGCAAAATCTGGAATATCAGCTTGTATATGTATGATTCTTTACTGAAGGTATTTTCTTTATCTCTAACACCTATATCTCCGTATTCTATAAAGTATAATTTTTGTTTTTCCAAAACAGTTAGATTCTTCCAGTCTTTGTTCTGTATCATTCTGTAATTAATGAGGTATTCGTCAATTTCTTTTTTCAAGGATCTTGGAAGCTTATCTGGGTAGTACTCCTTGGTGACGAACGTTTTTATATCTGGAGGAGTGTACTTATTATTGAAATCATCTTCAAAAGTTATGTCGGCATTAGGCTGTTTTGTTGTGCTTGATAAATTTCTAAATATTAAGTTCTTGTTTAGTATATTCTTGCTCTGCTTAAGCAAATTAAGTTGTTTGATCATTCTTATTATGCTGATGGCGTTAGTTTGGTTCTGTTTCTGTTTGCTCTAAAATCGACAATCGAATAAAGAAAAAGAAATGAAAAAAAATATAATATATGTTGGATTCAAGAAGCGAGAACATGCGCTACACAAATAAATTATTCAACTTAGAGCTTTAAGAAATGGCATTAAGCAAAGATATTATACGATTTCAAATGCAAAGAAAACATGTATGATAGTTTGTAGTTTTTCTGGTTCTTTAAATTATAAAATTTGCTTTTGTTGCTTCAAAATATTGATGTTTATTTATTGTTTAATACTTCCTTTTAGTGTCTGAACGAAAACCAGCTGAATATTTTAGCATTACGCGTGAACAGGCTTTATGGCTCGCTACCAATAAAAAATCAAATCAAACTTTCATTTTTGGATAGCATTACGTTAGCCATCACCAACTTTGATATACACGTTAGTGGACTCTAAGTACTTTATACACCGTTATCAAACACTAAACTAGAAGTGCATATGCAAGAAAGTACTAAATTGCGCATCAACCAGTTTTTGGAAAGAACTATTGCTGACAGAACTCAAGGTGATGATATTGCTCATTCTTTGAAATTTGCTGTAAGCCAAACATTAAATACTTTGGAAAATGTCATCAATGAGGATTTCTTTCCTAGTTTTAATGTATTATGTTTTTTGTTCACTTTTTTACTTGAAACCACAACCGCTATTTACAAACAAGACGTGCGCCAGCTGTTGAATTTATACCTGAAGAAATACTATGAAAGTTCTTCAGAATCTACAAAAGAATTTGACAAGTTTATAGATATGTGTGTTATGAACACAACAAACTTTAAAGATAAATATGCAACAACTGAAGCGCATTTGAAGAAAACTAATTTGAGGATTGAGCATAGCATTAAGCACACCTTATCTAACTCTCATCTGTCTTCGAAAAAGATCAAACACAACAGGTTGAATTTTGTTGAATCTGATAGAAACAGAGTTCTAAAACAAAGAAAGAGTCATTACAATGCCATCAATGCAGAGGAAAAGAGGTGCACTGACCAATTTTTGAAGTACTTTTTGTTACAGGAATCTTCTAGTGTTAACAATGACCAGATTGATTTCATCGTTACTAATCACTTAGACAACTATTCTTTGTATTTACAAGGTGAGCTGCTTTTCTACTTCAACTTCTACAATCATGAGCTTCCAAAAGGACGCATTGTGAATAAATCAAATAACAATTACATATTCTCAAGAATGTTTAACTACTTGTTGTATTTAGAAGAGGATTACATAACTTTTGATGTCCAAGCACAAAGAGAGAGCAAGTACGCTGCCCTAACCACGTTTCTAAAAATTTGCTCTATAAGATCTTACAAAGACCCAGTTTTTCTGATGCACTTATTCTATCCTGGTTTCCAAGGCGAAATAAACAGAGACATTTTGAAAGCTACCGCTAAGACAGTATTTACCTTCGTTAGCGAGGCTGTGGAATTTTTAAAGATGATCGAGTTTGAACCTGGAAGTAAGCTGACGTACTGGCACGACATGGTCCTGGATTATGTGGAAACTTGCTTTGTCATTTGTTTTCAATATTTGAGATACATGAAAAACCTGCCGAAATACAATTTCCATGAGCATTACATGGAGTCTTTGATAGATACCTATTTTGCACACACTTTTGAGAATATGACTGATAGACCGCACAGCTTCAACACTTTGTTTGAGTTTTATGTCTTGGACAGAATCATAAACTTCAAGGACGTTCACTATGTGGCTGATTGCAAGCTGATCAAAGATTTGAAAGTATACTTTGCATCGCATATGAAAAAACATTCAGTTAAATAAAACGATATATATATATCAATCAGAACTCCATGTGAATAACTTTGTTTAATACTCTTTCGATTATCAAAATGTTGAAAGGAACAACAGTTTGTTCGGTTATTCCAAATGTAGGATTCAACAAAGATAGACAGTACATCTTCCACATGATTCTATCTAACAGAACCGATGCCGATGAGTGTGGACAGTTCAGTAAATTGATTTTTAAGTAATCACAGTAAGCAAAGTTCTTTGCTTCTTCCGTTAAACTTGTGTTGAAAACTGCCCCTGTTTTTATCGAGCATCTATGCTGTGAGTTGGACAAAGGCAATGAGTTTTTGAAGTATGCAAAATGTATGTTCTCCTTCGAAGTATGTGCGCTTTGGTTGATATTGAAATTAGCACAAACCACAGCTAAAGAAACGTTCTTGTTTCTCGAAGAAAGCCTTCTCCAATGAACCAACTCGTCGTCAGGCAAAATTGAATTCAATCTTGTTAGGATTATACAGTTACTGTCACCTAGTTTGTACCCACCCGTTTTGTGGATACCAAATTGCGTGGTTATAATTGTCATGGTACGGCGCCATATTTCATCACACACTTTCTCAAACTTTGTAGAGTCTTCAAGCTTCCATGTTTTGAAGTTGAAATTAGTACCGTCTGGTAAAACCCATGAGGCTGTCAAGTATTTCTTATCTATGCTTCTAGAGTAACAAACTATGATATAGTTGTCAAAGTTATTGTTCTTGCAGATGTTGAAGTATGGAACATTCCCCGAAGTTACTATAGGCACATTATAGTTATTCATCAAAATGTCGTTTTTCAACTTTCTTCTGATTTCACTAGTCTTATCAAGTTTGCTGAAGAATCTTGTTCCTTTTTTATTTGTTACATCTGAAATACTTACTTTATTGAAGATACTCAAACAGATCTTGTTCATTTCAAGCAATGTGGTAAAGTCCAATTTATTGTTTGGAACAAAGTGCAAGTTGACCCTTAATAGTGTTGATGGAATTTTACTCAAAAGCATTTTCTTTAAGTTTATGAAAAAGGCAAATTTCTTCATACTATCTGACTTGATTTTGTCTTGTCTAATATCGAGTGGCAAGAATATAATCATATCGGTTGCCTTCTTTAACCCTACAAAGTCTTTCAGTATTTTAATACAACAGTACTTTACATGGCTGTAGTCATAAGCATCAATAGGTAGAACACCGCTGTCGGCCAATCCGGTTGTGAATTTAACCTCACCAAACTTTCTTTTGGTATAGTTCAAGCTAAATTTGGTTATGAACTCAGAAGTGCTCTTAAAAGCAGAATCTGTGATCAAACAGCAATGCAAATCAGTTGACTTATCTGGTTTATCCAAAGGCTTCACATCAAAGTTGTACCACTTTTTCAAGTTTTTAGGCTTAATACCTATTTCTTTACCGTTGAAGTCATTAAGCACAACTATTTTGTCATCAATGTTCAGTTCATTTTCTTTGAATACATCTTCAATTTTTTTGTCCATGCTTAACATATCAGGGCCTAAACTCAATCTGTTAAACTTGGGGAACATTCTTAAGAAAATATCTTTAACCTCGTCCATCTCCGTATAAAAGATATTGTCTCTGCCAAAAGCAACGTCATTCTTTTCACTATACTCAGAAATAAAGTTGTTGAATATCAGTTCCTTCTCAAAGGTATGCAAAAACATTTCTTTATCTACATTCATGTTGAATTTGTCCTTTTCGAAGCTGTTGTAAAAAGTAAACGGAATTGAAAATATTGGCATGTGTCTCAATACAAATGGCAACACATTGATAGTTTTGACTTCTTCATCCACTTCTTCTTTTTCTTCAACTAGCTCTACTTCAGGAGTTGCGGCCACAGCTAGATTTTCTTTGACTTTGTTTATCTCGTCATTGCTTTCTGGAGATAATGGCTTAGTAGATCCCCCAAGCAGCATCAAGTTGTCTATCATATTCCCATTGTTGTATTTATCAGAACTGATCAATCCCGGAGATACCAAAGAACTTGGACTTTGAGATTTGTATAGCTCGGTCCCCATCAACAACTGGTTTTCTCTACTATCATTTTTATAAAGAGGATTTTTGCTTGTAGAAGTTGTCAGCAAATGAGATGCGTTAAGTGGATATCCTTTATTCAAAAACTTGCTGCTATTGCTGTGCGTCAAGGCTGGATTTATTTCATTCAAAACAGATAATGGGAAGAATGAAGTTTCTTTTATAGAGTTCATGTTATTTGTACTGAACATATTGGTTTGGGGCAAGGATTGGTAGTTCTCAATGGTATTAACGTTAACGTTGTTTTTGTTACTCATGTGTGAAATAGATGTTAGCGGTACTGAAATGTTGGTATTGGTAATATCCTTGATATTGATCATTCCGTTGTCATCCTCATCTGAAGATGCTTCTTCCTCGTAAATATCTTCATCATAGTTGAAACCAACAGAAGATATCTTTCTTGAAGCTTGAAGCATGATTTCTTGCAAATTTATGTTATTCTTAGAGTTTGCACTATTAATGTTATGAGATTCATTGGTACCATTGTCTTGCTTGATTAAATTATTATTATTGTGCTGTTCATCATCAATGTTTTCAACAAATACGCTCTCTGGAACATTTGACTTATTAAAGCTCATAGCAAATTTACCACCTAGCTTATATTTGCTATCCACAGAATTAATCAAGGGATTGAAATTAATATGAGAATACACACTTGATCTTCTTTCTTTGACTGTGCTCGAGTTGTCATTACTTGAAACAACACTAGTGCCATTGATAGATGGGTTTTGTGAGTGTTCCTGGAATGCTGGAGTAATAGAGTTAGCTATTGGTGCTCCTGGGTCCGAGTAGCTATAAACTGATGACCTTGGGGTGTCGTAAGAATCATCAATGAGTTTGAATGGTCTTTTTTTACCAATGACTTTTTCAACGGATTCTTCCTTGACACTCTCTTCTTCTTCGTCATCACCAAATAAATCTCTCATTTCATCATCCATATCCACTTCGTCTTCTTCAGCCATTTCATCGTCATTCTGTTCCAAGTTTGGGGACTCTTTCATGATTTCATGATCCAGGTTGCTATTGTCAAAAAGATCCTTTTCCAAACTCCCAAATTGGGGACTGGTATCGTTACTTTTGATTTTGAAGAAAGGTGAGGAAATATTGGATGTCTTGTTGTTCATCAATGCTGATGCTTTGATTAGCCCTTGTGATGTTGGGATATTGACCGAAACACCTTCAGTACCAGTCATTTGATTGGTATTTCCCACAGACAACAAATATTTGTTGTTGATGTTATTATTAAGATGATTGATTTCATTATTTAGAACGGATGATGGTGCCATCATTTTTTCAGGAGAGCCCTGCTGAAGCATCAGGAAAGGACTGCTATGCTGTATCAGAGGTAAGTTAGTAGGTATTCCGTTAGGCTCTATTTCCGCTGCTTCATCGTTTGAAACTTCACTGGCATCGCCAAATTTGAGTTTTAGTTTGTCATTTAGATCGTTTATCTCACTGACCATTTTGAAAGTATTTTCTAGGTTTATGTTTATATTATGCTCTGGTGCATCAACTCCCCAAATGTTTTCACTAGACTTTTGGAAAAACAAGAGTTCCAATGGCCAAAGGATTAGGTTCTTCTTGTTTTCAGGATCATTAGGATCACCCTCAAATTCCTTTAGATAGTTGGAGATGGATGGTGTTTGACCACTTAAATGCAAGATACTAGGAATAACCTTAACCCAAGTTATCTGATCCTGTAGAATATTTATACCGTGAGAGATCTTTAGAATTTTCAAAATCTTTGTTGCGTTTTTAGGAGGATTTTTGGATATACATGATCTCAATTCTTCAGAGGAGAAGCTTAAGAAACATCTTACACCACTAGGAGCTAAGTAAACAGCATATTCATCGACCATTGATTTTTTCAGTTCGGAGTCATCAAGATCCAAAGTGTCCATAAGCTTTTTAAATGAAAATAGAGCAAGGTTCTTGTAGTTTATTGAAACGGAAAGACATCCGTTTTCAAAAAGATGAGGAGAAATATTCAAAACTTTGTAAAACTCATTCTGACTTTGTAGGTCGTTAGAGTTTGAAAAATTGGGAACAAAGTTATTATGAGAGTGTTGTTTTGTTTCATCATTTTTGATCAAACACGAATTCCCAAAGGGTATAAACTTGTTGAAGGAGTCTGCTGACAGGTTCAGATATATCAACCTTCTGACGGCTTTCAAAAAAATAGCATATGGAGTGGGTAGGTTTGGTTTGGCAAAGTTGGCGTTGAAATGGCCAGTTTTGTCAGGTAGTCTTTCCTGGATCAAGTTAGGATCTATGACATCTAGATCAACGTGCTGTAGGTAATCGGAATGTGAGTCTGATGAGACTGAGAACTTGTTGTTGCCATCATCAGATAGATGTGTAAGGTTATCCAGATCATCATCCATGAGTGGAGATTTGTTCATTTCGTTATTATTTTTAGCAGCATTTGTGGACCTCTTGTCAAAAGGCACAGGCACCGGATCATCATTCAGTGAGAAACACCAAAGCTCTTTACTAAACAGGGATACCAATGTTTTGTTGTCTCTGGATCTCATGTACAAATCGGAATGGAAACACCATTGCTCATTTCCTTCTGAACCAATGTATTGGTTATAGTTAATTTTTGTAATTGAATCAATTTGAAAATAGCTGGTTAAAAATTGACTCAGTTCTGAAAAATCACCGTTTTCAGTTGAATCAGGCATGTTCAGTATCACGTAATTATCTATATGGCTGCACTTGCACCTTTATTTTCTTTGATTAGTAGTTGTTTTTGGGGCTTACAAAAAGTAGTACATGAATTTGCCAACCTAAACAAAAAAAAAAAAAGAGTTATCATTTACGGGGTATAGCATTGCTACAGTGCAATATTGATTCGAGTGATTTTGGCCAGGAAAAACTCACAGCGTGGAATGAGTCTAGCAGTGTGTGTGCGGTTATTTTATTTTTTTGTTTTTGGTAAAAAAAAGAGAGAGAAAAGATGAACAGCTGTAGCGGTCGGATTTAAGAGCATTCAGTGCCTATCCCAGGATTTTATTCCTATTTTTTCCTTTTAACATCCCACATTTCTTCTTTTGGAATTTGTTTAGCAAAAGTAGGTGCTAAGCGCGTTTTGAAACTATATCCCCAAACAAGGCAACACTGCAAATATGACTATGAAACAGTCCTTAGTGGCTTTGAATGATGATGCGTTATTGTACGTCAATGAGACTTTTATTGAATACACAAGGGATATTTTACACAGCATGATAAAAGAAGATATAGTCAAATACAAGAAGTTTTTGAGTGACCACTTATATGAAATGGATGAGGACTCTATTCCTTCAGAATGAAGAGCTGATAAACTCCATGAGCGAGTACAACGATAGTGTTTTGAAAGTCACCAATGAAAGGGGGAACAATGATCTTGTTGAAAAAATTCCACCAGTGATCAACACAGAAGAGGCCTACATGCTTAATAAGGAGTACAATCTTGCTAAATACTCACTTAAGAACTATTCTCAAGACAGATACGCAATTATTGGGAATGTGCTCACAAAGGAGCAAATACAAAAGTACGATCTCTTCAAAGCCACCAAGTTACCTAGATCTTTAGTCAAAAAGATGGTACTGAATCATAGACCAGAACACGTTGGGCTGGCCAATAACAACCAGACAACTTTATCAATTCTTGCGGGTATGATGAAGCTGGAACTATTAAAGCTGGTTGAAAACGCCAAGCTGGAAAGAGATAGAGATGTGAAGTTTAGATATGTTGAAATCAATAGACAAAGGTTTTCCAAAATGAAAGAAGCATTGGACACCGTGAAGAAGGTGATGAAATTGAATGAAAAACTGAAAACTATGGAGGAAACTGATACAGAAAAAGTAGAATTGAAAAAGGAGCTGAATGAAAATATGGTCAAGTACAACAAGTTGGTTGAGGTTATCAAGAAAAATACGGATATGGATAAGAAGCCTGAACAACTAGAGCCTTTGAGCGTTAATCATTTCAGAAGAGTTGTCAATAATAGAAAACACAATAAAAAAAACAGGTTGAGGTATCTTAAATAGGGATATGGCACTAAGACTGCCATTAGCTGTATGCAATTATATAATGTGACAACAAAATTTCCAATTCTTCAAACTCGTCTATTTGACAAATTTTGCATAACGCTTGCATATCTGTTTTCTTCTTCAAGTATTCCCACAGACTTATGTGCTGCAGCTTTCCGTCCATGCCAAATCTTTCTGTGTACTGCTGAATAGTTTTGTATTCCTTCAGCGAAAACATCTCTAATGAGTTGTGTTTTTTCAAATTCTCCAGCATTACATTACTGAAAGGATCAACTTCGGATAAGGTGACAGGGTCATAGACCAAGTAATGCAGCTTTTCCACAGGAAGAATGCTTTTGAAATACTCCAAGTACTTATTAGATACTGGAATGGGCAAGTAACACAGCAAGCATTCCATCAAAACGATCGTTCGCTTGCAAGGGTCTATGTGCTGTTTCAGGGCCTTCATACACTCATCAACATTGGATAGGTCCATATTAATGAACTTGACATTACTTGACGAGCCACCAACGGACTTCTGCTTCAAATTGAGTGCATCTTCAAAGTCCACTTCCAAAATTTGATGAATGTCTTTGTACTTTTCAAGCTGAAATCTCAAATCAGAACCCGAACCAAGAGAAACGATTTGTAGACTCCCATGATCGTACTGGTCCATGATCTCGTGTAGATGCTCATCCACAGACAGTATTCGCAGAATTGTTCCTATAGTAATGATAGGCGACTCTTGGGTAGGGAGCCGAGAATTGAAAGATCTGTTGACTCTTCTAAGCTTCTTGTCAAAGGCAGATATCAGCCTGGAGGTGTTATACTTCAATGAGATATAGTTTTCGTAGAGCACCAGCAACAGTTTGTATTCTTCATTGTCCGGATATAGGGTGTTCAGTTTACGCAGCGATATTATTCTGCTCTGCAGCGAAATGATATCTGTGTTCTGCAGATTAGACTGTTCAAATGTGTTAACCATTGGTTTGTGTTAGCTTGTTTTTGAGGGGGGGATGATATTTGGGTAAGTGTGAGAAGACAGCGCACGTGATGTATTACGAAAACAAAAAATCAACAAACACATAGACAACCGTTTTTTTCCCGTGTCGTACATAAAAAAAATAAACCCACGTTTTTTGGCTCGTTTGAGTAAGCAGCGATTACGGTTTCACAGGATTCTCCCACATGAAATCACCGCTAAAAAACATCAACTGAAAATTTTTCTGCGTCGTGCCCACATGAAAATTTTTTCTCATTCTCTTCAATCTTTTCGAGTAATTCGTTTCTTTTTATTCTTACTTTACTTCTTGATGTATTTGTCTTATATAAAAGATAAGTGTGTTTTTAATTTCGCAATATTATTATTAAAGAAAAGAAATACAATAAAAAAAAACCAGTATTAATACTAATAACCAAAGAAAAAACGAATATGTCTACTCCAGCTCAAACTTACAAGGTCGCTGATATCTCCTTAGCCGCTTTCGGTAGAAAGGAAATCGAATTAGCTGAACACGAAATGCCAGGTTTAATGGCCATCAGAAAGGCTTACGGTCCAACTCAACCATTAAAGGGTGCCAAGATCGCTGGTTGTTTACACATGACCATCCAAACCGCTGTTTTGATTGAAACCTTAACCGCCTTAGGTGCTGAAGTTACCTGGACCTCCTGTAACATCTACTCCACCCAAGACCACGCTGCTGCTGCCATTGCTGCCTCCGGTGTTCCAGTCTTTGCTTGGAAGGGTGAAACCGAAGAAGAATACGAATGGTGTTTGGAACAACAACTACACGCCTTCAAGGACAACGGTAAGTTGAACTTGATCTTGGATGACGGTGGTGACTTGACCACTTACGTCCACGACAAATACCCAGAAATGTTGGAAGGTTGTTTCGGTTTATCTGAAGAAACCACCACCGGTGTCCACCACTTATACAAGATGATGAAGGACGGTAAGTTAAAGGTCCCAGCCATCAACGTCAACGACTCCGTCACCAAGTCCAAGTTCGACAACTTGTACGGTTGTAGAGAATCCTTAGTCGATGGTATCAAGAGAGCCACCGATGTTATGTTAGCCGGTAAGGTTTCCGTTGTTGCTGGTTTCGGTGATGTTGGTAAGGGTTGTGCTGATGCCTTAAGAGGTATGGGTGCCAGAGTCATTGTCACTGAAATTGATCCAATCAATGCTTTACAAGCTGCTATGGAAGGTTACCAAGTCTTACCAATGGAAGAAGCTGCTGCTGTCGGTCAAGTCTTTGTCACCACCACTGGTTGTAGAGATATCATCACTGGTGAACACTTCATGCAAATGCCAGAAGACGCCATTGTCTCCAACATTGGTCACTTCGATGTTGAAATCGATGTTGCTTGGTTAAAGGCCAACGCTAAGGAATGTGTTAACATCAAGCCTCAAGTTGACAGATACTTATTAAGCAACGGTAGACACGTCATCTTATTGGCTGATGGTAGATTAGTCAACTTAGGTTGTGCCACTGGTCACTCTTCTTTCGTTATGTCCTGTTCTTTCTCCAACCAAGTCTTAGCCCAAATTGCTTTGTTCAAGGCTGACGACAAGGAATTCAGAACTCAATTCGTTGAATTCGAAAAGACCGGTCCATTCGCCGTTGGTGTCCATGTCCTACCAAAGGTCTTAGACGAAGCTGTTGCCAAGTTCCACTTAGACAAGTTAGGTGTTAAGTTAACCACCTTGACTCCAGTTCAAAGTGAATACTTAGGTATCGCCAAGAACGGTCCATTCAAGGCTGACCACTACAGATACTAATTGTTCTTTTTGAAAATAATTGAAAAAATGAAATATATTCTTTTGTTTTTTATTCACCAAAACAAATTATAAAAGAAAAAAAACATACTTTACCGGATTGAAGATAATAGAGGTTGAAAGAGTTATCATTAAATAACAAGAAACCAACTTAATACGAAAGTGTAGTTGATTATTGCTATGATGGTCAATGCTTTGCAAAGTATAAAACAAAAAAAAAAATGAAATTCCAAACAAAAAAACAATAACAATAAAAAACAGTGATAAAGCATTGAACTGTTGAGGTTCAGCAAATATTACTTTCTTATTATTTAAATCAACAGCAGATATTCAACTATATTCTAGATGATTATGAGAAGTGATATGAAGACCAGCAGTTTAAGTTCATCATTAGTATAATATGTAAACCGTGCTATATATGTCACCAAAAAGAAAAAATACTACGATTCAACTCTATAAAAAACACAAACACCCATCATATGATTATGACTAAAAACGGCAAATGGTTTAATCCCGTTTGCAGCTAATATTAATTTTTTGTAAATCCAATCTTTTGTCTGTTTGCCGCTCACAGCCTTTTTTTTTATTCCCAAGCCAAAAAAACAACACAAGAATGGTCCCTTAGGGTTTGTTTTGTTGATCATTGTTACCCCCCTTCTGACCACCACTGTTTTCTTTTTTTTTTATTTCCTTTTTTTGGGAGTTGCGGGAATATGCCTGTATTTTTTTTTATTTTCTCTTGGTAGACACAAACCCAAAAAAAAAATAATAATACGAAAGGAAAAATTTTCGTCCTTTATTTTCCTATTGATAAAAAAAAAAATAAATGGAATTATTTCCACAAAGACGTATTGAACACAGAAAAATTGCATTCACAGCAAATCACCAAATCGTCTTATCAATACTTGACCAAAGGGCTCTAAACAGATCATTGTAAATAGTAGACTAATTCCGTAATTACATAAGTCCTTTGGAAACAAAAAGACAACACAAAAAAGAAGGAAGGTAAAATACAACACAAAATATCCTGCCATATAATAATTTTTTTCTTTTACAAATAGATTACAATACTCGTCATGGACAACTCAAGTGACAACTATAACCATAATGATCAAGACTTGTCGTCTTTTCTGGGCACAGGTAACAACGAATTTAACTTCGATAAAGACATCAACCTGCTTATGAACAACAACTCAGATAATAACAATCACTTTAATGATTTTGAGCAGTTCTTGGATCTGCCTGACTTGATGAATTCTAATGATACACATGCCAAAAATGGTGTTTCTGAAAAACCAAAAGATGATGTCGATGATAGCAAGGCCAAAAGAAAATATGTGAAAAAAACCAAAAACCCCTCGTCCTTTTCCAAGAACGAACAAGAACAATCTAAGCTGGACTCAGATAAGATTTTGACCTCTGATACTCGAAACATGTTCAATTCTAGCAACAACAACGTTCCTGTTGCTATTCAAAGCACAAGCTACAAAAACGAGCTTCTTCCTGGTTTTGATAACCACAGAAGCAACAGCCAGGATAAAGGATTCGATGATATGCTGGAGATATTGCCAGATGGTCTAGATATCCTACAAGGTCAATCAGGTATTGATCTTTTTAACAAAGGCGAGAACAACGAAAATAAAAACTTCGAGAGTGTTGATCCAATCAACATTCAAGGCAATGTCCAGAATGGTGAAATTGCCAACTTCTGGGCTTTCAATGTTGATGACTTGCTGTCTTCTGTTCCAAGTTCTATTGGATCAACAACAATTTCGGCTGCAAACAGCTCCAGCTCTCAAATGATGAACAACATGCAAAACCAAATGAACAATGCTAATCCAGGTTCCGTTGGTGGGTTTGGTAAACCATCATTGGCTGAGTTGAAAAAAACAAAGACCAACTCTTCAACAATCAGCAATAAGACTATCAAAAGAAGAAGCTCAGTAGCAAGCAATGGTGTGAAATCCCAAACTCACTCATTTACCCCCCAAAATGTCAAAAGCAATGGTTCGGAAAGCAAGCATGATCAAAAACCTGCTCAGCAATGCTACAACTGTAAGACTCTGAAAACGCCTCTTTGGAGAAGAGATTCTAATGGTAATACTCTATGTAATGCATGTGGTTTGTTCCACAAGTTGCATGGTACCATGAGACCCCTATCTCTGAAAAGTGATGTCATCAAGAAGAGAAATGCCAAGAAAAAAGATGCAAAGGGAGATATCAATGACGATTCAAAGATATCCAAAAGCAGAAAGTCCTCTGTGGCTTCTATGAGTTCCAATGCAGAATTCACTGGCCTAAGCTCAGGTGGCAAAAAAGACATGTCAAAACCTAATAGCAGTGGAAATCCTTATTTAGGGAGCAACAACTCTGTAAGCAATAGCATCAACATAAGCAACAAGCCTCCTTTGGGCAGAAGAGAATCATCTTCATCATCGCTGACTACTTTGAAAGCCAGAAGCAGTATGAAGAATAGCATGTCTAATTCTTACAACAACGGTTTTATGTCTAACTCATTACTTGGAAATGACAACGGCTTTGGCAATACCATGAGGTCAAGAAAGTCGTCATTTTCGTCTTCTGTTGGTTCAATGAATACGCCAAACAAAATGAGCATACCTATTTTGCCTAAGAAGAAGTCTCAACAGCACGCTGCTAATGTAACACCTAATAACAGTTTACCGAATGGATCCAATGTTTTAATGTCTACATCGCATCCAAATTACAACCAACCACCAATGTCTGGAACAAATGGTGCAACTTTTATGTCTACGGGATCATTTGTTGATAACTCCCCGAGATTCACCCAAGGATCTTTGGTATCACTTTCCCCGTTCACCAATATGCCTGGTACTATAGATACATCGTACTCTGTTGTATCGACTCCATCTGAAATCAACACTCCTTTGGTGAGTGGCTCAGGCCTCCACAGATTGTCGCAAACGATATCTGCTAACAACATAAACGCCGGCAGCTTGAGTGCAGGCACCAATGCCAGTGGAAGCCACAACTCGTTTTCAGGTGGAAACGGTGCTTTGTACAATAACAACTTCATATCGCAGATGCCATCAACAACAATCTCTAATAATAACGTAATATCAATGAATGGAAATACAATGTCCCAATATACAATGCCGCAGCAAAGATCATCGAACAGCTCAAACCCAGCGAAGGTCTCGTTGCTGTCCCAAGGGCTGAAAAGCAAAAGCCTGGTCCATGGAACAAAAATAAATCCTCACGAGGTGAGCTCCATGTACAACAGCTTCTATGGGGGCAGTGTCCCTGGCAACAGCACTAGCACTCTGAATGTCAGTAGCACCCAAGCAGAGAGCAATGATCCCCACGAGGATGTGGATATGCAGGAGAGTGAGAGCCGAGAAAAGGATGATTTGTCCTGGTTGAAGTTTGGAATGTAATTGTGTCCACTATAAGTATTTATATAAAGATTTTTTTTTTTCTAATTTCATTTTTCCCATTTCTTTGAGACTTTGAATGAAAGGAATTGTTTAATTCCACAGTAATCATATGATTTTCGTTATTCCTTTTTTTTTGTTTTTTTTTGTTTATTTTTTTTTTTTCGCATTCTAAGTAAATCTTATGAGATAGTCCTCCAAAGGAAGACACCTTATTCACCGAACACCATGGGGGTTGCCAATTTGTTCCAGCTCTTTGAGAACCGGAGCGTTTTTGAGATTGACAAGCTGCATGAGAAGACCGTTGCCATTGAGCTTGCCACCACCATGTTCAAGGCCGCGCGGGCCCATCCTGTGCACACGATCGAGCATCAAACGACGATCTTCAACCAGATCTTCAATCTGAAGATGGCCTGCAAGGACGTGATTGTTGTGTTTGATGGGGTATTCATACCTGCGAAGCTGAGGCACGCTGACAGTCCCTTGAAGAAAGGCAGTAATCACTCGGACCCATGCGTTGAGAGGATGCGGATGGAGCAGCACAGACGAGCCTGCCGCGGTGGGGACACGTTCAAGCACGGCTGCCGGTGGAGCTACGAGGAGATGAAGACTCTGCAAGGGGTTGCGTACACGGTCAAACTCCTGGACATGCTGAATGTAACGTACCTGTTCAACTGCTCCGACGGGGAGGTTGCATGCTCGTACTTGAACAGAGAGGGGCTAGTGGACGTCGTCTGCAGCGAGGACGCGGACAACTTGTTTCTGGGGGCCACGAGTGTCATGCGCCAGTACCAGACTAAAGCGGGAGGGAGGTACGCAGACAGAAGATTCAGCTATGAGTGTGTGTCCCCGGATATTGGGCAGAACGAAACCCGCGCAGTCTTCCTGGTGTGGGTCTTGATCCAAGGAGGCGATTTTCACCAGGGGGTAGGGTCAGTTGGGTTCAAGAGCATTCGAAAGCTGCTGAAGTCAAAGAGGTTTGTGGAAATCGCAGAGAAGCTGGAGAAGCTCAAACCCAATGCAGACTTTGACGAGGAGTATGCGGAATGGGTCATTGAGCTGAAGACTTTCTTCCGGGATTATGTGGATGGAAAAATACCCTACAGCGTCAGCGATAAGGAAGAAAGCGATTTGCATTCGGGTTTGCTGAGGATATTCAAAAAGATCATCAAGTCGAGCAGCTTTCCAGATGCAAATGACGCGATCAAGTACATATTCCCGTTGGCTGTTGATGTGCAAGCCGTGATAGCAAAGTTTGATGATGCAGCCAATGAATCCAGTCTATACAGTAACATGGAGGATATGCGTTTTTTTCTGCAGATTTTTACCAAGGAGGTACTTCTCTCACTAGGTGTGGTGCGAGAAATGAAAAAGCAGCTCTTGGAGAAGACCCCCGAGGAATGGTCAAAGAACTTCAAAATAGTGAAAGAATACGCTGCTGAAAAAGGCCTTCCAGGGGGATATCAAATAAGATACAGAAATTTTTTCATTCCAGAGTTGATTGAGCAGGACTTGCGGATGAGGCCTGTGAAGTCACTGGGCAGGTCATCCTTGCCTGCTCTGGGTGGTTTTGAAGAAACACCAACAAACAGCATCAGAGACAGCAAACCACCCATTGACGCCTACGAAAGCAGTCCAAAGAAAGAAACAGCAGCAAGCTTGCTCAAAAAAAAATACCCGTATTCGATAACATTGACCAAAGATAGGGTTTGGGATGAACTGTGGGATTTGGTGACTGAGTGGGATATGAAGAACGACCTAGAAAACGAGATCAAACAGTCTTCACCAAAGAAGAAAAGAAAGGTGAACAGAGTCGAGTCTCCAACCAAAAACATACGAAGCCATTCTCTTTTGGATATGCCCAGATCGCCTATCAAACTGAAACACTCTTTGGAACCACTGAAACAGATACATCCTATAGCTTTCGACATGAGTGACGATGATATCGAGTATGAACTGAATCACACAAAGTGTGTGATAGACTTGACAACCCAGGACGATTCTTTAATACTGGCTGGTGGAAAAAGTAACAGAGAGGAGATCATATTATCCTCAGATTAATAGTGTATCGTATATATATCATTATAAAGCTCTACAAGTAGGCATTGAATAGATTGCTGATGAAAATGATGTTCAGACCTAGGGACAAAGAAGTGAAACAGGCCAGGGTGGAAAACTTGGCGATGTTTATGATGCTGCTCTTGGTGTTTTTGTATGAAATGTACTGCTGAACTAAAACAGAAATCAAAACCAAGTTGAACATGAAGAAGAACAACACATGTGTGCTATTGTTTTGGTCTATAAACCCAAACTTTGGCTGGATGTTGGTAGCTGGGGATTTGTTGAAAAGAATATGTAGATCGAAGAAGGAAGTGGACATTGTGCTTGGTTTGTTTGGTGTTACGTGTTGAGTTTGGGTTTGTTTTTTATCTGCAGAGAAAGCAAAAAAAATACACAAATAAAGTGGAGGAAAGATTGAAAACGTCACATGACCATTTTTTTTTTGAAATGTTCAGATACTCCGCTATTAAAATTAGTATGCGTTTGATCTTGTATACTACGCGTTCGGATGCTCCTTTTGTTAATTTCCTTTTTGGGATGCCATGCATTGTATGATTACCCAAATAGGAAAAAGCCCTTGGAAAGACCACAACTGTGTTCTTTTTCCCATGCCACGGCACTCGTTGTTTTTTTTTTCTACGGTGGAGATAGAAAACCGTTACAAAAAAAACAAGAAATCAACCAGCATCGATTGCATTTCTTTTTTTTTTAAGAAAAAGATCCGTCTGGACAACTCTCAGCCAATATTGTGATTTCTATAATTTTTGTAAAAATGTGTCTTAGTTTTTTTTTTTTTTGTATTTCTTATATTTAACAATGTTTCATTTTAAATCTTGAGTTTTAAAGATTGCTTCTAAAAACCGAGTTTAATTGACATAATCAATAAAGCCTAACAAATATACATAACACTCCCCTTAAAATGTCTGACAAAATTGACCTTTCTGCCGAAATCAACAAGAACATAGAAGCTATCACCAAGCAGCAATCTTTGGAGTCCTTGGCCATTGAATTGAGATCTGCTCTACACCAATATCCAAACTTCCCAAGTGAAGGTATTCTATTCGAAGATTTCCTACCAATCTTTGCCTCCCCAACCTTGTTTTCCAAGCTTATCACCGCTTTTATGATCCACATCAAGGAAAAGTACGCCAACGTCAAGGTTGACTACATCATTGGTTTAGAAGCCAGAGGTTTCCTATTCGGTCCTTCTCTAGCTTTGGCTTTAGGCTGTGGTTTCATCCCAGTCAGAAAGGCTGGTAAGCTGCCTGGTGACGTTGTCCAAGCCACCTACCTAAAGGAATACGGCTCAGATATATTTGAAATGCAACTGGACGCCATGCCTGAAGGCTCCAACGTCATCATCGTTGATGATATCATTGCTACTGGTGGTTCTGCTGTCTCTGCTTACACTCTGGTCAAGAAGTTGAACTGTAACGTTCTAGAATTTGCCTTCGTTATGGAATTGGACTTCCTGAAGGGTAGAGAAAGATTACAAGCCCCTGTATTCACCTTATTGAGCTCCCAAAAGGAAGGTTTGAAATAGACTTGAAGATGATTGTTCTCATTTTCTTAAATTAGATAGACTAACACATACATTTTGTTTTATATAATGTTTTTGATATTTTAAAATTTTTTAATTAATTTTCTTGAAAAAAAAAATATATATAATGAGTCAGCTTAGCTCAAGTCAGATAGCTCAACGACTTTACTTATGTAGAAGTTATAACACGCGTTGTCGGATGTCCAGGAAACCATATCCCCCGAAGGCATGGCAAACTTGAATGAAATCAACAGCTTTTCATCCAGCAGCAGTCTAGAGACTTCAACTAAGTTATCCGAGTCTGCATTCAAAGTTTCATTTATAGACCCGTCAGCATTGCGTATTCTCAAACTATCTCTAATCTTTCTGACAGTCTCATCCAAGTCTTCATCCTTCAAGAAAGAGATTTTTCCCTTTTCAGAAGCCTTTCCAGCTTTGGATGACAGATGACTGATTTCTGAATTGGTCTCATCAATCACAGCGTAACTTTCTTGTCTTTTATTCAAGTTGTAGTCAATACGAGTTTTGGTGACCTTGTTCACGGCCGTTTTGTTCATCGTCATCAATGGTTTCAGATGAACAATTTTGGCTCCAATTGGTAAGATGTTAACCAGAGAAGTAGCAGCAATGTTTATTTCCCCTGAAAAGATGAAATTGTTTAACAACAAAACATCGCAAGTTTTTAGTTTTTCATTCACCTCCTCGTTATCGATGAATGACTTTTTCAAGGAAAACTGAAAGTCAGTATGGTTTTGGATCCCAAAGATCTTTATTATCTTCTTGTAGTAGTCCCCGTACTTCACACACAAGTCAGAAGGATTCTCCATGATCTCACAACCAAAAGTACTGGCCACATTGGAGAGTAAGCTTGCATAATAGTTTGCATTACCAATACCGCATCCCAAATCAACAAAGTTGCTGTCATAACCTAGCTGGCATTTGTCGTATACCATCGATAAGAAATCAGGAAGCAATTCCCCATAAGTCTTATCTGAAAAGCCAACGTACTTGCTTAGTTTCTTCGCTTCTGGAATAACAATCCTACCATAGACGTAGTTACAGATAAAGCTGCAAAAGTACTTTGGAAGGTTTCCCTTGATATACAGATCATTTGCGTTTTTTAACATATCTTTATGAGACTGAGCAGTGCCCTTTAAAATAGAATTGTATTGGTTTATCATATCAGTAAAGTGTGTCATTCTGCTGAAGGCAAGCTTCGGAGACTTATTTCTTAGACACAGCTCGCCATAGAACGAATAAAGCAGATCGTTTAGTTGACTGTTTTTTCTATCAAAGTAGATGATGTTGTTCAGCTGCATCAAATCGTAGATTACCATCAACGAATCTATGCTAAAGTTGTCTTTAGTGCCTACGTTGGGGTTGCTATGAATAATGTATTTTTCTTTTATGTCAGGGAAAAGGGCCGATACAGCAATATCAACTGTTTCAGAGGCAGCTCGATTGTGTGTAGATAGTGTAGTTTTTCCTAGTACATCGTAGTAATTAATAATCTCAAGATCAGATGTATCTATAGCGTCGGTGTTGTTGAAAAACATTGGATGTTCTGTAGATACATTCAACAATCTATATTCCATATAATTTTCAGCTACTTCGTCTTCATAGATCTTTCTTCCCTGAATTTTTTCATTAGATGAAGAAACTGCTTTTGACAAGTTTTTCTTTTGCTTTTTTGTTGGTTTATTCAATAGTTGTTCATCTGATATGATTTCTCTTTTGACAGATTTACGCTGGAGATTGGCTTTTGAATTAGGATAGACAATTTTGGAAACTTCTTCTTTCATGGATTCCTTCAGCTTTGTCACCATCATCATCGTTAAGCATGTTTTTAAAGAATTTCATTTCAGTGTCATACAACTTTTTGAGTTGAGCAGCCATCCCATCCAGCTCTTCTTTCATTTTCATCACTTCAAGAGCTTCAATCTTTGCATTTTCATCGCCATGTGATTCCACGAAGTCTACAAATAGTTTATTTGCCATGACTGTGCTTTTTAAATTTTGGTATCTATTGATTGTCAGCAGCAGATTCTTTGCTTCGGCTTTTTTCTGCAAAATCGATGTCTCCAAATTCGTAAGAAATTCATTGCCCATGTTGTGTTTAGAGTTTAAGCTATCAATATCTTTGAGTTTTGTTTTGTACTTCAAAGCCTTTTCGTAGTTATATATCAAGCCTACTAGATCTTGTTTCTTCAGAGCATCCAGTTTTACAGACTGTCTTTTTACCCCGGCCTCTTTTTTGTTTATCAACCTTTCGCTGCTGATATCATTAAGGCTATCCACGATACCGGTGATGGTAGTTGAAGAAGACTTTTGGCGTTCAGGTCCAGCAGACACTAAAATGCTTTCTTTTGTGGATGGCTTAGGTAACAGGAGCTCTCTTTTTTTCTTCCACCTTTAAGATCATCTTCAGAGATAGGGAAGAAAACTTCTTTCAATAATGAACCTTGTAAAGAATCACCTACTAATGTGTCAATAAGTTTGGATGACTGTGCTCTATCTTGCCACAGAATATCATTTTTTTTTGCAATTGTGGACTCAGTTAGAGAAGAATTCTCTTTTTGTATGTCTGAGATATCTGATGGTACAGATTCCTCTACAGTTTTATCAGAGATCAAAGAATGATCGGGTACTGCTTGTTTGTCAGTAGTAATGTCGCTCAAAACAGGAGTAATGGATGATGACTCTGTTGAATTGTCCATAGTTAAGCTTGCTAACAGATGTTTGTTATTTGGTCACTGTTCTCGAAAAGCTTTTATAACCAGTGCATTTTAAATATTAATAATAACAACCGTATATATATCCTTTTTTCTGATTTGTTTTTATTTTTTCCAGTGCACTGCAATATGACCATATTTAATAATATGCAAAAAAAAAACAAAAAAAATAAGGCTATGTTGCCCAAACTTCTACATCTCCCATTTGGGAAAGCACATGACAAAAAGGTGAATATATACATCAGTTCAAATATAGCACCTCTTCATATGTAAATCAACGATTGCCCCAATCAATCTTGGGAATTCCCTTACTGGAAAGCCAATTATTTGCTTCAACAAAGTCTCTCTTGTCAAACCACGGTTTGAAGTCCTTTTCCTTGGTTACGGGATTGATCATTTTTCTGTTGCAACTCAAAGGCGATGGGTGGACGTTGTCTATAATTTTAAACATCTCCTTGTTGGTGTCTATTAGCTTCATTAGCACTTTGTTTTTCAAGATGGTATTCTTGGCCTGGTCTCCCCACAGCATAAAACAAAGCTCCTGTTTTTTTTCAAGTTTGTATTCAATGAGTCTTTTTAATAGTTCATCTTGAAAAGTTTCCCACCCTTTTCCTTTATGCGATAATGGTTGGTTTTTTGTTACTGTTAGCAACCTGTTGGTCAACAGCACACCCTGCTTACACCACTTGTTCAGATTCCCGTACTTCTCGTCTAAATTCTTAATATCCGGATAGTTCAGTTTAACGGCTTTGTAAATGTTCTTCAAAGAAGGTGGTAGTGATTTCAGATTCTCGTTTTTGATGGAGAAGGCTAAACCATGGGCTTGTCCATCATTGTGGTACGGATCTTGTCCAATGATAATCACCTTGACATTATCAATACTGCAGTATTGAGTAAATGAATATATTTCATTTGTAGGTGGGAAACATGTTTTCTGCTGATACTCATTTGAAATAAACTTTTTTAAATTTATGAAGAAATCTTGAGTAAAAATTGGCTTTAACAAATTAAACCAGTCCTCTGGTAATATTTTCTCTTTCCAATTTCAAAAGATCGTTTAACTCAATAGATTCATTGTTTGTCTTATTTGCCTCCAATTTGTTTACTTCTGAGTAAGAAACATCAGCTGTTTTAGTTATTTTTTTTCCAGATTCACTGCTTTTGCTGAAGAAAGAACTTATAGTTGCTTGTTTCAATTGAGTGGCCTTCACCTTTGTAGGCTTTTTAACTATATTCGTAGTTGCCTTTTGAATTACAGACATTTGCTGTTTAATGTTGGTTACCAGAGGTATTCTTTCGGTTTTATTGTTGTTTTTATCTTCTAGTAAGCATTGCATTTAAACATTTTTCCAAAAAAAAATTCTTCAGCTTCTAGTACGCGTTGCACTCATGCGGCTGAGTTTTTTGATGAAAACTTCTTCATTTTTTTTTGGTTTTTTGTTTTCTTTCGGACTTAATTCATGAAACACTTGCTCTCAAGATCATCACCAAATACACAAAGAAAATATTAAATCAACACCAATAGGCTTGAAAAACACAAGCACCATGGCACTTCTTAACTTTAGAAAGCTTAATGCAATAGACGAGCTATTAGCGCCGTCAAAGATATTACCTAAATCTCTTAACACACCTAGAAATAGACTCCGTTTAACCAGAATATTGGCATACATTTTAAATCTTCTGATACCTGGAGTTCTCATACCAATATTTATAGTTTACACTGTTTCCAAAGATGTGCATACATATTTAGGTGTGATTATTGTAACAAGTTTGCTGACCATATATGGATATGTTTGTTTTTTCATACTCCAGTATAGTAACTACAACAAAGAAAAGCATTTAGCACAACCTCACCTAAAAGTTGAAGACCAGAATAGCCCTCTTTTTGAAAAATATAAATTAGAATACTGTACGGAATGCCTATCATTCAAGATGAACAGAACTTACCACTTTAAAAAGTATGGTTACTGTATCTACAAATTTGATCATTACTGTAAATGGTTAGGAATCGTGATAAACTACAGCAATTATAAACTATTTTTAATTTACACAACAATCCAGACTTTAAACTGTGCCATAATTTTTGTTGTCAGTCTATACAGACTAGTCAATCTGGACAAATTTTATGGCTTGAGCATTTTTTACATAGCATTAACAGGAATCTTCATATTAGCTTTGGTTTCGCTATTGGCACTTCATCTTAGATTTATGATGATTAATGAAACAACATTTGAGTTTTTGAACTACAGATGGTTGAAAAAGAATGACCAGCAAAACTCTATAGTTTACGACCCTATACTTTTGGTCAATGACAGTCGTGGTTTGGTTTACATAGATATCTCAGATTGCAAAAAAATCTATGACAAGAAGTCATGGCACAAAAATTTAATCGATGCCGTTGGGCCAATCAGTGTATGGAACTTTTTCTTACCTACTTTAAATACATTTGATTCGGTAAACTTGGACGTATCACAGCAAATTCAGGACAAGTACTTAAAAACAAGTAAAGAAATTTAGAACAGATTATATAGATAAAAACATAAACTTAGACATTCTTAGAGAAGTAACTGACTAATTCCAACTCAGTCTTCAAAGTTTCGTATCTGTAGTTGACTCTTATGTCAGGAACATTACACTTTTCAATATCATTTCCTTCAACACCTGGTTTCAAGAAGTTGCTACCAACCCAATGTTTCTTGATTTTGTCTTCAAATCCAGATTGCAAAACAGAGTTTTTAGCTAATTCACACATGTCAACATTGGACAATTTGTAAATTTGGGCTGCAACAGAGTATTCTTCAATCAAAGGTTCTTTGGTGTATGAGAATTGCAAAGGATCATCAGTTGACAAAGAAACGTTCAAACCCTTCTTGAAGAATGACTGGAATGGGTTTTTATCATAAGTCAAAAACAACGCATTGTTAGACAATGGAGACATAGCAATACCAATCTGGTCCAAATAAAATAGATATTGAACAAATGGAATCTTTCTCAACAAAATACCATGCGAGATGGAGTGTGCCAACAAGTAAGATGATATCAAATGTTCTGGATCACCTGCTTCACCACAGTGGGGTCTCAAATTGAAAGTATTGAAGTTCTTTGACTCTCTCCAGTGATTCAAGAAAGAAATATTGCTGTACAGATAGTATAGGTAGTAGGAGTATGGCGGGTTGTAAGAAAAGTTCCATTTTTGTGGAGGTGGATACTTTTTCATCAATCTTCTATCAATTTTAGATTCGTCATCAACAGAGTCAAATCCAATAACTCTTTGCAAAAAGATGTGCAAGTTTGGAGAGACTTTCGGGTTTTTGGTTACTTCAAACAAAGGAACAAAAATGTTATTCAAGATATCCTGGAAACTGTTAACTAATCCAGACTTCTTGTAAATGTCATATAATCTTGGGATTTGGATCAACCATCTAATATTGTTGGAGAATAGTTTATTGTTGATAATCCAAGAAGCCAGTTTTTCCCATTCTTCAATATTTCTACCGTAGATACTGACTCTGTATTCCATATTTTGATATTTGGAAATCTGTAAATCATGCATAACTTCTTTTGTTAATTCGGCTAGGTATCTACCATTAACAAAGTTATCGGTTTTCAAGAAAATTTCTCTAAGTCTGGACTCACCAACTGGATTATATTTCAAGTTGAATTTATCGAATCTGTGGAAAGTATCCTTGTGAGCATGCATGTCCAAAGTATCAATGGACAAGTCATATGAAGTCAATTTCAAAGATTCAAATACTTCTTTCAAAGTAAGCACTTTCTCATCTCTGAAGATGACTTCTTCATCGCCATGGTGTCTCAACTTGTGTTTAATGAATCTTAGTAAATGTTTTTGATTCATACAGGCAGAGTGATGGACGTGAGTGTCAACTTTTCTACAATTGTAGAAGTCTCTGTGTGGGTTAGTTTTGTTTTGTTGAATTTCGTTGAACTCGTTTAACAAAGAGTACATTGCCCATCTGGCTTCCAAGAATTGCAATCTTTTGAAAGCAAAAGACTTCATCGGACCATCAGAAGACAAGTTAGCAATAAAGTCAAAATCTATGTAATACTCTCTTAATGTTGGAATTTTATCACTTATCAACTTTTGATTTTCAGTGCCTTCTTGCTTCTGGTTTTTGTAAAATACAACATAACTACCGTCAGCGTTCAAAGTGTAATCGAATTCGTTGTCCTCATCGGTGTGCTCAGGGATAACAACATCATTAATATCAAAGGTTTCCCAATCTGGTTTATTCTCGACTTTAATTTCAGTTTTGGTGGCAGCATCATAAGAAGGCTTTGGTGGCTCAGGGTAAATTTCCCAATCATCTCTGTTCTTAGGATTTTGGCTGTTTAATTGGACAGAATTGGTCTGGTAGTTTTTTCTCAAGTCTTGACATTTCTTTATCTTCCCAAAGATGTCCATCAACTGGAAATGTGAAACATCATTAAATTCAGCCAATGAGTTAGATTGGTAGCCCATTTTATATGAGCTTGATCTGTCTTTTTTATTGTCATCATTGGTGCTAGCCTCTTTGGTGTTGTTGTTATTGGCGTCCAAATGTGTTTTGACATTACCTGGGTGCAAGCTGGAGACAGCTAAGGTATCCGGAATGGACATCTTGGCTTTTTCAGATAATCTTCTGTTTGCTAAGCTTGTGGTGTTAATCTCATCACCGATTTCATCTTCAACAGCCATCAAAGCAGTTTTAAAATTGATATCCTCAGAGTCAGAAGCATTTGTGTTTAGAACTTGACTGTATAAAATTTGCTTTTTGAAGCTTTCATCAATGTAGGACTTTTCATCATGGTAATCAAAACTGGATGTGTTTGGTTTCATTTCTTGTGAAAGGGATTGCAAAGGTGTGTCGGGATTTGACTTGAAAGGGATAAGAGAAGGGGAGTCAGATCTAACATTATGAGAATTGACTTTGCTCAAAGACTCATTACTTAAATCGTCATCAACATTATCTTTTATAGTGATAGGCATGTTTTTGGTTTACAGAAAAGATACTGTTTGGGGTTTTTTATAAAGTGTATGTAAAAGAACACATTATATGCAACCTGCTTTTTTTCCAAAAAAAAAAAAAAAAAAATGATAATGATAATAAACGTCAATGAGTGATTTTGGAGCGTGGGATAAATAAAAAAAACACAGGAAAATAAAAGCCGGCGCTACCAAGATGGCACCGTTTGAAGTAGCATACATCGTCAAAGACATGTAAGTAGAAAGTTACTTTTCATTTTCATTCAATTTTATGATTTATAAAGTTTTATTTACAGTAGGGTTAACTACTTTGAAAAATAATTGGATAATATTTTGTCGATCTTGGCATAGTTGATGTCACTAGTTTCACCATCAACTTTGTGATACTCTAATACACCATCTTTGCACTCGTTATTGATGAAGTCTCTCATTTCCTCAAGCTTTTGTTTGTAGTCTTCAAGTCTTTTAGTGACTGTTTCAACTTTGTCATCATCCCTTTGAATTAGTGGCTCGCCAGTAACATCATCTAAACCCTCTTTTTTAGGTGGGTTATAGTTCAGGTTGTAGGTTCTGCCTGATTTCAAGTGAATGTATCTGCTGCAACATCTCTCGATGATAAGTTCGTGAGGAACAGCCATTTCAATAATCATGTTGATGTATTTGTCTTTTGCAACATTATCTTTAGTGAAGTAAAACTGAGTTAAAGTTCTTGGAAATCCATCAAAAATGGTAACCTTGTTTTCTCCATCTTTGACAGTAAGATCAAGCTTTTCAATTTCTTTCAAAATCAAAGTGGTAATAACATTGTCAGGAACTAATAAGCCAGAAGTAATGTACTTTTTCAAATCTTCAGAGTCCTTGTAGTTTCTTAGAATGGTTCCACTGGAGATAATTTTCAAGTTTTCAGCTTTGTTTTTCAGATAGGAGGTGTTGTTATTGGTTAGTTTACTGATGATGGTACCTTTTCCACCACCTGGAGGGGCAACAAGCAGTAATCTCAAAGATTTGCCAAGTTGTTTGATGCTTGAAGACATAATAAAGAGTTTGGTTATGTAGAGTAAATATTACTTAAATATTTTTGCTTTATAATTATCGATTCAAGAAATGTGAGAGTAAAAACTTTATCTTTCGATTTTTTCAACCAAACACAAGTGCTTCCTGGATATTAATCTCCGTGACTATTTTTTTGATTAAATCAAAGAAACCAAAATCAGTCACGTGAATTGTTTAATTCCTAAATTGTTAAATTTGCGGACTTTGGAAAAAAAAGGGATACTAAAATCATCTCCCTTCATTAGTCAAATATGTTTTAAATTTTGTTTTTTTTAAAAAACAAATATAATTATATATAATTTACAAAAACATTATGTAATAAGCAACATTTCGGAAACTAACAATCTTAGTATAAACCATAACCAAAGACAATAATAAGCTAAATATACCAATCTAGAAACCTTAATACAAAACAAACAAATGACCAAAAAGAAAGTCCTGAAAATTAGCAAAAAACCAAAGACTAATTTAACTCCCAAAAGATTGGAATTTATAACAAACCATATAAATGAAATGATTGAGCTGCCCATTTCAGAATACAATGAAGATTTCCAAAATGCAGACCCCTTTGTCTTGAACACTTTGATATTCATGCTCCACTTTCTCATGTTCTTAATTCCTGTGCTATATTTCCTCACTAAGCATAATGAAAAACAAGTGACTTGCAAGGACTACTCAAACTCCAATGGAATTCTTTTCAATAATAAAACCAGAAGCTTTGATTTGTACTGCCAAAAGGGTTATGAGGCGAAATACACGAGCAGAAGCCTCTACGGTTTATTAGCTAAAGAAAAGATTTGTGTTCCAATTGCAAGTCATCACAAGCAGAAGGAACTTTATAAAATGTTGTTGACTTCTAAAAAAGGTCTTAACGACAAAGCTGTTAAGCTGAAAGTAGCATACTCACAATTGGATTCCATAGCAAAAGATTTTCTATTCAGAAATTTCAACGAAAAGCATATAAACAACCCGGAGAAGTTTGCACTTAAAAAGATCAACAAGTACTACATGAAAGTAGCCTAAAGCCAATGACTAAACTCCAAAGCAGAAAGTTTCGATATGCCAACAAAAAATCGATCTTTTATAAAAAACCCAACAAAAAATATTAATTTTTATTTTAGTTTTATTGTTATAAAAAAAATTTCTTCTATATACTTATTTTATTTTAAACCAAATCCTTCACTACCTTCATTGATGGCAACCAATAATGCTCGTTTCATTTCATCGTATGTTTTGTAAGATGGCAAGTCAAGTTGATTGAAACAGGTGTGCGCTTGAGGTAATCTGGTACTAGAGCCAAAGTCCTTGTGAATGGAGAACTTGCTAGACCCGTTTGAACCTTGCAAGTCTTTGAAACCATTCAATGGAACTTTGCTGGTTCCAGTAATGAACTGCAAAAGCTTAGCTTTTTCAACTTGATTGAAAGATCTAACACATCTCCAGAACAATGATATTTCTTGGGATTGGTTGGTATAATTGACATACTCTGTGTTATTTTTCCAATCATCAACATCAATATCTGGCAATCCACTTAGAAGTAACTCCAATTCGTTTTCATTGAAAATTTCTATCAATTCTTTGTCTATAATAGAATAGAAATCCTTTTACTAAACACTTTAATTGAGCGGCAAAAGACAAATTCAACTTAAAATCAATCACCTTTTCAACATAGCTTTTTTTGTTTTCTTCTGTAACAGCTATCTCAGAGCCATTTTCTATCAAGTCATGGGATTTGTAGACACCAGAATCTTCAGTTTCAATAGAAAAAGTCATATCCAAAACGTCAGTTATATCATTTTCTAAGATCCATACTAAAGACTTGTAATACTCAGCATCAATGCTTTCCATATCTTTTAAACCAGGGCTTTTGCTTATAATGGCTTTGTAAATAGGTCTTATGAAATGGCAGTCCAAAAAGCAAGAATCATATACAGCTTTAGCCATTATCATACCACAAAACTCAAAGTAAGCAAAGTGATTGGGGTTTACACCTGAATTTCTGTTAGGTATAAATGTATCCATATTATCCTCACTCACGGGGGTAAACAAGGACAAATCAGGGCTCACCATTTCTCTGGATATTAGTTGGTACCACTCTCTTGTCAACCCACCAGCATCAACACCTTCTTCCCCGTCAAAGGTAACATTTAGTTTACCAGTTTTGAATTTGGAGTTTGGATCAGAATACAAAGCAGAGTAAGAATCCTCAAATACAGAAGATCTCTTGACAGTTAAATTGACTTCAGTGTTATTGAAATGCTTGTTCTGCTTCAACTTGGTTCTGAAGTAAAATCTCTTGTTATCAAAATCAACAGCAGAAGAATCCAGAGTTAACAAAATCGAGAATGGACCGTTCATCAACTTTGGTGATGTTCTTATCATCGAATTTAGCAATATTTTGTGTTCAAAGATGAATTCTTTGCCAACCTTGGACACATCAATTTTATTTTCGTTCAGCAGTATATTTATTTTGCAATCAATCATAACAGATTCAAGCAACGGCAACAAAAACAGAATTTTAGTAACGTTTAGTGTGTTTCCATTTTTAGCTTCGAACTTGTTCAAATATGTGGAAAATCTTAACCAGAGCTTGCTAAATGGAATATTAGTGTAGGTATTCACCAATTCCTTATTAGCAACCGATGCTTTAGAATCGGCTTTCTTTTGGAAGAATAAAAAGTCCATAATAGTAATGTACTTTAATAAACAACTTTGAGAAGAATTTGATGCTGACATGCTAGAAACAATGTCATTCGGGTCTTCACTGGTTATTATCTCACTGTCACCTTTGTCGATTAGCTTGATCATTTCATCTAATTTAACAGAACAGACAGACAAACAACTAGCACTCAAGGTGCTAATCATGTTCATGATCTCAAGTGCATGCTGATGGCTGTTGTAGTATGTTTCCTTCAATACTTGTAATGTGTTAATTACATTTTCCAAAGTTCTTGTAGTTGAACTTTCAAACGCAACTACTGATAACAAGATTTTAAAAGTGCCTTTCATCAACAAGGTGCTTAATTGATCCTTTTTCTTCATTTTCTTCGAAACCTTAGAATTCTCAGATTTCTTTGGGACACAGTTATTGTGAATAATTGTCTTTACACTCAAACTCAACGCATCCATCAAAGTAACTTCATTACGAACAACTGGAACACACAATGCTGAGAACAAATAGTTTATAGCACATGACTTTGAATTGTGAGTTTCAGCGTCATCCAAGACAAAATCGTCACTAGTTAAGTCAACAGAAGAAGAATCAGTCATCTTCAAAGACAATTTGTTGACATTATCACCAAAGAATTTACGATGCTTGGCAACTAGTAAATCATGGTGTGAGGTGGTAAAGAATTTAGAGCATGGTGCGTATTCTTTAACTAAATGTTGTAAACAATCTATACTTTGAGAAGCGACGTTATCAACAGTGCAATCATTAGACAAAACATATGTTTTAATAGTGAATGAGTTAGGATTGATTATTTTGTCAATTTTATTACTAATGTAACCATAAATTGCATTCAAAGCAGTGGTACTGTGCAAACCTTCAGAAATAATTAGCAGCAACAAGTTCAAAAACTCAACTCTAGCCTTCTTTGAATGCTTACACAGAATAGTAAAGAATTCATGGAAAGGCTCTCTTTTCAAATAAGGCTGGTAAATGAAAAATGACTTTGATAGTGAGTATATCGCATATCTTTCATATAAAACTGCATTCTTGCGTTTTTTATTACCAAGGTTATCAAATGATTTGCCTTTTTCAAACAAGTCTTTCATTTTGACACTCAAAGACTTTTCCTTTTCTCTTTGGCACTCTTCAATTTCCTCAATGAACATGTCTGGGAAGGTGAAAATAATTTCGTAATCAATTTCTGGGGTGTTCTTCACGTCATTAAGTTTTCTTAGATCTTGAGGACAAGAAGGGTACAAGTAGATTCCTTGATTTATTAAACAATCGGCGATGTGACCAAAAAGTATCTTTTTCTTGTCTTCGTCGCTTGCGCATTGTTCAAACATATCATTATTTAAACCAAAAGCAGCAACATCAATGACATATTCATCAATTTCAACAAATGAGTTAGAGTCAAACATATGAACATCAGAATCCAAATCCAGCTTAGCTTTTCTTTTTTCACCAACCTTGTTAGATTTTTGTTCTTGAATCACTTGAACCTTATCTTGTTTCATTAACTTTTGCTCAAGTTGATTAGCTGCAGTAAGCTCAGGTAATTCGTCGAGACATCTGAAAATCTCAGATACTATATTCTCAGAATAAAACTCCATAAGTGGGAACATTCTCTGAATTTCTTCCCATCTTTTTAAAGTCGATACACTTTCGTCTTCAAAGAGAACATCAATATTGGCATTCGACAAAAACAAAGGCTTGTTGCTTACAGGTACATCTTCGGTTTCAACTTCATCTGGGTTAAATCTCTGATGTGCTTCATTACTTCCCAATATGTTATCAAATGCATTTGAGGAAAAACTTGAAGCATTAAAGTTTGAAACATTGTAACCACGATCGGACGCAAAAAGATCAAAGTTCCCAGAATGGCTTAGGCTACGACTGTTTCTTACTAAGGTACTAGGGATCGAAGGCCAAGGGAATCCACTAGCAAGCATATTCAAAGCAGAAGAAGCAGCATTATTAATACCTGAAGGCATGTTAGAATTATCAATGTCTATCATAAATGAGTTTCTATGCTGTCTTGGTCTCATTGTAGTGTCTACAAGATTAGCATTATGGTCGTCGATAATGTACTGCGCTACTTCATCTTCTGAAGAGCTGTACTCACTTCCAGAACTATCACTTCCAGATAGATTGATACTACCATCATCAGAGTGAGCATAATCAGTGTAATCAGTGAAGTCACTATCGTCTCTCAATGAGCTATTGTCGTCACTTGAGCTCTCGTTCATTCCACTGACAAAGTCTGATTCGTATAAATCTCTTTGGTTAATATGAGCATTGAATTCTTCAGCATTGACTTCATAACCTAACGGATCTTCAACAAAGTTTTCATTGTCCTCATCATCATCCAACAATACAATATCGTTGTCTAAATATATTACACCTTCCTCGTCATCAGAATCCATCTCATTGTCGCTCCCACTTTCAGCTTGAGGATGAATATCATCTAAAAGCACATCCCCATGAATCATGTCAACGTCATCTTCACTTTCACTTTCTTCGTCTTCATCTTCGTCAGAATAATCAACGAAATCTAATTGTTCAGTATTAGGGCCTTCTAGTATTTCTAATGAGTCTTGTAATGCAGCATCATCAACAAATGCCATATCTTCTTCATCAAACTCCTCGTCGAATATAGAATTCTGGTTATTCATAACTTCTTCTTCTATATCTTCAATGTCATACATAGCCAACGCAGAATGTCTAAACATGTTATCTTCACTTTTTTCACCATCAGATAGTTCATTGTTGGTTTCATCTTTTTCTTCTTCATCTGAAGAGTCAGAAGAGCTGTCGTTTTCGTCAACGGTTTTTGAGTTATTACTATCTTTAGTTACTGAGCTTGATTCTGTGTGTTCTTCGATTAGGTTATGTAATGGTTGGCAATCCATAAATTCAGTGCTGTTTTCATCAATAATATTGTGGAATGATTTCAAACAAACAAAGATTTGCATGTTTAATTCAGAAACATTGGAAATCAATGAATTATCTAATCTATTTAACAAAAGAGAAAGTAAATTAGGAATGTTTAACTGGATGACCAATTTTAATACCATCACTAACTCACGTTTCAGATGAGAAAAGGATAAAAACAAGTCTCTTAAGAAGAGTAAGCAGCCATAAATTTTTTCTTTTTCGGTATAATTTAATGTCTGGTGCTTGCCTTTCATGCTTTCTGGATGAATCACCTTTACTAAGCATTGAAGAACATGCTTTCTGATGAAAAGGTACGCATGATCATTTTTGTCAAAAGCTAGAGAATCATCAGACTCATCATTCTCAGAGTTTTTGTTTATTAGTAAATGCTGAAGTAATATTTTAGCCTTTTTATACAAAAATTGTTTTTTCTCTTCAGCAACGTCACGTTTAGCAGTCATAGCAAACTTGGCAAACGGAAGCAAATGATGTATCAAGAAGTTAATTGATGTAGATCTTGGCTCTGCAGATTGCCCAATAATATTTCTTTTTGAATAATTTATCAAGTCAAATTTTGCTTGCTGATATGACAAAATCAATTCGGTCAAAATATTCAATAAAAATTTCATGTAGTTGAAAGAAATATTTTTACTGTATTTTATTTCAAAGTTACCGTTAGTGGCTGTTTCACTCTCAGTAATCCAATCGGTTTTAAATGTGGCAATCAACTGAGAGAAAAGCAAACTTACAATATCTGTTTTAATTGGAACTTGAGAAGCTTTTTTATTGTTTCTGGACAAACGGTAAATATCCAGTTTAGCATCCACACTTTCATCAATAAATCTGCCTTTGTGGAAATCAAAACCTTGTTCGTATAATGTTTTAGTTAGAACTAGTGGATCTCTGAAAATTAAATAGCCCTTTCTATGATTGAATGTTTGAAGGGTCTCATCCATTTTCAAAGCATCGTGCACCATAACCGAATGGACAACATCGGGATCCTCCAAACACATTCTACTCAAAATAATGAAGGTGGTTTGCAAGTTTTCAACTAGTTTGTCCTTTTGACTGATACCAATACATTTCAAAATTTCAACCAAAATTTTGGAGTTTATAACATGTGTGATATTTTGGTAGTCCTCAAGGATGTATAAAATGCAAACTCTAGCAATAGAGTATCCAAGTTCAATTGTTTTAATGTTTTTGTAATTGAGAATAACTTTCAAAACCGACTCTACAAAGGAGCTGTTGAAATTCTTAAACAATTTGGTGTCAACATTTTCAAATTTGTCTTTTTTATACATTTTTTGTAAAGAAAGACATCTGTAGTGATTGTACAAGGTTTCGAATACGTACAAAAACGCTGGCAGCCAGTCAGCAGATACATCATTAGAGTCGAAGTATTCAGCAAACCAAGAAGCAACGCCATCAGCAACTGTTATTAGCTCTTCGCTATCCATATCACTCCGCATTGGCTTTGACAGCAATAGACCAATAAACTGTAATAATGGTATTTTTTGGTCCCATTGAAGTTCTTGGAAATCATTTTCAAGATATTCAACAAAGCGTGATGCTATGTGACCATAATCAAGAACAAAATCTCCACTATCATTATCATTAGCAAGGTGAACATTGTCTTCACAATAGTTGCTTTTGTATGTTTCAACCAATGATCTTAGCAATGTATAAATAGACTTTATGCATCTCGGGTAACATATAACCAAATCAATGATGCTTTCTGGATTGAATGAACGACCATCAAAACTTTTGAATGAGCAGACCTGATTTGCAGTGAACCCAGATTTAACCCATGTGTTGAAAGTAGAAATTTCATCATCTATGTGGAAGTCATCATTAGGACCTAAAGCATAATTGCAGCACTTATTATACCAGCTTTTGAAATCATCAGATTCAAGGATCTTGTCATTTCCGGAATACCCTAGTTCAAAAGAAACTTCGCCTAGCTTTATTTTTCCATTATCATTACTTGCGGAAAACAAATGATGTTTAGCTTCTTCTATTGAGGCTGAAATATCAATATCTTCTCCAAGTCTATTTTTTAAGATACTTGTAAACCCAATCATAGTAGAGGTGTTCAATGAATCAAGGTACAAGAGTCTTATGTTTTGGTTACTTTGAATATCAAAAAATGAAAGAGCGCGCTTAACAACATCAACATAGCAATCAATTAATTTCATGAAAGTCTTATCTGTAAAAGGCATATTCTTGTAACTTGCTGTGTCATTTAAATACTTGTTCTGGATGTGCTTTATACAGCTAATGTCTGACTGCAGCATATACTTTGTGAATAATTCTGTGTCACTGGCAGGTGTTTTGTTGACACACAAAATTACTTTACTGTAAAGGGCTTCTTGTTTTATTGATAGATAACTCTTGTTAGCCCAGTTAGTCATTTCCAATAGTATCTGAATGCACTTTGGGACTAATACCGCATCGTTTCTTTCAAATAAAAACTTGTTCTTCACATCGTAAAACTCAACTTCTTTCTTAGCAGCTAGTTGCAAATGTTTTTGAATGACTTTTTCCAAAAGTTCAAACAATTTAACATTCATTTTGTTCTTGTAATACAAATTGCAAACAAAATAATCAATTTCAGATGAAACACCTTGGTATCCAAATGGTTGCTTCTTCAATGCAGAGTAAACCAAAAATAATGCATTTAATGTTTCATCGGTTTGCAAATCTTCCTTGTTGAAGAAATTAACAATGTTTAGTAAAGCCTTCATCGAAAATTCCATAACTCTAACCTCTCCCGTAATAGTATCATCTTCCAAACTAATTCTTTCCATGGCAAATATTCTCAAGAAAGACTTGAAAAACAAAGTAATATTGTAAATGATATTTGTTGACCAGTATCTTACCAAGAAAACATTGTTGGTGAAATAGTCATTAAACTTTTCTTTTTTAGCGTTCAGCTCATTTTTGATGGCAATCAAATATGGCTTTTGGTTCATAGTATTAGCATCTTGCTGTGGAGTTAATGTTCTTGAAATTTGATTTTCCTCAAGAACCAACTTGATGAATAAGTTGGACATGGCTGTGAATATCTCTGTTTCACAACTCTCATCTGTCAAGTAGGTGTGAACAAATTCTTTACACTTTCTGTCAGAAAAAGTTCCATATTCAAAGCCTATGTTTATCAAAGTTTGAAAATTAACAGACAAAGAGTTCAATAATCCTAAGTACTTCTTTATTTCAATTTCATCATCACAGTTCATAAAGTAAGACTTATCCTCGTATCCAACTTTAAATGCCTGTAATTCTTTCAATAGGTTTATTACTGTGTTTGTAAATGAGGAAGAAATACTGTCAAAATCAAATAGTTCTGATGATTTTAGAACATCAACAACAGCAACTTGGGTATCAGATTTCAAAAAGGTAGCAGGAGTTTTTTCGTTGTAAATTTTTTTGATAATGGCAGTGCAGTCTAGTTTTTTGTTGAGATTAGCCCATTCACAGCCATATAATGATAAAAATGCACATCTTATTAGCATACCCGACTCAGTAGAATCAAATGAATAATCAATACAAGCAGCAGTACCTTCAAATGTTTCTTCACTGCTTTTAAATAAAGCACTATTTGGTGGTTTCATGATTAGATCTTGATCGTACTCAACAGCTAAAGAATTTATAGCATCAGCAAACTCTTCAGTCATTGTTTCTTGTAAGTCAGGGTGATATCTGTATAATTCATCTAAATTTTCGGCATACTCAGATTCCATGTATTTAATCAAAACTGAAGCTAATTTGGCATCTCTGTAAGGTTCGAATAATAGCTTGACTATGTTACTTTCCTTGATTTTTTGTAAAGCAGATTTATTCAAACATAAAGCTGATACCAATTGAGGAAGAGTTAACAGCAAGTTGGCCCATGGACCTAAATAATCAGCAAAGTTGTTAATTATGATGTCAATTGTGCCAGCTTCATGTAAAACCTGATAAATTGTTGGATCTTTGTTTAATAGCACTTGAACAATATCCAAGACATATGATAGTAGTGTAAAACCAAAATCGTGTCTGTTTAGTAGCAAAACATTCAAGGTTGATAGTAGTTGTGAATCCATGAAGTTTCTTATTTTGTCTGTTGTATCAATATCAATTACCTTCAAAATGTGTTTCAAAAATGATCTGATAAAGCACACTTGTCTAAAACTTAAAGTAAAAAATATTTCATTGTAATGTTTTATGTGTTTAAATTGATCTTTTGTTGCCAACCCATACTCAATTTCAGTAGATAGTCTGTCATGCAATAGTGTATAGCCACCAGCGTTTTCAAAAACATTGACGTTATCAACAGTCTTTATACAGCTTTTCAAAACATCTGAAACTTTCAATAATGTCTGGTATTCATGGAAATCAGGCACTTTTAGAATATCAGTTAATTTATAAATCAAACCTGCAGAGACTAAGGAGTCACTTATAGACGACACTGAAGTTAAGTTGGAAATTATATCAAAAAACCTCATATTGAAAACCACATCAATATCATCAGATTTATTAGCAATAGCCTTTTTCATTCTGTCTAGTAATAAAAATACGGCACCGTGAGTAGCATTTCCACCAACACATTTTAAAATATCTAAGCACCACACATGTCTGTCTGAGATAAATTTAAGGGCATATAATGCTGATATTCTTATTTCACTTATGGAAAAGCTATCAGGGACTTTTTGTAGTGGGTATGCTTGTAGTGTTATTCTACATAGACATTCAAATATACTGCCGTCTAACTCAAAAATAGAAGAAGAAACAACAGGAGGGCTTAATAAAGCGTTAATCAAACCAACTGTGTAGAACTTTAGTTGTATGTATGGATTTAAAGCATTTAATATCTGTTGTAATTTATCTTTATCTTGGGACAGCAAAAAAGTGCTTTGGATTCTAGAGTTGCTACTGTCTTCAGCTACAGCAAAGGCCTTTGCTACATATAGCTGCATACTAATTTCAAACCAGTAATGTTCAGGAATTTTGTTCTGAGATTTTATCAAACACAACAGCTCTTCGTAGCTTGTACTCAATAGCTTTTCGTTGGTTATTTTGAAAACTTCCAAATTGTTGTTATTCTTTTCAGAGTAGTATTTGAAAGTGAAAGGTAAAATGATGTTTGCAGGAGATATTAAAGAAGCATTCTCAGGAATACCGTATGATTTTGGAGAAAAGTTGGAAAGGAAGTCAACTAAATCAAATGAGTTTTTGAGTATGTTATCTGACGAAATATGGCATTGCAAAGCCAAAATTATTGACGTTAACTTTGCTCTCAGCTCTGCTTTTATATTTTTTTTAGGGTTCCAGGGTCCCATTGACTCGCCAATATCTAGAAGCAATATTTTAATACATCTTAATTTGACCTCAATGTTAGGGGCATTTAGTAAAGCTAAGGTTTGATTTGTCAATGGGAAGTTAAATCTATTTGTCGTGTTCTGTAATATGAAGAAAGTAAAATCTAATAGCTTGATCAGCTTCAATTCCACTTCAGGACTTAAATGTGTCAAAAAAGCATCATAGTTCAGCTTTTTCTTTGAAGAGCTCAAATCAGTTTGTTGAGAGCTAGAATTGGATTGTGCATTTAAAGGAACGTCGCTTAACTCTGGTATATGGATATCAAGATGATTTTCTTCAATGATGTGATTCAACATGTCCTGAATTCTATTCAAAACAGGTGCCCATATTAAAAGAATGTCTTGACTTCTTTCCCAAGGTTCTTGAGTATATTTTTCTAACTTATTCAGAAAATCATCTTCCTCCGTTGTTTTTGTAAAATAATCTATAAGTTCTTTATAGTCTTCGGCTTTTTTCAGGTTTACAGCTTGTTCAAAGGAATTCTGTTCTACAGCAAAGTATCCCTCCATTTCAAGTGTTTTTTTGTTTTTGGTACCTTATTGTTATTCAAATGCTACTATAATTATAATATGTTTAACTAACACCCATTCTGAAACTCATTAAAATCAAAGAATAAAAAATGTGGTTTACGTTTTTTTTTTTTCCGCTTTATTGGAGTTTCTATCAGTCACGTAAATATTCAATAGAAGAAAAAAAAGAAATAAAAGAATCACTGTTCTCCGATGAGACACGTGAACAGACTTATTAATAAAACGCTGTCAAATAAACCTTAAATAATATATAGCCTATTTTGTAGTCTTTTGAGTGCTGCCGTGAGCAGAAGCCACATATTTTCTGTTTTTGATGTTTCTGTAATGACCAACTTTCTCAAAGTCGTCGGAGCTTATTTTCATACTTTTATCCACATTCAATATCAACGGCTTATCCTTTGATGTCGGTCTATTTTCATTGTTCAAGATATTAAAATTAGCAACCTTTGTCAGCTTGCTCAGCTCATCAACAATATTATCGTTTTCATTTTTTGCAGGTATCAAAGCAGCTGCATTCTTAAAACACAATTCCTCTTCTTTTATGTTATCTGGTAATTTTTCCAGTGCTGATGGAATGAGTTTGGCATCAGCTGCTATTCTTTCTTTTCTTAATATCTTTTCCGCTATTTCTCTATCTAAGTCTTCAATATCTAAACTATCATCGCTTACGAAATCGGATTCTTCCTCTTCATTTTGGAGAACGTTTTTTTCCTCGTTTGTAGCATCAGGAGTATTGAATTTTTTTGTGGAAGACGATTCTAAGGCTGCTTTCTTGATTTTGTCATCTAAGTTAATGCTAGGAGTCTTCAATTCACTTTTGATTTTAACGGCAGACTCTGTATTCGGTCTTCTCTTTGACGCAAAATCAGGAGTTGCAGTAAGACCATTTGGGTAAATATTGCTTATATCTCTTTTTTTCCCAGTCCCCATGGACTCTGAATCATGTGTAAGGACATCTTCCGGGTTTTCCGTTTTAATGGCTCGAACATCCGGAGATCCATGCATGTTAGTAGGCACTCTTGAGTTGACCAAATTGGGGAATGTATCAGTTTTTTTGATTAACAAACCTGATGAATCATCATCTGCAGTTTTGACTGTCTTCTTGCCGCTGATAAATTCCTTATCATATAGACAATTTCCTAGAGAGTTACCAAAGAGTCTTAAAGCCCTCTTCAACCCATCTGTAATAGCACTTTTCTTACTATTTTCAATTGCTGCACCTAAAAATTTGTTTTTAATATCTCCAAAGCCGATATCTTCCCTAAAAGTCCCATCTTTTAAAATGATTCTCACAATACATGAAGACACTATGTAGTAATCTCCTTGGGGGCTCTTTTCTTTGTGCTCGATAGTCAAATGCTTTATTTGAAATGACCAGCCATTGAAACCCAAGATTCTGTTTGCCAAATCAATCACAACATTTCCTTCCAAGTATGCTGTCTTAGTACCACCTGGCCCCGGTCTATGGGATATCAAAGATTGATCCAATTTTTTTTGTAGTAAGTACTCAATCGTTGATTGCTCAACTAAAGGAAAATTCCCTGATATGGATATGAGGCTCGGAATCAGCAGAAGCAGATTTGTCAGCCGCAGGCGGTTGCTTCTTCTTATTAAACAGCACATCTATTTTAGGATTATTAGTTTCTTTTGAATTTAATTTTTCGCTGCTCATATTTAGTTCTATAATCGTCTAGGTCTTCATAAATAGTGTTCTTGTAATATAGGAACGCCAAAAAACCATCTCAAGTGTTAGATTATGAAAGTGAGAAAAAAAAGGATACTTACGCGTATTCCATGAGTACTAGTAAATATGAGTCGCCCCATTCGGGCACAAACTCATCGTGATGAAATTTCAAACGCGGCTAAAAATCCCAAATAAAAAATAGGTTTATTCAGAAGATGAACAAAGAGATTGAGTTATCTGGGCTAGGGGGCTGGGTTTTAACATACTTTAATTAAATGTACTTATTGTAGATTAAGAGAGCTTTTGCTGCTAGAAAAATCATGGCTTCTTGGTAACTTGGGCATTCCAGTACATAGCTAACATACAAAAGATCAATATATTAGTCGCTTTCTAATGAGTACTACTTAACCAGCAATTAACTTAAAACCTCAAACTTCTGTTTTTTCAATGTGATTAAGCTCTTTTCTTATTTATTTATTAAAAATAACTATAAATTTAATTATATTATTTCAAAGAATACGTAATCTTCTCTGCTGTGTATCACAATGAGCAACCAAACTATCTTCTTGATTAAACTTTTTTTCCAAAATATCAATGCTTAGTACATGTTTAACACGTGACTCACTAAAATTTTTCTTTTTTTTTTCCCTTTATTAAACTTGGTGTTTTTGTTTTCATCTTGTTCCTTTTTTTTTGCTGAGTTAATTTCCGTTAACAATTATACTAAAGTGGGATGAGTTGCAAACATCATCCAAACACCCAAACTTAACATATACAAAGCATTCAAGACATGGTGGGTGCATATTATGGTAACAATGATTATTATAATGATGACTTTGTTTTAGACCAAAACGATAGAAACTACAATAGAAACAAATTTGAAAAGGACCATTTGATTAGTCTCTTTAAAAACAATACCACTGTTAAAAACATAGCTGATAGTAAGCTTGTCAGGCAAATCAAAAGCCATGCACTAGACCAAAACGAAGATGAAAACGATTATAGTCCAAGCAATAGATACAGTTATGATTTTATTTTTTCGAACATATGCAGAACCAGATTCAAATACTTGGTTACAAGATTTTTAGTAACATTTACTATCTTTATCAATGTTATAGATTACTTACTATCCAAAACATTCAAGCTCCAAAATTACTCTTCAAACAACAAAAATACTGCGTTTGTCATCAAGTTTTCCAAGCTGATGTTTAAGTTGCTGTCGATATACGTGGCATGTCTATTGATTTCATTGATGAGAAAGTCTAACATACATGTGAGCTTTAAAAGAAAAGAAAGCATTATAAAAAGAAGCAAAATATTCATGGAATACCAAATTGTTTACTTGGTAAGCTTCTTGCTGTTGACATACTCTACTAACTCTTTGAATCTGCTATACTCCAATTTCGACAACAAACTGATTGGAGCTATTGTTATTTTCTCTATAATAACTGTTTATAACATGCACTCGTTGTACTGCAACGTTGACAGATTGACGTTTGCCCAGGGCTCTGATTTCTACCAAAACCCACAACTATACATAAAAAGTAAGAGTGTCCAAAAAATCAAAGCCAGTTTAAAAATAGGTCTGTACAGCATTCTAGCTTTGATTTTGACATATGTTGTTACAATCAAAATTGGTTTCCATTTCTTCTATGAGGTTTTGATTGATGGTCTATTAATGAGTATACTAAGACTGTTGTCCTTGAGAAAATCGAAAAAAACCGAATACTTAGAAAAGTTCTTCAAAGAGAATGGTTTGTTCGAAAACAACTACAGCCCAGAAGATTTGAATTATTTGTATAGCAGAAGATTCGAAAACCAAAACTATCACAACAGTGCAGGAAACAGCGATTCTGTCTTTTCAAGCATGAAGTTTTTGAGTGGTAGACAACTTTTGAACGTTTTGCTAATCAACTGCTCCATTTTTGTTATTTGGGAATTCGTTCACTTAGCTTTCAACGCTTATTTATCATTAGGTCCACTGCACAAAGGTAAATTAATTTCTTTGTTGTCACTAAGACCTATTGAGACTTTAGTTGATGGTTTGAGAAGCAAAAATAGTTTCACAAGACTAACAGCTTTCCAAGAACTATCTATGAGATCTCAACTGAAAGTCAAAGGTAACTTGATCGAAAATATCTATAGAAATCCAATCTACAACAGCAAAAACAACTGGTCAAATATCTTGAAGGAATGTTTGAAAGTTATCAAAAATACCAACAACAAAGTCTACGAGTACAATTTGAAGATCAACTTCAAAAAAGACAATGAAGCTTACATGAATAAGATAATGGAATTGGAGAAGAAGAAGAAACTTGAGGAGCTTATTCGCTTACAAGAAAGAGAGCATTTGTTTGGATCCAATCTATCACCAATGGACGACATCGATTTAGTTCAATTAACTAATGAATACAGCAAAAGAAAAAATAACGTTTGGACAGAGGAAGATCCTAGCTATTCACACAATCATAACATCAACATTCAGCCCGAGCAGCCCGCTGAAGATATGGGTTATTTGGAAGGGAACTTTGTATTCAATTTCATCTACCCTAGAATAAGAAGCTTCTTCCAAGGAAAAGTAAGCAAATTCCTATTCCCTGATGTGAAGACTCCAGTCACAACCTTGAACCCAGACTTGAACATAAGCTATGACTCTAAGCTGAATAGAATTGTAAGGCTGATAATGGAAAACTTGAAGAAGTTCATACATAGACCGGAACTAGACTATGTTTACTCCTACTACACAAACTCTGTTCTGGAAAAGGACTCTCAAGAAATCTGTCCGCTCCCATCTGTCTACGCCGAGTCCGTGTTTGCTTTGTGTTCCTTGTTGACCCATTCCTTAGATGAAACACCTAAATCCTTTGTTGTTTCCTCTATAAGCCATATTCTAAAAACATATCAAATATCAGCTGTGATCCTAGGCGAGTACTGTGAGTTGGTGGAAGAAGAAAAAGGCTCCAAGGATTTCAAGACAAGCATTGAGGTTTTGTACGATATAGTTCTTGGTGCCTTTGTTGAGGTTATCAGAAAGTACAAGCCTCTGTTGAAGGACATAGACTTGGATGATGAAGTCAAAGATTTGATCAAGTTTGCAATGGAATAGTTTTTATTTCAGTGTAGGTTAAACGCGGTTATTTGAGTATATATATGTATAACGAATTTCTTGTTCTTTTTATTATTACTGTTTTGTTTTTTTTTTTTTTTAATAAAACAGCTATGGCGATCTTGGGGAGTTTTTGTGTGATTTCGGTTGATCCAATAACACAGGTTTCAAAACTTGTTCGTCAAAGTTATAAAATCCTCCTTTCAGCAAGTTGGTAACCGATAGGTTTGCGTTTCTTTGTATGCTTTCATTTGCAGGCTCTTCATCGGTGTACATTTCTGAATTGCTGACCATATTGCTGTTGTGTAAGTTTGACATATCATAGACTGATGGGTCTGTTTCGGTTTCAAACAGTCTAGGCTGTTCAATTTCAAATTCGTCGTCTGAGTCTTCGCCCATTTCATCAATACATCCGGTTTTAATCTTCAAAATCTCAAGCATGTTGGCTGTTGTTCCACCAAATAGAACGACTGTCAAAACAACAACAACCAGAACAGTGGCCAACAAAGGCCATTTCTGGTCACCCTGGATACCCATGGCTAAGGCAACACCAACAGCACCTCTTAGACCAGCCCAAAAAGGTCATCATCTTGTATTCATAAGGAATTTCATCTGGGACATCAGTCAAAGCATTATAGAAAGTTCCATTGGTGTCTCTCATCTTCTTGTATCTGTAGAATTTGTTGATCAAGTCAGATAGTGGGAATACTGCGCACCATCTGGAAACTACTATGGAGGCAGCAGCAACAATAATCAAAAGTGGCTTGTACTCAAGCTCAACTTGTGTGAACAAGGCTAGACCCAAGTAGATGAAGATGAAATTCTCCGACAATCTGGCAAGAAGCTGGAATATGTACTTAACAGTGACTTGAGTTTTTCTGGACATGTTGTAATGAGCATAGTGTTTCAAAGTTATACCACAGAATAGCAAGGAAACAATACCGGACATATGGCATGCATTTGAGAAAAAGTAGGACTCATAGGCAATAATAACAATCAAACAACTTTCTAGATGTGGATATCTTCTGATCAGCGAGTGCTTCAACACCAATGCAACAATAATACCAGTGATGAACCCAATGATCAAAGAAACGGAAAAAGGTCAAAATAAATGACATGATTGCCTCCAAGAAAGACGAAAGCTTTGCAGGTTTGCCGTGGAACTTTTGACAAGTTTCAAACATGACAATGGAGATAGCATCATTCAACAGAGATTCTCCAAAAATAATAGTATACAACTTTGGGTCCACTTTGTATGCATTGAAAATGGACAAGATAGGTGACAGGATCTGTGGCTGATAAGGTAGCACCAACAGACAAGGCATCAACAAAAGATATTTTGACACCTTCAAGCCCCAGGCTGGTCCAAATAAACAGAATAGTTCCCATGACCACGGCACTTATGATAGTCCCAGGGATGGCATAGACTAAAATAGGAAACATGTTGTTGAAAAAGTTCTTTTGATTCAGTTCATAGCCTGAACTTAAGATGATAGGAGGTAGCAGAATATTAAAGAAGTAAGAACTGTTGAACGTAACTGCAGATTGGATGTAATTTCCAGGAGACAATCTTATGATCAGCCCAATGCACATACCATAAAAGATGGATAAAACAGTTTCGTGAACAGCCTTGATTCTTCTCTGCTGCAAGGTAATAACTAGACCACAGAGCAGAAATCAACAAAAATAGCAGTATGAACAGAGCCCATGATGCGTATATTTCTTCATTGATCAGATCTTCGGGTGTTCCAACGGTGTCTGAAGAGCTGCTAGGGTTTGGGGAAGTAGGATGATCAGGGTCATTGATGATTGTGTGGTCAGGCTTTGTTGGGGCAGTGCTGTCATCGTCGTTCAAGTAGTGGTCGTTTGCCTCGTCATCTGCACCATCATCAGTTCCGAAGCCGACTTTTATGGCAGCCACAAATACTGTTGATAAAGGAATCTTTGATGGATTGTTGAACACGTATGTGTTTAGAGTTCTGTATACAACTTTGTAGATAAAATTTGTTAGAAATGCATTTATTAAATATCGAAGTGTCGGTAGAGATGAAAGCATAGTTTTGGTATCTTTTGTATGGAATGCTTAGTTGTGTGGTTTGACGAGATTTTGGATTATATGATAAAGTCATGGAGACGAAAAAACAAGTTTTTTTTGATTTTTTCAATTTCAGTTTGATAAACGTAGTTTGTAGTCACGTGGTATATTTAACCAAAAAAATTATTAACATAATGTATTCACACAAAACCAGTAAGTTTACAATTTAAAACAGCTAAAAAACTTTGAAATGTAAATTTATATGTTAAACTATTACTATTATAATGCAAATAATAACATATCTGTAATACCAATCTGCACATATCTAATGATTGGTTCATATAAATATATAGCTTCTGCTATCTTTACATATTTGTTATTAGTGGTGTTGTTTGAGAAAACTCCAAACACGTGACTGCATTGCCTGGTTATCGCCTAAAAACCATCCCTTAAAAAAAGTCAAATCAGGAAATAAATCAAAAAAAACGAACACTCTGTCAACACCAAAGAGAAGATTACTTAATATACCATATATTATTTAATACCAGAAACGTACACTAACTTATAAATTAATACAATGGCTGTTTACTTAACTATACTATTTGGACTACTTGTTCTGCAAATGACAAGTTTGTTGATTTTATCTTTGCCATTGCCTACTTTGCTCAGAAAGGCATTGGTCAAGGTTTACGACCAATTCCTGTATAAATCCTCCCAGGTGAAGACGGTACTGCTGGTGGTCAACATCCTTGTTCTGTCTCTATTTGTGGACTCCTACAAGAGGGCCAGTGTGCCATTGCCAAAGACCGAAAATGGATTGATGCTACAACCAGAAATCCTGGCCACAAAAGCATACCACCAAAGAAATGTCTACATCTCAGGGTTTATTCTGTATTCCATGCTTGCCATACCTATTATGCTGGGGCTGATCACAAGAGTCACCAAGCTGTCTACTGAGATCAGTGGCTTATGAAAAGAGCACAGCTTGCTGAAGAAGAAGACGAGGACTTGAAGGCCTTGAAGCAAAAGCTGGACAGCAAAATCAAGTCTTTGGAAGTGCTAGAGAAGCAATATGCCAACAGAAAGAGCTTTGTGGACTCGCAGAAGCTGGGAGAGGATACGAAAGATACTTTATCCAAGAAGACTCAGTAAAGGAGAGTGTTAACTCCGACTTTCTGACTGTATTATATTTTTTCCCTAGTAAATATCTAGCTCTCACTTTCTTTTTTTTTTCCCCATTAGAAAAAAAAAAACAAACAAATGAAGAATTGGCAAAAAAAAAAAGCAAATATATATTTTTTCTAGGTGAACAAAATAACATCCATATATTTTTTTTTACAACAACCAATACAAATCCTACGTATCCAATATACCCACAATGTCTTCAAGAATCCCTATTGTTTTGTCTGGTCCATCCGGTGCTGGTAAGTCCACCTTACTGAAGAAGCTGTTTGCTGAGTTCCCAAATGACTTTGGTTTCTCTGTCTCATGCACCACCAGAAGCCCAAGAGCCGGTGAAGTCAACGGCAAGGACTACAGCTTCGTCACTGTTGATGAGTTCAAGGCCATGATTGAGCAGAAGAAGTTCATCGAGTGGGCCCAGTTCTCTGGCAACTACTACGGTACCACCATTGCCTCAGTCAAGGAAGTCCAAGAGTCCGGCAGAATCTGCATCTTGGACATTGATATGCAAGGTGTCAAGTTGATCAAGGAGATCCCTGAGTTGAAGTGCAGATTCGTCTTCATTGCTCCTCCTTCCATCGAGGACCTTAAGATCCAGATTGACTTCCAGAGGAACCGAAACCCCAGAGTCCCTGTCCAAGAGACTGGCTGCTGCAACTGCTGAGATCGAGTACTCCAAGGAACCAAATGCCCATGACATTGTTGTTGTCAACGATGACTTGGAAAGAGCCTACAGTGAACTAAAGAGCTACATCTTCCAGTAACTGCGAGAGATGTGATAGTATGTATAAACGTTTAATTTTTTTTTTTATTAAAGAATCATTTTTTATTGTTCTCTTTTTTTTAAAATGATTTGAGAATAAAAGAAATAGTCCAAGATCGTGAATGCCATTAGTGGAATTTGTTTTTCTGTTGGATGAGGTTCCATCCACGCATCACATGTGCTATGGTTTTTTTTTTTGGCCAGTAACTTTTTCTTGTGTATTTTTGTTCCCGCTGATTTTTGCCAATGTTGCGTTTTTTTCTCTTCCTTAATTAGTACTATCTCAGTATTGACAGAAAAGGGGGGTTATTGGTACTCTATCCCAAAGAACACAACAAACTATAAACACTTAAAAGTACTTCACCAGGTATTTTTTTCAATAACCAGTTTAAAGAAAATAATAATAATTAAACACAACTACATCAAAAATGTCTATGCCTTCAAGTTTCGAGCACCTTGACCCTGAGCAAAAAAAGAAAATGGAATACTCAGAACTAGTCGCCCAGAAGTGCAGGGACAACCCATTTGTTCCTATTGGTATCATATCCACCATCGCCACAGTCTCCATTGCCATCATCAAGATGAAGTCCGGTAACAAGGCCACTGCCAACAAGTGGTTCACAGCAAGAATCGTTTCCCAGGGTGCCACTCTGCTAGCAGTCATCCTGGGTGGTTCATACGAGGGGAGAAAGGCTTACCTGAAGGACCAAGAAAAGCCTCGTTCCATGGTTGAGATCCAACAGGAAAAGCTCCAAAACAAAGCCAAGGAAAGAGAAAACCTGTGGATCGAGGAGTTGGAGAGAAGAGACGAAAGCATCAAAAAGAGAAAGCAGTTCGCTGAGTTGAAGAAGAAGGAAATGGAGAAGATGAAGGAGGAGGCTGACAAGCTCGAAGCCGAGCTCAAGGACCTGGAAAAGAAGGTCAACACTCCAAAGTCTGCCTAGATCTAAACCACCCGCTTGTATATAGAATAAAGTCTAATGTTTGTTAGCACCAGTGTCATTGAGCACTCTGTTTTTTTTGGTAGGCGTTATCGGAAATATGTGGATTGGGGCGGACCCTTGTTTTTTTTGTTTGCCAACACGCATAAGGTATTCGTTCTCTCCTTATTTTTTTTTTTTATAAACGTGTATGGGTTGTAGGTGGTTTTACCACATTGTTTGGTATAATAATAGCCACAACCAAACAAAACATCCATGGTATACATGGCCCGAATCAGATTCTTGAATGAGAACATAGACGACCTGCTGGACCAGTCGGAGTTTGAGGTCGATCTGGACATCCATTCGTTTGACCATCTGAAAAACCTGATCAAAACAGCATACACGGGATCAACACGGATCACCAACAACGACATTGGTCTCTACTACAAGTCAAAGCCACTCCTGGATTTCCCGCCGTTGAACCACAGAAGCCTGTACGGTTTGTCGGATGAGTCCACCATGATTGATATGACAGCTGCTCTGGACATAGTGGCAGCTGGCGACGATATGCCCACCGTTGAGCTTGAGCTGCTCATCAACGTTGATGGGTTCTTCAGAGATTACGAGCCTGTGTTCACAGACGGGCTTTTGAGGAGCGAGGGACACGGCTTGTTCTCCACCATCTTGAACACGAACTATGACAATATCATGAAGGAGGGAATTTCAGCCACCAGTGAGAACACATCTATAGAAACAACGGCTGACAAGTCTAGTGAGCACCCATGCGAAGAAGTGAGAAGCCATCCTCCTAAAAACTACATAACCCCTAAAATAACCTTCATAGACTCAAAGACCAAAAACAGAATCAAGATCCTATCTGACATCAACAATGGCGAGTTTGTTGTGGTTGAAATCGAAAACTTCAACAACACATCAAAAACCCAGAAGGGGCTACTGCCTAAATCCAGGTTTGATGAGATATCCACGTTTTACTTCAGCTATGCCCCAAAGTACTCCAAGGAGGAGCACTGCGTGGAGATTGATAGGTCGCAGATTAATGACATTGTATCGTTCAAGTACGACACCATGTACATCAAGGAGTCTTTTCTTCTGGAAAATAACTTCATAACTTCCAAAGCCCTGAAGGACAAAGACACCGGCACTTTTTCCGCCGGAAGCAATGGAGTCCACTCCATCACAAACGAGTGGGAAACATACGACATCCTGGGCAAGCAGCTGGAGGACCTGCGAACCATCTTTGACCCCAGGGACCCAATCACCGAGCGGTGTCTGAACTTCATGAGTGTTGTTTTCAAAACCCTGTACTTGATCATGAAGCACTCTCTTTTGGCTGTGATTGTTTCTTTCAACCTCGCCAACTTTGTCCCCATCAAGTATGCCCTAGCCCTGACGGTGTGCAACTTCGTGTACACCCTGCTGACGGACGACGAAATTACGATCGTGTGGTCGGAGTACCTAAGGTCATACAAGATGCTGGACACCGAGTACAACGAGATCATCTCGATGACGAGCAGCACCGCAGAAATACCATTGTACGTTGTTCTGCAGCTCCACGACAACCAGTTTGTGAAGGACCAAGTATCGGATTACTTGCGGAAGACGGAGGATTTCAAGCTCGTCGAGTCGCTTTATGGACTGGTATCAAACGACAAGCTCATGGACGACGTCAGCCTGCAGGAACTTGAAGATTTCATCGAAATCAGCCAGCTGCCATACAGAATGGTGAAGTGTCCATACAAGACAGTTGATGTTGAATCACGGATGATGGTTTGCGAGCCAGACCTGCGGGACACCGTCCTGGATGAGTTCGTAGGCAAGTTTTTCACCATAATGAAAAGGAGACTCGACGAGGCTTGCTACCACAACATGCCAGACGCTGCCATCACAAGCCCTGAACTAGCAGCCTCCCAGATCAAGAACATAGCCCTGGACTTGTTTGACCGCAACCAGCCACTATGCCAGGCATTCCAAAAACCGTTGTACAAGATACTGGTGGAGAATGTCAACTTTTGGAAGGTGAACAATTTCCACTTGAAGCCGTCCACGATGGCCAGATGGCGCGTTGACTTTGAGCAGCCCGGAAACAAGGAGGCAACGGAGGCTGAGATGAAGAGGATCGACACAGACCTGAACAACATGGTCCATACCATTGTATCGGCACACCAAAAACCAAACAAGCACATCCCCCAGCAAAACGGAAACCTGATCAAGGACCCGCTGTTTTGGATCAATGAGTACAGGGTTGTGGGCATTTGTGATGTTTCCGGGCCTGTTTTCAAGCTGAATGACGGGAAACTTGTGTTGCTCGAAAGTGCCTCTTTGGAGCACAGGGCACTGAAGGATTACCTGTGTGGTGATACCATAGGAACGTTCCTTGTGACGATTGCTGTGTCTCCGATTCAGGCCTTGATGCTGCTTTTCAAAGAGATATGGGCTTTGTTCGGCTTCTGCTCCTCTTTTAGACTGTCAAACAGACAGGAGTGGCTGGAGACCGCAAGGAAGTTCACTGTTGAGGGCGATATCATGTACAGGTACCTGCCGATTTACTGGCGCAAGGAAGGGGGTTAGCTTCTTCATCCCCTGCTACTTTGTGCTGTTCTTCCTGACACTCATCCCAGCGTACCAAGAAAAACTCAATGCCATTATGTCCGAAAGAGATTTGCTGTTGGAACAGATAAACAGGGAGTTTGACAAGTATTGGGAGAGGAGAGATAGAGAAGAGAGGCTTGAGCGGGAGAGGAAATTGTTAGAGGAGAGAGAAAATGCTGAAGAAGGCAAAGATCTGCAGGAGGGGGAATCCATCCTTGTTGAGGAGTAATTATCTATTGTTATTCACATGTATATTACCTCATGAGTGCTAAACATCAACAAATCTTTATTAATTATTACGCTATATTTTTTTTTTTTTACTTTCTCAAAGTGAATAGTGAATATTCATGATGCGGATAAGCTTTTGGTTGCTTATTACACGAAAAAAAAAGAAGAACGTTCCACAAGAGATGTCTAGATCGTTTTTTTTTTGTGTAATTTTTATGTAATAGCGGACATAAGCAGCACTAAGCGCCAAAAAATCTCAAGCACCAAAACCAAAAGGAAATTAAGCGCTAAACAGCCGCCACACCCCAAAAAAAAAGGAAGGGCGTGCTGCCAGAATCGGTCCAGAGCGGTTCTTCTTTTTTTTTTTGCCACCCACTTTTACCTGAAAATTTTTTTACAATGATTGCTAATTATTCCCACACCCTTGAAGCCGTATAAAAGCAGCTGATTGTGAACCACACTTTTTTTGTTGATAAACACCTTCCTTCAGAATATATAAGAGATAACAAATCAAAAGGCAAAGATGTTATTTTCTAAAGTTCTACAGAACATAAAACCATACACTACACAAATCCCAAGAATGGTCGCCCAAGTACAAAAACCAGCTCCAAAGTTCACCAAAACCGCCGTTGTTGACGGTGTTTTCGAAGAAGTCTCCCTTGACCAATACAAGGGTAAGTACGTCATCCTAGGTTTCATTCCATTGGCCTTCACCTTCGTCTGCCCAACCGAAATCACTGCCTTCTCCGACGCCATTGAGAAGTTCAAGGCCTTGAACGCTGAAGTCTTGTTCGCCTCCACTGACTCCGAATACTCCTTGTTGGCCTGGACCAATGTCGCCAGAAAGGACGGTGGTATTGGTGAAGTCAAGATCCCATTGCTAGCCGACACCAACCACTCCTTGTCCAAGGACTACGGTGTCTTGATCGAAGACGCTGGTATTGCTCTAAGAGGTTTGTTCGTCATTGATCCAAACCAAGTCGTCAGACAAATCACCATCAACGACTTGCCAGTCGGTAGATCCGTTGACGAAGCCTTGAGATTGGTTGAAGCCTTCAACTGGACCGACAAGAACGGTGCTGTTTTGCCATGTAACTGGACCCCAGGCTCCTTGACCATCAAGCCAGACGTCGAAGCCTCCAAGGAATACTTCAACGCTGCCAACAAGGATTAAACGTTCTGTTGAGGACTACAATTTTTGTTTTTATTTCAGGTAAATAATAAGTAAATATATAATGACAATAAATGCTTTTTTTCTTTTTTGATTGTTTCATATATCCAGTTTTTCATACCCACTCGACACGTACACCCACTTCAGGAACTTTCTCCATATCTTCTTTCTGCTCACCAGTCCATGCATGATCTGGAGGTATGTCTTGACTGTGAGGTCAGCCGCCTCTTCCTGACCCTCGTAGTCGACTTCTTTGGGCATCACGCCGGCCAGCTTGAGCAGGTCCGCGGACGTGTACTCCACCTCGTAGCTGAAGATATCCTTGATCAGCTGCCCCAGATCGTCCTTGTATTTTCTTTTGCCCACAAGCTTGTTGTACTGCTTGTTCAGTCTGTCGAGCTTCAGGTAGTACTGTGTGAATGCGAGTGGTGTGCCGAACTGGTTTTCAAAGGCCGGGCCGGGAAGGGCATCCTCAGGTTTCGGCTTTGGAATCGACTTGTCCTTGTTCATCTTCGGGTGTTTCTTGCCCTTTTTCAAGATCTCCACGGTTGCAGAGTCATCGATTTCCCTTTCTAGATCTTCAAAAAATGAGGCCCAGTCCATAACACTGGTTTCAATACTCTCAGCACCCATGGCGCCGGAAAACTCGGTCGTGTTGTAATCCCATATTCTGAAGGCTGGGTTGAAGGTAGGGATGATGGACCCGGCGAACGTTGATGATGTGGTAGGCGTCCTGCTCGTTTTCCAGGTCTTCAAAGTCAATGCCTGTTTGCATCTCCAAGAATTCTTTTCTCACGCTGGACATGAACTTCCCTTTTCTGACTGGCGCGGCCCCTGTGCCATAGAACATCGGGTCGTCGTCGTCGTTTAGGCCGTCCTTGTAGATGGTCTTCCCAAAGGAGTCCTCAAGCTGCAGACTGTTCATGAAGTATGTTCTTTTCAGTCTGTTTCTCAGGTCATCGCCCTTGATGACGTTGAAGTAGTCGAGGTTCATGTGTCCCATCAGACTGCCTATGATCACGTCTCTGTACTCGTGGATCCAAAGATTGATCTTCAAAAAACACGATTCCTCAAGGTTCTTTTGGATCAGGGGCACATGGGAAATGATCCAGCACTTGATGCCAACGGCTCTGAACTGGTTCAAAACAGACCCCAGCCACAATAAGTGCTGGTACCCGGAGTCGCTGCTGGACATGCACGAGTCCACCAGAGGGTTGTTCTTGAAGAAGAACATGCTGTTCAGAGAGAGAATGACCAACTTCCCAGGAACAACCTCTTTGAAGTATGACCCAAATCTCTCGTACAGTCTCCGCTGAGCCTCCGGAATCATATCCTGGTAGATGGAGCCCAGCTGTCTGGTGATCATTGATGGGCCGATGTCCATCAGGTTGTGCGGGTAGATGTCGTTGTTTCCAATCGCTGATATGATTGGGATGTCTGGGAACAGGTCCGACAGGCGCTTCGACACATCGCCGTTGTTGCCCATGATCTCAAAGCTTGTTCTGGGTATCTTTCTATCGTTGTCGTGACGCGAGTTGTCCCCGGTCCACACAATGAAGTCTATCTCGCTGGAGGGGAAGGTTCTCTCCAAGTAGTTGAAGGTCTCAACAACAAGGTCCATTGGCGAGTCACAGCCCAGCATGGGGTCCCCAAACTTCGAGCCCTTGGGTAGATCACCATCCACCTCGGCTTCGACATCGTTGTGGCAGGCATGCTGTATCAGCCCACCCTCGATGTAGTAAGGGTCAGGGTGGGGGTCTGTTATGTGCAAGAACCTGCCCTTCAGCTTAATCTTGGCGCTCTTTGTTTGTTCAATGGTGATGTACTTGAAAGGGTCTTTTATCAGAAGCTCCGAGCCATCATCAATTATTGGTTCTGCCACACTCGAAGGAGATGAGGGGACTATATATAAATTCTCGTTGTACAAGGAGCTGAGTATATCCTTGTTATCGTAGCTGTTTGAGTGACGGTACAGGTAAACCGTTGTGAATACTATAGGAAAGAGAAAAAGCACACTCTTCCAGAACTTGTAGAAGGCGATATCATTCATAGTGGATATCAAACACTGAAACTTGGTATGTTCTTCTTTAGGATGTTTCTTATTTTCAAACCTTTGTTATTTCTTTTTTTTTTTTCCAACATCATCTTTCTAGGGGAAGGAAGCACTTTATTTTCTCAAAGAAAAAAAAAAACCAGGTGCGTGGGCGGTTCTTGTATTTCTTCCGGAGTCTTTTTTTTTTTGATAAGAGGTTATTTGAAACTGGAAGCACACGTGCCTCTTTTGTTGAGTGACACAGCAGAGGGGGCTTACTTCTTCGCAGCAAGTCTTCGCGAGTCCTGGGACAGGTCTATCAGCTGGAAAGTCTCCAGAAGCTTCGGCTTCGCCTTCCTCAGCATGCGACAGCACACTTGGCTTGAACTCAGCAAACACCTTCATCCTGTGGAACTTCTTGTGCTTGGTGTTTGCTGCCTTTTGGCTAGGCAATTCCGATGCTGCACTCACCAAGTTCTTCTTTCTCTCTTTTTGGTTAAGCTTCCGCAGGCAGTAGTTCATTGTAGCAACATTGGGCGTGTTTGAGTCTCGGAGAGGGTCTATATTAATGGTGTGTATATTGGTTGCTTTGATAGTAGTGGTAATGACATGTTCCTGCGTTAGCATTTCGTATATCTTGTTTACCTCCTCTTTGCTAGGCTGGCTCAGATACGGAGTGCTTGTCCTGCCATATGATATCCAGCAGCTGGTCTATGTCGTTCATAATTAGTGAGTGGTTCTTTGTGGTGATCAAAACAAGATGTGATCTGCTCTTTAATTAACAAAAGCAAAGAAAAAAAAACTAACTGAAATGAAGAAAAAAAAATGGAAGAATACGGATTTAAGCCTAGATGAAAAAACGCTTCTTGTTTTTTTTTTCTAAATACATCGTAACAGAATTATACAATTGCAAGAAATGCACAATTACTTGACAGCAAATATTTTAATAACCAAACAATAAAAACCCCCAATCATGCTATATAAAATACCCCAGTTTCCTCAATACACTTTTGCCATTGATATCGTCTCCTCAAAAGACGCCATAGACGCCGGAAACATCGAAAACGTTGTTTACTTGAACCATAGATATATCTCTTCTTTGAACATTCTCTTCTCAGCAATCTACAAAACTGCCATAACCTACAAAAATACCAACAACAAATTCAATGATAATACTTTCATAAAAGACATCTACATAAACCTATACGCCACCAAGAACGTCAAAAAAGTCGCATTTGATACTTTCACAGTTCTTCCTGAAAACGAATACTGCTTGAAGATTGTTCTTTTAGGGCAAGACACAACTGAATCACCAACATCATCTGCGGACATCAGCAAAATAATCGACTCCGAAAAGGATATCACCAAAATAAAGGAAATCTACGGCACTACAGACGAAATCGAAATCAACGAACTGATCCAACTAAGGGGGTTATAGTACTTTATATGTGTATATACTCATCCACTCAGGACTTAAGCTTCTTTTTTTCTTCCTCAACATAGACACCAAAACCCAAAAACGCCTCGCCGAGCAGTATATCATAGACCTGTTTTTCATCAAAGCCGTTCGCAACATATCTCGGGTTCTTGCTCAGATTCGATATGAACGGATCATAGTATGTGTTGTCTTCCTCCATGACTTTGTATTTCTTCTGCAGGTCTCTGTCACCATTGAACGGCGTAAATGGAACGTCCCCAATGTCGGCATTGTTCCCGTTGTCGTTCATTCTGTCGAAGTGGTTGTGTGTGTATGAGTTCGATTTCAGAACCTTATTCAACTCCTCCAGTTTTCTTCTTTGCGAGGACTTCTTCAGTTTGATCTCCATCTTCACATTTGCAATGATCTTATTTTTATCCGTTCCTTTGCTCAGCTCATCAATGATTCTTTGCTTGTAGGACTGGTTGTCCTCAACGTTTTGGTCATCAATTTGCTTGATCAGCTGCAGTCTTTCTCTTTCCAGGACCTCCTGCATGCTTTGCAGATCTTGTTGGCTGTGCTCTTGTCTTTTGAGTTTCTGGTTGTTTGTGCTGATTAGCTTCTTGTTCATTTGTTCATACTTGGACAGCTTCTTTTCCACAGAGGCTATTTGCTCTTCGTTCTCACTGTCCAGATTGCTCAACTCAAAGATCACATCTTCTCTATCCTCTAAAAACTTGTCATACTCTTCTCTGGAGTCAAAGTCTTCTTCCAATTTGTTCATGATTTTGTAAACCTTGTTTCTGATATCGATTTCCTTTTCAATCTCAATGTTGTCAAAGATTTGTCTTTTGAATTTCAATTTTCTTAGGATCTTATTGCAATTCTCATACGGGCACTTGGTCGGTCCTAAAGAGAAGATTCTATCCACACACGACTCGCAAATCTTGTGGTAACATTCAGGATTCACCAAAAACTTCATATCTGGAGACAGGTATCTGGATGTCTTACAAATTGGACACACGATATCTCTCATGTCCTCGTTTTCATTTTCCGATTCAACTTCCGATTCGTCATCAGAATACAGCTTTTGTCTTTTGACAACAGGCTCAGCACCTCTTTCAAGTTGATTTGCTGTTAATACACCAACAGCCTGACTCATTTCTACAGGTATTTATTTGGGTGTTATGTATTGGGATTTTATACTAGCAAAAGGGAAATTTAAGTAAGAGAGAAAAAAAAATATAGCTTTAAAAAAAAATAAAAATAGTAGAGTAAATTTGAAAAAATGGTTAGCGCTTTTCTTATTTATATAGTCACATGTACACAGTTCCACAGCATTTACACTAAAGCTTCTTGCAGAAGCTGTTTGCCATCGTTTTGCAAGGCAAATCTGCTGTCGGCCTGTGGGTCCTCAATGTAATACTCCAGCATGGCATTGTAATCGACTACACGGTTGTTTATCAACGCCTCCGAAGTCTTCAAGTTTTCAAATGCCAGTCTCTCCCACATAGGCGCTCTTGTATCAGTGTTCAAGAAGAAGTCTTTCAAGTTCTGAACCACACCGTAATCGAATGGTGACAAACATGTGACGTTCCCATTGTAGCTGTAGTACACAATAGCCAGAAATTGGATCGACTCAATCAAGGAACTTTTTATTAAAACATTACTCAAGAATTTATTCTTGGATAATATCTTCTTTCTGAACAATTTTATCTTCTTGAAAAACAGAACTCTATTTCTGTTGACCAATTTGTCTACCTGGAAGTTTTTGTCTTTCTTGTATATCTCAGATCTTCTGTAGTAATCCCTTGGGGAGCTTTCAAACTGGCCATACTCAAATCTCGTCATTGAGTAGTCATTATCAGGCAGGCTTTCGATTTCTTCAGCAATCTCAGACAATTCACTACCGGAATCAAAATCGCTTTTCTGGCTATTCTTCATGAATGCCTTTCTCATGATTTCAAACTCGTTTCCAGTGAAACCCTTGGTTATCATAAACAGTTGGGAAAACAGCAGCCAGAATACCCACATGCCCTGGAATGCCATGAATGCGACTGAATATAACATGAATGTGTCTTCTCTATAAGCAGCACATAGCTTATCATCGCCTATCAAAAAGCAATCTTTGAATTTGTAGGCATCTTCCAAGTAGTCAAAGTACTCATAACTGCCTTCCAGAATCAAGGAAATGGAATAGAGCAAAACAACCACAAAGTAGATGAAATACTTGTGATTGTGCAGTCCTACATCATTGAAAATCCATATACAGAAATGATCCAGTTTGTTTGCAAGTTTTTGGTTTCTGTGCAAGAATCTTGATCTTAACACAACAGGCTTCAAGGTGTCCAAGTCAAAGTGTCTCAGATTGAACTGGTTTTTCTCCATCAGCATGTCGATATCCTTCTTCAAGATTTCAAGTCTATCTTCAGGCTTGTCTTCTGCTATGTATCCAGGATCGATCTGGAACATCAATCTGTACAGTAAGAATGGCAGCAGGAAGTATATGAACAAAACAGATCTGAAGAAGTAGAAGAACCCTAAACCAACCAGGTTGAAGTATAAAATTCTGGTGATGTGGAAGTAGATCCCCCAGAAAATAGTGCTCCAAAGAACACCTGAGAGCAAGTATGAAGAGTAAGCAGCCTTTTTCAATCTGGCCTGCCAGGTAACTCCGCAGTTAGGTATAGTCAATGGAATCACAACGTGTACGTATATCAGCCCAAACAGACCTACCAGTATTGGCTGGATGAAGAGAGCATGTATGAAAATATTAAAGTAGTCACCAAGCTTGGTAATCAACCCCATATGAATGAATGGCAGCACCAGATACATGATCTGAAACTTGGAGGCAATATCCTTAGGTGGATGGCTCAGTTCAAAGAATTTTCCAATGCTGGTTGTGGAGAAAATGGTATCACCATTGTACATGTATCCATTTTTCTGCAGGGCTCTGTTCAAGTTCTTTTCAGTATCCATTTCCTTTGCCATAACAAAACAGTCTTTCTGAGCCCCATCTTTCAAAACAGACTCATACAAGTAAGACTTTATAGAAGTGCCCAGTTTTTTGATTATCAATGACAAAACCTCAGTGTTGCCCTTGACTATGGCCCAATTCAAACAGTTGAAACGATCGTTGTCTTTGAGACCTAGTTGAAGCTGGTTCTCTGTGTCTGCAAGTTTCAAAAGAGTGCCAACAGTCAAAGCATCACCTTGGTAACACGCTAACATCAAGGCAGTTCTGCCGTCGTTGTTTTGGTAGTTGACATCGATCTTATCCCCGAAGAAAGTGAGAATGTAGACTATATTCATGATATTGGAGGATAGAGTAGCCAATTGCAGAATGTTAAATCCTTGGGAATCAAGGGCATTTATGTCAGCACCCCTGTGAACTAGTTCCTTGAAGATGTATAAGTGTCCGTACTTCACTGCCCAGTGCAATGGAGTTGTTCTAGAAACATCATTGGTCACACGGTTGAGCTCATAGTCTGGCAAAGAGGCCAGATACTTGGCAACAGTGAGTCTGTTGTTTATACACGCCCAATGCAGACCGGATATGTTGTCATCAAGCTCTGGATTGACATCGTTTTTATAGTCAATGGCCTTGGACTCTATAAGCTCCTGCACCTTGGCAACATCACCCTGCTGGCAAGCAGCAACGTATTCATCGTATGCTGATGTGTCAGGACTGTATTCAGCAGAGTGCTCTTCATTGCTGTATATTATTTGTATAGATGATAGAGATCTGGTTTCGGTAGAATGATTGTCTATAAGGGAGACGGCATCTCCGACTGTAGATGAGGGAAGCAATGAATCGTCATCGCCGTACATGCTGCTGTTTACAGACGCTTGATCGTTTTCAGGAACTATATTTGTGTTGCTGTCTGCACCCATTTTGTGTACTGACCTTGTGTTTGTTTGAATATGTTGTTGGTACTTGTTCAAATTGGAGATCATTTCTTCCCAGAAGCTTAATCAACTGACGTGTTTCACTTTTCGCAGTATCTATTTTTAAAGCGTGTAAAGCAGAAAAATAAATAGTTAAAAAATTTTTTTAGTAGCTGAGCATCCTAGGGGCTTTTTTTCTCTGGTCAGGTGACTCGGATGGCTCTTTGTTCAGAACATTACAATCGCTCCTTAGAAAAACAAACAATCATTAACCCCAAAAGACAAACAGAATAATACCTGCACGATGACTGAGTATCAGACAGCCTCAAAAGGTGAGGTTGAGCTTCTTCTTAGCAAAGATCAAGAGTTTATCTCAACCATACAATCATACTTTCAAGACATAACTGAGCACCTGCCACTCAGGTACAAGAAGACCTTATTCATGAACAACAAAAGACTAATCAAAAACACATCAATAATAGCTTACTACCTGAACAGTTTATTGAAGAACAATCAAACACTAAGCGAGTCCTACACATCAATCAAGCCATCAAAAATCAAAAACCTGATACACATGGTCTACCTCCTCTTCATGAACTCAAACTTGTATGCAAAGGCACAGATGGTATACCCAAACCTGATCAAGCGAGTGAAAGTGCTGATAAAGATAGTGTTCAATTTGTTTGATCTCAAGATTTTCCAAAGAGCATCCACTTCAGGCTACATAGCAACTTTTCCGACGATGAACGACCCATTCAAAACAATAGGGAAGCTGATGCTCGTGAAGCTTTGTTTTGTTGAGGCTTTCAACCATTTGATAAAACCAAGGGTTTTCCCAACCCCAAAATCCCAAACACTGCTCAAAGAAGTTGTGTATAAAAACCAGGAGTGTTTGCTATGCTACAACGACGACATTGTCAACCCTGCAATTGCAGACTGTGGCCATGTGTTCTGCTATGAATGCTACATCAAATGGGCCAGCAAGAGTCTCAACTGTCCCCTGTGCAGAAACCCCACACATCCAAGGGAAATAGTATTACTACGGAACTGATCACAAATGCTCAATATGTTTTTATTTTTTTTATAACTCTATATAACACTAACTAGCTCTTTGCCCAAGTCTTCAGCAAGTCCTTGTCTTCAAGCTTCTTGGTCTTGTTTCTGATAGAAGCCAGTCTTTCTTGGTAATCGTTGCTCATGTCAACTGCGTTGCTATTGGCGCTGTTTCTTTGCTTGATTCTTAGCTTTATGTTCTTGGTTTTGTCGCTCTGCACTGATTTCAAAGTAGGCAATCCAGGCAGTCTGTCAACAGTCGCATGGTGGATGACTTGTGTCTTGGCACGTTCATTAGTGTTGGGCACTACTTGGAGACTCTTAACAGAAGCATAGCCCGGGGTATTATCAGGCAGCATGGTTTCAGGTGTAACTTTTATCTTGTTATTGAAGGATAACATGCCAGGTACGGAGTTCATCGATGATCCATTTTTGGAAGACACAAGCCCTCTACCAGCACCGCTGATGATGTTTTTGGAATTAACAGGTTTGCTGAAGAGTGGGGATTGCGTGGTTTTCATGGAACTCAATGTGGGTAGTACTTTTTTAGCAGCTGGTTTTGAATTGGAGGCAGGTTCAATATTATAAAACTGATGGTTATTGAACAAAGCACTGCCAGTAACACCAGGTAAGGTTGGCAATGATGGGACTTTGTTTCCCACCTTTAAAGAGGCCAAGGATGGGGTAACCTGCTTCTCAACAAAGTCACTGGATAGAGTGGATCTCTTGGTATTCTTCTTTGTCAAGGATGCAAGTGGATTTTTATCTTGAGTTGTTTTAGTTTCAGGCTCTGGCATATGGTTCAAGGCTTTACTTCTTGTCAGTAAAATTTGACGTAAATCTTGCTTGTCCTTGACATAATCAGCAAAGTTCTTCAACAGAAGACTGATCTTATTTTCAACTTCTATTTTGTTGGTTTCTTTGTCTAGCATTTCGGTATAAATATGGCACAACTCATCGATGTTGATTTCCTTTTTGATGAAGCAATCATTGGTGATTTCAAACACATCCATGCTCTCTTTATCATGGCCCCAGTAGTGTCTAGCTCTTTCTCTGAATCTTAGCTTCCTCATGGCAGCTTCACTCTTATCCGCATAAGTGGTTTTTTCATTAGTAGTTTGCGAACTATCAGTGTATCTGATGATACGCGACTCGTCTTCATTGAAAAATGCAAAGTCTGGGTGGACTTTACCATGCTTTTCAATATTATGGAACTCCAATTCCGCCTTCGATTCAAACGCAATCAAAGGACACTCGTTGCTAGGACATGCATAATGGGATTGCTTCAAATGAGAATTCAGCTTCAAAGAACTTACAAACCAACACTGTCTATCTGGAATGGAAGCTATCTTCTTACAAATAAAGCAATATGCGTGTGATGACTTGTCCATGTGCTTTTTCAACTCATCGTCGGAGTAAAATCTCTCTTTGGTACAGAACATACATGCCGGATGGCCTTCGAACCCACTCTTTGGATCACCATGTTTCATGTGTCTATCGTACTCACTACTGGACTTGAAGGTTTTTGTTTCGGATGGAAGATGGTGGTTGCTTTGTCCACACAGATTACAGGCTCTGATAAACTCCTTATGGGACTTCAAATGATCATTGAAGCCCTTGAACTTAGTGAATGTTGACTTGTCTAAAGGACATTGGTACTTCATAAGCTTCTCAACCTGTTCATACACAGCCTTGTTTTTGAACAGAAAGTTTTTGGTTCCTATTTTGCCCTTGAAGCTGCATGTTGTATGGTTTTCCTCCACATCTGGTGAAAACTTGTAGAAAGCAAACTTGGGATCTTCTTCCCTACACATGATACATGTGCTTTTACCCTCCATGACGAAGTACTTGATGACACATTCATCACATGTAGTGTGTCCACAGTGGGTGGTACATGCAATGTCCATTTCATTTTGACAAATGATACAAGTTTTATCAAAAGGCATTATATGGATGCTGATTGTTGATGGTCTTTGGGTATGTCTGACGTAATTCAACTTTTTTAAAACATCTCTGATGTGTTTAAGACAGGGGGAAAAAAGACGAAAAAATTTTGTCATTTTTTTTTTTTTCATAAAATGCTCATCTACCGCTAAATTTTTTTCTTGAAGTCACAATCTATGGAACACGCGTAATGCTCTATCGGGGTTTTGAACAAACCCCCAACACTGCCCATGATCAACTTCAGCTCTATAGGAAACATCCCCAAGATCATCTTCAACCCAAAGCTTCTCAAGCCTTCCTTGACATACCAGAACTTCAATGAAATCAACTTTGAGCTGCTGAAAAATGAACATAACATCAAGTACATCGTTCTGGACAAGGACAACTGTATATCCTCCGACAAATCCCCAAGGGTATACCCTGCCTATCTCCAAAACAACTGGAAGAATGGTCTTCTGAAGAACTTTGCTATGGAAAACGTCCTTATAGTCAGCAACAGCATGGGGTCTAGCGAAGACGCGGGGTACGCGCAAGTGGCCGAGTTTCAACAGAACTACCAAGAGGATACAAAGACATCGACCGTGCTTCCTATTTTGAAGCACAACCACAAAAAACCTGGCTGCAGGGACCAGATAGTGGCCCATTTCCAAAAACTTCATGGCACCGACACGGTAAAAAGCGAGAATATAGCTGTCATCGGCGATAGGCTGTTCACAGACGTTTTGATGGCAAACCAAATGAACAGCCTGGGGGTATACCTCCAGCAAGGTGTGTTTTTGAAAACATCCAGTCCATGGATCCTGCTTGAACAGGGCATATACAACTGGTTTTTTAAGGAATAATATATAATGCGGTGCACTAGGCATCATCAACAAAAAAAAAATGCATGTGCAGCCCTTGCAATGCACTTTTAATCATTGTTTCTACACTCAACCATGGCCAATGTACGGCAAATCACTTCTTGTTCATGTACGTCAACGTCTGGTTGCCGGGGAACTGCTTGTTGCTGGCTCTCTTTGCTGTGTGCTTGTTGATTGGGTGTGGGAACTTCACATAGGGGGCATTCCCCTGGCCGTGCTCCTGCTCCTCAAGCTTATCGGTCATGGTCTCATCGTAGCTTGGGGGTTCATCATCGATAGGCTCCGATTGCTCATGTTCGTATTTTTTGTCCTGTTTTGTGTCTTGTTTCTCCATCGTTTGTGTATGGTTTAGACAATGGCCTCTTATCCTTAAACAGTGTACTTTTGCTCTCCCTTTAAAATACGCAATATTATCAGTGACCCGTGTTTTTTTATATGTTACATTTTAAATTATTTTTTTTTAATCAATTACAAAATTTTTACTCTTGTAACTGCTGTATATAATTTTATTTAATTTTTATTTTTTTTCTAGTTTTTTTAAACACAATGATATACTCCGAATGTATATCATTTTTCTTGCGTTATTACAATAATCCTAAAGAGTAAGCTAAACCACCAGAGAAGGCCAAGGACCAGGTCAAACTCATACCGTTGTCCAAGTAGTTGCTGGCATCTGACTCACTGAAGAACTCATATGAACTCTTTGGATCAATCAAGGCTTGGTTTAATTTCAACAAACCTCTCCATCCACCAGCTGTAGATGGCATGTAGGAAGATAGCATTTCATTCCATTCCTGAGTAACAAAGTCAACACTTCTCATTTGTCCAGATACTGGAGTCAATGGGATCATTTGAATACCGTGAATGTAAGAGATGTCGTTACCAAAGTAGGTGGTGTAGTCCAAGTAGTTTTGGAATGAGATACCAGCTACCTTGTTGCTGATAATTTGAGATGGCATTATGTTGTTGTCATCATCGAACAAGAAGTAAGACTCCATGGCTCTGGACAAAATTTGAATCATGGTATCGGCTCTGTATTGCATAGAAGTGTCACCAATAACTTCAGCCCACATCTTCATACCATATGCAAAGTTGTAATCTTCAGAAGTGGATTCTTCATTCAAACCATTGATGTTGTAGTCTAAACCGGAGGCCCAGGAGTGGCCAGTGTACCAATCAAAATATCTGAAAACAGGGAAGAAACCATCATCCTTGGATGGGTTAGCAACGTCTCTGATTAAGGCATTGACCCAAGACTTGTTGTCTTCAGCCCAAGTACCACCATTCAAAGAGTCAACGTGTCCTAAAACAGCAGCAGCATGGATGATGTAACCGTAGTGGAAGTGATGGTCATTGTAGTGGGAGTTACCAAAGTCATCGCTTGTATCAAAGATGGAAGCCCAATCATTGTTGGCAATGATACCACCAAACTTATCATCATAGTTCAAGTAACCGCTATTGGCAATCAAGCTGTTAAAGGCAGTCTTCAAGTTGGATAAAGCAGTAGCAGTCAAATCAGCATCTTCAATGATATCAGAACATACCAAGGTAATGTAGGCATACTTGTCAATGATCTTACCCAAGTAGTAAGAGTTCAAGTTTTTGATGGAACTCCAAATATCAACACTTAGCTCATTAGTAGCAGATGTAGCTAATTGTTGGATGATATCAGCAGAATATTTCAAACTACCAGAGCCTAATTGGGCAGACCATGGCAACCATGAGATTTCGTTATTCAAAATTTCAGTAAACTCAATAGAAGCACTTAAGAAAGCAGTAGCATAACCTCTGGTCAAAGCAGCAATAGAAACACCAGTGTTGGCACCAGCAGAAGCAGGGGAGACAACAGCAAGTTGATGTGGCAAGACATAGACTAATGGAGAACCAGATACAGAAGAACCTTCAGTTGAGTAATCGAAGTAGTAGGTAGATGTAGCACCATTGGATGTACCCCTTACTGAAAATCCAGTTACATACATACCGGCGGCCTTGTCAAAGTATTGTTCATCATCGCTGTTTTCTGGAGCAATGGTAGCTTGAATGACTAAGCCATCAATAGCAATATTACCAACCAAACTGTAACCATTGCCTGAGCCATAAGTGGTGCTCAAAGTGAAGGTATCGTCATTGTATGGGTTTGTGACATATACAATCCAAGCAACATTGTTAATGTAAACTCTGTATTTGGAAACACCTGCGGCTAAGTTATTGGAAGTCTCAACGGTTAAGGATTGAATGTTCATACCGGAATCTAATCTTGGAATCAAAGAGCCATGGTATACAGCAGTGGTCAAACCCATACCTTCAACGATTGGCAAGTAGACATAGTTTGCAGAGTCAGAAGATTCAGTTAGAGTAACTGCAACAGAGGCAACATCTAAATCGGCAACAGACATGGAGAAGTCATTGGCGGAGTTGAATGAAGTAGAGGAGAAAACTAAATCGTATTGGTTTAATGGGTTGGTAAAGATTCTTGGGTTACCGTTGTCCATGTATTGAGCAAAGGTATAATCAGAGTTGGTTGTATGTTGAACAGCAAAACCATACAAGGTAGAAGTAGTTTGCCACAATACGTAAGGGTAAACAAAGGCAGGGTATTCTTGATCACTTAATAATAAGTTGATGTAGAATTTGTTTGTGTAACCTTCAGATTTTTCATTCCATTCAACATTGCCGTTGAAGTCCCAAGCGTTTTCTAAGGTGTTGAAACTTGATGGAACAGCATCAGTTTCAATGGCTTGGAACATATCAATATCAGTGGTTGCAGCGGTTGCAGTAGTAACATATGTTGAAGAAATAGTGGAAGTACCAGTAAAAGTGACAGTTGAAAGAGAGGTTTCAACACTGCTTTGAGAGCTTTCTGAAGCACTTGTTGTTGATGTGGCAGCAGAAGGCAGATTTGTTGAATTGTTATAATAGCCAATAGACTGGGATAATTCAGAAGAAGCATTTTGTGTATGAGAAACTGTAGAGACACTTTCAGTGGTATACTTGCTGGTAGTCAAGGCAGTAGCTGTGGTTATTGTCAAAGTTGTCAATTGTTGAGAGCTTTCGGTGGAAGAAGTTGTAATGACTTTATCGGTGGTCAAGGTGGCAGTATCGATGGAAACTGTTAAAGAGCTAGATGTCAACCCAATGGAAGTGGTTGGGTTAGCTGTTCCAATAGTAGTTTCAATAATAGTACCAGTCAAACCACTGATACCGGCACCCGAAGATGACGTCAGTGTGAATAGAGTAGAGGTGGTTGTAGAATCTGTTTCACTCAACAATGTAGAAACATCAACAGATGGGACGATATAAGTGGTAATCGTGCTGAAACTACTTGAGGAGCTGGAAGCAGAAGAAGATTCAGCAACAGAAGACTCAGAAACAGAAGATCCGGAAGCAGAAGAGCCAGAAATAGAAGCGCTAGAAGCAACAGATGATGACGATGGCTGGATTACTGTTGTTAACAAACTGGTTACAGCAGCTGGAGAGCTAATTCTTGAAGGACGAGTGTTCGTACTGACTCTAAAGGCTGGCTCAACGGCTGTGTATACATCAGAATCAGAGCTTTCAACAACTGTGTTTGGGATCGCTAAATCTGAAGCGCTAATACTTGTGGTTTTAGCTCTTTTGATTTTTTGACTGACTTCCAAAGGAGCCGCGTTAATTAAAACCGACGCGGATAATAAAGCAGTAAAAAAAGTTTTGGTGAACATTTTTTTGTTTATTTTTTTTTTTTCAAATATCAATAAACTACTTCAATGATATAAAAGCAATTGTTAAAAGAAATAGGTGTTTGTTGAACAAGAAAGTTTATATTGTGTAGCAGAAAGTAGCTCTATCAAAAGAAAATTATTATAGGGTGGGGGATAAAATATAATAAAAATTAAGATAAACTATTTCTTGGGAAAATATAATGTGTCTTGGTTAACAAGGATAATTGTAAAGGAGTGGTTTGGTATTTTTTTTATTTTTCTTTATTGATTAAAGACAAATATGCAAGTATTTATTGAAATAATTAAATTTATTAAAAAACCGATGGCCAAAATTAATTAATCGAGACCTGTATTAATATACAAGCATCCAAAACGAGATCAAAAAGGTTCACAGAAATAAACGATGAGAACATAAATTTCTAGAGCAGAACTAAACACAGTAGTTTAGCATTTTGTGTTGTTTTTTGTGGTTTTCAAATAAGACACGTAGTCGAGATAAATAAAGCTGGAAAAATAAACAGCTAGATGAGACATTTAACATTAATAACGTACACTTTGTTTTTGTAAATGTGGTTTAAAAATAATGTTTCTGGGGTTTTTACTTGTGTGCTGAACTTTGTGTATCGTGTTTTTGAATTTTTTGTATTGTTTTTTTGCTAATTTTTGAAGAAGGGCTGGTTTTTTTGAGGATGAACGCAGCATATCAGCTCAGCCCAGAATGTCTTTTTTTGTGCGCATCTCTGTTTTTTTACAGCACGTGTATAGTTAGTGGTCACGGATAACCCCCCATGTGACAAACAAAAGCTGCTAACTGTGGCCTATCGCTACCACATGCAAAGTTCAGCTGTTATTTTCCTTTAAAAAATTACATATCATACATAATTTGACTTGTAACAAAAAAAAAAAAATTCAAAGCACTTATTTTTGGATCTACAACTCCCAAGTATTTATTTATCTTTCCTAAATAAGAAAAATAAAAGATATTAATCTATCAACATATTACATCAGCTATCTAACTGACATTATCATTATGACAGATCAGCAAAACGGACAAAAAAAAAAGTGTGTATCTTTTTGGCAGGTGTCTTTGGCGAGGCACTTACAATTTCAAGAGGGATATTGAGATATTGCAATGGGAGTTCCGGACGTACCATTGCCCACAAAAAAAACCGTTGACTTTGCGGCAATTTTTTGTTATTGTTTTTCGTGTTTTATCTCGAGCCAACACAATAGATTTGAACTAGCCTTTACATTTGCGGTGCTCACTGTTTGTCGTTTTTTTTTTTTTTTGAAGGATAGAAATAACTCATCTTCCTACACAAATTTGAATTGTTTTAAAAGATATGAAAAAGGAGTAGAAAAAAAAAAATTATACACAGTATTTGCATTTTTGTTTATTTCCATGGGGTATTGTTCATTTATAAAATGGTGATTTAAGTAATGCATGTTTACAAACGATTTCCATAACAGAAAAAAACATAATGATGTTTTGGAGAGTTGTAATTTTAACAAAGTCCACCTAGATCATATCTGGTCCAAAAAAAAAAATTTTTTTTCTCAATTCAACTTTTTTTTTTTCTAGATGAACTAGAACTCAAGATTGATGATATATAAAAATGGTGTTTGAACCAAAAGCAACTTTACCAAACAAAACAAAGTGGAAGCGACTTTTTTTTGAAATTTTTTTTTTTTGTTTTTCTGGGTTTAATTTCTCAGTTCATTTTGGTTTCCTACAAAAACATAATACTCTTGTTGGTGATTTTTCAATCTTAAGCTTCTCACTACCATTACACTTATTCAAAAAAAAAGAGCACCCCCCTCAACAGAAAAAGACGATCTTTGTTGTTAATATCAGCTCAAACCTAATTGATACCTGCTGATATAAACTTTTTTCTTTTTTTTTTCTCTCTTGATTTTTTGTTGTGCATTTTTTCCACATCCAATAGAGCCAATTTTTTTCCAGTTTTTACGGCATATATTTTTTTAGCAGATATTGAAAAAACATTACTTACAGAAGAAAGAAAGCTTATAGAACACCCACTAACATCAGCTCGGAACACATTCTTGTTGATTCCTCGTCAGTAGAAGAACGTATGCTACGATCACAAGATTGATCTCTTACAAATAACAAAAAAAATATACCACTAGCCAAGAATACCTCCTGCAAGCAGGACCCAAGTTTGCAAAAAAAAAAAAAAAACTAAAAAATTAAAAAAAAAAGACATATTCAATAATCATAATAATGAAAAATAATCTCAATTTTGACTTGTACAAACACTACAACAAAGAAACAAAGATGTTCCAATGTTTCATTTGCAAAAAGAGCTTTTCGAGACCATCATCTCTAGCCATACACAAAAATATCCACTCAGGCGAAAAGCCATTTGAATGTGAAAAATGTAAAAAAAGATTCAACGTTTTGAGTAACTTGAGAAGACATAAAAAGATACACCAGACCAGCGACAGCAAAGAGACTGATCCCAAAAACATTGAAGAAATCATTAAAAAGAAAATCGACGATGACAAGAGCACCACAGATAGGGCATACCACAAGCTGAAGCCTTTGAGCATGAACACAGTGCCTATGAACAATTACAACACTCCCATTGACCCGTACACACCGGTGAGCAATGGGTACATTATAGAAATGCAAAACAGTATGATGAATGGTCAGAACATGGTTCCAAATATGATGTTTCAGGGGCATAATTTTATCGGAGCCCCTACCCCCATGATGAACAACATGAACTATTATTATATGTACAACCAGCAAGTACCGTACCCGAACATTCCCATGCAACCGATGCCATACAACGACTACCAACAAGGCAGTGCGCCCCTCAACGTATTGCCTAGTCAGCAAATAGACAACAATGAACAAGAGGAAGACGAAGACGAAGGCGACAAAGTTGAGGAAGAAACAAAAGAGGACGCAAAAGAAAGCAACAAGAAAACAGTACTTTCGATCTCGGAGTTGTTGAATTCCTCGCCCAGCGACAAATCGAACTCGTCAGAATGACACCCAGCACCATACTATATAGAACTTTTGAAAATTTTTTTCGTTTGCAATTGAACAACCACAAGCTTTTTCTCCTGCCTTTTTTTTTTTTATTTTTTTATGGCTGTAAGCTAAGTGCTGTGGTTGCGTTTACCACAGAGAAACGTTAAATGTTCGGTATGGAAATAAAGTTAAAAGGCTCCTTTTTTTTTTTTTTGCGCCCAAGAAGTATGTAAAATTCCCGTTGGCAAGCCTTCCTCAATGGCTTTTCCATAGACAAGCCCGTCTTTTTTTTTTTTTCCCCCTGTCTAGGCTAAACGTACATAGTGCTGGCCACATCATAACAATTTTTATCTGCACACATGGTGTAATGATTTGTGTTTCTACAAAAAAGAAAATGAAAAATGTTGTTGCAATGGATCGCAAAACGTCTCAAGATTTCTTGTTTTCCATGTTGCCTGTGGATTCCTTCGAACTCAGCCCATTCGTAGAAGAATTCGTCAACAGAAAAAATATAGAATGCATGTTGAATCCCGGATTCGTTCCAAAATACCCTCAAAAAAATCAGAGATTTCATCAAAACCAGACGCTTCCCTGCACAACCCTTGACGGCAAAATTCCCTGCTCAGGACATGCAAAGACCAAATCAGCCTTTGATGACCTCCCAATGAAGTCAGGGCTGCCTAAACGCAATTGAGCGTTTCAGCTCACAACACACCAAAAAAAAAGTAATTAAGCTAACTTATACAGCCGGGCTAACAAAAAAGAAAAGAAAAAGAAAAAGCTTTCATTATCACGTGGCTTCTGAAATAACTTCCATATATACTAAGCAGATATCATCCGAATCAGCTCATCTATTCCGCTGAAGTTTTTCTCATCGTTCTTGTAATTCAAGTGGCGTTCGCTCTTTGTGTGCTTCTCCATGTCGTCGTACTTCACTCTGCATCCCTCGCAGTATCCGTTTTTACCCTTCCCGTCTTCCTTCTTCTGCTGCTGCTTCTGAAGCGCCATTTGCTTTTGCAGTACAATCTGTCTCTTTTGGAGAGCCTTCATCTGGGCACTTATGATGCTGTTTTTGACTGGCTGTAGACCATTCCCGGTCCCAGTGCCCATGTTGGTGCCGAACTAGAACACCACTCGCCTTCATCTCGCTCATGTGCTGTGTGTTTACTCTTTGCAGAACCGGTCTTTGCGACAGGTTCTCCGCATCCTCGTACTTGGTGGTTCCATCTTTGTTTGGTGACTGGGTCACATTCATCCATTGTTGTGGCTTTTCAGGCACAGCAGACTGCAAAGTCATGTTTGCAGAGGTATTAAAGCTGTCGTTGACCTTCTTCAAAGCCATCGTCAGGTTCTTTTTTTCTTCGTAGCTCTCGTGGTCAGAGCACATCTTCGAAAGAGTATTGTTAAACGGCACCCACATCTCATGGTCCTTGTCGTAGTAGTTGTCAAAGAAGTACACATTGTTCTCAGCATTAGGAGTGGAGCTCTCAGAGTACAGTCTTCTAATCATCAATGCATAATCCTCCTTCAGCAAATCCTTTTCATATCTGTGCTGTATCAGCTTCTTGGTAACCGTCTTTTGATTCGGATCGGAGTGTCTGGTTATGTGGAGCGGCTCCTTGCCTCTGTTGTTCAAATTAAAGGCCTTTTGGTACAGAATCTCCTCCTTGTCTCTTCTGGCAAATGGAGATCTACCATTGTAGCTGTACTTGACACTTGGATATGGCAAGGCATCCAAGTCATACTTTTCCTTGAAAATCTCCTCTTCGGTGGTTGGGCACTTCCACTCCATGGATACTATAGGTGCAAATTGCTGGTTTTTGTAGTACAAGTACATATGTGGCTTTTCTTCGGAGAAGTAATGATGGTCTTCTCTCTTGGCTGAGACGTCCCTGTCCAAGTTTCCGATTTTAGACTCCATAGACAGATATTCATTCAGCTTGTTTGGCTGTGGTGGTCCAGCTACTTTGTTTTCAGAAGCTGCTGGCTCAACCAGCTTAGAGGGCATAGCCTTCTTGTATTTGGCATAATCAATATACCTCATCATTTCGTAATCCTTTTCCATTTCTTCTACTTCAATGTCCAAGTGTTTGAAAAAACGTCTGGACTTTTGTAGGTTCCATATCTTGCATCCCCTTCTCTGTGCTTGATTTACTATTTCCTTCATCTTTGGAGAGGTGACCTCTGATTCTTCAGATCCTATTATCAGAATGAAAGTTTTATCAGACAAATCTGGACTTATCATTGAACCTAAGGACAAAAACCCAGCCTGAACAACACTCAACAGCTTTTCTTCGTTATAGCTCATTTTCTTGCTCACATCTCTGATAACTGTAATGGTCTTGTTTTCTGCCAATACTGCTCGCCACGAGGTTTTCCACTTTTCACTGTCTCCTTGCCCTGTTGTTTGTATAGGAGCAACAGGGTTTGCAACCTTTGGTTTGGAAATCTGCTCCTTCTTGGTCATAGCAACAAGCTTGAGTAAGCTCTTAGAATCTGCCTTAATCTCGTTGCTGGTCTTTCTTTTGTTAGTCAACATGTAATCTTTCTTCATTGCCTCCTGGCTAGTGGTTTTTTGCAAAGGCATGATGAAATTGATGGATCTGAGTTTAGCGCCATCAATGGATCTGGTACGTTTTAGATCAGGCATTCCAATTGTTTCTCTATCATTTATCTTTCTCTTCATTCCTATATGTGTATTGTTACTTTCAGAGCTTCCGAAGTCTGTCAGTTTCTTTTTGATTTCAGAGTCCACCTTCTCATCATCAAATACCTCGCTTGTTTTTCTCTTTATGAGGTTGTTCAAATCGTTTATGGTCTTTGATTGCAAAAGTTGTTTGTTATCATTTTTCTTCAACTCAGCCTTGTTTTTGTATGGTGTGATGACTTCTTTGAAATTTTCCTTTTCCTTTATGTCATCTGTGGTGTCATTAGCATAGACTTGTTTGGTGTCTCTATTTTGGATATTCTGGTCAATCTCAGTGTTGTTAGTTAGCACCATACTCTGAGTTTTCTTTAACTCCTGAACCTCGGTATTCTTGGTCATTTGGTCCTTGATCTTCTTTTGTCTTTCCAGAAGAGCTTCTTGTCTCCGTTTTTCATCATGAAGCTTCAACATCTCAATTTCCTTCATCTTCAGGAACTCCATGTCCTCCTCCTCATCCTCTGTGGCATCATCGGCAGCCTTGGTGGGAGTATTCAAGTACTCTTTTTCAGTGATGCACCTCAACTGTCCATCTATGATTGCAGGTACCATGACCGGAAGCCCTATTGTTTCTTTTTCCAATTCTTTTGACTGTGCGTACATCGCAGAGTTCTTTAATGGGTGGAAGTGAGTGTTGATGTAGTAGTCAGCATCTGAATCATGATCATCATCCATTTCTTCGTCTGTCTTCTCACTGTCAGTGGCCTCACTGTCTTTGGAGGTAACGGGATTGTAAGGCTCACCTATGATGCAATCTTTTGCTATTCTTTCTTCCTCTGCAGCTTTGAGCAATGGCATGCTGATGTCCATTTTCTTCACATTGCCAAATTTGCCTATAGCGGTTAATTTCTTGGGACTTGGTGTCTTTTTCATTCTAGGTTTGTATTTCCTTTTAGCTGGGCTTGATGATGATTTCTTAGGTGAATAATCGTCGTCTCTGCTGATGCTCTCCAGTTGTTTCTGGATCAAAGATTGTTGATCAAAGTACATTTATGTTGTGGTGTGCTATTATCTGCAAAGATCTAAATGTGAATGTTTCTTGTTGGGTGCTTTTATTGATATATTTCCTCTATGAATATTGATGAAACACGAAAAAGTACAAAATATTTGTTTTACAAACACTAGGAGATCGCTTTGTTTTTTTTTTTTTTTGGGTTTTTTGGCTTAGGGCAAAACATTTGATGTTTATTTTTTTTTAGTAGTACTAGAAAAACCGCCTTCTCGTTGGATCTGGATTCGCTAGCAAATATTTCCTATTTAGGTAATTATTTGGTGTACGGAAAGCTCACTTAGATTTCACCATTTTTTTTTTTACGTGTTCCATCTCAATACAAATACACTCTTACGTGTATCGGATGAGATATGAAGTCTTATAGCTGTGGCATAATACCAAACAAGAAGGAAATAAAGGTGGCGATGACAGCAGCAATAAAAAATTTTTATTAAGCTATCTACTTTATTACAATACTTTACATTCTCTTTTAGATGTACTGGGATTAGACCATTTCAATCAACTTTGATACCCAAAAAAAATATTCCATTTCTAGCTTACCCGCACATAATTTGAAACTTCCTAAAACAAACTACAACAAGAAAACCAAGTAAATTTTGAAGATTATTGAAAAAAAAAAAAGAAGAGGAAAAAGAAAATTTTTCACCATTGGGGTCTTTTCAATATACTTTACCATAATTAATCTGAACAAAAAACTCTCATAATATCCCCACAAACCAAAACCAATGTTGAATAAATTTGTCAGATTTCATAGACCAATCAGCAGATCCGTTGCTGTTGACAGCAAACCTGTAAAAGGATCCATCGTACCAACCCTGGAAAGCATCTATGACAGTGCTACCAAGGTCTGCAGCAAGGACGTTGTTGACAACTACTACAGCACCAGAGTCATACAACCATTGGAAAACATCATGAAGGCTTACAATGAAAAAATGGACACCCCTGGAAGCACCATCAACAACCTTGCAGACGTCAACCAAAGGTTCGTTGTTGACCAATTGAAGAAGAACTTGTTCACAGGAAAAGGAAAGAAGAACTTCACCACCCTATCTCTGATAAACAACTCATCTTTCGCCCTATCAACCCTGAGCAAATCCGAGCAGGCTGATATCTCCATAAACCCTGTTCATACCCCAAACCTATACCACCTGATCCTAAGAAGCTTTGGGTCCTTGGAGGAGTTTGAAAAGCTGTTGCTGCTTTCCGCAAAGAACATACAAGGTGATGGGTTCACCTGGTTGATATTGAGCACAGACATGACCAGAAAGAACTTTACCGAGGAGAAGAGCTACCAGGACCTGATGAACGAGTTCAAGCTGGACAGTCTTGAGTACAACTACGACAACGATGCAATCAAGATCGTCAACTCATTGCATAGTCTGAAGGTATTGAACACCTACAACGCCGGCTCGCCTTTTGTCTTTGACAGATTCAACGGTGCCTTTGACAAAACTTTGCTGTACATCGAAGGCTCTGCCGAGGTTCAGGAAAAGAGAAAAGAGCAATTGGAAGCCTTGAGAAAAGAGCTTGAACAAAGATTCTTGAGAGACAAGGACGCCACTGTTGAAAAAGACTCTCTTTCATATATGTATGAAATGTACCAGCAGGAAAAGAAAATCAATCTGTCATTGAACCAGCTGATCAAAACCGATCCTGTCCTGGGTATCGACTGTACCCCGAAGTTGTGGCTGCTAGACTACGGTGTTGAGGGTAAGATGGAGTACTTGAAGAACTTGTACGCCGTCACTAACTGGAACTTGGTTGAAAAAAGATTGGTCACTCATTTAGCTGCTGCCCAAGCATAATCTCTGTATATAATAACGCACTTTAATTTTGTTGATTCTATTTTTTGATCCAAATGCTTTTAATAGGTAAGTATTAGTATCATTTTTGCATGTTAAGGCCCCAAGAGGCTTGTGAACGTTTTACTTTTTTTAAAATATCAAAGTTGCATGCATTTAGATACATATAAAAAAACATTGGTAAAGCGAATAATTAGTACAATTACAAACATATATACAAAAACCAAAAAAAAAAAAGAGTTGGCGAGCAATTCTTCATTTTTCCCTTTATGATCTTCTGCCCAATGTTTTCACTCTTCTCAGCAACTTGCTTCCTGTGGACTGCTTGTTGGAGTTTTCAAAATCACTGGAGAAGTATTGGTTTGTGTTATCCGACTTGACTTTTGTCACATCACTCGAAGTGTACATGGTTGGAGTATCAGGTCTCAACCCCAGTCTGGCGGAGATGGACTTCTTTCTGCTCAGGTTTCTTTGGATCTTCTCCTGTCTTTCCTGCTCAGTTCTTGGAGCCGGAGCACCGTCTAGGAAAGTCGTAGACCCAAGACCCTGGGAAAGTGGTCCGTGCACCTTGGTTCTTTCACTGGTATTTAGGTTGGTCATGGAGCTGTTATTCTTGATGGCTGCTATGGTTGTTGATGATCCGTTGTGGTTATTTCCTTGCAGATTGGCAGACGGGTTGTTTATGTCCACATCCAAGACCTGGCCTCGTTTTCCTCGCTGGGTCATTCTGCTGGAGTCCATGGAGTAAACCACATCGTCGTCGTCCTGGTTGAACTCGCTGTCAGCTATGTTTCCATAAGTGTCCGTGACTCCAAACACTTGGTTCATTTTGTTCTGGTAGCCCTTGGATGAGTCCACCTTTCCGGTCAGGGAAGAGTTTGGCCCGTTTTTTGGGAACGCCAGAACAGGAGCGGCTTTCTTGTCTTTGTTTCTATGTGGAGTGCACGCATCAAACGGCCCGTCGTGGTGGAAAGCACCACCAAACAAACCAGTCACATCAAGCTTGTCAATGGTGTCGACGTTCTTGGCTATGACAGGCTTTCCAGACTTGGAAGACTTCCGCTTGCTCTTGGATCTACTTGTTTTGTGCTTTGTATCCTGGGGTTGTACGTTCTTTCTTGCAGGGGCAATTTCGTCGTATGAAGGAGGCAAGTCCTCAGACATTCTGTTGTCGCTCACTTCGTATTGTCTTCTGACTCTTTCCTTTTCCTGCTCGGCGGTCTGGTATGTATTTTTGTGGTGGTCGGCTGTTCTTGGTGGAGATGTTCTGTACCTGTTGGTAGCCTGTTGTGGCTGACTATCTTCTTCGTAGTCTTGTAAAAACGGATTCTTTCTGTTCATGCTTTGGTTGCTCTGTATGCTGTTGCTGCTTATGTTTCTTTGTCTGCTGGTAAAATTATGTTTCTTCTGTTTTACAAATAAAAGTTGTTATAATTTGTTAGTAATGGTTATTGTTTGAATTTAACTTTTCTGAATGATTGAAGACAATGTAGCTGACGTTGAGATTTAGATGGATAACCCCCAAAAAAAAAAGATGAGAGTAAGGGGTGAAGTGAGAAAAAACAAAGATTTCATTAGTTTTTTTTTTCTAATTTTTGCAGTTTGATTTGATGATTGCTGTGCAGGATCTAGGTCGTTTTTTTTTTTTTAAAGGGATGTTTTTTCCCACCAAAAAAATACGGATGCTATGGCCAAGACATACCTTTGTTTTTGGTTTTTGAGGGTTGGTCACCCGCCCACGAGACGCTTCTGGCACTGTTTCCATTTTTAGACACGCTTGCCCCAAATGGGGAAATGACTAAAAGCTGGGAAAAAGGCGCTTATCTCTTGTTGTGATCTCTGTTTTGGGAATATCTTCTTCGTTTTGGGAAACACAGATGCTACATGGAGTTTTTTTCTTATTTATTTTTTTTCTTGGCTATTTTAATTAATGGTGGTTCTTATCACTTTTTCTCAATCTTAATCGTATCACATGGCGTCTTTCAGTTTCAGATATAGTGTTATTCTGGTTTTTTCTTTTTGTGTGGCTTGTGTACATACCTGTAAAATCCTTGGGGTGGCTTGGAAAAGTCAAGCTTATTGTTGCTGTTCAAGCTGTGGTAGGTATTTTCTTTGCTGCTTTCTGCGTCGTAGTGGTTCAAAATATCATCCTCGTAGAAGGCAGACGACCTTTGCGAGTGGAAGCTTGATGTGGATCTATTGTTGTGGTTCATCACAGGTCTGTAGTATTGGCTGCTGAACGGAGAGGCGGCTCCGCCCTGGTTGTAGTGCTGGTTCTGCTTGACCCAGTTTTGGAAGTCCTCGTCTGTTTCGTATTGTTTCAGAGATGTGTCCTGCATGGTTTGGCTGGCATTTCTGAATGGATTGTTAACAGAGTATGGTCTTTGAGATCCACTTCCGCCTGTATTTTGATAACGCTGCATGTAGTATATTAGTATGTCTAGCTTGAACTAGTTTATTTTTGTGTCTATGGTTTGATATTATAAAATAGGTTAAAATCAACAATTACAATATCTTTCTTTCCTAAATAAACACGTTAAGTATTTTTATATAATAGAAACTGTCTATTTAGCTCTTGTTTTCCCCTCTGGCGAAAGTGAAAAAAAAAAAAAAAGATATATTGGTAAAAATTTTCCACCTAAACATCATTTTGTACCATATTTTTCTTCTTCTAAAACATCACTGCAAATTACCCTTTTAGGTAATCAAATTGCCATTAGTAAACAAGAATCTAATCACGTTGGCACTTTTTTTTTTTTGTTCACGTAGATCTGGGTCACTTTTTTATTATTATTTTAAAAAAAATAAATAAAGAATAAAATTGAACATTGTGTGAGACGTTCTAACTGGCGTTAATCTCCTCCGATTAAGCTTTTTGATCCTAATTAGATCGCTTAAACATAACCTTGTACTGTCTTTGCAACTCGTTTTATCGTTAAATTATATAATCATAATAAAAAAGCACCCGCCCTTTAGAAGTGCATGTACTTTTGAGCAAAGGTGGATTCCTCAGCCTTGGTTTGGACACTGCCCACAGACACATAGTCCTTCTTGTCTATTTTCTTATTCACATCGCCATTCAAAACACTCATGTATTGGTCAAGTGTCGGTATCTTTTCAATTGTCGGGTCCTCGAACATTATTTGGTATCTCAAAATGTTGTTGTACTGCTCAATTGACATCAACACACTGTTCGTGGCGCTTTGTTGGTATGGATACAAGACCTCGCACTTCAAGTACCCGTTGTTTCCGCCAGATGCTATGTTCTTCTTCTTGCTCCAAAACTGCAGCATGTTTCTTGCCTTTCTGTTGATCTCACTGTCGGTTACTGGGAAGATGCCTGAAGACATCACTAACGGCAAGTTGCTGCCACCCATGTCGTAGTCCAGCAGGTCCTTCAGCAACAATGGGTTGGTGTTTTGGTTGTATGATACCCACACCTCACTGCCATTGAAAATTAAGTACAAACCACCGTTTTCCAAAGACTTCAAGGCGTTGTTTACCTTCAAGGTTGGGGTGCTCTTGAAGTTCAACAAGTTCATCCCTTGGTCGTAGAACTCAAAGTCCTCTTCAAGCATGCTCACATGCATTGGAATGATCTGTGGGTAGACCTTCAACATCAGCTCATTCAATGGCAAGGTCAAAAACGAGAAGTATGCATTGACTCTATCATTGCCTCTGGTGGACTGCTTAGCTTGTGGCATTAGCCATGACTTCTCAAAACTCAACAACAAAGTTGGCAAGTGCTTCAAAGACTCCGGAATAACAGCCATGTTGTTCAGTTTATGATTGTTGGTGGTGGTCTTGTACTGCACCATAATCTCGCTCATCTTGTTGTCAATGTTCTTTCTTATTACTTCATAGTCAGTGGCCTGGTATCTCAAAGAAACACAGGTGCCCTTGATGATTATATCAGCAACGTTTTCTTGGTCAACAAACTTGTAAACTTCAGAAACATTCTTTGTAACAGCTGCAGAGGTATTGATTACTCTTATTTTTCTGTTACCATTCAAGTCAGTATACAAAACAGCTGCTTGGATGTGGAAATCAGAATCCTTGATTGTACCATCGTGCTTCAACAAACAAGACACATTGGACCTGTTGGTAATGACTGGCATCTGCGGGTCTGATCTTTCAAACATGGATGTTTGGTTATAGTAACTGTCAACTCCCAGGCCATTGCTTGTTCTGATCTTCACAGCACATTGGTAACCAATGTTCGATGAAACAGATTGGATATAGTCAGACTCAAGTTTTAAGTCATCCTTGCTTGGTTGGAAATGTGGGTAGTAGTGGATTTCACCACCAGTATTCAAAGACAAGTAACCAATGTTACACAAGTCAGCAAATGCAGATGTGGTAACAAAGATATCAATAGAACAGGACTCCTTTAGCAATTTGTTTCCTAATGTTCTATAGTAATCCTGATCACCGAACTTCAAGTTCTTCTGGAAGGCATCGTCTTTTCTCAGTTGCAAAGAGCCCCTACCATAGACTGGTAAGGTATTCAAGGATGTCATGATCTTACCACCGTTGGCATGCTCTTTCAACATCATCATTGCTGCTTCAACAGCAGGCCCAAAGCAAATGTCTGGCAGGTGCATAGAGGCATTGTTCACAACATGGTCCTTCAACTGCTGCAAGCAATCCTGGATAACATGCATGCTGTCAGCAGGCTTGACAAATAAGCCTTGGTAAAATGGAATGAATACAGAACCTGTTTCATTGCCCTTGTTTCTAGTATCACCGTACAGATCACCTACAATGAATTCTTTAGCCCTGGTGAATTCAGGCGATAGCTTGAAGAAATGTAGGTTTCTGTCGAAACCTAGTATGGCAACCTTACAGTTTGGCTGTTTGCTGCTGATGACCTCTATGGCATTTTGGGTTGCCTCAATGATAGCCAGAGATGACTTGTTCATGTTGGCAAAAGAAGAAATGTCAATCATGAAAACATAGTGCAAGGGTTTTGAGGGATGTTCTGGATTGTGCCAGTACTCCTTTGGGGCATCAATATCAGTGCATCCACCGTTCATGTTGATCATTCTCATTCCTTGCATGTTTGTTGCCGCATTCAATGACATTGTATTCAAGACCGGGTTCTTGCTTTGTGTTTTACACAAGTTACAGGTCATGTACTGGTTATCTGGGCTGAAAATAAAGTTGTGATTGTTGTAAGCCCTGCATCTTGTACATCTAATGATCCCAACATCATTCTGAATGTGGTTGAAATGAGTTTGTATTTGGTTCTCATCAAGTTCATCACCCTCACCACTGTCAAAGTCCGGGCTTGGCTCATTGCTATTGACTGTTTTGGAAGCTTTGGCTGTATTCAATTGGAGAGTTGGAGCAAATGGTTGCAAGTTTAGCCCTATTGGTAGTTTGGTACAGTTTCTTAGAGTTTCATTCTCTGGAATGCTGTACATGGTCAAAGACATGATTCTTGGATCACAGGATCCAGTATCAACAGAGTAGAATTGCGTGGTCTTCATTGGTAGAATAGAATTTCTGGATGTATCAAATGTAGTTGAGTTGTATTTTTCTTGGTCTACCAATCTTTGCTCAGCAAGGTTGTAATGGTTTGACTCATCAGAAACTGGAAGTTGAGGTATGGATTGTGGGGCCTCGACGTGCACTGGCTGTTGAGGAATTGCTTGGTTGGAAACATTCAGTACAGGTTCTTGATAAAACTGGTTCATTGGTGGAGTGTTCGAAAACGAAGGCTGCAAGGTATGGTGTGCCCTGGCAGGTTTTTTTCTTCTTCCACCAGAAACTGGTTGGGGGCTCACAGTGTTATCATTTAGATCAATGTTGTTGAAACCTTGATTAACAGATTCCATGTTTTGTTTGCAATACAGATGTATGAAAAGATTTGTTTGGTTTTTCAGGTACATCTTCCTATAATTAGAAGCAAAGACTCTAAAAATGACCAAAAAACATGAGCACTGTACCCAAGAGAAAACAAATATGATAAATTTCAAACAACCCCATACACAAACATTTAACATACGAACATGTGTCTTTTTTTAAACCAAAAAAAAAAAAAAAAAAAATTTTTTCCAGATATTTTGTTTGCTAGTAATGAAGAAACCCTATACCATATACTCTCTTTTTAAAAAGTGAATTCTTCACTATGAGTTATCATTCTTATACAGAATAGCTCAGTATTGTCTAAATTTCAAAAAAATATTATTATTATTATATAGCAGTATCTATATTAGATATAGTAGTGTGGCAATTGTGCAAATCAGATGCATGAAGTTCATCAGCAATGACCCTTTATAAATTATGTTTTTATTTCCCAAGTTTGATGTTTTGTTATCACTTGAAGTGTTTAATTTCACGTTTGAAAATATTGTTACAGTTGATGTTCCGTACAATGTAGTGCTTCCTTCTATTTTTGTTACTAGTGTTTCATAGTCAACAGTCACTATGTACACACTGACGTAGTCGCTTGAATATGACTTTTGCGTGTTCGTTGGGATTGCTGAGTAATATGTTGATCCGGATATTGTTGTTAGCTGGAACGATGACATTGCTGTGTCGTAAAAGGACTTTGTTGCTGTGACAATCTCACCATTGGTGAAAATCGATCCATATGTGAAGTTATATCCGAACAGCTCCAAAATATTTGATCCATACTCCTTTGATTGAGTAGAGGCTGCCGAAAATGTTGTAAGCACTAAACCTGTATCAGTGATGTTACTAGATCTGGCAAATGGAATGTATCCAGAACTCATAAACTTAGCTGTATCGGTATCGCCCTCTAAAGATTTGGATGTTGACGATGTCGTTGATGAAGAATCTATGTGGAAAAGACTGGATGTTGAAGATGTTGAGGTTGTTGAACTTATTGAAGATGAAGATGTTGTTGACGATGTTAAAGTCGTTGTGGACGAGCTACTGGTAGACAGAGCTCTAGCTTTTTTGTTAGCTATACTAGCAGTAGAGGCTGAAGCTGAGGTAAATGTGGCCGCTTGAGCTAAGGCATACTCATTGGCTTCAATGTCTCCGACTAAGTAACTGTATTTCACTATTGGAGCACCTAAAATGTTAATACCAGACAAATAACTTGGCTTCATCTTCAAAATACAAGCATTGGTTCTTTTTCCAGAAAAACTCTTGAAGTATAGTGGGGTTTCAGAGCCATCTTCATTGCTCAAATATGCTTGGGTAATGAACTCAGCTAAAGGAACCTTAATGGACAGCTGACCAAATAAGAATTCTACCTGGGCATTGATGTCACCTAGTTCACAATCAACATACCAGGATTCCACACTTTCCACATAGAAAGCATTGGTTTGGATACTAATTTGCTGGATTATGTCTATAGGCAAAAAGGATGTAGTGTATCTTGTGTCAAATAATATTGGGGTTATGACGCTTGATGTTGTCAAGTTTACTGTTTCTGAATCGTTAGCAATAATGTTACATCCTGAAAGCGGAAAAATAGGGTATCCGTCAGACAAAAAGCTTTGTCCTTCTGAGAACACCTCGTAGTATGGGATAGACTTAAACTTAACTAAATCACCAGTAAACAGACTGCTGTTGACATAGTTGAACATCAAAGACCCTACCGAGTAGTTGCTGAAAATATATTCAGAGGCATTGCTCGAGACATCTTCAAAATTAACTGACTGATGGGCATTACCAGCAGTCCATAAACTGTATCCGGCATGTGATATTAGCTTTTGGCTTTTCAAAGCATCCAAAAACAGGAACGATGAGTTGTAATTAGCGGTGTCTACTTGTGTGTGCTGCCAATTGGAGTTGTTTATAGCTCCTGACAATCCCAAAGAACCCATTAAAGAGTATGAATCATAAACAGACATAAACCCGACCGTGTCGACAATCAGTTCGTCTACGGAGGAGTCTCCTTGGATAAATGGGTTGTTTTGCAAATTGCTTATGGACATATTCGATGTATATGGAGTACAGTTCATTTGAATGTTGTCTATGAAGGATAAATTGTATACTGTGTTTTCTGTTGAAAATGGTGTTATGTTGCTTGTGTTGACTTCATAAGTTGAGGAATAAAAGTCCTTGTTTGCTGCGGCATCAATCACCCACACATAAGGTTGTGCAATGTCTAGACGCAGGGTTTGGTCTTGATCAGTTACAGAGGTGTTGACATACCACAGAAGATTTTCATCAATCCCAACGTTCAATTGGTAGAACTCATTAGTGAGATTCTTACCAATGACTACCGTAATCAAAGCAGACACATATAGAAACAGATTCAGTGAAAGCATGTTGGTTATATGAATCTTTTTGTAATTATTTGGCAAAAAACAAAAAGGCTTTCTGGATTATTTTGTTTTTCCTTTTTTAGCACTCTGACTATAGTTTGGAATGCAGATATTTAATGTTGTTTAGCTAGAATAAGTTAGCAAGTGTTTTGGTTTGTTTTTTTTGTTTGTTTGTTTTGATTTGTTTAGTAAAACTTGATATCAAATACAGAACTTTGATTATTAAAACTTAAAATAAAAAGAAAAAAAAAAAAAGAGCCAGACAAAATGAAAAAAAACGTATGTTGAAGTTTTGATTTTTTGTTTCTGTTGTTTTTTTTTTTTCGAGTTGCGTACTTAAATATTTAAAAAAAATTTTCACAGCTTAAATTTTAAATTTATTTATATTTAAATATCTGAATTAAAATTGATGTTTTCTTAATTTTTAATTGCTTATATTTTAAAAAAAAAAAAACAAGAATGTATCTTGGGAAACTAAACGTTATTTGGTCAGTTTACTCTTAAAAAGTTGTAATGGATACTTTTTCTCTGGTTTTTTTTTCTGTGTTCAAACATGCATCAAATTTATAGAATATAACACTTCTTCTCTAAGAAAGTCTTATTATATACAAATAATTTTGACCCGAATTATAACATATCCTCTTTATTTGTCTCCAACAATAAGGATTATTCTTACTATACATAGCAGCTTTTTGCTACGATGTACAACTATTACGTAAATTTATAGACCCTTGTTTATCAACAATTTCAAGAAATCACTCTTTATTAGTGGAGTAAGGGACCAAATAAAGAGCCATGCACATCACGCAACCAGATAACCTTCTTTTAATAGCAGTGTTTACCAAGCACATGTCTTAAAATCGCGGCTGCTTTTAAACGGATACCAAGAGAATCTGTGTAAATCTGAAACGCATGTCCAACGGTTGTGTTCTAAAAAAAGAAGCAACGTCTTGAACATGTTTTTTTTTGGTAAAAAAATTAAGAAAAACATGGTCGGGTTCACACCAAAATTCCTGTTTTGAGGGACTTGTGACTGCAGATGTGCATGAATAACCGAAAGCTAAAGATTATCTCTGAACCCAAGGAATACGTATTTATTGACAGAACACTTAAGCATACAATTGATCATGATGGGATGCAAAAAAGAATCAACTTAACAATCGATTGTCTTTATCTTTTTTTTGTGTTTGCTATTCTCATAATTTTTTTTATATTTTTAACAGTCCATTGCAATACTATGACATCTGACATCTTTTCTTCACTGTGGCAAGTGTTCTTTAATTTACTAAAATGACTTATTTTTTTGTTTTGGCCTTATCAATAGTCACGTGTATGCTTTACATGTGTTACTTTTGAAGCCTGAATCGCGCTTTTTTGTGCACCTTCCTATTCCGGTAATGTCACATGACTATTTGCCAATTTTAAGGAAAGTACTACCAAAATCCCAAAAAAAAAAAAATTTTAGCACCAATAAACAATGATCTTTTTCAAGTTTTAACATTGTTTTCATTTTTTGGTTCATCTCAACAAAGTTTCACAAAAAAAAGAAAGCATCATAAACCAAACAACAATAAGTACTCTAGATATTTATCAAGTACTGTATCAATTTACAATTTTTTTTACATTTTCATTTGATATAGTATACCGCCATGTCCTTGACTACAACTAACAATTCTTGTAGTGAACAAATTGAAAAGTACCACAGCACTTTAAGCAAGTACATCAAAACTTCAGAAGAAGATTCCAAAATTGATATCGATAATGATCTTCAACTAGCTCTTACTGCGTTATTTGACACCGCTGATGTTTTAAGTGAAAAGGAACCGAAGAGCTTTTGTAAAACCTTTCTCCCATCCTTCATTTACTTATTGAAGCATGTTGAGTGCAGCTTGATCAAGTCCGATTTGAACAATACTATAAGACACACAATTTTAGAGATCTTGGGTAAGGCTTACCCTTACATCATCAACCTAGCAACAAGTCCGGAGTTGATCCAATCAGAAAACCCACAAACCAAGCCATCGATCAAAACTGACAACATGGTCATTCCACCCACCTTAGTTGAACCTCTTTTCAACTGTTTTTACAAAGATGTTCTACTTGTTGACAATGATGTCAATGCTGTTTTGGCTTTGAAATTCATCAATAACATCTTCAAGTTCTTCAGATACTTTTTGCTAAACCAGGTTGGTGATTTCTTGGAAAACTTCTTATACCCCTTGTACAGAAATTCAGGTGCATTAATCCAAGACAGCTTTTCAACAGAAAATGAAACATCTGAAGACTCCCAAACTTTGGTTTCTGGTTTGAAATCTTTTAAGGTTTTGGCTGAATGCCCAGTCTCTGTTGTATCGATATTCTCATCTTTTAAGTCCATTGTGCCTGCAGAAACTGAAAAATACCTGCCTCTAGTGATGGAATTTTTAGAAGCTCAAGTGCAGTACCAAAAAGAAGCTAGAGAAGGTTTTGAAAACGCTCAGATTCAAAAGCTCAAGGAATCCTTGAACATAGACCCTAATGCTGAATTAACAGACTCTCAAAACTTCAAGATACAAAAAAATATACAAAGATATTGCACAATTACTCCAATCATTGTCAACTTGAACAGAAGAAAAGAGTTTTGTGATTTGCTTACTGCTCAAATCAAATGTGCTTCATTTTTGGTTTACATATTTTTAAGAAACTACATTCCTGAGCTGCTGCAACAACATGCCCCCAAAGTTCCAGCCATTTTGTGCAGATTACTTCAAGACTTACCCGCTGATATGACACACTTAAGAAAAGAGCTTCTTCAAACAATCAGACACATTTTCTCTACACCTTATAAGAAGCTATTTATTACTCACTTGCCAGTTCTACTTAATGAGGATGTTTTGTTGTCACAAGGGTTTACCAATCACGATATCTTAAGAACCTTAGCCTTATCCAACATAGCTGATTTGATCCACAATCTTAGAGGTATGTTGTCCTTGGACCAAATAGAAACATCCATTAACTTGTTCATAAAGTACTTGCATGATACTTCACTTCAAACCAATGTCCATATCATGAGTTCAAAACTCTTAACAAACTTAGTTGATTCAATACTTGCACATGGTAAAGAGTCTCCACAATATGCCCCAAGAGCTAGAAAACTGATGATATCAATAGTGGAAGGTTTCATTGTCAGATTAAAAATGCTAAATTACTCAAAAGACAGTATTGTTCATTATCAAGAATTATACGCTGAACGAAAACAAAGAAAGTATGATGAACTACCTGGCAGAATAAGGGAAAACGACAGGGAAGAATTTATTAAAAATGTAATTTTCAAGAATACAGAATCACGATTTGAAAAAGAAAAAGCTGAAGAACCTCTTTCTAGCTCAGGCGGGGATGGCGATGTTGATATGGATCTACCTTCCAATTTTGCTGGCTTCTATATGGACAGATTCGACATTAAAGACCACTCGCCAATTTTGATCACTTCAAATACTACCTACACCAATGTAATAAATGTAACAAATAGAGAAAAAATGAGAGATTCAGATCCAGCCTCTTTACTATACGGAGCTCCTATCAAGGATGCTTTGTATTTATACAGAACTCTTCTTCCATTTTTGAAATCTGTCATAAGCGACTTAAGACAATTCAACCCTCCACCTAATGATTTCACTGAAAACCAGAAAACTTGGTACACTTTAGCAAGAATCTTTACCTTAGAAGAAACAAAGTTGTTCAAGACTTTATTCCATGAAACCTTAAAGGGGTTCTTGTTCTTCACCAATAAAGTTGAATCAGAAAACAAATTTAGTGATGGTGAAAAGTCTACTGCAATTCAAAAGAAAAAGTACTTTGATATAAGTTCTCCAAACTTACCACTATCTGTATCAAGAGAGTCTAGAGACTTGATGGAATCCTTTGTTGTCATTTTTATGCACCTAGATATTCCAACATTCAGTGAGATTGTTGAAAGCGAAATGGAATTTTTCTATCAGTGTATACTAAAAGATTCTGCTGTTTTACATGTAGCTCAGTCTTTCCTAACAGGTGAGGTCACTTCTCCAGCTTTTAACTCTATTTTGTTGAGATTTTTGAGCAAGAAGTTGCCTACTTTGGGTGATGCTGACATAAACATTTCTAATATTATCATAAGATTGTACAAGTTGAGTTTCATGTCCGTTAATGTTTTCCCAGTAAAGAACGAACAAGTACTGTTAACTCATATCAATGACATTGTTTTAGACTCTTTAAAGTACGCTACTCAAACTCATGAGCCTCTGGTTTACTTCTATTTAATCAGAACTCTATTCAGATGTATAGGTGGTGGTAAATTAGAGAATCTATACCTAGCATTGATTCCTGTTTTGAATACTTTGCTAGAGACATTGAATAACTTGATAAATCAAACAAAGACTCCTTACGCCAAGAACTTGTATGTTGAAATATGTTTGACCATTCCAGTCAAGTTAGTTGTGTTAGCTCCTTTGTTTTCAAAGCTATTGAAACCGTTGTGCATTTCTTTGCAATGCCATGAGCAAACTGATTTGATCCAACAAGGCCTAAGAACTCTTGAATTATGTGTTGATACATTTAACGCTGATTACTTAGACCCATTGATTGAGCCTTCTTCTGATGAATTGTTCACTGCCTTGTTTGGTTTGTTAAAGCCTATTCCAGGAAATCCACAAAATGCACACACTGCTGTAAGAATCTTGGGTAAACTTGGAGGCAGAAATAGAAAATTCTTGAAAGCCCCAACCGACTTGAACTTTAGAGATAACTATCCAGAAATCTTAGCATCATGTGAAATCTATGGTCTGTCCGCATTCGACTCGTCTAATGGTACAGTAATCAACAGATCGTCTTCCCAAGCCAAAGCTGTTGAATCTGGTGTTTTGGGTGTTAGCGGATGGAACAGAGATGTTATTCAAAGAGATCTTGATGATATGCAAACTGAAGTCGATTCAGGAGTCAATACTTCTTTCTCCATTGCCTCCTGTGTTGAAGATGTTTTAAAGCTCTTTTACGACCCAGGTTGTGAAACTGAATACAGATTAAAGGCATTTGATTACTTGTCATCAGTTTTGAAGATCACCATAAGCTCTGGTTTGGAAGATTCTCAAATTTCCGAATCTGAATTATTGTTAAAAGTTGCTAAGATATTGAAAAATATCAATGAAAACAATACTGACGAATTTGTTTTGGATTTAGGCACTGAAAAAATGAAAGATTTCAGCAAGTTCGAAAATTTAATCATTGATTTAGTTGATTCTGTTTTCTTTGCTACTTCTATTCCTGAGTTGGTTGAACCTGCGACCTTGTTTTTGTTAAACTTAGCTGATCATTTTACCATTTGTCACTTAGCTGAAACTGTTGAAGAGTGTTTAATTGAAGAAACTTCTTTGAAGATGGAAACTGTTAATCCTGCTAAAACAATAAATTCTACCATTTTCATCAAAAGTTTGATAAACTCCTTAGGAAATTACAACGCTGATACTAGAAAGACCGCGGTTAAAGTTACAGAAAGACTATTTGTCACAAGTGAGGTCTTACTAAAATCTCAACCTGCCAAAAATGAAGTCTTAGCAAAGAACTTGTTGGTAATGAACATGTTTAAAGAATTCATTCACGGTACTACCAATGAAGAATTTTATATCAAATGTGGTTGTGTTTTGGGTTTACATACAATTATCACCAAGTTTATTGATTCTGAGTACATTCATTTCTTAATCAAAAAGTATCAAATATCAATCACAAGTGCAATGTTCTTTGTTTTGGAAGATACCAAGACCGAATATCCACATGTCATTATCAGCAGAACTACTGATGTTATTTGTCAAATTCTATCCAACAGCTTGAGTCCTATGGTCAATGAGCAACTACAAGAAGACAAGTTCTTACTGCATTCTTTGTCTGAAGTTATTTGTTACTTAAACAGTCCTACTAAAGCTACTAGAGATGCTTCCAAGCAGATTCTAGACATGATATCTGAAAAGACTCAGTTGCCTATATCTTCTTTGATGAGCCATTCAAAAACTCTTTTATTGAAGCCTATCTTTTCAAAGCCTTTGAGAGCCTTGCCTATTCCTATTATCATTGGTAATGTTGAAGCTGTTACTTACTGTTTGAAAACCACAGAACAAATCTCTTCTAGTGATGAGCTATTGAGATTCTTAGCTGAAGTCATTGCTCTTGTTGATGCTGATGACAAGTCTCTTTCTGGCAACAACAAGGTTGCAGATTACTTCATGAAAAGACAACTAGTTAATTTGAGAGTCACTTGTATTAACCTTTTGTCTGCTTCTGTTGCTAATGAGCACATAGCCTCTTCCAAAGAGGGTCAAACTAGATTGGATATTCTGAATTTGTTCTTCAAAACAATGACCAAAGACTCCAATGAAATCATAGATGCTACCTACGAAGGTCTAAAGACTGCAATCACATCTTCTAACTACAAGCTTCCAAAAGAGGTTTTGCAACCAGGTTTGAAACCATTGTTAATTAATTTATCTGACCGTGAAAATCTATCGGCCTACAGATTAAAGGCTCTAACAAGGGTTTTAGAGATTTTGAATTCTCACTTCAAGTTGGAAGTTGGTAAAAAACTTCTAGATCATTTAGATTGGAAATCAAATGTTACGAACCTAGATCTATTAGCTGACCAAGATATTATTGGACAAACTCCAACTGAAATTTTAGTTCATATTGTCAATATGTTCCACCTGTTGCCAAACCAAGCTGACATTTTTTTGAAAGACTTGGTGACTAAAGTCATGAAATTGGAAAACAAGTTGAGGTGTCATTTGGACTCTCCGTTCAGAGTACCTTTGGCAAGATTTTTGGATAGATTCCATGAAAGTGCTGCTGAATATATGACTAAGAACTTGTCTTACAGAATCTGGGTTTCATTTATTTGCGCTATTTGCCAATTGCCTGAAGCCAAGAATTTGTACCAACAATTAAAGAGCAGATTGCCAAGTTATGTTGAGACTTTCAAGAAAGCTGTGGAAAATACACCAGATAGATGTGTTAGCTTCTATGCTTCTATTATTGATTTAGTTACTACAGTATTCAAGATGGAAGGCACTCAGTGGATTCATGACAATGCTAACATTATGAATATTTTGCTTAAGATAACCGTTGATGTCAAGACCACTGTTAAGAGCTCTGGATTCTACTTTGACCACACTCAATTGAATCTGGCCTTGAACAATTTCCAGGAACTTTACATTGATCTGATCAAGAATGGTCCTAAAGATTCGCAAACTACTTATTTCATGGACTTTGTTTGTTGCTTATTTGATTCTGATGTTGTTCCTCACGAAGATTTCAAAGATTTAATTTTCAGCAAGATTGTAGACTCTAGAACTGCTGATCCACAACAAAGAATTGAATACTTGAATGTTGCGTGCTCCTTCATTGTCAATAACATGGAAAAGCCAATCTCTCTTTTCTTGGCCGAAAGTATTGTTAAAGATGTTTTAGTCTTTGAGGGTTCTTACTCCGGAAACTTGAATAAATTGTTACCTGCAGGCCCATGCACTCTTGAGTCTTTAGAAAACACATGGTTTGGTGTTTTGGCGAAGAACATTTGGGCTAACGAAACTTTATTGGAATCTAATATTATTCAATCACAATTAGACTTTTTGAAATTTGAGTTCATCAACCTCACTGCTAGTTTGGTAAAATGGGCTCCTGATGCTATTAAGCTTTACAAGGAAAATATTATTGAATTTGGTTGGAGCTTCATCAAACTGAAGGATGAATTGTGCAAACAAGCTTCTTATATGCTATTTGCAATGTTTATTCCGGTATTTGGAGTAAACTCACAAGTCATTACTCCTATATTTGTATCTTTGTTGAGAAATGAACAAACTGAAGGTCGTTTCTTGGTAAGTCAGTCTTTGGACTTGTTGATTCCTGAGATGTACAAAAGACATCAAGATGAAAATGATGCTGATGAATGGTTAACATGGGTCAAGTGGATTAGAAGGGTTTTGTCTGAAGAGAAAAGCTCCCAAAATTTATTGATTTATCACTTGTTATGTGGGTTCCCAGATGAATTCTTCTCTGTCAGAGAGCTATTTGTTCCAAACATTATTAACTACTTGGATAGACTATTCAAGAGACAGTCTTCTGGCCTGTTGGAAAGTCAAAACTTGGCTATGGATTTACTAGAATTGATTTTGAAATGGGAAGAAAAGCACAACTCTTTGAAGAAGGAACAAGAAGATGAAGACAGAATGGATGTTGAAGTTGAAGAACCAGTAAAATCTGGTTCTGTTGACTCCATAGAATCTAATGCCTCTCAATTCTCAATGAGCTTTGAAATTTCATACAATTTAAGAGAAACTTGTGTCAGCTCTCTAATCAAATATTTGTGTTCTGCTTCCCCAAAGAATTCTGATATTTTATTAAATCTAAAAGGTTTGGATTTATTGTCCAAGTTCTTATCAAAAAACTTGTGGAGTGATGTCAAGCCAAGCTTAGATTATTACGAAAAGACATTGATCTTTTCTACTCCTCCAGCTGATAACATAATTCCTTATATTATCAACTATTTACAAGTCTTTGAAATTGTTTTAGAGCAAAGACCAGCTGATTGGATATGCCAAAACATCAAGTATTTGTCCACTTTGTTAAAATCATGTTTATCCTCCAGTCACAATGATATTCAAAGAAGCTCTCAAAAGCTACTGAAAATTATCATGAAAGCTATAGCTCACACTAATGCTTTGGAAAAGGAAGCTGAAATTCTTGAAAACAACAAAGCAATGGATGATGACGATGATGTTGATGTTGTTGACAATCCAGGCATTGCTGCTGAAGATAAGCTATCCAAGCCTGTTGATGAACATGCTGCTGATTTAACACCTTGTCTATCATTTGTTAATAACATTGTTTTGATCATTTCTAAAAACTTGGCTATTCACTCTACTTCTATTTCTTCTGGTGTCATGTTGGCATGGACTTTGTTTATGAATATTCCAGCTAAGGTTGACTCACTATTACCAAACTTATTGACCACTTTCAGTAAATTGGTTAATGATCATCTGAATGCCGCTCCTGCTAATGAACCAAAAGCCATTGAAGAAGCTAGATTGAACCTAAAGTTGATTGAGTATTGTTTCTTCATTTTAGCTGACAAAATTGCTTTGTTAAACGATCAAAGAAGAACTTTCTTGTCTTTGATTGCTACATTGGTTGATAAATCCAATGATCTGTACATTTTGAAACAAATTTTAAGAATGTTAAGATATTGGGCATTTGCTGGTGAAAACTACCCTACTGTTAAAGAAGTGTCTGCTGTTTTGACTAGAATGTTAACTTTGGAGTTGAAGGGTCAAACAGAATTGACTTTAGATTATTTCGAATTGGTTATTTCTATATTTGAAAACAGACATGAGTTAAACTCTGATTTCCCTATTAGAATGGAACATCCATTCTTAGTTGGTACCAAAATATCTGATTCTAAGTTGAGAAAGAGATTTATGAATATGTTAAACGATAGTATTGAAGCCGATATCCATGAAAGATTGTATTATATTATTAAAGATCAAAATTGGGAATTTGTTGGAGATTCTCCATGGTTGAACCAAGCCACTCAATTGCTATATGGCTCTTTCAACAGAGATTCTGTCATTAAACTGTCATTTGACTCTAAGTTGCCATCTATCAAGAGAATTGAAAACTTGTTGAATAATGCTAACATTGATTACAATACAGCTGAATCAGGAATTACTGATACTCTAAGAATGCTTATCGAAAATGAACATAAATTTGTTACCTTTGATTTGAAGGTCAAAGCAGGTGATTTCACTGATTACTTGTCAGAAATCTTCTACAAGGCTCCTTCTACTATTAGATCAGCATGGGTCTCTATTTTCCCAGTTGCCTTTAAATCTGTTCAAGCCAATGAATTGTATGGTATGAATAGATCCTTGGTGGCTTTATTATCCAAAGATTACCATGTTAGACAAAGCAGATCGCCAATGAATGTTATAGGTGCTTTGCTAGAGGGTTTCAAAAACATTGATAGCATTGATATCCCACCACATTTGTTAAAGTACTTAGCTTTGACTCACAATGCATGGTTTGAAAGTTTGTATTTGCTTGAGGAATCATTGACAAAGGGAAAACTAGACAATGGTAAGAATCAAGAGGTTATTGAGGATGCCATTTTAGAGCTATACTCTACTTTAAGTGAGAAGGATATGTTCTATGGTTTGTGGAGAAGAAGAGCTACCTACTCAGAAACAATTGCTGCTTTGTCTTATGAGCAAATTGGTATGTTTGATAAAGCACAGCAATTGTATGAGTCAGCTCAAGTCAAAACAAGAGCCAATGCTCTGCCTTACTTGGAAAGTGAATACAGCTTATGGGAAGATGGATGGATTTATTGTGCTCAAGAATTACAGCAATGGGAAATCTTGACTGATATCGCACATGATGAAGCTTACACAGACTTGATGGTTGAGTGTGCTTGGAGAACTGCCAATTGGAATGTTGACAGACCTTCTATTGAGTCCTCTTTGAAGGGTTTATTAGAAACACCAACTCCTAGAAGACAATTATTGGAAGCATTTGTTGGGTTGCAAAAGCAATTCAAAGCTAAGGGCAATGATGCGGAAGTAAAGAGAATGATTGAAGATGGTATCCAGATATCATTAGCTAAATGGGTAACTTTACCTAAGAGAGTTTCTGAAGCTCACATTCCTTTATTGCACATCTTCCAAGAATTCACTGAGATGAGTGAACTGCAGTTGATTTACAAGCCATTATTTGAAACCACACAGGCTAATATTGAGCAAAAATCATCTGAGATCAAGAGAGTACTATCTAATTGGAGAGAAAGAACCCCTAACCAGTGGGATGATTTGAACATTTGGAATGATTTGATCACTTGGAGAACACATGTCTTTGACAATATCAATGAAACCTACTTGCCTTTGTTGAACAGCTTACCTAAAGGTACCAAGAACGTTCCGAACTATTACTACAAGGGTTATCATGAAGTAGCTTGGGTTATCAACAGATTTGCTCAAGTTGCCAGAATCCAAGAATCCACTGATGTTTGTTTGGATCAATTGAATAAGATCTACTCTTTACCAAACATTGAAATTCACGAAGCCTTCCTGAAGCTGATGGAGCAAGCCAAGTGCTACTACGAAAAGCCTGAAGAATTGAACACTGGTATAGAAGTCATTGGAAATACCAATCTGACATACTTCTCCGAGAGCCAAAAATCTGAGTTTATCACTATGCAAGGTATGTTCCTGACCAAAAAGAATGATTATGAAAAGGCTAATGAATCGTTTGTCAAATCGATTCAGCTTGACATCAAACTGCCTAAAGCATGGGCTGAGTGGGGTCGTTATCATGACAAACGTTTTACTGAATCCAAGTTTAAGATGGAGCATGCTTCATCAGCCTTCTCTTGCTACTTGCAAGCAGCTAGTTTGTATAATAACAAGGAATCTAGACAAATGTTGAGCAAGGTCTTGTGGTTTATGAGTTTGAAGGGAGACTCCAACAACATTGAAGAGTTGTTTGAGACTTCTAAACAAGAAATTCCAACATGGTACTGGATTACGTTTATTCCACAATTGATTTCTGCGTTATCTCACAAGGAAGCCAAGATGGCTCGTTCCATATTGATACAGATTGTCAAAGAATTCCCACAAGCTGTTCACTTCCACTTAAGAACTGCTAGAGAAGAATACATGGGCTATGAAATGGTAAATAAAAAACTTGCTGCTGCTAATGCTGAGAAGAATAATGAGAATGAAGGCACTCCTGCTCCTGTTGAGACTTCTAAGACTGCTAAAACTTTAGAGTACTTGGATGAAATGAACAAATTCTTGAAGACATCTTATCCATTGCTTGCACTAACCTTAGAGTTCTTAACTGATCAAGTATCTTCTTCAAAGAGGGCTATCACACCTGATGAAACCTTCTACAGAGTCATCAATACTTTGTTGAATGAAGCACATTCAACTTACCAAAGATTGCCTGATTACAACGAGAATGTTCAATTACCTGAAAAGATTGTTAGCAATATTTTCAAGCAATGCAACGACAATGCTGATGATGGCTTGAAGTTGAAGTTGGTTGTTGACTTTGTGCAAACAAAGCCTACTTTTGAAGCTTATATCAAGAGACTAAGATTGTGGAAAGAAAAAATCAACAGTAAATTGTCGAGATATTCTGATGATGAGAAGTTTGAAGAAGTATTCCCATACCTAACGAGATTCCATCAGAAGAAATACGAAGACATTGACATTCCTGGCCAATACTTGTTGACCAAGGATAACAACAAGTACTTTGTAAAGATTGGCAGATTCTTGTCTAACGTCAACTTTGTTGTAAGGGCCAATAACAGCTATAGAGTATTGAACATAAGAGGAAACGATGGTTCGATACACTCATTCAGTATTGAAACACCAACATCATCCTCGAGAACGTGTAGAAGAGAAGAGAGAGTTATCCAAATGTTTAGACTGATGAATGACGTTTTGGAAAGAAATGTGCAGACGAAGAAGAGAAACATTTCATTCACCACTCCAATCAGTGTGTCATTCTCTCTGGATGTTAAGCTGCACAGGTACTCGAAGAAGTACAAGACATTGCAAGATATCTTTGAAGAGTACTGTGAAAGTGTTGGTATGGACAAGAACAAGATCTATGACTACTACATTGACCAGATCAAGGCTGCCAACAACAAGGACCTGCCTAAGCCGGATACTGTTGCGGCCAAGGTTGAGATTTTGTCCACCATCCAGCAGATGTACTTGTCGAAGAATGTGTTGAAGGACTACTTCAAGGCCCTGCACAAGGACTTTGAGAGCTTCTGGGTCTTCAGAAAGACATTCACAATCAAGTATGCCACGCACTGTTTGATGACTTATATGATGTCTGTTGGGAACAGAACACCAAGCAGAATCCACATCAATGTTGAAAGCGGTGATGTGTTCTCGACTGAGTTTGTGCCAAACAAGATAAGTCTTGAAAGATTGCCTGAGGCCTTCAGAAACAATATGCCTAGACTAGCAAATGATGCTCCGATTTTGCAATTGCAAGAGCACCTGCCATTCAGACTAACGCCGAACATACAGAGATTGATTGGAGATGTTGGCTTGGAAGGGGATCTTCTCCACAACAATGTTGTTGCTGAGCAAAGGGTTGCTAAGCAGCCAGGAAAACGACATACGGAACCACTTGAACTTGCTGATCAAGAATGAAGTCATCACGTGGTACAGCGACAACTACAAGGGCATGAATACGAACAGGTTCGAGGGCAACGAGCTTGAGATGCTGTCCATGGTGCAGTTGAACACTGAGTTGATTGTGAGAAAGATGATATCTTTGTCGCACTTCTCGTCGCAGTTTGCAGCATCGAACCACTTTGTGCTAGAGGCCATCTCAACAGCTGTGTCTCCAAGAAACTTGACAACACTGGACATCACAAGCATGCCGTACTTCTAGATGTTTTTATATATGAGTAATTGAAGATATAAGATATAAATATTTTTTTTTTTTGCTGTTTTGGTGCACACCTTCCCTTTCAGATGATTAAACCCAAAAGAATGCAGGTGTAATCTCAGAGGCGGCTAATTTTCCGCTATTGAGTGTATTATTTTTCTTTCTTTTTTTTTGGCTGTGTAACAGATCTCTCTATTTCCCCCTTTGTGCTGTTTAAGCTATTTTGTTTTTCTTTGTTTTTTGTTTTGGAGGGGGTGACTGGTAAGTCCGAGTAAAACGAAAAAAAGGCCTGCCTATATTTTTCTTATAACCGGCCAGTCGAAGCACTCGCATGCGAATGAGGCGGAAAACCACCAACAAAAAAAAAGCCTCAAAGCCGGTTTTTTTTGTTTTTGCTGAGTAAAAAATTTTCTTTATTGGGAAGTTTTGCGGAGCCGCACTTTTGTCCCTCCCGAAGCGACTCGGTTTCGCTTCCCTAAAAGCACTCACCCGCAAATGTTTAGAACACTGTTTCTTTTTTTTTTTTTTTTCCTTTATTTTTATTTTTTTTTGGCTATGTTTGGTTTTTGCACATCTTAGCTAAGGTTGCTTTTCTTGGATGGTTGGGATAATCAACAAAACAGATAATAAATATCAGCACCCAAAAAAAAAATACCACGAAGCTGTGTTTTAACAAAGGCTGCAGACAAAGCAAATCACAATGAGCCAAAGCAACTACTACTTCAACCTGCAAAACAATTTGAACAGCTCAAGTGCCGCATCCCCAAACTCAAACCTGGACTTCACACACAACAACAACAGCAGATCAAACTCTTACAAAAGGGTTATGAAGCCAGGGGCCAACAACAACACATCCATCAACTCCCAGCTGAATATGAGCAAGTTTGATGCCTTGTCCCGTGAAAACAGGTCAAACACCTACCACTTCGGCAACAACAACACAAACTCACGTGGAAATGACTTCAACAGCTACCTGAACATATACGACGATGACGAGGAGGATGAGGACAATGTCGCCAACTTCTTGAGCAGCCATGCGGAAAACCTCAACAACAACCTCAACCAGCAGTTCATGGACTCCCAGCAAATCAAGTTTGCCAACTTCAACAACGACAACAACGGGTTCAAAATGAAGCTGGATTCCATCCAGGACAACAGAGCCAATACCATCTCCAAGCAGTACAACACCTCCAAGTCCACCTTTGACAATGCTCTGTTGAATGATACCAACACCTCAAGCACAACTTACATGGACTTCTTATCCGGCGAAAGCAACGGGGCAGGCTCAGCAGACACCTTTGCTCCTTCCAAGAACTATATGAGATTGAGTGAAGGTGATGTTTTGAATAACATGGGCCTAACAAACGCCAACAGTGGCTACGACCCCAAGTTCAATGTTCCAGTCAAGATCGAAGAGTCCCCTGCTTCATCCCTTTCAAATGGAGCATCCGCTACAATGACTAGTACCGAAGCCATAGGCAGCTCCTCAAATGCACCAGCCGATAACAAAAACTCTTACGAGGCAAAGAAGAAAAAGCCAAAGATGTCCCACAACATCATCGAGCAAAAGTACAGAGACAACATCAATGATAAAATCCTGCAGTTCAAGCACATAGTTCCTACTTTGCAGATATGCTGCATAAGGGAAGACTACTTGAAGGAGTACTACCCCAAGGACGTTGAAATGTCAACCAACCCGAACTGCCTGGACGGCTTGGTCACTGATCCGAAGTTGATGAAGAGACTGGATGGACTAGAACCAGCCAAAAAGTTGAGCAAAGCCATCATCTTGTCCAAGTCATACGAGTACATCGAGCATTTGGAAAGCAAGGTCGAGCAGCTGGAAGAAAAGCTCATGAGATATGAGCAGCTGCTTTCTGGAAATAACAAGAACAAGACCAGTATCAGGCAAACCAACGACGGCAGATTCATGCAGTCCCCACTGCCGCCCGTAAACCACATGAACGGCAACCACAGCATGAGCAAAAGTAGTAGCTCTGGAAGCTATTACATGCCTGAGCACCCCACATACAACCATATTCCGCAACCTCCCCAGGACATCAAAGGTCCAAGCCATGCTCTGTACCAAAACAACATAAACCTCGGCTCCCCCCACATGCAGAAGACAATGTCCGAGCACCAGGGGATGAACGTCCAACCGTCAGCAGCAACTTCGCAGTCGCTCTCCAACAGCAACAACATAAGTCTTGCCAGCAACCAGAGCTCCAGCCAGTACGAGAATTACGACAGCATCATGGGCTACATCATGAAGAACGGGAACGACAACAGCAGCATTGCGGAAGTCAACCGGATGCAGTCGCCGCTGGTGGGCGATGAAAACACCCCAGGCAGAAGAAACATGCTGAAAAAGAACAGCGAGGGCCACAACAACAACTTCTCCTACCTGGAAAAGTGATTGCTTTTGTTGTGAAAGTGGATATTATTTATACGATTAGAAGCCTTTTTTTTGGGTTATTGTAAAAGCACGTCACGTGTATATATATTTTTTTTTTATTTGGAATTTTTTTTCGTGAAGAAAAAAGAAAAAAAAATGTATCCCTAGAGCATTTTTTTGCTATACAGGAAAAATTTTCACAGATTCAAGCTGTTGAAGGAAGTCTCAAATCATCGATCGTGTGATAATAACAGACCAAATACAACTTTGAATATTCAACCCACAAAGCACATACACTATGTTGAGAAATATTTTGAAGAAGCAAGTCAGATTCAACAGCACCTTCACTGCTTTCAAATCTGACCTACACCCAAAGGTCAATGAATACTTTCTAGAGGAAGCCAAAAACCCAAACAAGCTGCATGTTCCATTCAAGAACATAAACTCTCTCTTTGAGAAGTCCGCTGAGAACCTGAACAAGGAGCTGAAGGAGCTTGCCAGTGATGACTTGGCCTTGAAGTACAACGACCCATCAGCTATCTACGACTTTGAAAATACCATTCCCAAGCTGCACTCGTTCAAGAACGAGGCCAAGATAGACTACAACAAGGACATCAACAGATTCTTCTTGTATGAGAAGTGGACTCTGGACAAGAGCTTGAGCGACAAGTTCATGAGCTCTGCATTTGCCCTGAAGGACAAGGTCAACGCCTTCTCAACCCCAGCAAAGACCACTGAAAAAAACAGCAAACCCAGCTACAACTCCGGCAACCCAAACCATGTGGAATCCCTACTGACCCACGACGACGGGTACTTGACCGAGGACTCCAAGAATGTCCTGCACAAGTTTGGCCAAAGAATGGATGCCGACCTGATTGGTGGTAAGTACACCGTCTTTGAGTACTTGGAGAACTCTGGCCTGCTTCCAAACACCTTGCCAATGGTCCTGGACTTGAATACCATCCTGAGATTCAGATTCCCATTCAACTCCCAATCAGCCTTCAACGTCTACTCCACATCCGACAATGCCGTTCTGGACAAGGAAAACTTGGAGGATGTCAGCAAGGAAGTCTTGGAATATAACAACCCACTGACATGGATGAAGTGCGGTTCCCTTGTGAACAATGATGTTTTGAAGACTGTTCCAGAGTTCCAGATCTTTGACTTGAGAAGAAACAAGCCTGTTGTTGATGTCAAGGAGCTGATGGACATCAAGCTGCCAAAGAACCTGGACGAGCTGGAAGGCCACACAGACATCTTGAAGGATATTGCCAGAGAAGACATCTCCATCGAAGACGTGAAACAAACCAAATACTCCATAATGATGGTCACCCCAGACGTGGTTGACTACGAAAGAGCTTCTTTCAAGTCCAGACTGCACTACATGCTTTCCGACATCCAGCTGACCGACCTGAACGACAACTTCGTCTCTGAGTTCAGAGAGGGTGTTGAGGTTGTCCAAGAATATATTCCGCCATTGCCAATGAAGGGAGAAAAGGTCAGCCAAACTTTCATACTGTTGTTGCTCGAACAACCTAAGGACATCGACATAAACTCTCTGAAGGAAAAGATCAGTGCATTCGACCTTGAACACGACTTTGATATCAGAAAGTTGATCAAGGAATTCAACCTATCTCCAATCGGAGCCAATGCTTTGAGAGCCAAATACGACAGTCTGTTGCCTATGAGTGTTGACTTCCATGCTACTAAGAAGGAACTCGACTTCTTTGCCAAGCCTGAAAAGGGCGAATATAGACCTTATGTGCCTAAGAAGTTATAAGACCTGTTACCAGGACTATATAAACAAAAAAGGAGAATCACAGAATATCAAGTCGTGAATGTAAATAGCAAAGAAAAAATACAAATAAATTAAAATATAAAAAGATCTCTTTTTTTTCTTTTTTTTTTGTTTCATCAAACCTCTTTCTTGTAGATTATTTCAAATATATAACTATTGATGTAATAAAAGTGGATTTCAAAGAAGAATTTGTTCAACTATAAGGAATATATCATTACCATTGTCTTGTGGATGTGTTATTTTTTTTTTTTTTCATCATTTATCCAAGACATCAACAAAAGCTTGTGTGTTTTTATGTGTTTATTGTCGTTATTGTTTCATTTATAACTTTTCAGCCTTTTCTTCTAAGTAGGCACCTAGGTCAAAGTCCTTGTTATCAATCAAAGTTTCCAAGGAGACTTCTTCGGTGCTTGGGGCAGCAGCCTTGACGATATCTTCCTTTGGTTGTTCCTTGGCGTTATATTCGGTCTTGGCCTTGGCAATCAAGTGTTGCTTGGCTAGGATTTCGTCTCTGACGGAGGCCTTGGCCTTGATTTCAGATAAAGTGGTGACACCTGTGTAGAAACCTAAGGCTAAGGCGGTGTATCTGAAAACGTTGATTACTTGTGTGGAGGTTGGAGCAGACATGATTTCTGTGTATATGTGTGTTTAATGTAGATAGTACAGGTGTGTATTAGTCTAAGTTCAATAACAGGTTTTAACTATGATTTTTCAGTTGATGTAATCTTGAATTTAAGAATTTACTACTTTTGCTTTTTTCCTTTCATGATACTAACAAAAACAACCACATGAGTGCTTTTTTGGCAAGAAAATTTTTTTTTCACCTAGGAAAATTTTTCATCCGTTTTGAGCAAAAGGATTTGGGTTGGAGTCTTCGCCTTTTTTTTTTTGGTGCGCTGCACGTTTCATTGCATGGGGAAAAAAAGTACTGTCGGATATAAGGCATTTGAACCAATGAAAAAATATATATTGCAGAAAAAAAAAATGAATATGGCTGAACGAGGAAAATTACACGTGACGTTAATATCCTATACGCTACAAAAAAAAATAAACTCAAATTATCAAAGTATATCGGCTCAAAACACAAAAATCCATGTTTCGTGGCTTTTAAAGCTCTTATCTTAACTCCGCCTCCAAAACCACAATCTCTTCTTCAAGCATCTCCATGCTACGCTTTATCTCCTTGCAATCCTTGAACTGTCTTTTTGCTTTAAACGATTCATACTGCTCCTTCAGCAAAATCTTTTGCTCCTCATAGATGATTATTCGGTTTCGGATCTCATCTTTCTTATCATCTCCTTTTGTACTTTCTTTTTCTGGTTTTTCTTTCTCAACGATATTCTGTTTTGGTAGGTTTGGCTTCACATCATTCAGCAGAAACATATTCACCTTCTTCATCAAGTTTTCTGTTAACCTCACACATGCAATTTCCAGCTCTGAATGAGGGTTCTCTTTTTTCAACAACACCAGCTTTATCTTCAATTTGTGCATGATATCGTCTTCAAGTATCCTCAAGTATTCCGTTAGTTTGTCTATCACCTTCAAATCTCCTTGTTTGGCGCTCATCAGCAAAAATGTAATCACGTTGTTTAAGTTGTAGTAGTAGTCAATTTTGCTTAAGATCCAGTCCAGGTTTTGGCCCGATTGCTCATCGTACCCGCCTTTGCTCAGGATCATATCCTGATACATCTTCCTGTCTTTCTTCAAGATCAAATTGTAATCGCAATCAAAGCACACCTTGAACTTTATGAACCAGTACTTCAGTATTTTGGTTCGATATTTTTCATATGTGGTCAGCTTCTTTAGATACTCTTGCTCAACCAGAAGACTCAGGTAATACAAGTCGTACTCTTTATAATTGGCAATTTTGCTTCCACACAAACGGCAATGATGCTCCTTTTGGAAAATATTCAAATCAGTAATAAAACTTCCAAAAATACCGCTTGATTTGTTTTTATTCACTCCTTCCCATGGAATAACAAGCCTGCTGTTAGTGTCCACTTTCTTTAGTAAGTTGCTGTACTGTTCATCATCGAGCTTGTATTCTTGCTCGTCGTCGTAGCTCACAATGAGATCCAAGGTGCTCTCCATAAGTGTGTAGTAATTCCTTTCTATCAAAGCTGTATTGTTCACGACAGCTGCATTAAGTTCTTGTCCAGATCGGAACTTTAAAAACTCATGTGTGTTATTTTTGTAAGACATGGTGTCTGGTTTGATAAAGAAAAAAAAAAATAAAACAGGAAAAACGTTTGCGCCCTTCTTTCTGTTATATTTAGAAGATAAACTTTTATAAAAAAAAATAAACAGATATTTTTTTTTTGAAAACCATAATAGTTGTAGATCAGGATCACCAAAAACTAAAAACACTTTAGAGAACACTGACCAATGATATTCTTGTTGTTTATAATTCCACTGGTGTCTTTTTTGGCATACATAATTGCAGCAAAGGTTCTTTACATCAAAATCAATAAACTTACGAGTTATGATCCAAAAACAAATACAACAAATAAACGAACCCTGAAAAATTTCAGCAAGCTTTTCACAGTCCAAGACAAAAAATGGAATAAAAGGCTCAGGTTGCTCTTTATTTTCATAATAGTTTTATACTTCAACTTCATATCCATAGTCATTTACGAGATCATCCAATTCGAACACGTTGATGATCTGAAGCCTATGGACAACGATGAAAAGATACAGCAAGTGTTTATTATAAATTTCTGCATACCTATCATGCTCAAACTCATGAGCATCTTTTTGAGTTTTGTGATCCCTTTTATAATCATATTCTTGGGCTTGCAAAAGTTCCATTTAGCCAAAACTCTGAAGCAGCTCATAACAGCTTCTGTGCTTCTGACATGTGTTTCTTACCAGCTCATAGTAAACAATGTTGTCAACTTAGATAATAAAAAAGCATCAATTATGGTTAAAATTGCTGTTATCGGCATGATCTTTATGTCTTCTCTTTCAGCAATAGGTTGTGTCATTACCACATACTATCATTACTTTTTGAAGAATAACGAAAAACTTTCAAACATGTCAAATGGAACCCCTCACATATCAGACAACATCATTACAATATTGAAGAAAATAATCAAAAATCCAAAGAATACGCTGCTGTTTTCATCACTGATAGATGTGATCTTTTTGTACTACTGTAACTTTAAAAATTTTGTTACTTTATTCTTCAAAATTCCAAAGAGTCTGGCCAACCTGGATATCATTTACGGATTGAACAAAATTACCACCGATAAACAAAACGACACCAATCCAATGGTAACAACAATCATAAACATCATAAACTTTTTCTACTACACGGAAGACGAGAAAATAGACCAGATATTCATGGTCAAGGTGGTTTCAATCCTGCTCTCATTTTCCCTCTTTTTGCTATGTTTTAGTTACATACTGAGTTTCTTAAGAAATGGTTTGAACATCATAGTCTACTATTTTGATCTAAACAACGAAAAATCAACCAAAAAAGCAGAGCTCATTGAAAAAAGCGATGGTTCAGACTTGCCAAGATTCAACAATACCACAACGATCAACAACCCGAGCCACATAAAGAATTTCATTTTTGCTGAGTTCGTTGGTATATACATGGTGGCAACAACAGTGGTAATCTTGAAGTTGTTTTTGCCTGCTGAGTTTGAAGAGTACATGAGCAAAAAAGTATTCAACAACTGGATGACTATTAACATAGTTGAATCACAAAGCAAACTCATTGATACTTCATCAAGTGAAAAAGCTAACTTTTTGGTGAAAGTGTTCAACTGGATCATAAGCATACCACAGTTCCCTTTGCTTGATAAACTGGTGTTGATAAAAGCAACTAATTTGGCCGTCTTTGATAATATCCAATCTATTTTTGATATCTCTTTCCAGATCACATGGGGTGTTTTAGTACTTGGAATATTCGCATTTGAAATATACAGCTCTAAGATACTGGGCAATGACGATCATCTATTGATAAGTTTCATAGCAGACAAGTACACCACAATCTCTAGGTCAGGCTCTGCTTCCAATTTGTACTTGAATGTGAAAAGAAAAATGAGTATTTAAATCTTGTATACTGTTCTGTTGGAGTCATTTATGCAAAAGAGAAAAAAAAAAGGCGGCTAATTGCAATATTATCCTTTTTCGGAAGTTCTTTGATCAAAAAAGAGCAAAACATAGCTGTATTTGATATCAATGTGGTGGTTAACAAAGAACGATAGGGAAATTCTTTTTTTTCTTTGATAAAAGAATTGTCAAAAATTTTATATATTTATTAAACCAACACAAATATGAATACACAATCAAGCATACAATTCAAAGAGAACAAATTGGCTTTGCTAAAGACCCAGTTAGCAAAACTGGAGAAGGAGTACTTAACCATAACCCAAAGCTCTGTTTTTAAAGAAAAACTATCAGCTTTTGACAACAATCATGAGCTTTTGGAATTATCAAAAGTTGTTAATAAACAGCACATTGATAAACTCAGAAAATATAACAGCTTAAGAGATACTGGCGTTCATCTAGTTGACTTGGTTGCTGAAGAAAAAAATGCCACCGGCAACACCAATAAAATCATCAAGAAAATGGATGTAATGGCTGAGCTAGGCTATGAAGACTTAGAATAACAACCTGTGTTACTTTTCGGTTTATATATGATATCTCTCAGAATGTTTAACTGATGACTGTGGGGACATCACGAGTAAGAAAAATAGCCCCTTTCGAGCATCTCCGAAAATTTCCTTACCCAAATTTTACCTGTTTCCCCCAGAAGTCTACTTTTTTTTTATTTCTTCGTGAAACTTTTATCAAAAAAAAAAAAAAAAGAAACAACACATCAGTCAATACCCAAAACAATACACAAGAATTCCTGCGAAGGTTCCAAATCCAAAGTTTAACCAATCTGACACATATCAATCAAACATAAATGAATTTCTCTATTCAAAAACGAAATAAACTGTTTCGGGTTCTTCTCCTGACGTTATTTTGTCTTCCCTTCATAAAATCAAAATTCACAGAGACTAAAGGCAATGAAGAGGAACTCATAACAAAACTACAAATAGGTTCTACGAGTAGTGCATATACACAAAGCGCATATACAAACCCATTGAATCCGAAGGCCATACCAACTGTTCAAAACTCCATCTCTGGATCAGAAGCAACCCTAAGGAGAAAAAAGGGAAACCTTAATCTATTCGAGACTAATTTGTCCAATATTGTCTTGCTGTCGGATATAGACGGGGGCTTACATGCAGTTGATAGATACTCAGGAGAAAGATTTTGGTCCATTTTTGACGAAGAGTGTGACTATCATAGCAGCAACGATACAAGAGCTTGTCCAGGTTTAGTTGATGTTCAGGAAACGAAAATAAACGACGACGACTCAGAAGATTGCCATTTTTCCGAAACCCTCATTATTGAGCCTTACGGCGAGGGCTCTCTATATTTTTTTAACGAGTTCACGGGCTTACATAAGATTCCTGCAACTATAAAACAACTTGTTGATCAATCTCCTATACAGCTAAAGACTCTGGTGGCTGTTGATTCCAAAGGAACATTACTAGAGGATGAAAAGATTTATACAGGTCATAAAAAAAGTGTGATTTACTCGATAGATGCTTTAAGCGGTGAGGTTTTGGCAGTTTATGGCGATAACATAGAAAAGTCTAAAATAAACTTCCAGAGGCTAACGAATACCAAAGGCACTGCGGAAACTTTGCATTCAAGCCCAACATTAGCAACCGCGCCTCATCCTTCTGATGATTTTAATCCTAACAATAAAAAATTCAATGGACCAGGTGGCAATAAGCAAAAAAACAAGCAAAGCAAACCTTTAACTATAGGAAGAACCACATATAACCTAGAGATTCACTCTCCTTTGCAAAACACTAAGTTTAATATATCATACACTACATGGCAACACAACTCCTTAGATAATGCTTTGATAGCCAAGTACGGATGGCCAACCGATAACAATTTGATAATTCCTGTAACAAAGGATGACGGATTGGTTGTAGGGCTAGATTTGGGAGAAAGTGTTGGAAATGACAAAAATGATAAGCAGAGTATCAGATGGATCACTGGCGGAATGAATTCCATGAAGTCTGGAGAAATTGTCAATGTGTTTGATATCTTTGAAGAAGATTCCAGTGAACTGCATCAAGGTGAATCATTTATACTTCCTCATCCTTTCATGGCACATGACTACTTCAAAAGAATCCATGAACCCAAAAACTTGCCTAACTCAGTTTACCTGTCCAAAACCAAAGCCGGAAGTTGGTTTGCATTGTCCAGATACAATTACCCAGCTTTGGTGGATTCTGCTCCTGCAGCTCTTTACCACACAAGAGACTTTGAAGACAAAACAAATGTTTTCAAATCCAGCGATATGGAAGGGGTGCACTTTATTTCTGATGAAACAATTAGCAAGTATCAGCAAAACAGGAACAAGTACGAATATCAAAGAAAACTGCACAAAAAATATCATTCGTTGAATAAAATGAATAAGAACGCTGACCACCTGCCAGTTTTGTATTCGAACAATGAATATATGTTAGACAGATACAAACAGAATCAGCCATATGGCTTTGAGGAAGACACTTCTGTTGATAGCTACTTCCCATACATTGAGGATTTGGACAACACAAATGCCTTTGACTATAAACCTCCTGGATACCATATTGAGCCTCCACCCATGTTCCCTGATGAATGGAACGGATTTGGTCATCCAAGGGGCCCATTCTTGAGACCTAAGCCCTTGACTTTTACGGAAGAAGTCACCAGAGGGTTTTTGCATATGCTTGGTTGGTCTTTATTCAAAATTGTTGAAACGCTACTTTTTGTATTGATAATTGTTTTGATTATCTTTTTAGTCTCAAAAATCAAGTTTGAAACAAACTTTAAGTTCTTGGTTGAAAAGAGTGGCTTTAAGTTTTATTTTGAACGGGAACATCTAAGACTGATAGAATCTACTACGGCAGTGGTTACCACTGATTCCAACATGAATGACATCAACAACATCTCAACTGCTGACATTGAAACTGATAATGATGATGTAGACACTTTAAATGAATATGAATTCAAGAAGCCGTTGTTTATAGATGCATCAGCAGAGTCTCAGAAAAAGAAGCGAAAAAGAGGCAAGAGATCAGGAACTAAGTCCAAAGTTAAACAAAAAGATGGTGCAAATCAAAGTGAGGTTTTCTCAACCGTCCATGATCACTCTTATGATGAAGACCACACTCCAACCGTGGCTACTTCTGGACAAACCATAGTTTCATCATTGCAGTCAACAGACAAAAAGCTAGTCAATATTACATTATCTAACAAAATCCTAGGTTACGGTTCAGCAGGTACTGTTGTGTACCAGGGTAGCTTCCAAAACAGATCTGTAGCTGTGAAGAGGTTATTGTTAGAGTTCTATGACATTGCCTCTCAAGAAATAAAATTACTAACAATGTCAGATGATCATCCAAATGTTGTAAGATACTACTGCTCGGAAGTTACTGATAAGTTCTTGTATATTGCTTTAGAGTTGTGTAGTACGTCTTTGGACTGTGTCATTGAAAGAAACAAATCATCCAACTCTAGAAAGATAGCTGAAATATGCGAAAGTTTTGACCGTATAGATTGCTTAAAGCAGATCACAGGTGGTGTTGAATATTTGCATAGTTTGAAAATTGTTCATAGAGACCTTAAGCCGCAGAATATTTTGGTTTCCATGACCTCAAAAAATAAGGTAAGAGTAATCATTTCTGATTTTGGTGTTTGTAAAAAACTTGAAACTGAAGAGAGTTCTTTCAAAACCAACAATAGAGGTGGTCCAGTTGGTACTCAAGGTTGGAGAGCTCCTGAATTGCTCTTGTTGAAAAATAACGGCTTTTTGAGTAACAACAACTCTTTGGAAGACCTGGCTTTGGATAACACTACTACTGTTGAATCTGACAGCTTTGAAGGTAATACCAAAGACTTAGAAGAGAAAAACAGATTGACTAGAGCTATGGATATTTTTTCCCTTGGTTGCATATTCTATTACGTTCTTTCAAGCGGTAAACATCCATTTGGAAAGTCGTACATCAGAGAAAACAATATCATCAAAAACGATTACAACCTATCTGAAATGAACATGGATCCAACCATGAAACATTATGAAATCGAAGCGCAGTCTTTGATAGCAGACATGATCAATACCAATCCATCATCTAGACCAACTGCATCTAAAATTATGAAGTATCCTTTATTCTGGGACACCTTGAAAAATTTGGAGTTTTTACTGAAAGTCAGTGACAGAATGGAAGTGGAAAGAAGAGATCCACCGTCGCCATTACTAATAAAGTTCAACAGCATTTCCAATAAGATTATTGCTAACGGTGATTGGATGAGAAACTTTGATACCATCTTTATTGAGAACTTGGGAAAGTATAGAAAGTACCAAAAAGATAAGATTATTGATTTGTTGAGAACTTTCAGAAATAAGTACCACCATTTCATGGATTTGGATGACGACTTGAAGATTCTGTTTAGTCCTTTCCCAGATGGGTTTTTCACATACTACATTAGAAGGTTTCCTAGTTTGGTCATAGAGTTGTACTTTTTCGTTGAGGAAAATCTCCATGACGATCAAATCCTCAAAGATTTCTTTTAAGCTTGAAGGGCAAATGTATATATAGATTTATGAATATTAATCCACATGGCTAAGTTTGAATACTAAAGCCATCTTTTAGGTTTCAGTTTAAACCTCATCCATGTCTTCGTCTTCTTCGATATCTTCAACATTAATCTCTTCTTCTAGCTTAGCTAACTCTTCCGAGGAAATGTTTTCGTCTAAGCACTTTTTGTTTATAAACTCACATAGGTCATCGTAAAACTGGTTAGCTACTTTTTTCGAATCGTTTTTGCTCAACAAAGGAATTTCAAAGTTCTCATCCAAATACTCAATTCTCAGTTTCAATTTCAAAAGATGATTCATTGGGGATTCAGATGACACACAAAGACCATTGCTTCTCTTGGTAATCAACTTATAAAGCTTCATAAAGTCACCTTCATTGATTTTGCTATAATGAAATAGTAAGATTTCTACTATTCTTAAGTGGTTAGCCACTTTGTCTTCTGCTTCACTTTCATCAGCTTTTTTAAGTCTCAAATTGTTTGGGTTCGTCCAATACATTAGCTCTTTAGCTATTTGGCTTGGTGTTTTCATCCTTAACAAGAAGTCGTCATCCTCGTCTTCTTCATTATTGTCCTCCTTCTGCTTCTTTTTTTTAGCTTTTAACAATCTTTTGTTAGATTTCTCATTTTCCTCAAACAAAGCTAACAACCTAAATAGCAAGTCAGGAACTAATTCAACTAGCAAGTTTTGATTCTTATAACTACTAAAGCATAAAGTTGGCAAGAACGAGGCATAAGTTTGAAGTAATTTAAAGTTGTTGCTGTTGATAGGATAGTAGTAGATCAATACCAATAGCTGCAACAAATCCAAATGGTTGATCTTTTGGTATAGGTATAACTTAAATACACCTGTTATAATTAAATTATCTGTTTTTCTAGACTCATTTTCTTTCAATATCTTATAAAATATCTTGAAAAGTGAGAATAGTCTCATGTCAGATGTCTTGTTTTCTTCATCAGGTAGCATTTTTTTGATATCAAACGTCAGCAAAGCGTCCAAGATTGTTTTCAAACTTGTGTCTCTGAAAATCAATGCATTCATCAACTTTATTTTACTGAAATTTTCATCAGAGTCAGAAGGCAAATGCTTTGAAGCACACATACCAAAAATGTGGAGATTTTCCCTCATCAAATTAATATCCAACAAACACACCAAGGAAAGATTTGAAATACCCAAGTTTCTTAGCTCTTGCTTTTCATTTTGCCTGATAGCAGGTGTTATTAAAGTATCTATCAAAGACTCAAAATATAGATTGTTTTCTATATTCGCAACAGAGTTTCCTGATGAGGAAGATGCTGACGATAGAGTAGGGTTTGGTAGCTGAAGAAGCATTGATTCAGAAATTTTCAATATCTTTGACAAAGTTCCAAAAGATAGTGAGGGTCTCGACTTGACAAATATACTCTTTTTCTCTTCCTCATCAGACTCATCTTCTGAAAGATCATCCATGCTAGGTAAATCAAGATCATCATCAGATTGGGAATTTTCAGGTCTATGTCTTTTTTTCCCAATATCCTTTTCATTATTGCTTTGAAATTTCTTTTCTTCTTCTAACTGTTTTTCTAATTCCTCTTCCTCTTGGTCTCTCATATCCCAAATCAAGTTCATGATAATATCTAAGAAATCCAAATTGTTCAATGATAGCTTAGAGAAAATTAATTCCACAGACAAATTCAAAATTTGCTGTCTTATTGTACAATACTTTGTGTGATTTAGTGAAGGATTTACAAAGTTGTTTCCACCATCCTGATGGTTTTTGATCAAAGGACATAGGGTTACTAGCTCTTCAATTTCATCATGCAATTCCTCATCAATTTGATCATCACTTAGCTCTTTGTCGTCATCTTGTTTAAAGTTTAATAGTCCGTTTCTTAAAAACTGTAACATAGATCTTCTACTTAGTTCGTCTTTGTAATCTTGAGTGGATTTTGAAATATCCAACAAATTCATGTAAATTGCTTCGTTGGTCAAAGAAACATTAGGTTCAAATTTCTTCATAAATTCTATCAATTCTAAAGTTGTTGGGATGTACTGATCAATATTTATATTTGAAAATTGACCATCATTTGACAGAACAACTCTAAACAAAAGTTTCAAAACAAAACTTTGGTTTAAATTAAACTCAGTTTTGTCATTACTTACTAAGCTCAAGACATCGTCCCAATCCATGCTTGGGTACTTGATGCTTTTTTTCTCCGATCGTAAAAGATATAAATGAACAAAGTTTTGAAAGATGCTTTCAAATTTGTTTAAGGTTATGTGGTCCGTACTGAACAGTGTTTCTATTTTGAAAAGAGCTATAAATGTTTCCAAGTTTAAATCGCATTGCTTAAACCACATCAACAATAGCTTAAAAACAGATTCATTCACTGACAAATCTCTATCAAGTAAAAATCCATTGTAAAGAATTTTTATCAAAAGAGTATTCTTGATTTTTTTGAAGACATCTAAATTGGTGAATTTTTTGCCCAAAAAATTGCTGTAAACTTCCTTTCGAACGTCTGCAGATTTATCCATATATCTTTCCAAAATGTAAGAATGGGCTTTTGAACTTTTATTTCCTGAAATATTGGCAATGATCAACTTTCTGATTAGGGATGAGGAGTCATTTCGAAGTAAGAACACAAACTTTTCTAGATTTTTTTGGTCGTTTTGGAATTTTGAAAGTGCGATAATTGCTTGGCTTCTTACCTTTTCGTCCTTATCATAAATTCTTTCATTGATTTTTTCTGAAATCAAATTATAATCATGATCGTATAAGGCGTCTAGGTTTTCAAAAAGTAAGATCATTATTTTCAAGGTAATATATCTTATATTAGGGTCCGCATTTGAAATCAATGGTAGAAACACTCGTTGAAGGAAAAACTGAGAAAAGAAAAAATCAAAATCAGCTTGCCCACTTTGTTCAGATTCCTCCTTCTCTATCTTGTCAAATTTATACCAGTTTAAAAAGTAGTTGGTGAAGAATCTGATAAATATATTGTCAACGTCCAGCGAATTGTTGATGTCTGAGAGATTCATTTTGAAGTTAGTAATAAAAACTAGTATACTTTTAATGATTGATGTAAAGTATTCGTCAATTTCCTTATCTGAGCTATCGTTTTCTAAGATAGAAACGTAAATTTTTCTCAATTTGATTGTGTTTACCCTAATCAGTTGTATGACATTGCTATTAGATGACTTAGTATCGTCATTTGTTGCTAAAGATATCTCAGAAGCACTGTTGTATACATCTTGAAAGATATCCACAACTTGCTTAGATATTTCAGACATGTTTATTATGTATATTTTTTTGGGGTGAGTGTTATGATTCTTTCTTTAGAGTAAACAAACACGAAAAAGAGCTTTTAAACCATTGGCGATGGCGCTCAACATAAAAACCAAAATACACAGAAATTCCATTTTTTAGTAAGATCACGTGTTTAAATACTAGTATTTTATTTATAATGTTTACAATTGTAAATAAAACAGTTAAAGTATTTTTGCTTTATATACAAATACTTTTAGCATACAATAAATTAACTAAATATTAATAATGTAAACATTAATCACTATTTGATTTTTGCTTATCCACAGCACTGTTGTTCCTGAGGCGATAGTACAATATTTTTAAACGACAGTCATATGTTGGCATTTCATGTGGTAGCGTTAACGTAGCATTTCTTTTCTTTTTCTTTTTTTTTTTTCCTGTCAGTCCGATGGCCTTGTAAGGGTTTGTGGCCCAATACGGTAATTTCTCGAACTAAGAATTTTTTTAAAAAAAAAAAGAAAGAACGATTCTGAAAGTTTCTTCTCTCTCTAACATCTTCCTTTAATTTGTGTACAATTCGTGTTGTATTAAGTATATAAACCAAACAACCAATACGATATGAGCTCCGTTCCATTGAGTAAGAACTCTTTACTAAAGCTTTTTAAAGTCAACTTTTTGAAGAAAGATGAACTAAATTGTAGCTCTTTGGAAGTTACAAATACTAAAATTATAAAGTTCAACAACACATATAGATTACTTGTGAGTAGAAATAACGGTACCTTAGAACACTGGGAGTACGATTTAGAAATCAATCAATGGTTAAATTTATCTATCATTAATAGCGAAAACATCAATGATGCATCTTCTTCAAATACTATTGAAGACTTTGTGTACTTTATAGACCCAATCACCAACTTGGAAAGAGTTTTCACTATCAACGGTAATGAGATAATCACAGAGTACGATCTTTTGAATAAATGTATCAAAAAGCAGCACATGATTAATGTCTCATCAGACGTTAACTCCATTGTTTGGTCTATCAATATCAACAAAGACTTCAATAAAATTATTATTGGGTTAACAAATAATAGCATCCAAATATACAATATTCCTGGTGAAAACTCCAACGAATTGGTTTACAACTCTCAGTTGGTTTCATCCATTAACAATGATGAAAAAATATTGTCTATTTCTTTTATCGATGACGATAAGCACATATTAACTGGTACCTCTTTAGGTAAAATTAAAATTTTGTCATATGAAAATCAAAATTCCATTCAAGTTATTAAGACATTGAAGATTGACAACAAAAAGACAGCAAACAATAAGAATAAAAACAACAAGAAGAAGTTTAAAAAAGACGACAAAGTCCCTATTGTTTGGTGCTTGGAGTACATTCAAAAATACAATGTCATTGTATCTGGTGACAGTAACGGTGACTTAAAAGTTTGGGATTTCAAGTCTTCCACTTTATTACAAAGTTTGAGCATTAGCAGTTCATCAACCTCAAACGGTGGTAACACTACCAAAACCAAGAACGATATTTTGAATTTAGCTTACAATGAAACCAATGATTGTATATTCACCACATCGTTAGACAAGAAAATATCAATGTTCAAAATATTGAAAAGCAATAATGACGAATCATTCAAGGTTCATTTGTTAACTTCAAGACTTGTCAACAAAAGCACCGCTAATATATTGCAAGGTTATGATTTGAGAGCTTTGCACTCTTTAGATAACTTTATGGTCATTGGTAACGACAAAGGTGAAGTTCAAATCTTTAACCAGTGCTCTCAATTCAACACATTAGACAATGCGACTACCACTTCTAAGTTACCAATATTGCTGAGACAGCAAGACACTCTTGTTAATAATAAGGTTGTCTTCAATTTAACAAATGACTCTTTGATAAAAATGTATACCTTGGAAGGCAAAATTCTCTCTAGAATGAAAATTAATCCAATTGACTCTTTTGCTGTTAACAAAAGTAATGAAATTATGGTTTTATTTGATAACGAAAGCACCAATATTAGATCTGTATTTTTAGAACATGTCACTAATGATGACATTCTAGAAGGTATCAAGATCACCAAGTTGCCTCTAGAAAACTTGCCATTTAGCCAGGACAGCGATTCTAAGAACAAAAAAAACTCCCTAAGAATTCAAAATGTACAATTCATCAACGATAATGAAATCTTAATCCTATACAAGTACAATACCTTTGATTTCAATGGCAATGTTACAAATAATAATCTTCTATACAAGTACAATATTGAAGAAATGGAGTATAGCAAAATTGAAATTTCTGGCTACTTCAATGAAGAAGATGATGATGAAGATGCTGAGGAAGAATTGGCTAATGTTTTGATCAACAGTGTTGAGCTATTACCGGAAAACAAATTGCTTATCACATCTGAAGAAAAATTGATAGTTTTGCACCCAGCTGGAAACACATATAAGCTTGAGTCACTATATGAACTAAAAAATAACAAAATTCAAATTTGTAGATACAACAGCAATTCAAACACCTTGATAATGATTACCAAGAATTTCAAAATACTTCAACTGAACTTAAAGGACGGTTCTCAAACACAATGGTCTATGATGAATTACAGCTCATTCCCTAAGATTGTCGTTAATGATATGCACAAGAGTTCTGTTATCAGTGATATTGTTTACCTACCAAACTCTGAAAAGGTATTAATCTATGCTAATAACTGGATTTTGATCATTAACTTGACGAAGAACCTGCCTATGAAGTCCAAGAAGAGAAAGTATAATGAAATTTTGGATGTTGCTGAGGATGTGGAACATCCAGAAGCTCAAGATACCGATAGCTTTATTTTGATTACCAAGTTCAGCAATTTGTATAAAATAGGTCTTGTTGATGATCAAGAAAGCGAAATATACGTTATTAACGATTACCTACATGTTCCTGGTTCTGCTAATACTAGAAAGACTTTGAGTGCTTCAGCAGCAGGAAAGTACAGCTTTTAAGTAAAATTACCCGCAGATTTATATACGCTTAATCTTTTCCCATTGAAGAAATTTTTATATCTTTAAAAAAAAAAAATTTTTTTTATTGGAAAAAATTCAAAACAACGTAAAAGGGCCTTTGAGTGAAGGAACAGTGTTAATACATATATATAAAAAACCAAAAAGAAAAACACATATACGACAATAATAATAATGTCTGATTTAGATGATGATTTGTTAGCATTAGCTGATGGGATGGACATGGAAGATGATCAAGCTCATCAAGTGTCAGGAAAGGACAGTGGCGAACAAAGCGGAAATGACAATAACATGGAAGACTCTGATGAAGACGATGATTATAATTTTATGCAGAAGAAATCTAGCAGCAGCAATGCAAACGAAACTGAACTACAGCACCCTTTCCCATTTGAAGAATTCTACGTAAGTCGTGAGGATAGAGATAGAATTCTAAACTTACCAGAATTTGAACAACAGGAAATCATGTACGAGAGAGAACAAAAAATTAAAGAGTATAAAGAAAGAGCTTATTTCTTAAACAGAAAGAAACAACAAGAACAAGTTTCCAGAAAAAGAAATGCAGACATCGATTATTCTGAAGATGAAGAGGATGACGAATATCAAACAAAGCCAAGTAGAGCCAAGAGATTAAAAACACTAGTCAAAAACAAAAGTTATACGCCAAGTGACGAAGAGTACTCTGAGGAAGCTGATTCCTCTGACGAATACTCTTATGCATCTTCAAAATCTTCAAGATCCTCCAAAAGATCCAAGGTTGAATGGGATGACGATTCCGCTAGAATTAAAGACCCTATTTTACAAGACTATAATAACATAAAAATTGGAAGAAGGGATGTTAATAAGCTGTGTTTCTACCCGGGATTCAACAAAATGGTTGTTGGCTTATATGGTAGAGTTAATGTCTCTACCTCACCAAATCAAACACAATATAGAATGGTAAAAATTGAAAAGGTATTTTTCCAAAAACCTTACAAGTTCAATAACTTCTACACCAATCAATATTTCGGTGTAACACAGGGTAAATTCAAAAAGGTATTCAAGATGAATTACTTTTCTGACAGTTTGATTACTGAACAGGAGCTTTCCAAATATAATTCCTACTTGGCTCAGCAAAAACTTCCTTCAGTCAAGAGATCTGAACTATTGGCAAAATATAGAGATTGGAGTGCTTTTGACAAGCAACCATTGACCGATGAACTATTGAATCAACAAGTTGCCAATAGACTGCAGTTTAACAAGAAGTTATCTGGTGTCAACTCTGTTATTGAAAAGTCTATATTGAAAGATAAATTGAGTTATGCCATCGATATAAACAACGAGGCTGATATCAACAAGTATACTAAGCAACTGAGACAACTAGAAAAGAGAATGTCACAGTATGATAAGCATCATGAAAACGACTTAATTGGTAGTAACAAGCTAAACACGTTATCTGAAAAGAATAAAAAGATTAACATTGACAACATCAGAAGTAAGAAACAAGAAGAACAAGAAAAGCAAGAAGCTAATGAATTGAAAGATAAAAAGTCAGATCCGTTCTCTAGATTGAAAACCAAAGCAAGAATTTACTATAAAAATTTACAAAAGATAGAAAACGAAAAGGCTTTACAGGAAGAAGAAGAGCTGAAACAAGAGAACTTAAGAAAGGAGATCAAAGAGCAGCAGGGAAGACAGTACTTGGAAATGATTAAATCTAAATTCAAAAAGAGAGGTGGTTTTGAATTCTTAGTTAAGGACATCAAAGTTGACATGGAGTTGGAACTTTAGTAGCTAAAGTTAATATATAGTATTGTTAATTAAACAGAGGTTCTTTCTCAAACAATTCAAGTCTTTTTTCAATGTAATTACACATAATAAGCTTTTCTTTATCTTTAAACATGTAGTCAAAGTAACTTTTTCCTGGCTCACAAAGCAATTCTTTGAAGGCCATGTTTATTTCCTTTTCCAAATCTAATCCTGCTAGGCATTTCTTATGTGTGTATCCTCTATAATGTTGATCATCTCTTATGAATTCATCGTTGACGGCCATTTTCAAGGGATGGAACTTTGGTAGGTTGCAATGAGCAAATAAAGCATGGTCCTCTGACAAATCTCCGGTAAAGTACTTCTGCTTAACGTAGGTCAAATCTTCGATGTCAACAAGCTCTCCGATATCTTCAGCTAACTTCAACTTAGCCTGGTAATCCTGTCTAAAGTCCTTCTGGTAGTATGTGAGTCCTCTGAAATCACCTTTGTCAGTGAAATATCCGTCAACAGAAGCGCTCGAGAATATTTGGTAGTATGGCAGTTTTAGTAGATGGGCAGCAGCAATGAATGTTTCTTTGTCTCCCTGTCCAGAAGAGTACTGTGACAACAAATGGTAGTAGACATTAGGGCCGTAAATATTGTAATACAATGATAGCAGTAATGTTTTCCAGTGGAGTTTTTTGCTTATCATCATTTGGCCAGTCTCAGAAGATGGATCAGGAATTGCACCTGCAAAGTCATGGAAAGGAGTATCTTCTGCCTTTTGGTTTTTAATGGAATCTGCTAAGTTGGATACACTATCAAGACCGTTTCTTACCTTTTTGGTAGTATCAACTTGTGAGTCGGCAGATTCATAGAAAAATGGGTTTGTTGTTCTTCTCCAGAAATCTGGCCATAGAATCAATCCACTTCTTTTGAAGACAGAATGCTCAAAAATAGTATCTAAGTTTTTCAAAGGATAATCATCAGCATCCAATAGTAATGCATTCTCAAACGAGGATGCAAACAACGCCAAGGACTTGTATTGGAAACCTTTAAATTCGTTCTTGGCCAACAACTCTTCTGAGAAAATTCTACTCAAATAAATACACTTGGAGTTGTGGCTCTCTATTAGCTTACAGAATTCTGCATCTGTACTGGCTTCTTCTTCGGTTGGTATCAAAACTTCAATAGGCAAAGTTGTGCCGCTTTTTCTAATTGTTTTAATAACTGAGTAAGTCATCAAAGAATAAGAGCCTCCCCCAACAAATACTATACCGTCCCCTGAGTAGAATTGTTTGCCTGGATAAGTAAAGGTACTATCTGTGTCGTCTAACAATGTATTTAGTAATCTTGTGTGAGACTCACGAAGCTGATTTTTAATATTTGGGTTGACGACCAAACATTCATTTGATAAATAGTTTTTGGTCAATGCATCCCAATTCTTTATGTCATTGGTGTCTTGACCGACAACAGGGCACCTGTCTTTGTAACTTCCTAAGGAGTCTGAAAATAGCTTCTTTCTGGTATCTTTTTCTTCGAAACTTTTAGCGTAAGGGTATGATATGTGCGGGTTAAAGTCTTCATTGATCTTAGAAATAATATCGTTAAAATTTTGTTTGCTTGGCACTGACTTGTAATAATCCAAATTGGATTTTGCTGTGTTTATGATATCAACCTCATGGTATAAGGTTAGGTATGTGAAAATAACAACAACCGACAGAAATAAAAAGACCGCCAGTCTCTTAGCAGATTTATTTAGAAAAATGGGTAGCTTGAAATGTATCATGAAGATGATTTCTTTTTTTTTTTGGGGTATAGAGATGTTGTTCTTTCAAACAATCAATAATCCTGCTCTCAAAAGAGCGCCAAAATAAACAACAAATAATCTTCCAAAGAATGTTCTATTGCGAATATAAAAAAAAATATTTTTCAAATTACGAAGAAAATCGCGTAAATTGAAAAAAAAATGCTTTCAACCAGAGTTGAACTGATGACCTCCGCATTACTAGTGCGACGCTCTACCAACTAAGCTATGAAAGCAAATTTTACATTTTTGTTGTACTATAAACTGCGTAAGTTGAAGTCGGGCTAAGGCGGGTTACTGTAGATTATTAATTAGAAGAGCTATTAAGAGAGTTCGTTATAATTCAATACAGGTTAAGGATAAGTAGTCTAATATATATATTTACTAATCGATGAGGTATCGTGCTAATGGTGATCTCTGTCTTCTGAGTTGTTCTATTGGTTCAGTTGGTTTTCTTAAAGTTATTCTTGTGTATTCAGAGTAATGAACTCTTGAATGTGCGCGAATCTTTAAGCGGGAAAAACAGAAGTAAAAGTATGTCGAAAGATTGAGTGAAGAATTTTCACTTGTCTGTGCAAATTCTGATTGGGCGATTTAACTCCTCGTGACATTCGTCGGAGTTAATTCTTTCTTTAGGTTACACTCAATTCTAACTACAACAATTTTGTTTTTTTTGCTCATTTTATTTAATTTACAGATTTAATCACGTGGCTGTAAGTAAAATTTGAGGCTCACTGTAAAAACAAGGTTTTTAACACGTATACCAAAATAAAACTGTTTTAGTTATCGGTTTGTTTTTGAACTTATTGCACAATTATAAGCTATCAAAACGATATTTACATACTGGTTTTTAGAGAGTAATTGCGAGCTAATATTGCAAAGCCGGCAAAAAAAATGTCATTTACAAGAAGTTCATAAGTCAAAACAGCAACATCTAAAAATTTGCTTCTTTTGACACTAAGATAAGTATATATTCCCTTTGCAGGTTATTTTTGTAGTCGCAACTGATAAGTACCATTTGCATACATTTGATGTATTAATACTGTCAATTTTTATTCAAAGTACAGAAGTTATCAGGTGTTTTACGAAAAAGGTATCCTAGTTAATTTCTTTCAATTGATCAAACCGAAAAAAAAAATGAAAACTTTTGTAGGAATTGGCGGAGCACATTATTTTTGCGAAACAAATAAATCGCGGGAGCACTGAAAAAAAAGTACTGAGTTGACGTTTCGTTTTGAAATATATTCCAATAAGATGATTCTACTACACCAAGAATCGTAAATTGTCACTGTATATAAAAGAGGTATTAAATGGTGTAATTTAATAAAATACAGTTCTTAGTTTTCTTTGAACTTAGCAAAAAAGGTAGATAGAAACCATTCCACAACAATGTCAAATACCACTACTTTGTCTCAATCCAACTTATTCAAACCTTTAAGATTAAACAGTAAAATTACTTTGAATCACAGAGCCATTTTTGGTCCCGTTACTAGAAATAGAGCTGATAAAAACCATGCTTTAATTCAGGATACTGCTTACACTGAAACTGAAAAATGGAAATCCTTTATCTCTGATCCTAAGAACAAAACTGGGGACAAGATCAGAGGTTTGGTTGAGGAGTACTACCACCAAAGATCTCAAAGACCAGGTACTTTGGTCATTAGTGAAGGAACTTTTCCATATGCTTCTGCGGGTGGCTACCTATTTACTCCAGGTATTTACACCAATGAGCAAATTGCATCATTAAAAAAAGTCATTGATGCTGTTCATGCCAATGGGTCATGGTACTTTGTTCAATTTTGGAATCTTGGTAGAACCGCTGATCCAGAAGTGTTAAAGCAAGAAGGCCACAAATTTGTTGGACCAAGTGAAAACTACATTACTGGGTTTGATATGTTTGATAGCAAGAACAAGGCACACTCCAGTGGCAATTTGATACATGCCTTGACCTTGGAAGAAATTGAGGAAATTAAGAAAAACTATATTATTGCCACTGAAAATGCCTTTAAAGCCGGTGCTGATGGTGTTGAGATTCATGCTGCGGGAGGATACTTGCTAAACCAGTTTTTTGACAAAAAGATCAATGAAAGAACTGATCAATATGGTAACCAATCTTTTGAAAACAGGGCTAGGCTATACTTTGAAATTTTGGATAGTCTTATTGCCAAATTTGGTGCTGAGAGAGTAGGAACTAAATTAGCGCCTTATACCGACATTAATGGCTTATCTCAATTTGCTGATATTAAGGACACTGTTGCATTCTACAAGTACATTGCAACTGAGCTGGAAACCAGAAGATTAAACGGCAGTGGTCCTGTTTATCTGACTTTGCAAGAACCAAGATTTGATGAAAAGTTTTCTGATGTTTTGGATACTGAAATTGGAGAGGTATCCAACGACTGCTTTATTGATATTTTTAAGGGTGTTATTATCAAGGCTGGTAACTATTCTTATGATTACAATTCTGCCCAGAAAGCTGTTGATCAGGAAGACAGAATTTTGTTGGCTTATGGCAGACACTTTGTTTCCAACCCAGATTTAATTGACAGACTAGAAAATGGTTGGGAGTTAAACAAGTACGACAGAGATACTTTTTATTTTGGTGGTGAAAATGGTTATGTGTTTTATCCATACTATGAAAAAAAATAGTAAAGCTTAAAATTACTTTTTTATATATGATTGATTCAAGCTTCATAAGTGCCTGTCAAGTAAGGTTCCTTTTAAAAACGCAGTAACTTTTGGTTTAATTGTTTTTTTTGGTCCGACGTACCGTTTTAGAAATATATCGTTTGTGTATGTTGACTGCACATTATCATATGATATCAAGTCATTAAAATGAACATTAGTTGTGAACTCATCATCAATTATAACTTTTGAGATGTGGGTTTTTGCCAAGGTCAATACCCCTTTCTGGTTATAATATACTTTACTAAAGCAGTGGTCCATCTTTGAAAAAAAGGCTCTTTGTTCGTCATCTAGGCTGTTGTACATCTTGGAAACAAAAAATGGAGTAGTTCTTATTTGCAGGTAAAAATCGTAAATGATGTCAAATCTTTGCTTTATTTCACCAATGTTTTCTATGCAGTTAGTCCGCAAGCTTATTTTATGGGTGACTTTCTCCCAGAACAGTGTTTGGCAGTAGCTATTGGAGGTTTTCAGCAGGTAAAACATCTCAGAGAGACAGGTTTCAAGAAGTAATGTGTCTTCTCTGATGCACAGGGATACATTTTTTAGTCCACACTGTAGGGTCATTACTCTCTTGCTTGCATATATTTTCTGGTTTTGCTTGTTATGGCATGTTTATAACTGAAAGTAGAAGTAGTAATGCTAAACATTGCAAGTTGTGCTTTGTTTAAATAGCTTGCTGTTGTGAATTTTGAAGAAACAGGTGTAGACAGTATTTGCATCAGAACAAGGTGATAGTCGTTAACAACAGCCCACGGAGAATTGTATATTTAAAATACGACCATTTCATACTTCTAGAAGTAATAAAAGCCACTAGACAACTCTTAAATTTTTATTTTAACCTCCTTTGTTTTTAGTAATTTTCACTACAGAAAATCCGAAAGGCTGAAATCGTAAAAGGAGTTTTTTATGGATACGATGTGGATTGCGAAAGGAAGTTTCATGTCAGGTTTTAAACTGAGCATTGTTTTCTGTGGCGGATTTAAGGCATATCCCTTAAATTTTTTTTTTTTTATTTTTTAAGCTTATTTTTGTCTACTTTTTAGTTTTTTGGGAAAAACTAGTGGTATTTTTTTAATTTTTCCGCATAAGGTGATTTTTTTTAACGTATCTGTTCGTTAGAAACAACTCATTGTTGCTAAGGGTTCTATTGTTTGTTGTAATTCGCCATGGGTTTAGGAGTGAAGTTTGCAAATAAGGAGAAACTTGTGATTTACGAACTAGTTGTCGTTTACTAAGAACAATAAAAAATGTGTCAAATGTGGGGTTTTAAGAAACGTGCCATAGAGTAATGAACAAAGGAAAATGATTTGACAAATTATGTGATTTATTGATTAGTAGCAAGACTAGTGCTATCCGTTAGGGGATTTTTTAAAGGCTAGCAATAATGAGCATTTTTTTTTTCCTAACGCATATATTCAAATTTGTTCCACGGATAATTAATGCAATATGCAGCATAAGTAAAGGTTTTGTAGTGTATTCAACTTGAATGCTTAATAATGTCTACCTTTTGTAAATCATACGATTCATTCAATGGAAAGAACTAGATGCTTCTGTGATTAGCTAATATCTTATAGCATACGATGTGGAAATTACATTAGCAGAATTGCAGCAAAACTTTGATCATGTATTCAGTTGTTTTCTCTTATTCGTTAAAAAACGAGTGTGTATAAAGCCACAAAGGTGAATCTATACGTATGTTATATGATTGTGAAGCGAAGTTTGGTGCTTGTCGCCCAGTGAAGTCCAGCTAAACGTAGCATATAGCTCATTACCCGCAGCAGTGAATAAAAAGAGTGCAATAAGTCTTTAAGGTCATATATTAAGTTTTAAACTTAAGACTCACTGGTAGCTGATAAAAGGACTATAAAACTGATAAGAAGAAACATATAGTTCATCATTATAAAAAAGGAGAAATATGAGTTATATGACTATGTACCTGTAGTAACACAAATGTTGTATTGGCGTAAGTAATTATCCAAATGTTTACTTTACAATTGGTGTTTAATAACTGTAAAGAAATATAAACATTTTATCCTTAATTAAAAACATGTTAAAGTTAAATACATTTACCAAAGATTTAAAATGTAAACTAAAAGCAAATAACACGTGAAAAAGTATAAACAAATTTGGTCAGCAGAAAAAAATACGAGTGCGAAGCACGAGTAGTACCCGCCGTGTAGCGAAGCGGAGCAGAGGGCACAACATCACCAGCAGAAAAAAAAAGAGAGTAGTTAAAAAACGAGCAAAATAGGTATAACAAGAAAGCAGATATAGGAAAATAAGAAGGAGATATTTGATAGGTTTAGTATAAGTATGGGAGTTACTGTGTGTGGTAATAGCACTAATGATAATTTGTAAGTAAGTTTCTAGTTTTATTAGTTGAATTTTAGTTTAGAGGAGGCTACTTCTTCAAAAGGGATGGACAATTTGTACAATGGTAGCGGTTATATCAGTAGTTCATACTTTGATAATGACAATTTTATCGTAACTGATTATTTCAGATTGAAATTGACAAACAAGAAGAGTTTTGCTTGATAATATAATGTAGTGATAAACAGCCAAATAAAAAGATATACTAAAGATATTCACTACAAAGAGAAGGTAATTACCGATGACTAAATGAGCAATTACACGAACAGCTTGAGCATTGTGTTGTTATCTCAGCAGTTTAACCACCAAGTAAGTTATGATTAGAGAGCATTTATAAAGAATATAGACTATACATGTAATAACATAGAAAAAGAGTACAAAATAAGGAGAAAAGAAGTAAAGTAGAAAATGGTCAGATTATATATACATCGTTGGATTATAGAAGTTGCTTACTTATAAGAAATAACCAACATTTATATGTGTGAGCTAAAACACTCATAAGTTATGCTGGTAATTAACTCTGCTGTAAACTCTCATAGTGTAAAAACTGTACGTCTTCATACTAAGAGTTGTACATCTATGTCAGAAAAGCAACTGTTGGATCACTGTCGTAACACAGGGCAGGGATGTTGAGTAATTATCCAGAGGTAAAGTACTTACCTAATACCACAATTATAAATTTAAATTCCAGATCTTTAATGATTCTTACAGCAACTTGAGATGAGATACAACAATAAATGATTCTAAACAGGATTAAAGGTATCTACACACATGGAATATGGCAGCTGTGAAAAGTAGATATAGAGCATTACCAATTAAAGCTTATGTAGTATGTTACCTAACAGGGTAATAAACTGGTAAAATATTGTTAAATACCCACATTACAGTTGAATCATACCGAGGTTTAAATGCTGAGCAGGAAACTAAGAAAGAGAATACGAGTGCGAAGCACGAGTAGTACCCGCCGTGTAGCGAAGCGGAGCAGAGGGTAGAACATCAATAGCAGCAATAAGAAAAAGGGAGAGAGGAAAAAAAGAGGAAAGAAAGAAGAGAGGAACGGGAAACAGAAAAAAAGAGAGAGGAAAAAAAGAAGAGAGAAACGGGAGAGAGAAAAAAGAAGAGAGGAACGGGAAACAGAAAAAAGAGAGAGAGGAACGGGAGAAAGAAAAAAGAGAGGAAAAAGAGAGAGAGAAAAAAGAAGAGAGAAAAAAGAGAGAGGAAAAAGAGAGAGAGAGGAAAAGGGGGAGAAACACACAGAAAAGAAGAAGTACTGAGTAGAAACAGGTAAGTAGACAGGAGATAGGAACAGAAGTGACAAAAGAGAGGGCGAGTGACGAAGTCCGAGCAGCGTGAGGAACGAACGCCATAAGAGAGGGATGATATAAGGGAGGTATTATATAAGGTAGATATATATAAGAGTGATAATATTATAACACCGACAATATTATAAGACCGACAGCATAAGACCGACAGCATAAGACCGACAACATAACACCGACAACATAAGACCGACAACATAACACCGACAACATAACACCGACAACATAACACCGACAACATAAAAAGTCAAAACAAAAAGTCAAAACAAAAAGTCAAAACAAAAAGTCAAAACAAAAAGTCAAAACAAAATGCGGGAAATGACTTGCGATTTGTAAATATTTAGCTGTGAATAAATATTTATCTAGATGTAAATATTTAGCTGTGAATAAATATTTAGCTAGGTGTAAACATTTAGCTATGAATAAATATTCAGCTATGTGTAAATATTTAGCTGTGAATAAATATTCAGCTATATGTAAATATTTAGGCTGTGAATAAATATTTAGGACAGATCAGATAGGGAAGTGAATATGAACTAAAGACGAGTCATAGCACACCACTGAAGGACCGGAGCAGCTTCAAATGACCAGATCTGAATGCTATATAAGGGAGGAGGTCAAACAGGTGATTTAGGAAGAATCAGAAAGTAGAATAAATGTAAAATATTAACAATAGAGTAATATATGTAATAACCAGAGAGATAAACTATCCTATTAAACTATATACTATTATTAACTATGCCATCAACTACTAACTTTTACAACACTCGTACGAACTCCGTATCTTCTAACTCCGACATTGGAGAAGGAAGGGGATCACATTCATTTGGAATCAACAGCCAACAGCATGGTAGCGTGGTAATGGAGACTTGTATGAGTCTGCAAGCGACGGAGAACCAGCCTCGGTTGATTCTGCGTTCAGTAAAATGAGATTGGATGATGACAAGGATCTCTCTCCATCCGAAGAGCCTGATGAAAAACACGGGCCAATGTGGAACCCTGTTGGTCACAGTAATCACATCGAGACTTTAAACCTTGACAAGTTGATTGATGCTGAGACCCAGAAATTGAAACATTCCCTTGATTGCGGAAAGTTTCAACATTCAGGGTACCACTTCTGAACAAGAAATTGTTCTTTAAGCTGTGCAAGAAATCTTTTGACAGATTGGACATGATGTACCAAAAGGTCAAAGATGAAAGCAACGAGCGTGTCGCTATGAAAAAAGCTTTTCCAAGGTATCTTGGACATTGCTTGCAAAGCAGGTATGATCAATTTCCATGTGATGAGTTACTTGACCCTCAAGTCGAGAGAACCATCTCAGGGATCTTACAAGAAATTGTATTGGACTCCTCCATCAAAAACAAAAGATGAATTCTCCATGTTTGTTTTGAAGACAGTGGAACAAAATCTTGCTCAAAACAAGGCCAAGATTTTGTCAAATCAACCTGATGTCAAATTCATTTCGAGTGCCACAATGCCTCAGGTGAAAGACCAAATTATTAACGATGCTTACACTATCATCAGAACATCCAGACCTGTTAACAAACCAGAATTGGACAAGATTAAATGTATGAGTACATTATTCAGGCTTTCAGAATTCGTTATGGCGAGTCCTTCAATGAAGCTTACAGTAAGTGTATCTCAGG